>OZ012740.1:349914892-351114892 GCA_963859935.3 Lathyrus sativus | reverse complement strand
TTACATGTATCAATAGTTTAGATCTCTTATACTTACTTGTAGAGT
The DNA here is from genome assembly GCA_963859935.3 of Lathyrus sativus. Lineage (NCBI taxonomy): Eukaryota > Viridiplantae > Streptophyta > Magnoliopsida > Fabales > Fabaceae > Lathyrus > Lathyrus sativus. Next base: position 351,114,847 of record OZ012740.1, on the reverse strand, counting down.
AACTGTTATGTACTGAGAAGATTTTAGAAAGATTCTAATTTTTTTTAAGTGGTCGGACAAAGATCAATGTGGTCGGCTAATAACAGTTTTTATAAAGAAAATTATAATAATAACAATAATATTAAGAGTTTAATTGGTATCAAATTTATACCGTCATTCAATAGAAATATATTAATCTGACATATTATACCGTTAACTTACAAGTTATAGCATGATGTGATAGGATGCACGTATACAACGTAAAAATAACTTTACATAGTAAGCCATACCAATTTAATTATAGGAATAATGGAAAGAGGAATGATAATGGAAAGAAGAATATACACTTAACAAAAAATTGATAGAAACTAGAAAAACATAGAAGACATTAGCGTATTATAATAAATAATGTCTAAAATAAAATATCATTATAACATATGGTAGTAACTAAGGAGCACAACATGATCGTCACCACCATCACCATCGACAACAAAACAACCATAATCCATTGAAATTGAAATTGAAAATTGAGAAAGTAAACTAGTCAGTACCATTACTGTTATTATGCCAATTTCACCTGCAGCTGTGATCGTCCCATTGGGTCTTCTCTTCTTCGCTTCTGGTCTCATCGTTAACCTCATTCAGGTTTTCTCTTTTTCATTCCCCTTTTTACTTTTTTTTTTGGATTTTATCAATTTTGTTATTTTCGAGATTCCGATTTGGATTCATCTGATTATTGATGTTGAATTTTTGTGTGTTCAGGCAACATGCTTCGTGATTGTACGGCCGGTTTCGAAGAATTTTTACAGACGGATCAACAGGTTTGTGGCAGAACTTCTTTGGTTGGAGCTTGTTTGGATTGTTGATTGGTGGGCTGGAGTGAAGGTTTTTCAATTCATTCCCTCTTATCATTTTTATTTTTATTTATTTTTTTGAATTTCGTTTCTTTTTAGTGGAGCTTTAGCTTAATGTGTTGTGCAGTGAACCATTGTTTACTTGTTTTCTCACATTGTTTACTATTTGCTATACACTCTGTAGCACCGACACCTCTGCAAAAGGTGTCCGAGTCAGTTAGTGTTTGAAACTGATACAAATATTTGTGATTACGTTTAATTTATTATTTTTTAAAAATTATTTATGACTGGTTTCAACGTGTCAGGGTCGGCGTTGGTTTCCGGTGTCCATGCTTCATAGGTTATACATAGTCCATTGGCATTGTATTTTTATTTTGTTCCTTTAATTGCAATTCCTTGATATCAATGTGTAATGAAGAGTTAGTGATCTTTGGGCTTTATTGTCCGTTTTACTTTCTTTGTGTAACGTGGGTAAGGTTCGATTGTATCACTGTTAACAAATATCTGCAATTGCGGCGTTATGGAGGATATACACAACGGTTTTTGGACTTGCCACAATGGTATATATCAGCTGATATTGCAGGTTTTTCCCCTATAACGGTGCACAAAGTGTGCGGTATGGCAGGATTTTGGCTTTCCAATACGGACAACACTGGCGTGTGTCTAGCTGTGGTGTAATGTGTGTGTGCGTGAGACTTTTGGTGTAGAATTGGCCCTAAGATTTGAGTAGAAGTCAGTGTTGTCAAGTTTTTGCCATAGGCTGTAATAGATATAATTTCGATATGTTTCCGCCATAGGATGCAGTGCCTTGGTTATATGGCAGAGTTTTGGCCTGTTGCCATAATATGCCATCTGCCATCTGTCATTGATTAGCACTAGTAGAAGTTTGGGAAATGAAATTATTAAATGGTTCTGTTGTTTCCAGTGCTCAAAAGTCGGTCGATTTAACACGTTCTAGCTTTTATTTTTTTTATTTTTTTTTTACTTCTTTTCAATTTTAGGAAACTATCGAGAAGTGGGATGATGGCTACTATTTTTTATGATCCTAGCAGCGGAAATGTCCATAATAGAAATTATGAACATTTCGGCTTTAGTCATACTCCTGCATTGTTCGTGGACTTGAAACTGTTGCATTAGAATGTTTAGATCATTTAATTATAAGTAGTTTTGCTTACCGACACCATGTTGTTTTACTTGTTCACCAACTTGAGAGATTTTGGCTTTAAAATTGGGGAACTAGCCTACGGTGATTTTCTACATGTGGCTGTAGACTGACGAAGACTACAGGAATCTGTTTTCTTTGTTACTCTGCTCCTCCTGTTGTTGCAATGTTTCTTCTTCTACCATCTTTTGGCTTTTGCCATAAAAATGTTACAAAGAAGATGAGATTTAGGGGGAGAATGGGTTTTATTACTCACCAAACCATGATCTAGCAGTCCATTTAGGGTAGAAATTTATTATTCTCTTTTAAGCACAGTTATCAATTATCATCCCGGTGGATAGCGGCGCTATCTCGGGAGAGCGGACTGGCGCGGAGGCCGGCCGCTATGAAATCACTCATTGCGGAGCAGTTTTGAGTCGCGGCCTCTTTTGGATCATTCACGGGTCGCGGGAACGGAGTGGCCTCCCGGCCCAGACCCTCTTTCTTTTAATAGCAGCAAAAAACCTAAAACACCCTTTAAAGAGTAACCATTTTAGAGGGTGGTTTTGATATTTTCCTTCTTTAAGCCCTAAATGCAGATTTTCTTTCTAGCTCGTTTTCGCGTGTGCTCAACAGCTCTTCTCTCCCTCGTTTTCATGTACAACTGGGTTGAGTTCTTCTCACTCGTTTGCATTCTTCTTCCTTTCTCTCTTTGGCTGTTCTCTTGTTTTTCTTTACTCAGCACCACCACTTTGTTTTTAACTCCCTTTATTTTTTAGTTCTCTTCTGCTTTTTTTTTTTTTTTTTTTTTTTTTTTTTTTTTTTAATTTATTTTTTAACTCAGCACCACCTTTATTTTTTATTTTTTATACTCTGCTTTCTGGTATTGTTTTTTTCCCCTATAATCAAACTACACTATTTTTTATAAACATGTTTTTTTAATTATTTTTACTATGTTTGTTTTATGAAATATATGTATATAGTTTGTAGTTATCATTGGTTTATAAATATTATTCTTATCATTTATTGAAAAAATAGTCAAATAGTGGCTATCCCACTATCCGCTATCCCATTTTTGAGGTCGGTTGCTCCGCTCTACTATCTGGAATTGATAATTTTATTTTTAATTAGAGTTTTATTTTTATTTGAACAAAAACGGAGTTTGTAATTCCAAGGTCGAATATAGCCTTGTGAAATGGAGGCTATGATTGCCTAGATTTCCTTGCTTTAAAGTAGTCTTGATTGATAACAAGAATGTTATCTTCTAACTGTTGTGACTCAAAGTAAATTGGAAAGATCAGAACTTTGGACTATTTCCTCAAAGTAAATTGGTTGTTAGCCATGACACTAGAAACTGAAGGAAAATTCTATGCATTTAATATATCTTCTCTTCTGTTGTTTAATACTTTTGATAGTCCTGCCTTTTTAATTTTTAATTACTTTGATGCATGTTGTAATCCTGAAAATTTGATTTTATTTAAGGAAAATTGGTTATTTGAAAGTATGGTTATATATGAATTTGATTTGATTCAATAATATTTATTGTTCCATTTGGATTAATCTAAGATTTCATTTGGAATATTTTGGCTTCAGATTCAAGTATTTACAGATCCTGAAACCTTTCGTTTAATGGGTAAGTCTCTTGTGCTGTGCATTTTGTGTTAATTTTTTCCTTGTGTTGTGCATATGTGCTTGTGTTTTGGAAAGGGTCAAAAGGGAGTATTCCTAGGACCATTTTTCTGCATCTAAGCTATCTAATTCTGTCTAGAATTTTCCAGGTAAAGAGCATGCTCTTGTTATATCCAATCACAAAAGTGATATCGATTGGCTTGTTGGATGGATTATAGCTCAGGTGATTATCTTATGTAATATGACCTTTTTTCGCGTCTTGAAAGCAAGCAAAGAAATACACTTTTAGCTATTTCATTCATTTGATATAATCTGGTATCAAATGAACTCATACGTCTGTGCTTATGGATAATAAATATGGGATTCTTGGATTCAAAACTATGTTGTGGATCGTCTGATTTATAGTTCAACTACTCATTGATTATCTAACACTATTATTCAAAAACAGCGTTCAGGTTGTCTTGGTAGCACCCTTGCTGTGATGAAAAAATCATCAAAGTTTCTGCCGGTATGTTTCATATTTGTGATTTTGAAATGAAAAGATAGAATATTGTTTATTTTTTTAACTATAATGGTTTAAATCATAGTCACATAATTTACTGGTCCATATAAAGAACCGCAAATTGGTTTGCAGTACCGCAAAGATAGAATAGTATTTATTTTTCAACCATAATGGTTTAAATCATAGTCACATAATTTACTGGTCCATACAAAGAACCGCAAATTGGTTCACAGTACCGGATTGCGGTACTTTTGAGAATTGGTACGTTGAAATTCACAAAAGAATTCACATTAAATGACGCGCACCGAACACACCAAAGTATAATTCATAATAAAACTGAACTTCCATACACAGAGCTAAGAGATCTATTTTTTTACTTTAATAAAGTGATAAATCCCGGGCCCCACCCACTTTTATAGGTTGCTCTATATTTCAAGTTATGTAAAGTTGCGATGTGGAACTTATCTCATAATATTTTTCACGTAATGTTTTGTACTATGTCTATATGAATTAACTTTTGCTATAATATTCTATTAAGGATCATGCTTCTATCCAAATCATTAATTTTGAAATCTTTTTTAATAACTTCTTTCTAGGTCTTCTCCTTCCTTTAATTGTTTTCCTTCTCTCCATCTGGTCTACCCTTCTTACTACAGAATTTACCGGTGTTCTCTCTACATGCCTAAATCACTTAATTCTATTTTGCACCATCTTCTCTACTATAGGCGCTACCTTACACTCTCTAATATTATCATTTATAATTTTATCATTTCGAGTTTTACCACACATCCATCGCAACATCTTCATCTCTGCTACAGTTACTTTATTCTCGTGTTGATTCTTAATAGTCCAACATTCAGTTCCGTACAAAATCGTACTCTTACTGCAATTCGATAAAACTTTCCCTTCAATTTGAGCGGTACTTTTGAATCATATAAAACGCTTGACTACCCATCTCCATTTCAACCCCTCAGCTTGAATTCGATAATTTATATCCCCTTCTATTTCTCTATCATTTTGTATTACGGACTCAAGATGTTTAAACCGTGTGACTTGAGGGATAATATGGTCTCTAACTTTTACCTCTAGGTTTGAAACGGTGTCTCTTTTCTTGAACATACATTCCATATACTCCGTCTTACTTCTACATAGACGAAAACTTTGCGTTTCTAAATCTCGTCTCTAAGTTTTCAACCTCATTTAAATCCTTCTTCGACACTCCAAGAAGGACTATATCATCTGCAAAAAGCATGCATCTCGGTGCTACCTCTTGGAAGTATTTCGTGAGACATCCAAAATTAAGGCAAAAAGGTAGGGGTTTAGGGTTGAATCTTGATGTAAACCAATTGTAATGAGAAAATCGTATGTCTCTCATCCTGTTTTCGCACACTAGCCGATATTCCTTTATACATATCTTAGATATTTTTTACTAATATCAAATGTTTATATTTCAGTTATATAATTATTTTATGACTAAAAATAAATTAGGAATTAATTTTTTTAATCAAATAAATATAATTTATTTTACTTAATAATTTTTTATGTATAGCATACGAATTATTCTATTTAAACATACCACAAACCCAAATAGCGTATATGTCACGATTGAAAATTTACATAAGATCGAGAAAGAATAACAAGATCGTAAAATATAAAATCGTAGTTAAGATCGGAAGATCCTGTCCATTGTTTTTGTAAGACCGAGAAAGGGTAACAAGATTGTAAAACATAAAATCACAACAAAAATTGTAAGATCCTACTAAAATGAAAAAAATAATAGTGTATATTTAAAGTATTTAGATATGATGTATGTTGGGAGGCAAGTGTATTCGTGAAAAAGTGACTCTTTCATATTTTTTAGACATGTGATTGAATTTTTATACTTTATTGCTATCACATGGAACATTTGTTAGACATTAGGGGCATATTTGATCAAATACTATGGTTATCATAAGTCAAAATTCTAAAAGTGAGATGTTTATTCTCTAAACCTTAAATCTAAACTTCATTTCAAAAGACAGACATTTGTCCACGCCGAACAATAATTGTTTCGCCTTGTCAAGAAATGTAATTGAGCCTAACTCAACCCTACGAAACCGGTTGGTAGAGTGAAGATTGTTCCCACTTATAAACACATGTTCATGCCATATATTATCTGATGTGAGACTCTTAAAATGTTGAAATAAGCGAGACTAAGAGACATTTAGATTAAACCGTGTGTTTTGAAAAGGACTACAGAGATATTATTCTATATAGAGAGATTACAACTAATTACATGATATAGTCGATGTGAGACTATTCTATATACAAATATTCTTAACACTATATATTTAAAAATATCAACACCTCTCATCAAGTTTGAGCATATAAGTCAAATGCACCAAGCTTGTTACATATATAATTAGTTATGGGGTTTCGCAGGGATTTTGTAAACACGTCTGGCAATTGATCATTAGAGTTGACAAAGCTTGTGACGATGTCGATTGACTCGATCTTCTCTCTGACAAAGTGATAGTCTATCTCAATATGTTTAGTCCTCTCATGGAAGACTGGATTCGAAACAATGTGCAATGCAATTGATTATCACAAATAAGTGTCATTGGTTTTACTTCTTTAATTTGAAGTTTCTTGAGCAATAGTTTTAACCACGTGAGTTCACATGTTGCCATTGCCATGGTCCAATACTCTGCCTCGGCGCTTGATCTTGCAACTACATTTTGTTTCTTACTTTTTCAGGATATAAGGTTTCCTCCAACAAATGCACAATACCTAGAGATGGATCGTCTATCAATGGGTGATCCTGCTCAATCAGCATCGGCGTATCCAACTATCTGAGTATGTCTTTTATCTTCATACACGAGACCTTTTCTTGGAGCACATTTGATGTATCACAGAATCTGAATAACAACTTCCATGTGTTCCTAACAAGGGGAATTTAAGAACTGGCTTACCACACTAACTGCAAAAGAAATATCCGGACGAGTGACTGTGAGATAATTCAACTTTTCAACTAATCTCCTATATCTTCCTGGGTCAGATAAAGGCTCCCCCTGATTGGGTAGAAGTTTGACACTTTGATCCATATGAGTATCAGTTGGTTTAGCATTCAACAACCATGTTTCTTCCGAAATATCTATAACGTATTTCCGCTGGGCAATCACTAAACCATCTTTAGATTGGGTCACCTAAATTTTCAAGTAGTACCGGAGTTTACCAAAGTCTTTTGTCTGAAATTGATTCGAGAGATGTTGTTTCACCTGGAGTATTCCCCGCTGATCACTACCAGTTATGACGATATCATATACATAAACAATAAGATAGGTGCATACTTGAGCTGAGTGATGATAAAAAACGGAATGGTTAGCTTCACTACGAAACATACCAAACTGTTGTACTACAGCGTTGAATCTGCCAAACCAAGCTCTCAGAGATTGCTTAAGACCAAAAAGAGACATGTGTTGCCTACTGATGCGTACCAACACAGTACACAATAGAATAGTAATAATAATAACAATATTTAAAAGAAAAAGCTTTATTGTATTGATGTATAAAGGAACACAGTACAGAATAAGGAATTGCGAATCCCTAGATCTACCAAGAGCTAGGCTCCTCAATAGAGAGTTAGTACTCTCTATCCTCAATGCACTAACAGACAAAATGCAAAGATGATTCTCAATTCCCCCTCTGACTCCTTATAACTAGGAAAGGAAATGTTGTGATGCTCTCTCTCTGATACACGTCACATCATCTCTAACAACCTTAGCCACTATTTTCCAATCTTCCCTTTCTTCTAGAATAAACCAATAACGGCTTGGCCCCACTAGTTGCTGAGTGAATTAATTGTTGATGTGGTACTTCCTCATTTGTTTAGGTTCTATCAATACCTCCTCCATCAAAATGGACCTTGTCCTTAAGGTCAAATTTCGGAAACTGACTTCTAATCATTAATTCCTCCTCCCAAGTAGCTTCCTCCATAGTCTTGCCCTTCCAATGAATTAGTAACTGCTTCACCTCTTCCCCATGCTGCTTCACCTTCCGGGTAGCAAGTACAACTTCAGGTTCATAAACCTCTACTTGTTCTTCCAACAGATCTGGGAGTTCTGTGTCTTCTTGGTAATTTCCCATTGCCTTCTTCAATAAGGAAACATGGAAAACAAGGTGCACTCTAGATCCTTCAGGTAATTTGAGTTTATAAGCTACTGCTCCTACTCTTTCTATTATTGGGTAAGGGCCATAATACTTGGCAGCTAATTTAACATTGATCCTAGTAACTACAGATTGCTGCCTGTGGGCTCTAAGCTTGACAAACACCCATTCTCCACACATAAAACTTCTGTCAATTCTTTTCTTGTCTGCCTGACTCTTCATTCTCTCTTGTGCCTTAAATAATTGAATTTTTAATTGTTTCAGAGCTTCATCTCTATCCATCAAGTCCTGCTGCACACTGGCCACTCTAGTTTCGCCTTGCACCTATCTTGTCAGCCGAGGTGGAAGTCTGCCATAAACGACCTCAAATGGTGTCTTATCTGTTGAGGCATGGTAAGTAATGTTATACCAGTACTCAGCCCAATGAATCCATGTCACCTAAGTCCTTGGTTGATCAGCTATAAAACATATCAGATAAGTTTCCAGACATTTGTTTACCGCTTCTATTTGGCCATCAGATTCTAGATGATAGGCTGTACTCATCTTGAGTTTGGTTCCTTGCAACTTGAATATTTCTCTCCAGAAGTTACTCATGAAGATAGGGTTCCTGTCACTTACTATTGATAAAGGAATGCCATGTAATTTGAGTATTTCCTTAAAAAAAATTTCTGCTATACTTCGGGCTGTATAAGGATGTTTCAAGGGTATAAAGTGTGCATATTTAGATAATCTATCCACTACTACCAATATAGCTTCAAACTGTTTGGACTTAGGCAAACCTGTGATGATGTCTAAGGATATATCCTCCCATACCTGTTCTGGAATAGGGAGTGGTTGCAGCAACCCACCTGGAGATGATGCCATGTATTTTTGTCTTTGACATATATCACATTGTCTAACAAATTCTTGTATAGTGCTTTTCATACCTACCCAATATAGATTTGCAGCCATTCTCCTATATGTTTTGTAGAATCATGAGTGCCCTCCTTGTGGTGTAGAATGAAACTCTTGTAATAGAGTAGGAATGAGTTAGATTTGTTGGAAATTACCAATCTGTCTTCATAAAAAAGAACCCTTTGTCTATAACTATATCCCGGCCAAGATGAAGGATCTTGTTGAACCTCTGCAATGATCCTTTGTAATTTCTCATCCTCTTGCACCTCTGCTTTGATTTGTTCTTCTTGTGGCCAAGTTACTAGAGATTTCATAGTATTCAATTTACTACCTTCATGCACCCTAGATAGTGCATCAGCACCTTTGTTGAGCTTGCCCTGTTTATAAATAATCTCGAAATCATAACCCATCAGCTTTGCAGCCCAATTTTGCTGTTCTGCAGTTACTATTTTTTGCTGCATTAGTTGTTTGAGGCTTCTTTGATTCGTCGATACTACAAACTTCCTTCCTGACAAATATGGCCTCCAATGTTGGATTTCCAACACTACAGCCATTAGCTCCTTCTCATATGCGGACTTAGATAAATTTCTGATTCCTAAAGCATTGCTAAAGTAAGCCACCGTTTTTTTTGTCTTGCATCAGAATAGCCCCTATGCCCGTACCTGAGGCATCACACTCAATAACAAATTCTTTTGAAAAGTCTGGTAAGGCTAACACTGGTGCTGTTGTAAGCCTCTGCTTCAATATGTCGAACGCTGCTTAAGCCTTCTCGTTCCATTTAAAACCATCTTTCTTAGTTAATTCTGTTAAAGGTTTGGCAATTTTTCCATAATCTCTGATGAACTTTCGATAATAACCTGTCAGCCCCAAAAACCCTCTAACTTCTTTAACATTCTTGGGTTGAGGCCACTGAAGCACACCAACCACTTTATTAGGGTCAACAGCTACTCCATTCCCTGTGATTACATGCCCCAAATACTCCACTGATTGTTGGCCAAAACTGCACTTCTTCTTGTTTACCACCAAACTATGAGCAGACAACAACTCCAATACCTCTTTAAGATGCTTCATATGAGTTCCCCAGTCTTGGCTATAGATAAGAATGTCGTCAAAAAACACCAATACACTCTTTCGGAGTAATGATCTAAACACATCGTTCATGAGATTTTGGAACGTCGAAGGGGCATTTGTAAGCCCAAACGGCATTACAAGGAACTCATAATGTCCTTCATGAGTCCTGAATGCAGTCTTCTCAACATCAAAATCCTTCACCCTTACTTGGTGATAGCCCGACTTAAGATCCAACTCAGTAAAGAATTTCGCACCATGTAACTCGTCTAATAATTCTTCAATGACAGGGATGGGGACTTTGTCGGGAATGGTTACCTTATCAAGTGCTCTGTAATCAATGCACATCCTCCATGTGTTGTCCTTCTTTTTCACCAATATAACAGGACTAGAGAATAAACTCGTACTGTGACGAATTATCCCGGCAGCCAACATCTCTTTAACTTGCCTTTTAATCTCTATTTTTATGGTGATGGGGGTAGCGGTAAGGACGAACATTCACTGCTCCACGTCCGTCGATGAGATTGATAGCGTGCTCCTTCTTCCGTCTGGGTGGTAGGCTCGAAGGCGTTTGGAAAATGTGAGCATACTTACCTAACACCTCCTCCAACTCTCGGTGTTGGTGTTCCGACAACACAGATTCGCAAGTTGTTTGGAAAACGTTCGCGTACTCACCCGACACCCACTCCAACTCCGGGTTTGGGCTTTCGGACCTAACGAATTCACAAACCACCTTAGGCTCAACCCCCTCAATTCTCCACACCTCCCCATCTTTCTTGGACCTGGGTTTCTCTAGAACACTTTGCAATGCAATTAATGGCTTTTTGCACCCCTCTTTGTTTCCAAGTGTTATCCACTTCCCTTGTTCCCAAAAACTCATAGTGTGTTGCTTCCAATTAATAATAGTATCACCCAAAGTTTTTAACCATTCAACGCCCAACACCACGTCAATACCCCCTAATTCAAATAATTGCAAATTCTGCCTTAGTTTGTAACTTCCAATGTACATCTCCAGCTCTTTGCACCTCCCTTGCGCTTCTACTTGGACCCCATCCCCTAGTTTAACCTTCATTTGTGGAGTTTGTTCAATGAGCCTTCATTTGTGGAGTTTGTTCAATGGGCCAATCCATGTGGTATACTAAACTTTGTGAAATGAAGTTGTGGGATGCCCCACTATCCACCAAAGTTAAGACTTCTACCCCTATGATTGTTCCTTGAAACTTTATGGTTTGATGGTTTTCATGGGCTATATGATGTAAGTCCAATATACTCATCTCTCCGTGCTCCTCATCCTCCTCTTCACCTACCTCCACATCCAACACCTTGGCTTCTCCATCCTCATCACATTCATCATCCACCACTAACACTCTAAGGTGTTTGTCTGGACATTCATGGGTAGGACCAAAAGGTCCTTTACATTTGAAACATAATCTTTTTTTCTTTCTATCTATAAGTTCATTGTAAGAGAGGTGTGTAAACCCTCTATCATGAGGCCCAACACGCCTCTTGTCACCTTGGGCCTGCCTGTCATTGTTTGGCCCATTCTTCATACTACCACTTGCACCCCCTTCTCTATTTTTTACCATAACCCAATCTGACCCTCCCTTGCTTCCAACCGGTGACCCAACCCGGTAAGGCCCACTTTTTGGCCCACGGTTGAGTCCAACTCCACTCTTCCCTTTTACCTCCTTTTCTACAGCACGAGTTACTTGCAACAACTTCATTCTACTCATATCTCCCATGGTTGCCAGACTCCTAACTCTACCTTTAATCTCCGATTGCAACCCATGAAGAAAATAGCCTTGAAATTGCTTCTCCGGTAACTGCGGAATTTGAGCGATTAAGTATTCAAACTCTGTTATGTACTCTTCCATAGATCCTTCTTGCTTTAACTCAGTCAATTGCTCGTACACATCTCCATCGCCATGTCCCCCGTACCTTTCGAGTAACGCTTCCTTCAAAGTAGCCCAAGTCAGGCCTTCATCTTCTTCAACTAGTGAGTTGAAAAAGTGTATGGTGTGTCCTTCCATACATAACTGGGCTAAACTCACTTTCACTTCCGGCGTGGTACCCCGTACCCGAAAGTAAACCTCTGCTCGTGAAATCCAATCGGCAGGATCTTCACCGTCGAACGACAGGAGCTCCACCTTCTTCGCTGAATGACGAAACTCAGTCAAGAAATCGGCGCGAGACCCATTTGCAACTTCTTCGGTGTACCCAAGTTCTCCGATCCAGTTTTGTTCAACACACTCCCACTGCTCTCCTCTCTTACCGCCTTTCCCTGGTACTTTTCCAACATCGTAATTAAATTCTCGTGATTCTCCTTCACCTCTACCTGGAAATTTTCCAAGGTAGAACGTACCTCCGAGATCTCTCCTTCTAACGCCGTCACCTTTGCCTCCATTCTCGTAAAGGCTACTGCTGTTATTTTCTTCGCCGACATCCACTGGTACCACCGTCAAGAATCCGGTAGGTCGGACCACTTGATGCGTACCAACACAGTACACAATAGAATAGTAATAATAATAACAGTATTTAAGAGAAAGAGTTCTATTGTATTGATGTATAAAGGAACAAAGTACAAAATAAGGAATTGCGAATCCCTAGATCTGCCAAGAGCACGTCACATCATCTCTAACAACCTTAGCCACTATTTCCCAATCTGCCATTTCTTCTAGAATAAACCAATAACGGCTTGACCCCACTAGTTGCTGAGTGAATTAATTGTTGATGTGGTGCTTCTTTATTTGTTTGGGTTCTATCACCTACAAACCACATTCGATGATTCCCCCTGAGTAACAAACTCAGGTGGTTTCTTCATATATACTTCCTATTCAAGATCACCAAGTAAAAAGGTATTTTTGATGTCAAGTTGATAGAGAGGCCAATGTCGAATGACTACAATGGCTAGAAGAAGTCTGACAGATGCCATCTTGGCTATAGGTGAGAAGGTATCACTATAATCCAACCCAAAAATTTGAGTATATCCTTTGGCTGCCAAGCAAGCTTTAAACCGATCGATCTTACCATCTGGTCCAACCTTCACTGTATAAAGCCAACGACAACCTACTAAAGATTTCTCAGGGGGTAGAGGAACCAGTTCCCAAGTACCACTACTTTGAAAAGTACACATTTAGTGTGCCAGGTTCTCTGGAATGATGGGGAATAATGACTTCCAGAAGATGTGTGGGAGTATTTTCCTGAAGGGGTTCCGGAGTTACTTGGCTAGACTCGAAATATGGAACACACTCAAAGAAGGTAACATCGGCTGATACGAGGTATCGTTGTAGAGTATGTGAATAGCAACGATAACCCTTTTGGGATCGGTGGTAACCAAGAAAGCCACACTTGACTGATCGAGCTGATAATTTATCAAGTCAGGGGAGAGATTGTGTACAAAAAGTATTGACCCGAAGACTCGAGGAGGAATTCGGTGAAGGGGAGCGTTTGGAAAAAGGATTGAATGAGGGATTTTATTATAAAGAACAGATGAGGGCATTCGATTTATACGATAACATGCCGTGAGCACAGCATCTCCCCAAAATCGGAGAGGAACCTTACCATGGAGAAGTAGGGTCCGAGTGGTTTCTACAAGATGCCGGTTTTTGCGTTCGGCTACCCTGTTTTGTTGAGATGTATGAGGGCAAGATGTTTGGTGGAGAATGCCATTGGATGACATAAAAGTTTGAAATTGTTGGGATAAATATTCACGTGCATTGTTACTTCTTAAGGTACGAATAGACAAACCAAATTGGGTTCTTATTTCCCGATAAAATTGTTCAAAAATAGGAAAAAATTCAGATCTGTTCTTCCTTAAAAATAGCCACATGCAACGTGAAAAATCATCAATAAAAGTTACAAAATACCTAGACTCAAAAGTAGACGTAGTACGCGAGGGACCCCAAACATCGAAGTGAACTAAAGCAAAAGAGGACGCAACCCGTTTATTGACTCGATCGGAAAACTGACTACGAGTATGTTTTCCTAACTGATAAGACTCGCAATGTAAAGTGGATAGTTTAGATAAATTGGGCACCGACTTTTGTAGCTTGGGAAGACCTGGATGATCTAACTGCGCATGTATAGTGAGTGGAAAATCTGTGGTTGAGGGACCTCAAACTTCAAAGTGAACTAAGCAAAAGGGGACGCAACCCGTTTATGGACTCGATCGGGAAACTGACTACGAGTATGTTTCCCTAACTGACAAGACTCGCAATGTAAAGTGGATAATTTAGATAAACTGGATACCAACTTTTGTAGCTTGGGAAGACTTGGATGACCTAACTGCGCATGTATAGTGCGTGGAGAATCTGTGGTGGAGCATGTGGTAGATGACGTAGAGAAGTAGTATAGGCCTTAAGACTCACATTCGATGCCAATTGTCTGTCTCGAAGTCTGATCCTGCAAGGTAACATTACTCTCAGTAAAGGTGATAGAACAATTAAGGGACCGAGTTAAACGACTAACTGATAGTAAATTAAATGGGCAATTAGGTACGTATAGGACAAAAGTAACAGAGAGAGATGGAAGAATTTGAAAAGCGCCAATCCCTTAAGATCGGATTTGGGAACCATTTGCGGCAGTTATACTAAGTAAGAAACCAGTGGTAAAGAGGGAACAAAAAATGTCTTTATTACCAGTAACATGATCAGACGCACCAAAATCGAGGACCTAAGAACAAAGAGGAGATGATTGTGAGAAGCAAACAGACGAATTATTAGTGTGTGCAACCAAAGCCGTGGAGCCAGAGTTCTGATTAGGCCTAACTCAACCCTACAAAACCGGTTGGTAGAGTGAAGAATGCCCATACTTATAAGCACATGTTCAGGCCAATATATTATCCGATGTGAGACTCTTAACACACCCCCTCACGCTCAGGACTAGACAACTGAAGCGTGGAAATAAATGGTGGGTGGCCCGATAGCGGAAAGCATAGTAGGTAGCCCAACGGATCTTAAACGAGGCTTTTGATACCACCTGAGAAAATTCTTGTAGCTTGTCGTAGAGTTTTGAAGAGAAGGTGAAGTCTGCAGAGTGTTTGGGTGATTGATTTGAGCTGCATTTACCTGACATGGAGGTCTGCCATACAACTTCCAGCAACGGTCAATAGTATGTCCAAGCCAATTACAATGGTCACACTTGGGATGAGGTTTAGTGTTGGATGACCCTCCTCAAAGTCGATTCTGATTATTGCTAAGAGATGCAAGGGCAACAATGTCACCTGGTGTCGGAGCAGCAATATATGGAAGGGAAACCGGGCCAAAAGCATGTGGTGTAGCCAAGCGCAACAGTTTTTCACTAACTGCATCATAGTTAGGAACAATAGTATATGATAAAATCTGGTTACGAATGGACTCAAGCTTTAATGGTAGTCCCATAAGTGCCATGATCATGAAAATTTTACTCTGTTGTTCGGCACGAGCTAATGCATCTTTTGCGTAAGGCATGAGGGTGGTGTAATTTGCTTTCATGACATCAAGCTTACTTAGATAAGCTTGCATATCCATATTCTCTACCTTCAGAGTGTTGATTTTGCGGATGACACTATATAGACAATGAACATCGTTGGAGAAGACTTTCTTGGCCTTTTCCCAAATCTCATAACAAGTGGAGAAGGCTTGGTGTTGTGATTGGAGATTAGATGCCATGGTAAACCATAGCACAGTGCACATAGATGCATCGGTTTTCTTCCATTTAGTAAGTTTGGCGGCGGGAACAACATCCACTTTTGTAATTAAATGATCTTCATATCCCTGACCACCCCATATGTTGTAGTTGGATGAGCCGGTTGGCTTTTCACATGGGATAAGCGGAACTTTGGTATACGAATCACTGAAACCAAAATCAGTGTCTCCCATGGCTTAGACAACAAAAAAAAACGTAGTGAAATCGAGGCTGTTTGCACTGGAGCATCGTTTTCCGTGAGTCGGAAAGTAAAACGGAGGCCGGATCTGGTGGGGAGAGGCGAGTAGACTGGCGGAAAAACGGCCGGAATCAGCTGCTGGACGTGTTGGCACGCGCGGAGCAGCTGTTGGAAAAAGGGCGACGACCGGATCGGAGGGCGGCGGGTCGGATGGTGGGGTCAGTTTTCCAAAACGTCGCCTGAAACTTTGCCGAAACAGTAACAACGACAGTGGCGGCAGGGTGATTATCGAATAATTTTGAAAAGTGAGAGGCAAAGCAGGGTGATAACACGGTTTGCAAAAAGAAAAATCTCACCGGATGACAATGAGTCAACCAGGTAAAGCACGGCGAAGAAAGAATTGCCTCTTAGCATGCTCTAGATACCATGTCAAGAAATGTGGTTGGACCTAACTCAAACCTACAAAACTAGTTGGTAGAGCGAGGACTTCCCCCACGTATAAACACATGTTCAGGCATATATTATTCGATGTGGGATTCTTAACACGCCTCATTATCATGTCATCCTTCTCACCTTTTAATGGTGGTGGCCGAAAAAAGGCCAATCATGGCCGAAACAGGCAAAGATCGCACAAAATCAATGGTTTTACGTTTTTTTTCACAATTTGGCTACAATACAAGATCTACTTAAGATCGAGATTGTCAGAGGCGAGTGAGATCGTAAAATCTTAAGATTTTAAGATCTAGATCGAGATTTTGACAACCATGAGCGTACCAACTATGTATTCACGTACCAAATTCTTTGATAGTTGCGTATGTGAACCCGAAAAAAAATTCAAGGATATGTTGTATTGATGGGCTGCTAATGCTAATTAATGGAATGATCTGTTCGCTACTTAGAGTTATCACGTGATCCGTGTTTACTCCTTCTATTAGATGTGGAAGATTTTGAACCTGCTTTCTTGGATTTTTTTTTTGCTTTCATTGTTATGCTTAATTTATTTTGGAAAAGATAGTAGAGTCTATAAACTAAGCTCTAAATGTAAGATTTCTTTTTTTTGGGTTCACTTGCATTGGGCTTATGGTTATTTGGTCAAGGATTTAAAGGTCTATATTGAAATGTCAATATTGACATTTTCACATAACAGGTCTTTTGGACCGACCAATTTCTGCTAATGGGCTTATTGGTAGCGGTTTATTGATAGTGATGTGTTTCTTGCATTGGTCAATCACTTGGCAGGACTGGGCCCGTTTTTGAAGTTTTGATGGAGTTTAATTAAGATGTAGTCATGTATAATATGTGCTCTTATTTTTGTAAATTAATATGAAAGTTACACTTACTGTATATTATACTTATTTTTAAATGTTTCTTAATGAAAAATGTAGCACCATCAACTCTATTATATATCCAACTTATTTTCATGTCCCCTAAACTCCAATTAAAAACTTCTCTTATATTATCTTCAACCCAGTGTACCACTACTCAGTGAAATTTACTTATATTATTTTCAACCCAGTGTACTATTACTCAGTGAAAATTACCTACTTGGAAGAAACAAACATTATATATTTTTCTCTCATTTAACCATAAATAATTTCTGCTTGTATACCTATCATGAGTAAAACAATAAAAACTTGATTATCAGCATATTGTTATTATATCTCTATTCTTTAATGTCAATAATGATCTATCTGCCATGTTTCAATGTGCAGGTCATTGGTTGGTCAATGTGGTTTTCTGAATATCTTTTCTTGGAAAGAAATTGGGCCAAGGATGAAAGCACATTAAAGGTATGGGACTATGGGTTACTCAAATATAATTCATATGCATGTTGAATGCTCTCATAAGAGATTTACTTTTGTATATGTTATAATAATATTAATGTCTTCTCACTCGTGCACAGAGTGGCAAAAATTAATACAACTTCTCTCTGTCCTCTGATCGCTCTACATACTCTGCTCGCTATAATAGTTGTGAATCTCATTTCAGTTGTAATATTGTATGTACAGTCAGGCCTACGGGAACTGAGGGATTTCCCTCTTCCCTTTTGGTTGGCTCTCTTTGTAGAAGGAACCCGCTTTACACAGGCCAAACTATCAGCCGCTCAGGAATATGCAATCTCGACAGGATTGCCTGTTCCTAGAAACGTTTTGATTCCAAGAACTAAGGTGAGGTTTATAAGACTTCTTTATCTTTTCTTTGTTTGTCATTTTCCTTTCCTTGCTTTTCTTCCACAGTTTGAAGCTATTCCACATGACTCTGGTTGAGCAAACTATCTGGTTTAACTAATTTATATTAGCACATTCTTGCTGGCTTTTCTTTTCTATGAAATTTATTACGGTTCTACTCCCTATAATTACGGTTATACCTCAACTTATCATGGGTGGCTAAAGGGTTTCCGGCTATTGGAGAAAAAATAACCCAAGTCCCACACTGGATAAAGTTTTGGAGTTGGGATTCCTCACATTAAAAGCTGGTTTTGTGGGATGAAGAAGGCCGTTGTTGGGCCACTTGAATCCTTGCGTCAAGCTAATAGCCCTGGGCTTGATGGGAAAATTCTGTTTACGAAATGACAATTGAAAAATGTTATCAATGAATTTAGAGACATCTTGCTGGAATTTAATGGCAATATCAAGGCTACATTGGATGAAGAAGGATCTATGAACAAGAAATCAATTGCAATAGAGGGTGGAGATCAAGGATCTGACGTGGCAGGAATTGTAGAAGCCAAAATGGCAAGAATCAAAGATGGATAAAAAGATGCAAGATGATGAGAAACCAGTGGACTGGGAGCAAGAAGACATAAAGGTGGAAGCTGATGTGGAGATACAAGAACAGAGCAATACAGTTTTTGGGTCACAATTTTATCCACCAATTCAAAGGGAAAATCAAGGAATTGAAGCCCCAGGAGACGGTGTTCCGTTGGTTGCAGTTGCAGCAGGTTCATCAAGCTTCCGACAGTGGGATCCTGGAGTAGAAATTATTTTTATTTTCTTTTTAATTTAGTTCAACAACCACTGAACAAAAAGAATTTAGTAGACTTCAACCTTGAAGACAAGGTTGTTTTAAGGAGGGGTGTATTGTTAGGATTACAGAGGAGATAATGGAGTTAGAAGTTGAGATAGGGAGTTAGTTAGGAAAGTTATTTGTTAATGGTGTAGTTAGGATTATCATGTATAAATAGGGAGGTTGAGAAGTTAGAGAGGAGATTATTGAATATTGTGAATAGATTATTGATTCTATTGTGAAGGGGAAACCCTTGGAGGAGAGATTTCTCTCCTTTTCTCTTTTATCCTTTCTCAACCTTTATCCATTATATTATGTTTCCTAGTTCGTATCTGTTGTTTGCACTAATAAATATATTCAATTATGTCGCTTTCAGGGGTTTGTTTCAGCAGTAAGCCATATGCGCTCATTTGTCCCGGCCGTTTATGACGTAACAGTGGCAATTCCTAAAAGTTCACCTTCTCCTACAATGTTAAGACTCTTCCAGGGGCAACCTTCAGTGGTGAGCTATTTTTTTTCTCAAAATCTTCATATATAGTCTCCTTTCATTTTCTCTTGACCACATAATATACAAAATTAAGCTTTTACCTTTTCTGTTAATCAATATAAGTTTTTAGTCGATTTACTTTCCTTTGCTGAAACTGTTGATGCGTGGAGGATTTAACAGAGGAAAGTAATTTTGACTTGCCGACAAATAGGAATTAGCATCCTAAGAAAAAGTGTAAATTTGTTGCTCAGTGTTTTTCTCGATTTATGAGTTCTCTCGAGTACTACTGAGCATGGTTGTCGGGATCTCGCTTTAACTCCCGAAATCGTACGTTCTTGCACTCCGGCAACCGGCCACCTATTTAAGTGGAACAAAGATCGTGGATTTGTCTGGATTGTTGAACTTTTAGAGAATGATCTTTAAATTGTGGGATCGAGAGATCCCAATGATCCGTTTTTTTTTTGTTTTTACCAGCTTCAGACCCGTTTTGACCCAGTCATTAAACAATTGGATTTGGCCCATAAATTGACCCGTAATTAATCCTGACGGCTGTGCACATGTTTTAGGGTTTTGGGACTTGAAATGTTTTAAATGAGCTTTTGAGAATTGCAAAATAAGAATTCTCCGCAAACAAAAGCTATTGGATCTCTGAGAATTCTATATCGATTAATTATTAGAGATAAATAGATAATAATATAGGTTTCCTTATGTTAGTAAGCTAACTGTATTAGCTGTCTAATGGTTAGCTATGCTTACCTATATATAGTGATCTATTAGTGATCTATTGTATAATGTTCACTTCTAGGAATCAATATCGAATTCTTTCACTCTTCTCTCTTTCTTTTATTATAACATGGTATCTAGAGCTTCTCTTTCGATCTAGAGTTCCATGGCATCTCCGTTCAGTTCTGAGGGCGTTTTTCACTCATCTCACGTCAAACTCTCACATCTTATCTCAGTCAAATTGGATGATAAGAACTTCAAACAGTGGAAACAACAAATAGATGGTGTGATTCGCGGCCACAAACTTTAGCAGTTCGTGACGTCGCTGCTTGTTCCTCCGCGATTTCTTCCCGGCGTCGATCCTGTTACTGGCGGTGCAAATCCAGCATTTCTTGACTGGGAGCAACAGGATGCGCTCATTTGCACCTGGTTGCGCTCATTTGCACCTGGTTTCTCTCCACTATCTCCGATTCTCTTCTTCCTAAACTCGTTGATTGCACATACTCATAGCAGGTATGGTCTGAGGTTCAACGCTACTTCAATACGTTGCTCACCACCAAGGCGAGACAACTCCGATCTGAGTTACGCAATTTGGCAAAAGGATCGCGCACAATTACTGAATTTGTTGTTCGTGTTCGCGAAATCAGCGAATCTTTGGTTTTGATCGGAGATCCGGTTCCTCTTCGTAATCTCATTGAAGTTGTTCTTGATACTCTCCCTGAAGAATATGATCCAATTGTTGCTGCGATGAATAGTAAAGAGGATTTGTGTTCGCTGGATGAACTCGAATCAAGCCTTCTAGCACACGAATTGCGCATTGAGAAGAATCGAAAAGCTGTAGTTTTTGAACCAGTGTCCGCGAATCTCACTCATGCTCCGCCGTCTTCAGCATCGCTCTCGACAGAGGTATCCAGTGAAGATTCGAACCCTAATTTTCCTATTAGAACTAGTCATGTGACGGCAAATGCTGAAAATCATGGCTATGGTTCACGCGGTGGTTGTTTTGGTCGTGGTGGTGGCCGGTTTGGACATGGAGGTGGTAGATTTGGAAAGGTCTCATGTCAAATTTGCCACAAGATTGGACATGACGCATCTGTATGCTTTCATAGATACTCTTACTCCGGTGCACCTTCCTTTGTCACTCCACGTGCTCCCTTCAATCCATTCATGGTAACTCCACGCCCTTCCTATCCTCCCTCCTTTGGATATGCTGTTGCTCCAAGGCCAACACCACCTAGGCATCCTCAACCTCAGGCTTTCCTCACAGGTTCAGATCCTAACTTCAACAATCAGTGGTGGTATCCTGATTCATGGGTGTCTCACCATGTCACGCCTGAGGCTTCAAATTTGTCTGATGCATCGTCATTGTCTGGAGCTGAACAACTATTCATGGGAAATGGCCAAGGTTTGTCAATTAACTCTGTAGGTTCCATGAAATTTCCCTTAGCCAACCCTTCTAATTCATCTCTAATGCTGCACAATCTTCTTCTTGTCCCTCACATCACTAAAAATCTCATTAGTGTAAGCAAATTTGCACAAGATAATTGAGTTTTCTTTGAGTTTTATCCTCAAATTTGTCTTGTCAAAATGCAGGATTCCTCTGAGGTCCTTCTCCGTGGCACTGTGGGAGCTTATGGACTCTACAGATTTGCCAATCCTGCTTCATCCCTGTCTCAGTTTCATAGTCCTAGTGCTTGTAATAGTCTTAGTTCATCATGTAATTCAGCTGCTACTTGCAACTGTATATCTGTTTGTAATGTTGATTCTTATAATAATAAAACTGTTTCTGTTTCCGGTTATCAAATTTCTCCTATAGCTAATGTCTCTACTGCTCATACTCCTAACTCATATCAAAGTGTGCCTAGTTACAGTTCCATATCTAACAATAAATATAGTTTGTGGCATACAAGACTTGGACATCCTCATCACCAAGCCCTTATTGAAGTTCTCAAACTATGCCATGTTCCTATTCCTCATAAACCTTCAAATGACTTATGTGCAGCTTGCTGCTTAGGCAAGTCTCACAGGCTTCCCTTATCTCTATCCACCACTATCTACCATCATCCCTTTGAACTTGTTGTGTGTGATCTGTGGGGTCCTGCACCCATTCTATCTTCTGGTGGTTACACTTATTTTCTCACCTGTGTTGATGCATTTTCCAGATTTGTCTGGGTTTTTCCTCTTAGGTTAAAATCTGACACTCTTACTCAATTCATTCACTTCAAAACCATGGTTGAACTCCAATTTAATTGCAAAATTAAAGGGGTTCAAAGTGATGGAGGTGGTGAATTCAAACCCTTCACCAAATACCTTACTGACTTAGGTATTCTCCACAGGTTTACTTGTCCCTATACTCACTATTAAAATGGTATAGTTGAACGCAAACACCGCCACATAGTTGAAACAGGTCTAGCTTTGCTTGCTCATTCCAAGCTGCCACTCAAGTATTAGGATCATGCCTTTGTCACTGCAGCCTATCTTATCAATAGGCTGCCTAGTCCCTCCCTTCAAAACCAGTCTTCATACTCCATATTATTGCATAAATCTCCTAATTATTCAAGTCTCCGTGTGTTTGGTTGTGCTCGTTTCCCTTTTCTTCGACCATATAGTGCTCAAAAACTTGCTTTCCGATCCCAAGAGTGTATTTTCTTAGGTTACTCCACTGTTCACAAATGTTATAAATGCCTTGCAGCTGATGGTCGGTTATACATCTCTAAGGATGTTCTCTTTCATGAGACTATGTTTCCTTATCTAGAGCTTTTTCCCACCTCTCCCTCTCCTTCCTCAAGTTCCTCTAGTTCTCAAGCTTGGTCTCCATCTGCTGCCTCGTCTCCATCCTTTCCTACTTTCCATGTCCAGCCTCTACAACATGTTCCTCCCTCTGCTGCTCCTAATGTGAGTCAGCTGTCTTCTCCACCTACTCATACTTTGACTGTTGCCACTCCTACCTCTCCTATGCCAAGTTCTCCTTCTATCTTAAGTCAACCCCACATCTCTCAGCCCAGTTTTTCTTCCCCCAATTCTGCCTCTTCTGACTTGGCTGAGGCCAGCACCATCTCCCCCTCTTCCCTACCTAATTTGTTGCAACAAATCATTCTGCCTCCAGTTCTGTATCACCCACCAGTTCTGGTGCCCCTCCTTCTAATCTCACCCCTCTCAATGTTCATCCCATGCAAACTCGTGCCAAAAGTGGCATTGTTAAGCCCAAACTTTATCCCACACTCCTTCTAACTCATATGGAACCTACATCAGTTAAACAAGCTTTGTCTACTCCTCACTAGTTTCATGCAATGCAGGATGAATATCAGGCCCTTTTGAAAAATCAAACGTGGTCCTTGGTGTCTCCCTCTGCCACTAAAAAGCCCATTGGCTGCAAGTGGGTCTTTCGGGCCAAGGAGAATCCTGACGGCTCTATTAATAGATATAAGGCAAGGTTAGTTGCCAAAGGGTTTCATCAGAAAGCTGGTAGTGATTTCACTGAGACGTTTTCTCCCGTCGTTTAGCCGGTTACTGTCAGAACTGTTCTCACCCTTGCAGTCACCAATAGGTGGTCAATCCAGCAAATTGATATAAATAATGCCTTTCTTAATGGCCTCCTTGAGAAAGAGGTGTATATGATTCAACCACCTGGGTTTGAAGCTACTGATAGGTCTCTTGTGTGCAGGCTTAACAAAGCCTTATATGGGTTAAAACAGGCCCCCGGGGCCTGGTTTGATAGGCTCAAAAACTCCCTACTGCAGTATGGACTTCAGGCCAGCAAGTGTGATCCTAGCTTATTCTTCTTACACACCAGCAGCTTAACAATTATGGTATTGGTGTATGTTGATGATATCATCATCACAGGGGATTCTCCTGCGTTTATTGCCAATCTTATCAAGAGTCTTAACACAAAGTTTGCTCTTAAGGATCTAGGTCAGCTGGACTATTTCCTAGGGATTGAGGTTACTCACCTACCCAATGGATCTTTACTGCTTTCTCAAGCTAAGTATGTGAGTGACTTGCTTGCAAAAGTGAATATGTCCACTGCAAATGGAATGCCCACTCCCATGGTCTCTAGCAGCAAGTTATCAAAATGTGGTTCTGGCACATTTTCAGACCCAACCCAGTTCAGATCCATTGTTGGCGCTCTTCAGTATGCTACCTTGACTAGGCCTGAGTTATCCTTTTCTGTCAACAAAGTGTGTCAGTTTTTGTCCAATCCCTCGGAGGAGCACTGGAAAGCAGTGAAAAGAATACTCAGGTACCTCAGTGGTAGACTTCACTATGGATTACTTATTCAACCTGCTCCTAGGCATCAACCCCTATCTCTGCTAGGCTTTTGTGATGCTGACTGGGCAGCAGACCCTAATGATAGACGGTCCACCTCAGAGGCTTGTGTGTTTTTAGGTCCCAACGTTATTTCCTGGTGGTCAAAGAAACAACAACTAGTGGCAAGATCCAGTGCTGAAGCAGAGTACCGGAGTATGACTCAGCTAACTGCAGAGATGTTATGGATTCAATCCCTTCTCACTGAACTTCATTGCCGGTTTCAGACCCCTATGTGATAATCTAAGCACAGTGACCTTAGCTCATAATCCTATTCTTCACAATAGGACAAAGCATATGGAGCTGGACATTTTCTTTGTAAGGGAAAAGGTCCTCAACAAAAGCCTGGCTGTAGTTCATGTGCCTGCCCAGGATCAGTGGGCAGATTCCCTTACAAAACCCCTCTTTTCTGCTAAATTCATCCCTCTGCGTGACAAATTTAGAGTGTTCAACAAAAGGAGCCTCCTTGAAACACCCTCCTCAGCTTCTAAGGGGAACTATTAGAGATAAATAGATAATAATATAGGTTTCCTTTATGTTAGTAAGCTAACTGTATTAGCTGTCTAATGGTTAGCTATGCTTACCTATATATAGTGATCTATTGTATAATGTTCACTTCAAGGAATCAATAACAAAATTCTTTCACTCTTCTCTCTTTCTTTTATTATAACATTAATCATACAATGAATGAGTTTCTTTCTTTTCTATAAATTCAAATAAAATCCTTCTATTATGTTTTTTGGATAAAATATTTGCTATTGATGATTAAATTTATGAGAGTTTATGTTAACGTTATTTTCTTAGTTATTTCTATAATTTTGTCTATTTGTTGGGATCTTACGATCCATGTTACAATTTATGTTTTTTTCTATACCCTAACAATCTTTATCGAGATCCCGATTTTGACAACCATGCTACTGAGGTCAAAGGCCTGGCTTGAATTAGCTTTTAACTCTTGGGAACTTCTCGACCTACAAAAGTATTTGATTCTGAACTTACAAAAAAGCCTTTTAATAATTTTATAAACATGCAGGAATTTTTGTTAGATGACAGAGCTTCTAAAAATGTCGAGGCTGTATAAGACACTTTCAACTTATGCTGAAAGTTATCAATAAGAAAACTTATTGTAAGAGTGGGCCATTTAAACGAATCCTACTTGACAGAGTGAGTCTTGGTTGTTTTGTAACTTTTTGTGGAACACGTGATCATCTGGCTTGACATAATTCTTTTTTATCTTGGAGACAGTGGTGGAGCTTGAATGCTTTTCAAACGGGGCTATAATGTATGCTCTAGAATTATATATTAAAAGTTTCATATATAAACATGCATAGTATTATGATCAAGTAGAGTTTTCGGAATAAAATTTTGCTCTTTATGCCGATGGGTGGGTTCATGTCTCCGTTGTGATTTTTTATTTATTTTAAAATCAAACAATAAAAATACAAAAATTGGTTTTCAAAGACTCCAACCCGTGACTTCGAACTCCCAAAACTAAAGTATTTCCACTGCACTACTTTACCGTTATGGTAACAAACGAAACACATTTTATTTATACATATTTTAAGTTTTTAACTAATATAATATGTTTACCTACCTTCTAAAAAGAATTTTGGGATGTCATGGTCACCCCTGTCTCTGTGTAGCTCTTTCCTTGCTTGGAGATTTCAAATAGGCTTCTTGTTTTATGGAAAACCACAGTATTGCCTAGGGGACTTCAGAGGCACTGTTTGTGGAAAAGAAGAAATGTAACTGGGCAATTTGGTGCATGTTTTTATTTTGTAGAATGGAGTTTTTTAGGAATCATAATTTTCAATATAATTACTTGGAATCTTTGCAAGAGGATCCCTTGTCTTTCTTACATAGTATTATTAGCTATTTTTTCGTTATACGACGTCACATTTGATTAGGATCGTTCTCATCTGAATCCTAGGTGCATGTGCATGTTAAGCGGCATTTGATGAAGGATTTGCCAGAAGCAGATGAAGATGTTGCTCAATGGTGTCGAGACATATTTGTGGCTAAGGTTTGTGTCAATTGCACCTTTCTATTAACTGTAATTTTGTTTTTGTTTTGCTTTTTTTAAGCAGGGTAGACACATCTGTTATTATTATAGTTTGTTCGTCCTAGTTTTTATTAAGATCTTATTGTACACACTTCTGTGAACACCATGTTGATTCCCTGGGCACACCAGGATGATTTGTTAGACAAACATATAGCTGATGACAAATTCAGCAATCATGAGCCACAGGATCTCGGTCGACCAATAAAGTCTCTTCTGGTAAGCTACTTCCTCTCAACAAATCTAACATCGTATTATCCTTATCTATTAGCCAGCTATTCTCTATTGTAGTACAAACAGCATCATGGTTATTTATTTGCATGGTCAATAATCAACTTCATCTTTGGAACAAACAGGTTTACATAACATGGGTTATCGTGGTTGTTGCGGGGACTGTTAAGTTGCTTCAATGGTCATCACTACTATCGTCATGGAAGGGTGTTGCATTTACTGTATTTAGTTTGGCAATTGTGACTGCACTCATGCAAATCATGATCATGTTCACACAATCTGAGCGTTCAAATCCTGTCAAAGTTTCGCCTTCGAAGCCTAAAAGTACAGAAGGATTGCAGGGTAGTGATGAGAAACAAGAGTAGATCACAGACACTATACCCAAATATTCTATACATAGGGAACTTATTTTGCAATGATGTGTGGATTATTTAGGCTATGAAATTCCAGCACCTATGTATGCAATATTCCTTGTATTATTATGCACACAGATCCATTCATTATTTTCAAATTAGGGTTACTTTGTATAGACACTATAGGATAGGATGGCGTACAAAAATCTTGCATTATTCTTGTGGGTACTAATACATTCGAATGTTGAATTTTGTGGTTATCTTAGACTCCTCTTTTAAACGTGTGTTATGTGCATGACATTCTCTGCCTTTGCATTTTGTTCATGAGGAAGAAATCAACAAATTCTAATTATCAAACTAATTTATATCAAACTCTAAGTGACAAATCAACTAATTTCTATATTTTATTAGTCCTCGTAGAGAAAGTACAACGTTAAATTGACCAACTTATAACAAATTCTACTCGACAAACGTTACTTATAACAAATTCTACTCGACTAACGTTAGAAAAACATCGGCTAGAAAAAAGAAACTGGCTTAACTATTTTTCAAATAGAAGCAAAAATGCCAATAAGACTGCAAAGAATTTTTTTTTCTTTCAATCAAAGACTAAAAGAGAATTTTTTAATGCGCCTTATATATTGTTTCGATATCAAGTAAAAATACTTAACTGTTTTTAGATTTTGGAGATGTATCTTCGAACGTACCTTAAAATTTTAAATAATTCGGAGATATATCTTCGTAATATTTTAAAACTCATACACCATGAATTAGCTCTGAAAGACATTTGACACACATATTTATCAGAGATGCATATCCGTTTATTTTATGGAGATACATCTCCGTAACATACCAGAACAATGCATGTAATGTTTTGTTTATTCAGATGAAGATTTCTAAACTTTATGTGCCATGTTATGCGATGAGATTAAAGCCATACAATCAATATGCAAAAAACGAGGTATATAAATTTAGATGGTTCGAAAATGTCATATGTAGCACCCCAAAATTTGTCTCATCATTTCCGGTTTACTGTCTTTTGTTTCTCTGCGTTTCTGCATATCATATCATTGGTTCTCGAGACATGGGATCAAGGTATTTCTGTGACTCAGGGTTCTCTTTTGTTGCAAGAGTTCAAACAACGAGCATCAGAGGCTCCGACATTTATTTTATCTAACGAACGAACGGTCGATTTTATTTTATTCAGCAGGTTATTTTCAGCTCAAGAGATGGTGTATATGCTATCTCAAACATTCTCACAATCATAATATCCAAGGGCAAGTTTCAGTGGCTTAATAAAACTTAGAACAGGTGACAACGAATAATTATGTAGGATTCTCTCCATTTGACGCCAAATTGGACATTTTTTGAATGTGGTAACCGGTTACTTCAGGTGAAATTTGTCAAGAAATTCAAATTTTCAGCATTGCAAATTTTCCAATCATTTTCAACCATTGATTTCACATGATCATCATTGGAAGGCTCTAGAATTGTTTCAATTTTCACCATTTCCCTCCAAATTTCAAACACTCTATTCCTAATCTCGCTCCTAATTTCCATTCCAAATGCTAATCCACATTCCAAACCGTATGTTGATTACAAACCTAAAGCTTATTTAAGTGAATTTTCTCCAAACCTCACACAATAACCTTCATTTTCAGATTTCACCTTTATTCTTGAGAATTTTCTCTCAACTTTTTCACTCCCAAAACCTCCATTAAAACTCTTTCCACTTGAATTCATTGATTCTTAATTGGAATCCTTGAATTCTAAAGCTAAACCTCCATCATTCATCTCCATTATCTTTAATTCACCACTTAATTTTTGTTTGAATTGAGATCTGATTTTGGAAGTGTTTCCCTTGAAAATCGGAAAACAACCGCTGATCTTCCAAATCTAACTTTGGTGACTCACAGGATCGATCAGATTGATCCTAGGACATGTGCTAAAAGGTTTGTTTTTGTTTTAATAATCTATTCAAGTTCCACACTCGAACAATATTGGGGTGAAAGAATTCTAAAGGAACGTCTATTCAACTACGAGTTAATTTAAAGATGAAGTAAAGCTTTCAATAAAAGAGAAGAGAGTTTGTTGGGAGAGAAGAAGTTAGATTGAGGACGAAGAGAAAAGAATTGCATATGAAGGAGGGAAGTAAAATAAGGGGAAAAGGGGTAAAGACAATAAAAGACTTTGTAAAATCTAAAGTAAAACAAGTAAATTGCATTAAGTTAAAAGATGGTGTGTTTACATCACGTACATTCTCTACAATACTCGCTTTCTCTACACTCGGATACTTGGAGTAATTTCAAGAGTAATTTGTACAATAGTAAAGTACAACACACTTTGGATATGTCTAAGACACCCTATTTATAGAAATAAAAAATAATCTCTAATAACCTCCATCATCACCTCCTTGCGCCATTTGTCACAAATGCATGGTTATACTGCTCCTAGGGTGACACGTGTCTCCTTCAATATTCAATAAGCGAAACCTTTCCCTCCAATATTTGAATTTCAAATCCTTCGACGAACCATCCCTCTCAGCAAGCGGTCGAACTCCTGGCTTCTGGATGAGTCCTTCGACTTCTTCTTCTGGTTGCTTTGCCTCTTTCGACCATTCTCTTGTTCTCAACTTATTTTTTACCCTTTTGTCTTGAATACCTTCTTTCTACATGAGGCGTCGAATTTAGGAGTTAACAAATTGCCCCACAAAAATGTCTTTTCGACTTCGACTGTAGAAAAGCACATTTTTTGACAGCGTCTGGCCTTCGACGCTGCTTTGTCCTCATGCGTGTCGTCTGATACTCTTTCCACCAATGCAAGTCTGAGAAGGTGAAAGGGAATGAAAGAGAAAAAAGAAAGATAGCTATGAACACGCAACCTACTGTTCCGCCACCTTGATGCACATTTATGACGTCACTTTCATCATGGCTATTTTCTCGGGAATCAACAAAATCGTGGGCCATCATCACCCTTCCAACCTCGGGGACGTGAATTGCAACTACTGCCTCTGCCATCCCACATCCAAGCGCACACGTGGCCCACTAACTCTAGCCCCTCAATGATGAAAAACTTTCAGTCTTCCATACACTATATAAGTAGTTTCCCTATGACATTTTCATTTTTTCCAACTTCTCTAACTCTTTACAACTTCCTTGCTTTTCCTCTAATTTTCTGCTTCCCAACCAACAAACTCTTACTTCCTTCAAAAATGGCTGATCATCAAAAGAAGAAAATGCCATCTAAAGGACAAACTTCTGCATCCACGCTTCCTCCCTTTGCTAGCTTGAGCGGCCTCCAGGTGGTAAAGAACCAACAGTTCATCCGTGAGCCCTTGACGGAGGAGAAACGCCACATTTACGAATCTCAGGTAATCATTCTTGTTACTGTTGCAGGGAGACCTTTAGCCATGTCTGGGTCTTTACCCCCTCTAGGTCTTGACTATTCCGCCATTAAAGATTTCTTCCCCTCTTATAGAACCACTAAACCCCTAGGGCAAAAAGACTCTAGCAAAATTTCCACTGACGGTCCTAATAGCCTGAGCCTCTTCGACGTAGACCTTAGGTATCTTCATGACGGGGCCATATTATTTAGGGCTACTCCCTACTTCAAAGATTCCGAACTTTATCACAACTGGCTGACGAAAATAGAGAAAGTAAAAGCCCGGGAATGGAAGGACACTGGGATTTTCGATCTAATCATGATGTCGAAGGTAGGCCCTTCGTACTGCCCCCTTATGCTGGCTTCTTCCTTATTCTTCTGGGATAGAACTCACAACACTTTCCACCTCCCTTGTGGGATGATGACACCCACTCTACTTGATGTAGCTGCCATTGTAGGCCTAAAATCCTACGGCCTAGTTTATGATCCCGAGATTGATAGCCATGACAACATTGGTTTTGCCAACACTAAACATACTTATACAGCTTTTTTCCAACATTACCATAATAAAACTAGCACCTCAGTTGACGACGAAGAACATATAGCCTTTTTGGCCATGTGGTTATCCCGTTGTATATTTTGCACCAAATCCTTGCAGGTGGCGCGAAAGTATCTGGTTTTGGCCAACCAGCTACATCTGAAGAGAGGCGTTTGCCTCAGTGAAATGATTCTGGCCAGTCTTTATGAGGCCTTAGGTGAAGGTGCGAATAAATTGAAGGATCCTGACAGCCATGGCAACTTGCTGTTGTCGGGCCCCTTTTGGCTTCTTCAGTTGTGGCTTAATGCCACTTTCGAACACAATCTTCCCTACAGAGGTGAAGTTGATGAACGTTCGCCTTTAGTCACTGAGAGAAGAGTCGAATGGCCTCGCCTGGCTCAACTTACTCCTAGCGAGGAAGGCCATTCTCTTCGATCCAATTTATCCAGCTTCGTTCATATGTTCGTGAAACGGTATGATTTTACCGCGAAGATGGCTCCCTTCGCAGAACGAAGATGTGGTCCAGAGTGGTTTACCAGTGTAACGCCCATTTTAATTATTTTTGGTTTCAATGTTATTTTACTCACGGATGTGTTTTGGTGAAATGACTTAGAGGATCAAGAACTCATGATATTGGTATGTAGTGATAAAAATGTGATAATTAATAGCAATATAATATTATTATTAATTATTATCATTACTATTACTAATATTAACATATGAGAAAAATATAATTAAATAGAATTTTGGAAATTAAGTGGATTTTGTGAATTAAAGGAAATAAGAGAATTATTATTATTATTATGGGAAATTATATATTATTTGGGATAAGGTGAATTTTGGGGGGTATTGAGGGTAAAGGTGGAATATTGGAAAAAGGAGAAGAAGAGAACACGCATGAGAAGAGGAAACACGGTCAAAGGAGAAGAACACGATCAAAGCAAGAGCAAGCTTGAGCAAGAGGAGGCTGGGCTGTAGGATTTTCGTGTGGATTAAGAGGCTTCATCAACAACAGCATCGAATTTGAGGTAAGGGGGGAGGGGGGATTGATCGGTTAAATTCGGTATTGCATGAAAAATTGGTAGAACGGGGGATTCCCTAAACCCCGTAGATGAATGATGAAATTATGTTGTTGCATGTTGTTGATTTCTGTTGTAATTGTGATTATTGTGTTTGAGTTCATTGCATGTGCTATGGAATGGTTGTTTGATGATTTTGGGTTTCCGGTAAATTCGGAGTTAATGCCGGAAGTTGGAGAATTGAGTAGAACTGAGGATTTATTGAGTATGAACTAGGATAATCGGTGTAGTCTTGTGGGATAGTACTGTACTGGTATAGTGTAGGATTTCGTGGGATTTAATCGGACGAAATCGGAGTGTGGGGTTGTTTCTAAACATCAGTTTTTCTACAGAATTCGCGTGCATTTGCTGGGCGAATGGGGGCGAGCCTTCGCCAGGTTTCGCCAGGCGAACTGGGCAGCGAATGCTGCCTGTTGCTTCTGTTTGGCTTCGCTAGGGGTTTCGCCGGGCGAGTCCCAGCGGGTGTTCGCTGCGGGGCTTCACCAGTCCAATGGCAGCGAGCATGACAGCATTTTATGGTTTTTATGCTGTGTTGTTCCATTTCTCGCGTGGTTAGACCCTTGTTGGTCGTGAGCGAGTACGTGGTTATCGTGGATAGGTTGAGAGCATGAAGGTGATGTAGGGAGCGTGTGCTTGAATAGTCGTGGATATGAACGATTGAACCGAAGTACGCTGTGATGCCTAAAGTGGCTATGTATCCTTCGATTAGGAATGAATACGTGTGATACGGGAGTATGATTCTCGTGGTAATTGTATAACCGAATAAGTGACCTGATATACGTTATGAGTGTATGTGATATTGTAAGAAACTCTTGAGATGTGGTTGTATGAGATTCAGGTGATAGGTGGCGAGCATAGCAGAACTTTGTTTTCCCTGGAACTGTGTGCAGCTGTGATTGCTGAGCGTGGCCAGTCTGAAGTACCGTGATGATTTATGGGTGCTGGGTGTATGTTGGATGTTAGAGGGCTATGTGGCAGGCGTTTAATGCATTCGACGTGATCGGTGGATTATGTGGTATAATTATATGCGTTGTGATTATATGTTGTTGTGTGATGAGTGGATCAGTGGGATCGATATGCCTTATATGCATAGTGTGTGATATGTTGTAGTGATGTGTTGTGGTGAGTGGGTCCGTAGGACCGATACACTTTATATGTGTTGTGATTATGAGCTGTTGTGTGACGATTGGATCGGTAGGATCAGATGCACTTGTGTGTTTAATATGTATGTGATATATGATTGGATCGGTAGGATCGGTATGCCTTATGTGCATAGTGTGTGATATGTTGTGTGGTAGTGTGATCAGTAGGATCGTTACACCGAGTGCACGTGGTATTGATGCGTTGTGTGCGAGATATGAGGATCAATATGATCGTTACGTCTTGAGTGCGTTGTGTTGGTGTGTTGTGGTGAGTGGATCCGTGGGGATCGGTACACTTATTATGTGTTGCGCTTATGTGCGGCTATGTGATATATTTGGGTCAGAAGGACCGACAAGCCTTGTGTGCATTGTATGTGATAAGTTGTGTGGTGAATGGATCCGTGGGATCGACGCACTGTGTGTGCTTGTGTATGTATGCATATTATGATGCGATGGACCAGTGGGGTCGTGTACATTGTGTGTGTTGCGTGTTCATGCATAGTGTCTTGCATAGCATGTGGATGTGGTGAATCGTTGCTCGGTGGAGCGTAAGCGATTCACTCACGTGCTCCAAATGGGGAGCGTGTGGACGTGGTGAATCGTTGCTTGGCGGAGCGTATGCGATTCACTCACGTGCTCCAAATGGGGAGCGTGTGGACGTGAGGCCTGTGTGGCTCACGTGCTCCAAATGGGGAACGTGTGGATGTGAGGTATGATTTACTCACGTGCTCCAAGTGGGGAGCATGGACGCAATGCATGATTCACTGGCGTGCTCCAGTGGGGGAGTGTGGACGGGAATTTGGATCGTTGCTCGGAAGGAGTGTATGCGACCACCCGTGTCCCAAGTGAGGACGTTGATATTTGATTATATGAGCTCAGGAGGAGCGTGGTAGGGATAGATCGTTGCTCAGAGGGAGTGTATGTGATCTATCCTGAGTTGAGTCGGTACCGCATATTGTTGAGTCAAGTGCATGTGTTGCATGGTGTTTTGTGTGTGTGTGTTGTGATTGTTGATGATGGGACAGTAGGTCCGGGGGTGTGAAATATGAAATAAATAATTTATTGTTTTCTACCTTTTATTTCATGTATGTTTATACCGTTATTATTTGATCGTGATTCTCACCCCTCTGTTGTTGTTGTGGTCTGTACTTCTTCGAAAGTACAGACAATCCAGGTGTTTAGCTAGCTTGGATTGTGGCGTCGTCGTAGGATTGCTCTGATACGTAACACCGGGGATTTTGGGGAGTTATTATTTATTGTTGATTATGTGTACCCCTGTGGCGTATCTGGTTCTGTGGGATATGTGTTGATGTATGACAGCTATATATTTTGGGTAGATGGCCTTAAACGTTGTATATGACATGATATGCATGTGATATGTTTATATGAATGAAAAGAGTATATTTTCTCCGCTGCATATTTTGCCTGTGAATAATTTAATGAGAACTTGGTGGAAATTGTGACATCCCGTTGTGGGAGATACTCTGATACGTGTTTGTTTTAATCATTTTATTTTATTTTGGGAAACGGGGTGTTACAACCAGACCCTTCCC
Organism: Lathyrus sativus; assembly: GCA_963859935.3. NCBI lineage: Eukaryota > Viridiplantae > Streptophyta > Magnoliopsida > Fabales > Fabaceae > Lathyrus > Lathyrus sativus. The sequence continues at coordinate 351,079,914 of OZ012740.1, read as the reverse complement.
TGCTCCCTTAAAGAAACAAGAAGAGGAGTCACAGCTGATCTAGGAGAGATTCCTCACTCCTCGACTACTGATTCACAAAATAAATCTTGTTAGAGGTCACTCCAGCTTGCTAGCTTACCAACCGAACTTGGTGTCCAGGCAATTCGAGTTAATACAAACCTTGCCCAAATGCCTGTATGACAAGAAATCGCATATCATTCTTCCTTTCACTGTGCTATCTCCTCTGGACTGTTCGACACAACTAGCGCGCCATGCCCACAAGTCCTATCTCACTCCTGTTCACTTTGAACCTTCTTACTTTTGCTCCCAAGACTTCTATGACTGGTGGTCGAAACATTACGCCTCAGAATTTCTTGACGCCTCCAGTTTTGCTCGCTTGATTGACCAAGCTTTCATTGATGTGCAGGAGAAGATCAAGAAAGGTACGTCTACCCATATCAAAGAGATTCAAGCCTTCCAGAAGTATTTCGAAACAGCCTATCGACCAGATGATGTTAGTCGAACCATCCGTGAGGCTGCTGTCACTTTGAAAGAAAAATTTTCCAAAAAACTGGATAGTTTAAAGATTCCCTCTTCTGTTCCTCGCGAGAAACGGTATGAGGTTGCCTTTAAACTTTTCCCCCCAAAAGTCCCTCGACTACCAACCGCTGGTTTTGGCGTGGCTCTTGCCCCTCCATTCCCAGATTGGTTCATTTGTGGAGACGCTATAAAAATTCTTTGACAGCAGTCTAAGCCCAAAGCACAGCGGGTGGTTCCGACTAAACATACACTCGATACGTTTAAAGGGCACCTTCATGTCAGTATCAAAGATGTTCGCATCGAATCCGACATTCTTGAAGGTTCATCCCCCTTCGATTTGGAATTTCCTCTCTGAGCTTTATTGTTGCTAACTGGTTTTAGTATCATCTACTTTTCAGTTGCTTCGAAACGTGCTGCCCCAACAGCCAAAACTGAAGTCAAGGACGAAGATCAAAAGGTAATCTTCCGCAACTTTTTACTATCTCAATCTCCTTAATCACTCTCAACGCTTTATGTTGCTTTCAGGCTAGTCAAAAACCACCTACCCCTCAAAGAAGATTAAAAAGGGCTTCTCCCTAGATCATTATTGATTCTGATGACGAAGATGGGTCTCCTCGTGAGAGTCTTCAAGTTAAAAGGAAACGAAAGCTCATCCATGATGTGGATGCTCCTGATGCTCCATCCGCTCCTGTTGTAACCAACATACCTCAGCCCACCATTCCTCCTTAAGACCCTACTCCAACTCCCATAAGGGATGCTTCGATCCAAGCTGTTGTCCCCATGGAAAGTGACAATTCCAGTCCTGCTGACGAAACTGTTAAGGTATATTACGCATCTACCTTTCCTTGGGCCTTTGCACTGATTCTTTAGTCTTTATTATTTCTAATGTCTAATTTTTCTAGGATGATGCTGGAGCTTCACAATCTAATCCCACCAAGGTTCCTCTGTCGCTCTATCCCTTGAATAGCAAAGGTGAGCCTACCTATCATCCCACTTCTGATTTGGGTTCTGGTGTGAGTTCACTTGGTGAAATTAATAAACTTGATTCTTTCACAGCCCCTCCTTCTCTTTCAAAGACCACTACCCAGCAGTCTCAAACTGACGGTTCTGATCACGAAGATAATAATGCTCAGGTCGATCCCATTACAGTGGATGATGAAGTCAACGCTTTGGAGGGAAAAAAACTTTGGTTGATATGACCAATTCTCCCTTGGGTCAGACAGTAGCTGTGGATGAAAAGGCTGTCGAGGGTGATCAAGCCATTGAGGACCAGGCTATGCCTCAGCCTGATTTGCATGAGTCCAATGATAAAGGCACCGGGGAGGAAATGGAGGAGGATGGCGCAAAGGCGAAAGAAAGCCAAGATAAAGAATTGAAGACTGTGGACATCTCTGTCAAAGACCCTACAACTGCTGAAACAACAAAGACTCATGTTCCTTCTACCCCAAAGGATATTCCAACAAACTTCTTCCTAGGCGAAACTCAACTTACTTCCGCTGAACTGGATGCGTTGAAGGTTTCCAACCCTCGACAATACATCCGACTTTTGTTAAGTAGGAGAAGTCATTCTTCTAGCCGTACTCCCATTACTTCGACCTCCGAAGGGCAAACCTCAAAGCCTCCAGCTGACAATGCCCTCGACAAGGTTAAGCAAAAGATTTTCAAAGGGGATCTTTTCACCCTCCTACAGATGGGCCCAGCCAACCATCTTCCCCTCAAAGCTCTTCTTCAAAAAGTGGACATTAAATCCCTTACTCCTGAGGCTGCAAATGTTATTTAAGAAGTTGGTACCCTGATCGACCAGGTTTATAAAGACTATCGATTGTTTCCCCAGATTGAGGGTGAGATTGAGACGAAGGCTAGCAGCGAAGCTGCCGCTTGGAGCACTGTTGTCGACTCTGAGGAGAAGATTGCTGAATTGGAAGAAACGAGGGAGAAAAATAAACAAGAGGTCCTGACTAACGAAGCGAACATTGCCTGCTGGGAGCGAAAGATTAAAAAACTCCGTAGTAAGATAACGAAGGCTAAGAAGAAGAACGCTGAACTATCTGCTTTCGATGACTCCTCTTTAACAGTTGAACTTGAACATGTCGTCACCTATGCTGAAGAAGCCCATCTTTTGGAATCTGAAGTTGCCCAGCTGAGGACAAATAAGGCTCAATGCCAAAGCCGTCTCGAACTCCAAAAATCGACCTATCTTAAGATGAAGGTGAATCTTCCTTTTTGATTTGTTTAGGTTTTGGTAATATAGCAGATTATGCTGGCCTTTGTAAGCCATTTATTTTGTTTGTAAGACATTGGGCCATTTTGGCATATTTTAAATCACCATTTATGGCTTCGCTTTATCTTTGACTATTACTCTATTGATATTTTTACCTCTTGAAGTGCAGGCTTATACTTCTTTAAATATTTGCCATTTACTTTTAATATTCTCTCGTCCTTACTCAGTTCTGTCACTTCGTATGCCCCGTTGAAGAATACCTTCGATACCTGGAATGGTCCTTTCCACTTTGGGGACCACTTGCATAGGGACCTCACCTTTCGATCCATATGCAGGATTACCCTCCATACCAAATCTCCAACCAGGAAAGTCTTTGCTTTGAACTTCTTGTTATATGATTTCTCCACTCTTTTCTTTTGTCTTCTCAAGAGTTCTAGAGCTTTTAATCTTTCTTCGTCTAGATCGACTAGCTCATCGAGCATCATGTCCCAATAAATCTCTCAAGGGATTTCATGATGTCTTTGAATTCTTACTGACTGTATATGTATCTCCACTGGCAATACTGCGTCATGGCCGAAGGTGAGTCGATAGGGGGAAGTGTTGGTTGCTTCCTTCGGGGATGTTCGACATCCCCATAGGACTTGATCCAACGTCTTATGCCAATTCCTAGGCTTACTTCCAATCTGTTTCTTTATCATGCCAATTATCACTTTATTTGCCGCTTCGACTTGGCCATTGGCCTGGGCGTAGTAAGGTGTCGAGGTAAGAAGTTTAAATCCCATTTCTTTGGCAAACTCCTGCATCTTCCTACCCGTAAATACTGACCCTTGGTCTATCATTATTGTCTCTGGTAGCCCAAATCTGTAGATGATATACTTCTGAATGAATTCGATAACATCTTCTTGGTCTACTTTCGGTAGAGGTATAGCTTCGATCCACTTGGTAAAATAGTCTATCCCTACCAAAATGTACTTCTGGTTTTTGGAAGATGCATGTCGAATCTCTCATATTAGGTCTAAAGCCCAACCTCTGAATGGCCATGGCTTGACTATGGAGTGAAACTCGCTTGCTGGGACATGTTGTATGCCAGCGTGGACTTGGCATTCCTGACAACCTTTGGCGAACTCAATGGAATCTTTTAGCATCGTGGGCCAGTACATCCCCTGGCGAAATAGCAGCCATTTCATCTTATGGCCTACTTGGTGTGCTCCGCATGTCCCACCATGGACTGAGGATAATGCCAAGTATGCTTCAGATTCACTGAGGCATTTAAGTAAAACTCCCTCAGAAGTTTTCTTAAATAACTCATTCCCCAACAGGACATAGCTTAGTGCTTGGTATTTTATCTTTCGTTCTGTGGTTGCTGAAGGATTTCGAAGGTATTCGACCAGAGGTTTCCTCCAATCTTTGTCTGTCAAACCTTCGATTGTAAAAATCTCAAAGGTTTCCTCGTCAGCGTAGCCAAATTTCGTGACTTCCAAGTCTGACGGTCTCAAGCCCACGGACACCACCTTACCTCTGGCTTCAATTGCCTCTTGCAAGTTCTCCTTCGAGACCCTGTATCCTGAGGCAACTTGCGCCAAGTCGTTGGCTATCTGATTGTGTAGTCGTGGTATGTGTCGAATAGTGCAAACTTCAATTTTTTTGAATAGTCTGTTGGCTATTACGAAATACATAATGAGATTTTCTTTAACGCATTTGTACTCCTTTGTTAGCTGTTTTACAACCAACTCTGAATCTCCCATTATTTCGACTTGGGTTGCCCGCAATTCTAACAAAATTTCAAGTCCAGCGATCAAAGCTTCATATTCGCCTTCGTTATTGGAACATAGACCCTCGACTCTATACTTGAATTTTGTTGGAATTTTGTCAGGCGAAATGATCAATAGACCTATGCCTGTCCCGTTCTTGTGACTAGACCCGTCGAAGTACAGCTTCCAAGGCTCTCGTTCACCAAGGTTCAGGGCACTTTCGTTTATGGAGTGGTCGACAATAAAGTCTACCACTATCTGCCCTTTGACCGTTTTCAACGGTCTATACGTCAATGAATACTCAGTTAATGCTAATGCCCATTTACCAATTCGACTATGCAAAATAGGTTTGGACAACATGTGCTTAATAATATCAAAATATGACGAAACGTAAACATCAACTGGTTTTATATATTGCTTCAATTTCATACATGAGAAATACAAACATAAGCATAATTTCTCTATCTCACAATACCTAGTTTCTGCATCATTTAAAACTCTGCTAAGGTAGTAAATGGCTCTTTTGACGCCACTTCCATCCTCTTGAGCTAGCATGCTCCCTAGAGTTTTGTCTGACGCTGCTATGTATAGTCTCATGCTTTTATTTCGACATGGAGGTGCAAGGACTAGAGGATGAGTCAAGTAGTCTTTGATCTTGTCGAAAGCCTCTTGCTGATATTTCGTCCATTCGAACTTCTCCTTGGTGGCTCGAAGCAATGGCGAGAAGGCTTGCGTTCTTCCACTGAGATTCGATATGAACCTTCTTAGGAAATTTATTTTGCCCAACAAGGATTGTAGTTCCTTTTTGTTGGATGGCGCTTTCGCTTCCATGATGGCCTTTGTTTTGTTTTGGTTGATTTTGATCCCCTTCTTGTGGACCACGAAACCCAGAAAATCTCCTGCTTGCACGCAAAATGCACACTTGAGAGGATTCATCTTGAGGCCAAAATTCCTCATTCTCATGAAGGATTTGCGCAGATGTTCCACATGAGCCTTTCCTGACACATATTTTATCACAATGTCATCAATGTATATTTGCATAAAGGACTCAATGTAGTCATGGAAAATCGAATTCATCGCCCCCTGGTACGTTGCCCCAGCATTTTTTAGGCCAAAAGACATCACTACCCATTTGTAAGTGCCTAAGGCCCCTGGGCAACAGAACGCCGTTTTAGGAACGTCATCCTCAACAATGAAAATCTGGTTATAACCAGAATATCCATCCAGCATGCTAAGGTATTCGTGGCCAGCGGCTGAATCGACTAGCATTTCTGCCACTGACATCGAATACTCATCTTTAGGAGTTGCCGAATTCAAATCCCTAAAGTCTATGCAGACTCTTAAGGATCCGTTTTTCTTAATGACTGGTACAATATTTGCTAGCCATTCGACATACCTGGTCGTACGGATGAACTTGCATCGGAGGAGTCTTTCGATTTCCTCCTTTATCTTTGAGAGGATTTCAGGGGAGAAACGTCTTGGACTCTGCTTGACTGGTTTTTTGCCAGGCTTGATTGGTAGCCTATACTCGACTAGATCTCTCTTTAGACCTGGCATTTCGTCGTAGTCCCAAGCAAAACAATCCATGTACTCTCGTAGCAACTGAATGGTTTCGACCCTAAGTTGGGGGTCGAGGTTGGCGCTGATATGAGTTAGCCTTTTGATTACTCCATCTCCCAGGTCAACTTCTTCCAGTGGATCTTGCGCCAACATTTTAACATCGCTGGCCAAGGGATCTTTTTCAAAACCCAAAGGTTCATCGTCATATATGGCGTCAAGTCTCTGCCCCTCGTATTGAATCTTGGGGTCGAAATACCCCACTGGACTTACTTGTTTGGATTTTTTGTTGGCTCCCTCATCCATTTCGTTATTAGCGGCCTCCAAGGCCGTTTGTAGCTTAGTTTCGGCCACATAGGCCGAAATCCTTTGAAGTGTCGCGGCTTCAGTCATCATCGTCGAACTCACTTCCCCAGCCAGTGGGGTCTATGGGAAGTTCGCCCAGGTATGGTAACCTTTCGCCTGGTACTTCCTTGTCCCATCGAAAACCTTCGACGGGATGCAGATATAGCGAACAATACACTTCATCATTAGGTGTAAAGTCGAAGTCTGCAAGTTCACATGGCCCTATACCGGCCAAATGTTTGTCAAACTGTCCTCTATCAATATGGTTTATAGGTGCTTTAAAGTATCCCTGATCTTCTTCGATGTTTTCGACAATGCCATCTGGTCTCCAGATGGCAATCCTCTGATGCATCGAAGATGGCACTGCCCCCACTCCATGGATCCATTCTCTTCCAAGTAATAGATTGTAATTGGCAGTGGTCTCTACCACCATGAAGACAGTCGGGCGGGTAATGGTTCCGACCGTGACATTCACCTGAATGACCCCCATGGTCGAACCCACTTTTCCTTCATAGTTTGATAACACCATGTTGTGGGGCTTGGTGTCTGTCTCACTTTTCCCAATTTTGTTCAACAGAAAATGCGTCATTAGGTTTACCGTAGTGCCGCAATCCACCAGTATTTTGTTAACTGGGACCTTCTCTATTTGTGCCGTAATATAAAGAGGCTTCAGATGATTTTTCATCGCCTCTGTTGGTCGTTCAAATAAGGCATTTTTCTCCTCGATGCAGCCATTGTTCATTACATAATAGCATACCGGCTTATGAGCCGTTATTTCCCAGTCCGTATATGTGTCTGAGTTTTCAACTACAGAAATCCTGTCGAATTCCCTGAGCATTACTGATACTACGTTGACCAAAATATCCAACATATCATCAGAATCTTCATCAAAATTATCGGTCATTTCATCATCGACCGATTTGCTATGTTCTTCAACCTGCGTTGGAAACAACTTTCTTCCTACAGGTGCCTTCCCGAAGGCCTTTGTTTGACCCTCAAGTTCCATGGGGATGTTGGTACTGGATTGTGGTTGGTCCTTATGTGCACCTTCTCTGTGCGATTTTCTTCTTCTCTACTCGCGTCTCCATTGGGATTGAGACATGGGATTCTTCCCTTTATAATTTTCTGACACATGAGCAGCCTTCGAAGACTGAAATTCTTTTTGGTAGCTTAACGAAGATCCTCGTTGCACTTCGAAGTTCTTCCACCTCTTCTGCCCTTGCTTCCTGTTCTCATTGGGCTTCGTCCACTTCCCATCAGTGGCCTCAGCATTGGGCTTAAAGCCAGTGGGTTTGTTCGTAGGAAGCCTTATGCGAGGGTCAGATCTTTGTTGAAGGCCTCTTCGAGGGTTGAATCTTGGCCTTTCGTTTTCTTGCCTTAGCCTTCGTGTTCCTTCTAGCTTTTGTGCAGCTTTCTTGTCAAATATGGTGCTGCATCGGGGACAAATCATCACACTAAAACCTTTCTCCTGGCAGCGGTGAAGGAAAGAAACGATAGATTCCTCCTGCTCTGGGTATGCCTCCCTAGTGTGTGTTTCCTGGTAGTTCAACTCACTATCCGCTACCTCCTCATGTTGAGTGATTTGTACCATGTTAATTTCAATTTCTTTGGCCAGATTAAGCTTCTTAAGGCTTAACTCCACGCCTTTGGTGGCTTGATCAATTTTGACGAAGTCATCTGCCGTTTGTTTGGTCACTATCTCCCAACCCAGATTGTTCCTGTTGTTTGGGCTTCTGGTTTCATCCCTTTGGTCACAGCTATCAACTTCCATTTTGACACAGCTTTTTTGTCCGAAGCTGATGGTAACTTTCGCCATCACAACTTCATCTATGGGATTTCCAGCAGCCTCTGTTACTTCAATTGAAAATTCATAGCCGTCGGCAACTTCGACCATATTAGCCTCGACTGGCTCTATGCAATTTGCATCTGCCGTTTGCAGAGGATCTGAGTCGACCTTCATTTGGCCACCAGCTTTCTCTCCGAACTTTAGACGTCCTTCCTGGATCACATTCTGAACAAGGTCCCTGAAAAGAAAACATTGCGATGTTTTATGACCCAAGAAATTATGATATTTACAAAACCCTTTTTTCTTCCTTTGTTCTATGGACGACACTTTGGCGCCAGGAGGCACTATCATTTGTCCGCCCTTAACTAACAAATCGAAGATTTCATCACATTTTGTGATGTTGAAAGTATATGTTTTCTTTGGGAACCTATCATTCTTTTCAGATTCGACATAACTCTTCCCTTGTGGGGGAGCCAGTACTTTGCACAAGTAAGGCGGTCCTTGCTTAAGCTCAGCAAGATCCACTTCGACATCGTCGAAACTCACAGGCTCATCGCGCAGACCTTCGACGTTCTCATTATATTCGACAAAAGCTACCTTCTTATTTTTATTAAACTTAGCCTTTTTGTCTTTAAGTCTTTCGAGTTGTCGAACTCGATCGGCTAGTTGGGCCATGTCCCTTAGATACTGGGTATCCAACTTTTTCCTAATAGAGTAGTCGAGACCCCCAACGGCCATTTTGACCAACTCATATTCAGGGACCTGCGTGAAGCTTCTGGCTTTAAGCAACCGGAACCTATTAAGGTATTCCTCTATTGGCTCAGAAAACTTACGCTTCACACTAGCGAGTTTCTTTAAGCTAATTTTAGTCTGACCCATATAGAACTGCTCATGGAACAAACGTTCTAATTGGATCCAATTACACACCGTGTAGGGGGAAGCATTGTGAACCAGGTAAAGGCGTTTTTAGTAAGAGAACTTGGGAAGTATTTTATTCTAAGGCTTTCATCATTCGCTATCTCTCCAGCCTCGATTAGGTAACGAGCCACATGTTCGACGGTGGATTCCGTCGTATCTTCTGAAAACTTAGTGAATTTGGGTACTTTCGTCCTAGGAGGTAACTCCGCCTGAAGGATATAGTCTACTATAGGTGAAGTGTAATTTGGCCTGGTGAAATCAGTGTTAAACCCATTTCTGGCCATAATTCTCTCGACCATGGTCGCTAGATTATTGTCGATGGCTATGTTGTTTCGACGAACCTGCTGGACTACATTGTCTGCGTCTTGGTTCCGATTCACAACCACTACTCATGGGTTTCTTTCTCCCAAGCCACGGGGTTGGTTTTACAAAGGCTCTTCCCTAAGCCCTTCGACTATCGGAGGGGCTATCCTTCCTTTGTTTCCTACATCGAATTCTGCCATATTCGCCAAGTTGTCTCGTGGGGTATCCGCTACTGCGGCTTGGTTTCTGGTTAAGGGAGGTACCCCCATGAATTCAGCCAATCTCGTTAATTGTACCGCCAATTGTTGATTGGTCTGAGTTGTATTTTGGATTAATGGTTGAAATATTTCACCCATGGTTTGTGACAAAGTCTGAAACATTTGTAGGTTACTTTCGTCCATCTACTGTCTTAAACAAGAAACTGAGGTATTGGTCAAATTGGGGCCTTGCGTCGAATACCCTAAACTATGGCTTTGGGGGTTTCGACCCATGTTCACACCTGACCCTGACCCTTGTAGCGGCGAAGCCATCGCTTGATCTGAGAATATAGGGGGTGCACTTTGGAGCCCTTGCATCATAGCGGTGGGCATCCCATATGGGGGATTTCTTGGTGATTGTGTAAAACCAAGGGGACTAAACTGCTTGGATGTCGAACTTCCTCCTAGCAAAATCTGAGGATTTGATATTTGATGACCAATATATTCCAACACTGGTTGAGTATAAGGTCTTATCACTGTCGATCCAACCCCAAGTACGTAAGGTGTCAGTACTGGCCTCACCGGCAATACCGTTTATTCTCCAGTCGACGGCATCGGAGGGGGAATTCCATCGTCTCTTATTCCCTCACTGGAACCGTCTCCTTGATGGTTGGGGTTATCTGGCTGGTTCTGTTGCACCCCAAAATATGACCAACATTCATTTATCAAGCTTGTGTTCATTGCGTTCATCATCTGCTCCTCATGGATATGTGTGCAGTAGATCAAGAGGTATAATCACCCAGCAAGAGTTATATGAGACTTTGAAGCTAGCCAAGAAGGTTATTCAAGTATTCATAGGTTGATACCTTTGTCAGATAACTCAAGAGATCCTCAGAGAGATTGGTTGAAACCAAGGTTGTGTGTCTCATAACTTGAGAGTTGTGGGAGCTCCTCAGATGATTCTGAGACTATGAGGATGGACTTGAAGCTTTGAGAAAGCTTATAAGATGTCTTGAAAGCCATCATGAATCCTAGAGAGGTCATTGTGCAAGAATTCAGAAGACTCATCCATGAGTGGTGGAATTAGGGTTTGACTGGGTCAACCTTAGGTCAACTGATGATTTGGAGAGGGTTGAGACCTAATCCAAGAGCCATGTGATCATGGAATGATGCATTGAGATGCTATAAGGATGATTCCTAGACCAAATCATCATGATTGAGGAGTCTGAGAAGTTTCAAGCTAGGGTTTCTAAGGCTTGACAGTGTAAAATCCCCTAGTTTGATCCTTATCTTCAAGGCAGTTTAGCTCAAGATGTGATTGTCATCTCATCTTCCCCATAACATGAATTTTGTAGAGCTTGTTCTTAGCTTTAATTTGAGTACTAGAAGTCCTTGATAGGATTTGTAGAGCTCAAGTTATGACTTTGACAAATTACAGGTCATCTGAGGTATGTGAATCTGGGTCCTTGAAAGTCACCCAACTTGCATCCAACTTTTGCCCTAGTAGGATGATTCCTATGAACTCTTGGTCAACATGAATGTTGTATAGCATCTTCTTATATTTCTAGAGAGAACTAGAAGTCCTTGATAGGATTTGTAGAACTCAACTTATGGCTTTGGCAAGTCAAGGGCATTTTGGTCATTTGGAGGTTATAGGTCATTTCAAGCATAAGGCCATATCTCCTATTTCCAAGCTTCAAATGGAAATATCTTCAACATCAAACTTGCTTAGAATGATGTTTTAAGGCTAGTAAGGAGGTCATGAGATGTTGAAAAGGCTAGTATCAAAAAGTGATAAAAATGGCCTAAAATGGAGGCATAAGTTAAATAAGTTGAAATTGAAAATTGGAAATCACAAGTTATACATCCAAACCATGTCATATAATAGGTCATTTTGACTCCAAAGGACATTTTAAGAACAATGGTTCAGCCACAATTTTGATTTGAGGCCTAGATCATAGGGCTGCTTTAGAAATGGCTTACTTGCATCTTAAGGCACCAAAGCAAAACTCAAGAAAACTCAATATACAAGTTAGTTATGCATTGTAACACACCATACATCTCATGTGGGGAGAATTTCAAGTCAGTTACAAAGGTTACAAGAGGCTTGGCATGAGACAGCATATGGTGAGAAGTGAAATCAAAAGGTCATGACATGAGATTTCCATTTTCTCATTGGAAGGTCCTAGATGGTTCTAGATGATTCTAAACCACTCTATATAACATGTATAACTTGCTCAGATGCAAGGTTGGTGTAAGATTTGAGAGAAGAGAGAGTTGGTTGTTTCAATTGCTTCCATTGCAAGTTGAAAGTGAATTCCCTATTCTGAACCATTTCCATTCATCCTTTCCATTCATACACATTCCATAGATCATAGTGAAGCTGTGCAGATCAATTTGAGAGCCAATCCATGGTGAATTGAAGAGTTGGTGATTGAACTTTCAAGGTAGCAAGTCAGAATCGAATTCTGAGATTGAAGCTTCCTCCATCAAAATTGTTGCAAACAGTAGCAAGATTAGCATCTAAGGAAACTTTCTGAAGAGTTTCAAGGCTTGAAGTGAAGGATTTCATCATCTGTTCATCAAGATTTACCAGGTTTGTAAAATTCACTGTACACCATGATTTATGCATAGTTAGGTAGATTGGTTAGGTTAGAAAGGTTAGAGACACATAGGTGATGGATTTTGGAGAGTTAGAGAGCAATTGGTGAAGGTTGAATTATGGACACCATTTCTTTGATAATCAAGAACTCGTGGTATAGTAAGGTATAATTCATGTTAGATAGCTAATTTCATTCAGTGTGTGTTGGTGAATATTCTGATGCAAGAAAATCCAAGAATTGTTGAAGTTGAGGATTAACCATAATATCAATCTTGAATCGTGTTTCATGTTAGAGGAAGTTTCAGTGTAATCTAGGGTTATGATTGTGTTCAGCATGAAAAATGGAGTATGTTAGTGCTTTGTATTGTTAATTTTGAGCAAGGAATGAGAGAGCACGAATGGATGGAAGTTTGTGTATGGAGCTCTATTTCCATGGAGGAGTTGCAGCAAACCCTAGCTGAAGGTTGAAGACAACCTCCCAGCCATCAGATCCAGCTTGACCCCTTGACCCTTGTTTGATCCAACGGCTCGTGTTTAATTTCAGTTTGAGAGGGAATTCAGAAACGAGTGAAACGCACCGTTTCATTAAACGGTGGCTTCATGGGCTTAAGTGAGGAAACCATTATCCACACCCCCAATCATGGCCCACTTGGATAATACACTGTATTTGGTTTCTATTTGCACCGTTCATTTTCTATTTTCTTTTTATTTACTAATTGATTTTCTGATTAAATTGGGCCTAGCGCTTATACTATCTGAACCCCCATTTTTAGCCCATATGAAATTTGAACTGCATCTGGTTACTATCTGCACCCCAGTTTCATATTTTCATTTTATTTTCTCCATTTTCTTTCAAACTTTGAAAATTCATATCAATTTGAAAATTAAAGATTTTTTAATGGGAATTTTTGCTCCCATTTCATATTAATGTCTAGAAAATTATCAAATAAATATATTTTCATTTCATGCATTTTTAGTATTTTTTGTGTATTTTCTACTTTTATTGCATTTTATTTCTTTTATATTGATCCATGAATTTGTAGAATTTTGTTTAGCTAATTCCCTTAGTATTTTTAGGTCATTATTTTTAGGATAGTTAGATATAAGCTTTAGCTTCCCTCTGGATTTATTCCATAATTTTGTGATGAAGTTTAGGTTAGTTTTGATTAGATGACATTAGGTTGTGTAGAATTAGGTTAATCCTTAACATAGGTCCATAATAACATTAGAATTTTGGGTTTCTAGGTCAAGATAGGTATTGGGGCATATAAGGGTATTAAGGGTAGGTATGTAGGATCCCTTAGAAATTATATTAGGTTTTAATATAGTGGTATACTATTTTTAGATGATTTTTGTAGTTGATGCTTGTTTGTGTTGCCCTTGTGGGCTTGTATTTGTGTTTGCTTTACTTTGTGGGCTTGGAGAGCTTGGTATTGCTTGGAGTAGCATTGAGGAGCATAGTAGGAGCATTGAGGAGCTTGAGAGCTTCATCTTATTTGTTTTGTTGATTGTTTTAGGGTTAGGGATTAGGAAGAGTTTAGACTTAGTTGACTTTTTTCTTAAATATGGATGGTATCTTTCACCTCCATTCCTCCCTATGATTCAAAGTCCTTCCATGGTATACACCTCTCTCCTTTGGAGGGATAAGTGATAGTACCTAGGAAGTAGAACTTTTGAGGGAACCATTCCTTTGATGTTGAACCCTTATAGGTCACCTTTGGTGGTCAATAAGCAGTTCAATATCCCCAGCTTATCCAGTAAGTGATTTCCTCTGGTTTGATTATCTTGAGAGATGTTGAGCTTGAGTTTGAAGACGAAGACTCCATTGAAGAGTGTAGAAGAGGATGATTCCTTGAGCATTGCCATTGCAGCTGAAGCTTGAAGAGCAACAAGAGCAAGTTGATACTTGAAGACCCCTGAAGATGAAGTAAAGACTAAAGGATGAAGTTGACACTTCTAAGTGATTGAGATTGATTCTGAAGAGCTGAAGCTTGAAGAATAAAGGAAGTTGATACTTGCTTTGATACCTGGGGATCCTGAAGGAGTCAAGTTGATACTTATGATTGATAGTGAAGCCTGAAGGTGGAGCTGATCAAGAAGCTGAAGCTTAAAAGAGAAGATAAGTTGAAACTTATGTTTAAGGATGGAAACTTGGAAAAGCAAATTAATATTTGTCAAGAGTAATTGGAAGACTGAAGACTGAGTTGCTGTTGGAAGAGCTGTAGCTTGAAGCTGAGAGAGGAGTTGCTTTCTTTTTCTTTGCTGTATTGATGTGTTTTGTTTGACTTGCTTGATGCATTAGAATAAGTTCATATCCAGAATAAGTAGACTCTAGGAGCATGATTGCACTAGAGGTTGAGTTGCTCCCTCTGCTTGTATTGTTACTGTGTGGCTTTGCTTGCGGGTATTCGGTAGAGCCCAGCTCCCTTGCCCATGTGGTTTGCTTGCCTGATGGCATTTTATTTCATTTCATTTTTCTGTATGATTGCAGTTTACTGTTTTTGCTTGATAGCATGTTGTTTATATTTCAGTATGATTACTGTTATCCATTCTGGCTTGAGGTTGAGATGAGCTTGTGGAGGCTGAAGCCCCACACACATTTCCTCCCTCACTTGCATTGCATGCATTTTACTATTAAGCTGATGCTTTGTCTGTTTTGGTGTATCATTAACATGATCCCTTAGGACTCTCATTTCCTTTGATAAGGAATTGATGATAGAACTTTAGGTTGAAACCTATGCATGACAACTTCTAGGAGTTCCCTGTTCAAACCTCAACCATAGGATGAATCCATGGCATGACAACAGTAGGACTTGATAGTCTCCCTCCTAGTTGGGCCTGTTCTCTTCTCATCTCAAAACAGATTAAGATACAGTAATCATGAATGATTTCTTTCGTACGTTACGAGCCTTATGCTATCTGAGAAAGGATTGTGGGAGAGTTTCTTTTTCACAGTCTGGATGTTTAGTATGGTACCCTTTGGGTGACATGCGACGCATTCACTCTCAGGTCATAGTCTCTAGTGCGATTGAAATTGCAAACACAATAAAAAACACTTCTTTCGTAAAAGACAGGAAATAAACCGTAGTTTCCCGAACTACGTGAGCTCTGATCTCTCATACCTGTTGAGAGTACGTAGGCACAATACTGATGTATTGGCGAGCTACCTTCCCCCATAACTCGTCGTAGGCCGAACTACGTTGACTCTGATTTCTCGTTCTCTGATGAGAATACATAGGCATAAAGTGCGACGCTTTGCCGAGTCATTTTCTTTTCTTTTTAAGCTAGCCTTGATAGGTAGATAGATAAAACCAATCCGTCCAAGTAAACACAACAAGCGAGTATCCCGTCGAGTACGACGGACGTGAGGGGTGCTAATACCTTCCCCTTGCGTAACCGACTCCTGAATCCAGACAACGGTTGCGACGACCTTGTCTTACCCTTTTTCGTAAGGTTTTTCCGATCGTTTCCTTTCCCGCGCTGAGGGATGAATAACGAAAGGTGGCGAATCTTCTTTTGTGCCGACACCTTATTTTCGCGCAAGCGGCAGCTGACGACTCTGCTGGGGAATCCAACGGTTCCCTGCGAGAGTCAACCCTAACGCTTATATGTTTACTTGTTGGGTTGCATTTATTTATCGCATTTTTACTTCTCGCACTTTATTTCCCGCATTTTATTTTCAGTATAATATGATTATCTGTGCTGTTGTGGGATGGGAGTTCTGATGAGTGAGAAGCCAAACCCAGGCTTGAGTGCACCATAGAATTAGTTGTGGAAATTAGTGGGCGCGTGCTTGCTTTGCAGGCACTAGTGTCTCATGAAATCCACGCTCAGACGAGGTTCATCCGGTTGGCTTCTCTTTCAACCCTTTGGGTTGAGATGGTTGCTGGTTTGGTGGATTGTCGACTCTAGGGACCGATCATTTGTGATTCAGCCGAGTGAGGCCGCTTCATGAGCTGGTGATGCCACACCTTCTGGGTATCGTATCACCCCTCTTGAATGTCTGTGACGCTGATGAACGCATATGATGCCGAACTTGAGTCAGTTTAGGTCCATACCTGTGAGTAGGGTTGGGTTTATTGCAGGAAACCTTGACTTTCAGACTACCTGGTTTTCTTGACAGTGAATTAGTTTTGTTGGTACCAGGGTTTCTCAGTTGCAGATTTGTCTGTTCTTGATAGAGCAGGTTTTGATCAGAGGATCTTATCATCAGATGTATGTCTGTTCTTGATAGAGCAGGTTTTGATCAGAGGATATTATCATCAGATGTGTATTTGTTCTAGGTAGAGCAGAGTTTGCATCAGCAGTTGTTTGTTCTTAATAGAGCAGATTTTTGAGTGGGTCTGAAGATCTCATCAGCAGCTGTTGTTTGTTCTTGATAGAGCAGATTTTTGAGTGGGGTCTGAAGATCTCATCAGCAGATGTTGTTTGTTCTTGATAGAGCAGATTTTTGATTGGGGTCTGAAGATCTCATCAGCAGCTGTATGTTTGTTCTTGATAGAGCAAATTTTTGATTGGGGTCTGAAGACCTCATCAGCAGATATTTCTTGATCCTACATCAGAGGTCCTTAGTATCAGATATTTGTTCTTGACAGAGCAGAATTATGATCCTATGTTTATGGTCCTATCAGATGGTTGTTCTTAACAGATCAGATTTGTGGTCCTACACCGGGGTTTTCTTCTTATCAGTGGTTGTTCTTGATAGAGCAGCGTCATGGTTTTGTTGATGCAGAATCTCCACAGCACCAGTTGCCCTGATCTCTTATTGCATGATTACATTTTGCATTAGTTTGCATACTCATTTGCATTCCATTAACGTGTGTCTGTGTTGCAGGTGCCGTTTTCCCCGATCCAGGATTTCTTGCCTCCTATTGTATTGTTATGGGTTCTCTGAGGAAGACCGTGGCTTACAAGTTCCCTGTCCCCAATGTGGTTAAGTTGACTGGTTTGATAGCTCTAGCAGATGATTCTGTGAGGGATGAGTTCAGGAAATCTTATGGCCGGTTGCTCAGTTTGGTTCATAAGCCTTCTGTGTTTGAGTTGAATGGGTTGCACGCTCTGCTGCAGTTTTACGACCCTCCGCTGAGATGTTTTACTTTTCAGGATTTTGTTCTCGCACCTACGCTGGAAGAGTATGCTGATTTGCTAGGTGTACCTATCAAGAGGCAAATGCCTTTTGTTCACATGGATGCTGAGCCTGATCTGGCTGGTTTAGCTCCTTCACTTCATCTGGACGCCTCCGAGTTAGTATTGACTAGTTGGAACAAGGTTCCTGGGTTCTCCTTGCAGTTTCTGGTGGGTAAGGCTCAGCAGTGTGCCAAGGACGGATGTTGGGTCGCGTTTAATGCCATCCTCGCTCTGTGCATATATGGCATTATTCTGTTCCCTAATATGCCCGATTTTGTAGACTTTGATGCGTTTCACATCTTTGCTTCAGGGAATCCAGTCCCTACCTTGATAGGAGATGTCTATCATTCAGTCCACTACAAAAATGAGAACAGGAGGGGGAAGAATGTCTCGTGCTGCGTACCCTTGCTCTACAAATGGCTTGATAGCCATCTGCCCAAGAGGGGTCCTTTTGTCTTGTCTGCAGCTACAGCTGAGTGGCCTGAGCGTCTGATGAGTCTATCTGCAGAGGATGTTGACTGGTTCGACAGAGATAGGTTGGATACTGAGGTGATCTTCAGTTGCAGCGGGTTTCCTAATGTGCCTTTGATAGGCAGGAAGGGCTGTATAAACTACAATCCATCATTGCTGGTTCGACAGTTCGTGTATGCTTTGAGAACTCCGCCGAAGGATGAAGAGGTACATGAATCTCTGTACCTCACTGGTATTCTAGAGGGGGATCTGTTGTCCAAGCTTCAGCGCGTGTGGAATGATATCAGTAAGCGAGGAAAACCATTGCTGGGAAAAAGCAACAGTCAAGCCTACCCTCCGTACGTGACTTGGATCAAAGCCAGGGCCGATGCTATAGGGATGCCGTTTCCTCATGCCAAGCCAGAAAGCCCTCCAATGATTGAAGAGCCTACTACTGTGCCCATCCAGCAGTATAATCAGGTGTTGGCTGAGCGGGATGAATTGAAGCGTGTGAACGAAGAACTGGAGAAGGAATTAGCTCAGCTCCGAAGCGAGAGGAACAAGGCCGTTCATTCTCTCAAAAGGCATACAGAGCTGGTGAACCAGCTAGGTACAGACCTGACTAAGCAGACAGTCGAGCGTGAACGCATGGGTCGATACTTCAAGGCTGTCAACGACGTACTGGCTACGAAGAAGCAGCACTTGGACGAGGCATATCGGAGGATATCCAAGTTCAACCAGCACTGGAAGGCTTCCCTGGCCACCAGGAAAGAGCGAGAGGATAAGCTGATGCTACAGATCTCCAAGCTGGAAGCCCAGGTGAAGGACAGTGAAAAGAGGCTTGACGAAGAAACCGCCCGCAGGTACGCCGCCGAAGGCCAGCTCAACAAAGCTCTCGCTAACCTGAAGGAGCGCAAGCTGACGTTTGAGTCCAAGAAGCGGAATTTAGAAGATTGCTTCGGCGAAGGAGCATGGGAAGGTTCGATCGAAGGACTTCAGTATACCATTGTGCAAAGGGAGTTACTCGTCGAGGGGTTGCTCACTCTTCCAGATCGTCCAGAAACGAAGGAGTTGTTAGAAGAGTATCGCGCCCGTGGCCGTACTTGACTATTTGTATTCCTTTTGTTTTGATCATTGTTGTATGCTGACCATCACCAGGCTTGTTGGTTGAGGTCACGCTGTCGATTCATCTTGTACTCGCTGATGCTATGTACCGCCTTGATAAGCTTTCTTTATATATGAGATTGTTGTTTCCATGATTGGACTCGGGCTTATTCTCCTTCTTATTATTATCAGCACCGGCACTCAGGCACTAGGATCGGGGGAAATCTCCCAAACACACAGACACACGCATGCATTTGCATGAAGCATTTGCATGACGAGCATTTTGTTGTTTTTCCTAACCCTGTAGTGTTTACAGGTTTTTCGGGTTTACAGGTTGTCCCAGGCTGTTTCCGGTGGTTCCAGGATTGATCAGAGACTAATCCACCGTTATCCGACTAGAGCTAATCAGACTAGAATCATGGACCAAGTGCAAACTGATGTTCAGGAGCTCCGCGAAAGGATGGATCGCTTCACGGAGCTCATGCAAGTGGTCGCCAACGGCCAGGATCAGCTTAGAACCTTGGTTCAGCCTTTGATCTCCAGGGTTGATAGCAACGACATACTCCACGGTGGAACCGTGCCTACTCCTCCACCAGTTGAAACTCCGCAGAACGGTGTCCCCGTGGCCGGGGGCAACGGCAGTGCTAATGGCAACGTGATGGCCAACATCGGACTCAATACGACGGGCGTCGGTAATGGGAGTCTGGGAGCTAATGTCAACATCGGGCCGAGCAACGGCAATGCAGGCGTCGGGAATCTGTTGGTGCCTCAGCCATGGCTTGAGGATCATCAGGATGATGTGTTCTCTCAAAGAGGTGCTGAAGGGGAGCTGAATGCTGAAGCGCGGCTCAGATTCAAGGCACTTGAAGATAAAATGAGAGATATCGAGAATCAGAATACTTTGGGCGTTGATATGTCCAAGCTGGGATTAATTGCTGATTTCAAGGTACCTCCTAAGTTCAGGGTACCTGAATTTGAAAAATATAAGGGCACTACTTGCCCTCGTGTCCACCTGAGATCGTACTACAGGAAGATGTCTGCCTATTTGGAGGACGAGAAGTTGCTGATGCACTTCTTCCAAGACAGTCTTTCCGGGCCATCCCTCGAGTGGTACATGGGTCTGGAGCCCACTAGCGTGCGCACATGGAAGGATCTCGCTGAAGCATTTGTGCATCATTACCAGTACAACAACGACTTGGCCCCGAACCGAGTCCAGCTCCAGAACCTGTAGCAGAGGAGTAATGAAGGATTTAAGGAGTACGCCCGACGGTGGCGTGAGTTGGCAGCTCGGGTTCAACCGCCGATGGTTGAACGCGAGCTCGTGCAGATGTTTGTTGCCACCCTCCCGGGGGTTTACTATGAAAAGTTAGTCAGCGGTATGTCTGGGACGTTCTCGGCTCTCATTATCATGGGCGAGCACGTTGAGAATGGAATCAAGATCGGGAAAATTCAAGGTGAGTCATCCTCAGCTGGAGGAGGTGGAAAGAAACCTTATGCTGGTAAAAGGCGAGAAGGAGATGCAAGCGCTGTGACCAACGCTCGAAGGAAGGGTAAAGGCCCTCAGCAGTAGATAGCCAGTATAAATATCCCAGCGGCTCCGCAGCAGCAGCAGCAACCAAATCAGCAGGGATATAGAAAGTACCAGAATCTGGCATCTTTGGCAAACCGTCACTTCGAGGCACCGCCCATGTCGTACGCGCAACTCTTGCAGACTTTGCTTCAACTTCAGTTGGTTCAGAAGAGGACGATGGCTCCCTTGACAGGGGCACCTCCACCAGGGTACGACGCAAATGCCACTTGCGATTTCCACTCAGGGGCACCAGGCCACACAATCGAGAACTGCAAAGCCTTCAAGCATAAGGTGCAGGACCTGGTAGATGCCAAGATCATTAACATCTCCGATAATGTACCCAATGTCACGAAGAATCCTATGCCGAATCATAGGGGAGGCGGAGTGAACGCCATTATCGAAGAAGAGAGCGCAGATCTGTTGACTAACGTCAAAGAGCTGAAGACGCCGCTTAGCTTCGTTAAAGCTAAGTTGCTGAAAAAAGGGTTCTTTCCAGGTTGCGGAGAGTTATGTATGGACTGTGCCACACATTCTGATGGATGTGAGCAGTTGGTAGAAGGAATTCAAAGTCTGATGACTGAGGGGATTCTGCAGTTCAGCCGGAAGGCTGAAAGTGTATCAGGAGAGGTAGTGTTGAAGCAGGCCGATGAAGTCGCCACCATCACCATCCCTCGCCAGCCAATAACTATTTCTGCGCCCAGGCCGCCCATAATTACTATTACCAGAGCTGGCCCGATACCATTCGAGAGCACTAACGTCGTCCCGTGGCATTATGGTGCTGAAGTCTATTGCAACGGACAAAATTTGGAGCTGGAACCGTATGGGTCGACTGTGGAGAACCTCGCAGGAATCAGTGGTATTACTCGCAGCGGTCGGGTATTTGCACCACCAGAGGTCGTGGCAGAGAAAGCGGTCAGAGCTGATGCGACCGATAAGGGTAAAAGCAAAGTCGTCGAAGAGGTCCCGTGTGGGGTAGAGAAAGATTTGCTTATTAAAGATGCCGAGGAGTTTATGCGGTTGATCAAAAAGAGCGACTACAAGATTGTAGACCATCTCCATCAGACACCCTCGAAGATTTCCATTCTCAACCTGTTGCTGTGTTCTGAAGCACACCGCAATGCGCTGCTGAAGGTGTTGAACGCTGCCTACGTACCGCAAGAAATATCGGTGAATCAGCTAGAAGAGCTGGTAGCCCACGTTAATGCTGGGAATGGGCTAGGTTTCACAGACTTAGAGCTGACGCCAAAAGGGAGGAATCACAACAGCGCCCTGCACATCTCGATAGAGTGTAGGGGCACAATCATGTCGCACGTGCTGGTGGACATGGGTCCGTCGCTTAATGTTATTCCGAAGAAGGCGTTAATGAAGTTGGATACTCGTGGAGTGCTCTGCACACCCAGTGATCTGGTTGTGAAGGCGTTCGACGGAACTAAACGCCACGTTTTCGGAGAGGTGACCCTGCCGATCCAAGTCGGTCCGGAAACGTTCGACACGGTCTTTTATATTATGGACATCATGCCTGCCTACAGTTGTCTCTTGGGCCGGCCATGGATCCATGCTACTGGTGCCGTGACCTCCACGTTGCACCAAAAGCTCAAATATGCTGTCGGAGGAAGCATAGTAACCGTGCGCGGCGAGGAGGACATAATGGTGAGCCATTTGTCATCCTTTAAGTATGTTGAAATGGATGGCGAAATCCATGAAACTCTTTGCCAAGCATTCGAAGCTGTCAAGGTGAAAGAAGTAACGCCTGTAGTCACAGAAAAGCCAGAGATGAATCTCTCCTTATTCAAAGAAGCTCGGGCCGTCGTCCAAGCTGGATCTACCCCAGGCTGGGGGCGTATTTTGGAGATACCCAACAAGCAAGATAAGTTTGGGTTGGGATATTCTCCTGGAGCTGAAGCTTCTTCTTCTTCGTCTAGCAGTGCGTCTCGAGGTAAAGGGCCGATCCAATTTACCAGGGTCGGAGTGATTTTCGAAAGCATCAACGCGACGTCTGAAGACAGCGCGGATAGCGATTGTGATCTCGACTCTTGGATTCAGCCAAGCAAGCCAGGCGAGGGCCTCAACAATTGGACCATCAAGGATATCATCCAGATGACAAGTGAAGAGTAATGATTTACTTTTTCCAGTCATTGTACAACCCTATGTCCTACCCGGGGCATAGTGGTTTTATTGTCAGGGCCTTGTTGGATTATGTACATGCATTTTGTTAATAAATCAAAGGTGTTTTCTTCGTATTCAAATTTTGTGATCTCTGTTATTCCTGTTTTATATTTGTTTTGAAAAACAGTAAAATGGCAATGAGGTTTGTGCTAACCTGCATATCCTTGTTTAAACTTAACCCTTGTTATTGCAGGATCCACATAACAGATGACATCGACTCTGGACCTTCTACGGCTCACTTCGACTTCGATTGCCCTATCTATCAAGCTGAAGAAGAGATTGATGAAGACGAAGACCTTCCTGAAGAGTTGGCCCGCTTGTTGAAACAAGAGGAGAAGGTTATTCTGCCTCATGAGGAGGAGATTGAAATCGTGAATTTGGGTTCTGAAGAGCTCGTCAGAAACGTCAGGATAGGGGCCGCATTGCTGAGTGATGTCAAGCAGAGATTGGTCGAGATGCTTCGAGAGTATAGTGACGTCTTTGTTTGGTCGTACGAAGATATGCCCAGACTTGACACGGGCATCGTGGTCCACCACTTGCCGCTGTGAGAAGATTGCCCTCCCGTTAAGCAGAAGCTTAGGAGGACGAGACCAGATATGGCCGTTAAGATCAAAGAAGAAGTGCAGAAACAGCTTGATGCTGGCTTCTTAGCGGTCACCACTTACCCTCCGTGGGTCGCCAACATAGTGCCTGTGCCGAAGAAGGACAGTAAGGTACGCATGTGCGTCGATTATCGGGATTTGAATAGGGCGAGCCCTAAAGATGATTTCCCGTTGCCTCATATCGATGTGTTGGTCGACAACACAGCCCAGTTCTCCGTGTTTTCGTTCATGGATGGCTTCTCCGGTTACAATCAGATCAAGATGGCGCCGGAGGACACGAAGAAAACGACGTTTATCACTCCATGGGGAACATTTTGCTACAAGGTAATGCCTTTCGGTCTGAAGAACGCAGGGGCCACTTACCAACGAGCAATGGTAACTTTGTTTCATGACATGATTCATCATGAGATTGAAGTCTATGTTGATGACATGATTGCGAAGTCCCAAACGGAGGAAGAGCATCTGGTCAACTTATTGAAGCTTTTTGAGAGGCTAAGGAAGTTCAGGTTGAGGCTGAATCCTAACAAATGTACTTTCGGAGTACGGTCCGGAAAGTTACTGGGGTTTATCGTGAGCGAACGAGGCATCGAGGTTGATCCTGCGAAAATAAAAGCCATTCAAGAAATGCCAGCGCCGAAAACAGAAAGAGAAGTTCGTGGTTTCTTGGGCAGAATAAACTACATTGCAAGGTTTATCTCTCAGCTCACGGCCACGTGCGAACCGATGTTCAAGCTTTTAAAGAAAGATCAGGCTATTACTTGGAATGAGGATTGCCAGAAGGCATTCGATAAGATAAAGCAGTATCTTCAAGAACCTCCAATCTTGATACCCCTAGTGGCTGGACGACCTTTAATCATGTACTTGACAGTTCTTGAGAATAGTATGGGGTGTGTTCTCGGTCAGCACGACGAGACGGGCAGAAAGGAGCATGCCATTTACTACTTGAGTAAGAAGTTCACGGACTGTGAATCTCGCTACTCGATGCCGGAGAAGACGTGTTGTGCCCTAGCCTGGGCTGCCAAATGTTTACGACAGTACATGCTCAATTACACCACCATGCTAATTTCGAAGATGGATCCGATCAAGTACGTCTTCGAGAAGCAGGCTCTTTCGGGCAGGATTGCCAGATGGCAAATGGTGTTAACAGAATATGATATTCAGTATGTGTCCCAGAAGGCCATCAAGGGAAGCGTATTGTCTGAATACCTGGCCGAACAGCCGATTGAGGACTACCAGCCTATGAAGTTTGAATTCCCTGACGAGGATATTATGTTTCTCAAAGCGAAGGGTTGCGATGAGCCGTTGCCCGACGAGGGGCCAGATAGGAAATCCCAGTGGAAATTGATATTCGATGGGGCGGTTAATTCCTATGGAAGTGGCATCGGGGCTATCATCACGACTCCCCACGGATCCCACATCCCGTTCACGGTGAGACTGACGTTTCCAGTCACCAATAATGAAGCGGAGTACGAAGCATGCATCATGGGTCTAGAAGAGGCAATTGATTTGAGAATCAAGAACCTAGACGTATATGGTGACTCAACGCTTGTGATCAACCAAATTAAAGGGGAGTGGGAGACTCGTCAATCGAATTTGGTGTCGTACATGAATTATGCCAGAAGGCTACTTCCGTTCTTTGATCGAGTGGAACTCCATCATGTGCCCAGGGCTGAAAATCAGATGGCTGATGCCTTAGCCATGTTGGCTTCAATGTATAAAGTCAATTTTTGGAATGAGGCTCCAAGAATTGTCCTTTCGCGTCTTGATAGACCTGCATTTGTCTTTGCAATCGAGGAAGCCCCCGATGGCAAGCCATGGTTCCATGACATCCAGACTTTCCTTATGACTAAGGAGTATCCTGCGGGTGCGTCAACCCAGGATAAGAAGACTCTGAGGAGGCTGTCTGGAAATTTTTATCTCAATCCTGATGGAGTTCTGTATAAGAGAAACCATGATCTCGTGCTACTCAGATGTGTAGATGAGAAAGAGGCGAGTATGCTCATGGAAGAAGTCTATGAAGGCACATTTGGTACGCACGCCGGCGGGCATGCTATGACAAGAAAGATCCTGAGAGCAGAATACTACTGGCTGACAATGGAATCGGATTGCTTCAGATTCGCGAAGAGATGTCATAAATGCCAGATTTATGCTGATAAAGTTCATGTGCCGCCGTGCCCGTTGAATGTCATGTCCTCCCCGTGGCCGTTCTCCATGTGGGGCATCGACATGATAGGCAAGATCGAGCCCACTGCATCTAACGGTCATCACTTCATTCTGGTAGCTATCGACTACTTCACCAAGTGGGTGGAGGCAGCCTCGTATGCTAATGTGACCAAGCAGGTGATGGCTAAATTCATAAAGAGGGACATCATCTGTCGTTACGGAATTCCCGAGCGGATCATTACTGATAATGGTTCGAATCTGAATAAAAAGATGATGAAGGAGCTGTGCCAGAGTTTCAAGATCGAGCACCACAACTCATCTCCTTACCGGCCGAAGATGAATGGCGCCGTTGAAGCTGCCAACAAGAACATAAAGAAGATTGTTCAGAAGATGGTTGTGACCTACAAAGACTGGCATGAGATGCTGCTATTTGCACTACACGGTTATCGTACGACGGTATGTACGTCGACCGGGGCAACTCCTTTCTCCTTAGTGTACGGTATGGAAGCTGTCCTACCGTTAGAAGTGGAGATCCCTTCTTTACGAGTTTTGGTTGATGTGAAACTTGACGAGGCAGAATGGATTACGAACCGACTGAACCAACTCAGCCTGATGGACGAGAAGAGGTTAGCGTCGATTGCGTTTGGTCGTCTGTACCAAAGCCGAATGAAGAAAGCTTATGATAATAAGGTGCGTCCTAGAAGCTTTCAGACGGGTGATCTCGTCCTGAAGAAGATTCTTCCTCCACACTCCGACCACCGGGGCAAGTGGACTCCGAATTACGAAGGTCCGTACGTCGTCAGCAAGGTCTTCTCGGGAGGAGCTTTGTTCTTATCCATGATGGATGGTGAAGATTTTGCATCCCCGGTGAACGCGGACGCAGTTAAAAAATACTTTGCTTGAAAGCGACCCGCTGGACAAAAAAGGAGAGTCCAGGAAAAAAAGGGGCATCCCGGCGAACCAAAAACAGAATAAAAGGTTCGGGAAAAAATTAGGGATATAAATTGAAAAACGTACACCCGCGAAGTCGAAAACCTACATTGGGCGGCTTCGGCAAAAAAGGGTATCCCGGTGAACTGAAAACCCGCAAAGGGCGGTTCACGCAAAAGTTAGGGATTTGAAAAAAGCAAATGACTGCGTTCCGCGTGTGGACTTTCTTTGTTTAGTGGTTTGGAGGACCTGAGGGCCGTTTATCTGAACCAATCTCTTCCGAAGCTGAAGCGTCGGAGAAGTATCGAAGTCGAGTGGGTCATAGAGGGATCAACTCATGGTGTTCGTCTACGCCTCATTGCCGACATTTGTATATACTGATGTATATTTATGTTTTATTTTTGTGCGGCTTCCTCATTCCAGGAGCTTGCATCGGTTGTAAAACATTTTTTACCCATTCAGGGGTTCGTTATCAATAAAATGCATACTATTCAGCAATTCTGTTTGCCTGTTTAGCATTTATCTGTTTTGTTTGCGAAAAAGAACGCCGATGTTTTTAATAAAATGCGCATACATAAACTTACTGGCCTAGGCCACTGATTGTTGAAACAATTAAGTACTTGAACATTGTCACGAGATAATAACCTTGATAGGTCCCTTTGAAAAGGGTATCTTGTTTGTTTGTTTGTGTTGTTACAGGTGTAGCTTATTCCAGACAGTGCGCCGTGCGCATCCCTGAAGCAGGATGATTCCTCCTTCTCCAGCAGAGTTCAGTAGCCTCTCCTCGCAGAGTCTGAACGCGAGATCGTGAGCATTGATATGTCTCCCCAGGCAGAGATGATTCTCTCCCCAACCAGATACGTCCTGAAGGAACGTCATCCTCTCAGCTGAGTCAGGCGCCGAAACGTATGTTCATCCCCTAGCACCGGGTCACAAGTGCAGGTTTCGTAGGAAATTATTCGTACGCCGAAGTATGCAGCAACTGATAGTCCAGACTGAAGTCTCCAGCGGAATTGAAATTCCCCACCAGAGTCATACTCTCCCCCGAAGTCGGATGATTCCTTCTTCTCCAGCGGAATTGAAATTCCCCACCAGAGTCGTACTCTCTCCAGCGAAGCAGAATGATTTCTCCTCCCTCAGCCGAGTTTGCAGATACCCCAAGAGAGCCGAATCCTTGGAAACTGCTCAAGCCATGATTGGCTCTCCCCAGTGGAAGGTTGAACAATCGAAGTTGTTTCCCCACATAGCCGTTATCTCCAGAGAAGTAGCCGAGACGGCCACGCAGTTTATTCCCGCGATTGACATCACTTTCCCTCAGCAGGTCCAGGTTCCGGTAGAGCATCGTTCCCCTGCAGAAATCAATTGAAGTTGTTTCCCCCGCAGCAGTCAACTGAAGTTGTACCCCCTGCGAAGTCCAATTGAGATTGGCGTGACCTTGTTCTCCTCAGCAGGATGATTCCTCTATCTGAGTAGTTCTTTCTCCTTGACAGGAGGATTCCCCCTTCGGCATTTATTTTGCTGACAGGATCACATTATTGTGCATGATTGCATAGCATTTATCATAAACGCATAGCATTTCCACCGTGTGGAGCATTGTGCTGTTGCCGAAGCATATGCATAATAAACATGATCTAGGTTGCTACCGTTCCTGTTTTGTAGGTGTTCCGCCGCAGAATTGATTGCTCAGGATGATTCCTGACATTCTCCCCAATGAAGTCGCTTGCTCAAGATGATTCTTGAAGTCTCCAGCAAAGTCTTCGGTTCAAGATGATTCTTGAATTCCTCAGCAGGGTCGTTTGCTTAAGATGATTCTTAAGTACCCAGTGCAGTCTCCAGAATTGGTTGCTCAAGCTGATGCTTAGAGTCCCCCGTAAAGGTTGCCCAAGATGATTCCTGGAATCCCCAACAGAGTGCTCGCTCAGGATGATTCCTGAAAGCTCCAGCATGGTTACCGGTGCAAGATGATTCTTGAAGGTCCCCGGCGGAGTTATTTGTCCAAGATGATTCTTGAAGTCCTCAGCAGAGTTGATTTATCCAGAATGATTTCTGGACCCCCGGAGCGGAGTTACTTGATAGTTCTCCAGAATTCCCCAGCGGCGAAGCGTCATCCCCGACAGGTTTTCTAACGGCGAAGTTGAAACCTCCCTTGAAGACTCCATGATTGAAGTCTGACCGTGTTAATGAAGCAGTTCTCTCAGCTGATGCAGAGTGCCTGATGGCAGAGGTTTAGATGTTCCCAGTTGGCTCATAATTGACCAAGAATTCTATTCCCGACTTGCTGATGAAGTCCGGCTGATGCCCGACAGTAATGCGGAATGCCTGATGGCATGATCAACCTGATGGTTGAAGTCCGGCTGATGCCCGACAGTAATGTTGAATGCCTGATGGCATGATCAACCTGATGGTTGAAGTCCGGCTGATGCCCGACAGTTTCTTTGAATGCCTGATGGCATGATCAACCTGATGGTTGAAGTCCGGCTGATGCCCGACAGTTTCTTTGAATTCCTGATGGCATGATCAACCTGATGGTTGAAGTCCGGCTGATGCCCGACAAGTTTCTTTGAATGCCTGACGGCATGATCAACCTGATGGTTGAAGTCCGGCCGATGCCCGACAAGTTTCTTTGAATGCCTGATGGCATGATCAACCTGATGGTTGACCTGAAGAGTCCCGAGGAATCGTGATGCCTGATGGCATGATCGACTATGTATTACCAATTACCGTGTGACCAATTCTCCAGCTAGTTGCCGTGCAGCTATTATTTCAGTGTTCGAAGATTTGTTCCCACCAGAGTACCGTGTACTTGTGCAGTTGGCAAATTTCCGGGTTTATCAGTATTCAACCGTCTCGCACCTTGATTGGATGAGAGCCGTTCGCTCCTCACCCAGTCAGGTTCAAGCCGTTTGAATAGGGGCAGCTGTTGCACCCCAAAATTTGACCAACATTCATTTATCAAGCTTGTGTTCATTGTGTTCATCATCTGCTCCTCATGGATATGTGTGCAGTAGATCAAGAGGTATGATCACCCAGCAAGAGTTATATGATACTTTTAAGCTAGCCAAGAAGGTTATTCAAGTATTCATAGGTTGATACCTTTGTCAGAGAACTCAAGAGATCCTCAGAGAGATTGGTTGAAACCAAGGTTGTGTGTCTCATAACTTGAGAGTTGTGGGAGCTCCTCAGATGATTCTGAGACTATGAGGATGGACTTGAAGCTTTGAGAAAGCTTATGAGATGTCTTGAAAGCCATCATGAAGCCTAGAGAGGTCATTATGCAAGAATTCAGAAGACTCAGCCATGAGTGGTGGAATTAGGGTTTGACTGGGTCAACCTTAGGTCAACTGATGATTTGGAGAGGGTTGAGACCTAATCCAAGAACCATGTGATCATGGAATGATGAATTGAGATGCTATAAGGATGATTCCTAGACCAACTCATCATGATTGAGGAGTCTGAGAAGTTTCAAGCTAGGGTTTCTAAGGCTTGACAGTGTAAAATCCCCTAGTTTGATCCTTATCTTCAAGGCAGTTTAGCTCAAGATGTGATTGTCATCTCATCTTCCCCACAACATTAATGTTGTAGAGCTTGTTCTTAGCTTTAATTTGAGTACTAGAAGTCCTTGATAGGATTTGTAGAGCTCAAGTTATGACTTTGACAAATTACAGGTCATCTGAGGTATGTGAATCTGGGTCCTTGAAAGTCACCCAACTTGCATCCAACTTTTGCCCTAGTAGGATGATTCCTATGAACTCTTGGTCAAAATGAATGTTGTAGAGCATCGTCTTAGCTTTCTATAGAGAACTAGAAGTCCTTGATAGGATTTGTAGAACTCAACTTATGGCTTTGGCAAGTCAAGGGCATTTTGGTCATTTGGAGGTTATAGGTCATTTCAAGCATAAGGCCATATCTCCTATTTCCAAGCTTCAAATGGAAAAATCTTCAACATAAAAATTGCTTAGAATGATGTTTTAAGGCTATTAAGGAGGTCATGAGATGTTGAAAAGGCTTGTATCAAAAAGTGATAAAAATGGCCTAAAGTGGAGGCATAAGTTAAATAAGTTGAAATTGAAAATTGGAAATCACAAGTTATACATCCAAACCATGTCATATAATAGGTCATTTTGACTCCAAAGGACATTTTAAGAACAATGGTTCAGCCACAATTTTGATTTGAGGCCTAGATCATAGGGCTGCTTTGGAAATGGCTTACTTGCATCTTAAGGCACCAAAGCAAAACTCAAGAAAACTCAATATACAAGTTAGTTATGCATTGTAACACACCATACATCTCATGTGGGGAGAATTTCAAGTCAGTTACAAAGGTTACAAGAGGCTTGGCATGAGACAACATATGGTGAGAAGTGAAATCAAAAGGTCATGACATGAGATTTCCATTTTCTCATTGGAAGGTCCTAGATGGTTCTAGATGATTCTAAACCACTCTATATAACATGTATAACTTGCTCAGATGCAAGGTTAGTGTAAGATTTGAGAGAAGAGAGAGTTGGTTGTTTCAATTGCTTCCATTGCAAGTTGAAAGTGAATTCCTTATTCTGAACCATTTCCATTCATCCTTTCCATTCATACACATTCCATAGATCATAGTGAAGCTGTGCAGATCAATTTGAGAGCCAATCCATGGTGAATTGAAGAGTTGGTGATTGAACTTTCAAGGTAGAAAGTCAGAATCGAATTCTGAGATTGAAGCTTCCTCCATCAAAATTGTTGCAAACAGTAGCAAGATTAACATCTAAGGAAACTTTCTGAAGAGTTTCAAGGCTTGAAGTGAAGGATTTCATCATCTGTTCATCAAGATTTACCAGGTTTGTAAAATTCACTCTACACCATGATTTATGCATAGTTAGGTAGATTGGTTAGGTTAGAAAGGTTAGAGACACATAAGTGATGGATTTTGGAGAGTTAGAGAGCAATTGGTGAAGGTTGAATTATGGACACCATTTCTTTGATGATCAAGAACTCGTGGTATAGTGAGGTATAATTCATGTTAGATAGCTAATTTCATTCAGTGTGAGTTGGTGAATATTCTGATGCAAGAAAATCCAAGAATTGTTGAAGTTGAGGATTGACCATAATTTCAATCTCGAATCGTGTTTCATGTTAGAGGAAGTTTCAGTGTAATCTAGGGTTATGATTGTGTTCAGCATGAAAAATGGAGTATGTTAGTGCTTTGTATTGTTAATTTTGAGCAAGGAATGAGAGAGCACGAATGGATGGAAGTTTGTGTATGGAGCTCTGTTTCCATGGAGGAGTTGCAGCAAACCCTAGCTGAAGGTTGAAGACAACCTCCCAGCCATCAGATCCAGCTTGACCCCTTGACCCTTGTTTGATCCAACGGCTCGTGTTTAATTTCAGTTTGAGAGGGAATTCAGAAACGAGTGAAACACACCGTTTCATTAAACGGTGGCTTCATGGGCTTAAGTGAGGAAACCATTATCCACACCCCCAATCATGGCCCACTTGGATAATACACTGTATTTGGTTTCTATTTGCACCGTTCATTTTCTATTTTCTTTTCATTTACTAATTGATTTTCTGATTAAATTGGGCCTAGCGCTTATACTATCTGAACCCCCATTTTTAGCCCATATGAAATTTGAACTGCATCTGGTTACTATCTGCACCCCAGTTTCATATTTTCATTTTATTTTCTCCATTTTCTTTCAAACTTTGAAAATTCATATCAATTTGAAAATTAAAGATTTTTTAATGGGAATTTTTTCTCCCATTTCATATTAATGTCTAGGAAATTATCAAATAAATATATTTTCATTTCATGCATTTTTAGTATTTTTTGTGTATTTTCTACTTTTATTGCATTTTATTTCTTTTATATTGATCCATGAATTTGTAGAATTTTGTTTAGCTAATTCCCTTAGTATTTTTAGGTCATTCTTTTTAGGATAGTTAGATATAAGCTTTAGCTTCCCCCTGGATTTATTCCATAATTTTGTGATGAAGTTTAGGTTAGTTTTGATTATATGACATTAGGTTGTGTAGAATTAGGTTAATCCTTAACATAGGTCCATAATAACATTAGAATTTTGGGTTTCTAGGTCAAGATAGGTATTGGGGCATATAAGGGTATTAAGGGTAGGTATGTAGGATCCCTTAGAAATTATATTAGGTTTTAATATAGTGGTATACTATTTTTAGATGATTTTTGTAGTTGATGCTTGTTTGTGTTGCCCTTGTGGGCTTGTATTTTTGTTTGCTTTGCTTTGTGGGCTTGGAGAGCTTGGTATTGCTTGGAGTAGCATTGAGGAGAATAGTAGGAGCATTGAGGAGCTTGATAGCTTCATCTTATTTGTTTTGTTGATTGTTTTAGGGTTAGGGATTAGGAAGAGTTTAGACTTAGTTGACTTCTTTCTTAAACATGGATGGTATCTTTCACCTCCATTCCTCCCTATGATTAAAAGTCCTTCCATGGTATACACCTCTCTCCTTTGGAGGGATAAGTGATAGTACCTAGGAAGTAGAACTTTTGAGGGAACCATTCCTTTGATGTTGAACCCTTATAGGTCACCTTTGGTGGTCAATAAGCAGATCAATATCCCAAGCTTATCCAGTAAGTGATTTCCTCTAGTTTGATTATCTTGAGAGATGCTGAGCTTGAGTTTGAAGATGAAGACTCCATTGAAGAGTGTAGAAGAGGATGATTCCTTGAGCATTGCCATTGCAGCTGAAGCTTGAAGAGAA
Source organism: Lathyrus sativus (assembly GCA_963859935.3). Taxonomy (NCBI): domain Eukaryota; kingdom Viridiplantae; phylum Streptophyta; class Magnoliopsida; order Fabales; family Fabaceae; genus Lathyrus; species Lathyrus sativus. The sequence continues at coordinate 351,046,886 of OZ012740.1, read as the reverse complement.
ACAAGAGCAAGTTGATACTTGAAGACCCCTGAAGATGAAGTAAAGACTGAAGGATGAAGTTGACACTTCTAAGTGATTGAGATTGATTCTGAAGAGCTGAAGCTTGAAGAACAAAGGAAGTTGATACTTGCTTTGATACCTGGGGATCCTGAAGGAGTCAAGTTGATACTTATGATTGATAGTGAAGCCTGAAGGTGGAGCTGATCAAGAAGCTGAAGCTTAAAAGAGAAGATAAGTTGAAACTTATGTTGAAGGATGGAAACCTGGAAAAGCAAATTAATATTTGTCAAGAGTAATTGGAAGTCTGAAAACTGAGTTGCTGTTGGAAGAGCTGTAGCTTGAAGCTGAGAGAGGAGTTGCTTTCTTTTTCTTTGCTGTATTGATGTGTTTTGTTTGACTTGCTTTATGCATTAGAATAAGTTCATATCCAGAATAAGTAGACTCTAGGAGCATGATTGCACTAGAGGTTGAGTTGCTCCCTCTGCTTGTATTGTTACTGTGTGGCTTTGCTTGCGGGTATTCGGTAGAGCCTAGCTCCCTTGCCCATGTGGTTTGCTTGCTTGATGGCATTTTATTTCATTTCATTTTTCTGTATGATTGCAGTTTACTGTTTTTGCTTGATAGCATGTTGTTTATATTTCAGTATGATTACTGTTATCCATTCTGGCTTGAGGTTGAGATGAGCTTGTGGAGGCTGAAGCCCCACACACATTTCCTCCCTCACTTGCATTGCATGCATTTTACTATTAAGCTGATGCTTTGTCTGCTTTGGTGTATCATTGACATGATCCCTTAGGACTCTCATTTCCTTTGATAAGGAATTGATGATAGAACTTTAGGTTGAAACCTATGCATGACAACTTCTAGGAGTTCCCTGTTCAAACCTCAACCATAGGATGAATCCATGGCATGACAACAGTAGGACTTGATAGTCTCCCTCCTAGTTGGGCCTGTTCTCTTTTCATCTCAAAACAGTTTAAGATACAGTAATCATGAATGATTTCTTTCGTATGTTACGAGCCTTAAGCTATCTGAGAAAGGATTGTGGGAAAGTTTCTTTTCCACAGTCTGGATGTTTAGTATGGTACCCTTTGGGTGACATGCGACGCATTCACTCTCAGGTCATAGTCTCTAGTGCGATTGAAATTGCAAACACAATAAAAAACACTTCTTTCGTAAAAGACAGGAAATAAACCGTAGTTTCCTGAACTACGTGAGCTCTGATCTCTCATACCTGTTGAGAGTACGTAGGCACAATACTGATGTATTGGCGAGCTACCTTCCCCCATAACCCGTCGTAGGCCGAACTACGTTGACTCTGATTTCTCGTTCTCTGATGAGAATACGTAGGCATAAAGTGCGACGCTTTGCCGAGTCATTTTCTTTTCTTTTTAAGCCAGCCTTGATAGGTAGATAGATAAAACCAACCCGTCCAAGTAAACACAACAAGCGAGGATCCCGTCGAGTACGACGGACGTGAGGGGTGCTAATACCTTCCCCTTGCGTAACCGACTCCTGAATCCAGACAACGGTTGCGATGACCTTGTCTTACCCTTTTTCGTAAGGTTTTTCCGATCGTTTCCTTTCCCGATCTGAGGGATGAATAACGAAAGGTGGCGACTCTTCTGTTGTGCCGACACCTTATTTTCGCGCAAGCGACAGGTTCGTATCCGTAGCCATGTTCCTAATGTTTCGTTTTGGTCTTGTCTCTTTGTTTACAGCGGCAATTTTACCACTTCTTAGTAACATAAAAATGTACTTCTCACGAAAAAAAGGACCAGTATGACTGCAGAACTTATATAAGTTTAGTTTTATGAAACAGATTTTTCTAGCACTGTCCCACTGGGCGTGCCATTTTGTTTCCCTAGAAAATCAGAAAACAACCGTTGATCTTCCAAATCTAACTTTGGTGACTCACAGGATCGATCAGATTGATCCTAGGACATGTGCTAAAAGGTTTGTTTTTGTTTTAAGAATCTATTCAAGTTCCACACTCGAACATTATTGGGGTGAAAGAATTCTAAAGGAACGTCTATTCGACTACGGGTTAATTTAAAGATGAAGTAAAGCTTTCAATAAAAGAGAAGAGAGTTTGTTGGGAGATAAGAAGTTAGATTGAGGACGAAGAGAAAAGAATTGCATAGTGTTGCACCCCAAAATTTGACCAACATTTCTTTGCCTAGCTTGTGTTTCATTTCATTCACATTAGCATTATCATTTGCATTTCATTGACATGTATGCAGGAGATCAAGAGGTATGATTACCAATCAAGAGCTACACAAGAGTTTAAAGCTAGCTAAGAAGGTTATTCAAGTGTTCAAGAGTTGATATCCTTGTCAGAGAAGTGAAAAGATCCTCAGAGAGATTGGTTGAAACCAAGGTTGTGTGCCTCCTAACTTGAGAGTTGTGGGAGCTCCTCAGATGATTCTGAAGCCAAGAATGTGGACTTGAAGCCTTGAGAGAGCTTATGAGATGTCTTGAAAGCCATCATGGAGCCTAGATAGGTCATGGTGCAAGTTTAAGAAGACTCAGCCACAAGTGGTGCAGTTAGGGTTTGCTGGGTCAACCCTAGGTCAACTGATGATTTGGAGAGGGTTGATACCTAATGTGATCATGGATTGATGCATTGAGATGATATAAGAATGATTCCAAGTTCATCTCATCATGATTGAAGAGTTTGAGAAGTTTCAGGCTAGGGTTTCTAAGACTTGACAGTGTAAAATCCCCTAGTTTGACCCCTATCTTCAAGGCAGTTTAGCTCAAGATGTGATTGTCATCTCATCTTACCCCAAACATGAATGTTGTATAGCTTGATCTTAGCTTTAATTTGAGTACTAGAAGTCCTCGATAGGATTTGTAGAGCTCAAGTTATGACTTTGACAAGTTACAAGTCATCTGAGGTATGTGAATCTGGGGCCTTGAAAGTCACCCAACTTGCATCAAACGTTTGCCATAGAAGTATAATTCCTATGAACTTTTGGTCAACATGAATGTTGTTCCTTATCTTCTTAGATTTCTAGAGAGTACTAGAAGTCCTTGATAGGATTTGTAGAACTCAACTTATGGCTTTGACAAGTCAAGGGCATTTTGGTCATTTGGAGATTACAGGTCATTTCAACCATAAGGCCATAACTCTTATTTCCAAGCTTCAAATGGAAAAATGTTCAACATCAAACTTTCTTAAAATGATGTTTTAAGGCTAGTAAGGAGGTCATGAGATGTTGAAAAGGCTTGTAGCTCAAAGTGGTAAAAATGACCTAAAATTAAGGCATAAGTTAAATAAGTCAAAGTTGGAAATTGATATTTTCAACCTACACATCCAAACCATGGCATGTAATATATCATTTTGACTCTAGAAAACATTTTAGAAACAATGGTTTAGCCACATTTTTTATTTGAGGTCTAAATCATGGACTTGCTTTGGAAAATGGTTACTTGCATATTAAGCAACATATGCAAAGCATAAGGAAGATCAATGCACAAGCTAGCAAAGCATCCTAACATCTCATGCATCTCATCTAAGGAGATTTTCAAAGGAGAACAAGCTGTTGCAAGAGGTATAGCATGGACTGGTGTAGGCTTGGCTTGAATTCAAAAACTCATGACATGAGAATCTCAAGTTCTCATTGGATGCTTCCAGAAAGTTCTGGATGATTCAGAACCATCCTATATATTGATTAGAAGCTGCTCAGATGCAAGGTTGGTGGGAGTTGAGAGAGGAGAGTGAGATTGCCATTTCATTTCTTCCATTGCAAGTAAAAACCAATTTCCATATTCTGCATCAATTCCATTGTTTCTTTCAATCCTAACACCTTCCATTGATCATACTGAGTGTGTGCATCCAAATTTGGGAGCAAGATCATGAAGGTTTGAAGAGTTGGCATTTGGATTTGGCAAGAAGCAAGTCACCATCGGATTTTGAGTTTCAAGCATCCTCTATCAAAACTTTTGCAAACAGTAGCAAGATCTTGGTACAAGGAGTGATTCTGGAGAGATTGAGGTGCTGAAGCGAAAATTTGATCTATCTGGTATTCAAGAATTGGCAGGTTTGCAACTTTTACTCTACACCTTAATTTAAGCGCAGTTAGTTAGATTTGTTAGGTTAGAATGGTTAGAGACAAGTAGAAGATGGATTCTGGAGATTTTGAAATCATTTGGAGAGGATCAAGATGATGACACCATTTCTTTATTGATCAAGAACATGAGGTGTAGTGAGATATAACATGAGTTCTATAGTAAGTTTTAATCAGGGTAATATGGTGAGTATGCTGGTATAATCAATTTCAAGAATAGTCAGAACTGAGATTTGAGCATAATTTGGATTCACTATCGGGTTTAGAGTTTGAGTACATTTCAGCGAATTCTAAGATGATGGTTATGATCAGCATGGAATTTAGAGTGTTCTAGGGTTTTAGATCTTGGATTTTGGGCGAGAATTGATGTGATACGATTGTGATGAAGAAAAGCATGATAACTCTGTTTCCATGGATTCTTGCTTCCAAAACCCTGGCTGAAGGTAGGTGATGACTCAATGGTCGTTGTATCATGCAAAGACTCATTGACCGGACTTAGATCTAAAGACCGAAATTTGATTTCATGTTTTGAAGAGGGAAAGTCTTAAAATGATGAAACAAGGCGTTTCATTAATTGGAGTCTTGGGCTTTAATGGATTGATAGCAATACACACCCCCAAGTCTTGGCCCATGATGATTTGAACTAGATATCCTTACTTATTGCACCGCGTATTTTTTCTTTTCCTTTATATTTTTGATTTGTTTTCTGATTAAATACATGGGCTTACACGCATTGCTTTCTGAACCCCCATTTTAAGCCCACTCATATAATGTACTGCATCTCCTTGCTATCTGCACCGCATCTTTCACATTTTTATTTTCTTTTTCTTTATTTTTCCTTAATCTTTAGAAAATCATATTAAATAGAAAAATAATGATTTTGGAATGGGGATTTTTCCTCCAATTTCAAATTTATGTCTAAAAAATTATAAAATCAAAACATTTGCATTTCATGCATTTTTAATATTTTTTGTATATTTTCCCTTTTAATAGCTTTTAATTCATTTTATGTTGATACATAGTTTTGCAGAATTTTGTTTAGCTAGTTCCCTTTATATTTTTGCACCATTCTTTTTAGGATAGTTAGATTAGGACTTTAGCTCCCCTCTGGATTTATTCCATAATTTTGTGATTAGTTTTCGATTAGTTTTGATTAGATGACTTTAAGTTGTGTAGATTTAGGTCAATCCTTAACATAGGTCCACAATAACACTAGAATTTTGGGTTTTTAGGTCAAGTTAGATATTGGAACATATAGGGTATTAAGGGTAGTTATATAGGATCCCCTAGAAATTATATTAGATTTTAATATAATAGTATACTATTTTTAATTGATTTTTGTAATTGATTGCTGTTTGTGTTGCCCCTGTGGGCTTTTATTTTGTTTTGCTTTGCTTTGTGGGCTTTTGCTTGGCTTTGTGGGCTTGGTCTTGCTTTGTGGAGCATGGAGGAGCATAGTGGAAGACTTGAAGATTGAAGAAGGAGCTTGAGAGCTTGAAGACTTGTTTGTTTTGTTGTTGTTTTAGGGTTAGGAATTAAGTAGAGCTTAGACTTAGTTAATTTCTTTCTTAAACATGGATGGTATCTTTCACCTCCATTCTTCCCCATGATTCAAGGTCCTTCCATGGTATTCACCTCCCTCCTTTGGAGGGATAAGTGATGGTACCTAGGAAGTAGAACCTTTGAGGGAACCATTCTTCTGATGTTAAAACCTTATAGGCCTCCTTTGGTGGTCAATAAGCAGTTTAATATCCTAGCTTATCCAGTTAAGTGATTTCTTCTGGTTTGAGTATCTTGAAGATGTTGGGATTGAGTGTGAAGATGAAGACTTCATTGAAGAGTATGGAAGAGGATGATTCCCTAAGCATTGCCATTGCAGTTGAGGCTTGAAGAGCAAGAAGAGACAAGTTGATACTTGAAGACCCAATGAAGATCCAGTAAAGACTGAATGAAGAGCTGAGGCTTAAAGACTGAAGGATGAAGTTGACATTTCCAGATGATTGAAGACTACTCTGAGAAGCTGAAGCTTGCAGATGGAGAGAAGATAATTGAGACTGGTAAAGTAAGAAAGCTGAAGCTTGAAGAAGAAGATTAGGTTGAAGCTCCTGTTTGATAGGTGGAAACCCTGGAGAAGCAAATTGATATTTGTCATGAAAGATGATAGTCCTGAAGGGTGATGGAGGTCTGAAGATTGAATTGTTGTCAGAAGAGCTGAGGCTTGGAGTTGGATTGAGAGAGAGTTGTTGATCTGCTGCTTTCTTGTCTGTTTTCTTTTCTGTATTGCTGATGTGCCTTGTTTGACTTGCTTGATGCATTAGAATAAGTCCATATCTATACTGACTTTAAGCTAGGAGCATGATTGCACTAGAGGTTGAGTTGCTCCCTCTGCTTGTTTTGTTACTATATGGCTTTGCTTGCGGGTATTCGGTAGAGCCTTGCTCCCTTGCCCATGTGGTTTATTTTGCTTGATAGCATGATGTTACTTCTTCTGTATGATTGCAGTTTACTGTATTTTTCTTGATAGCATGTTGTTATTTCCTCAGTATGATTACTGTTATTCATTTTGGCTTGAGGTTGAGATGAGCTTGTGGAGGCTGCTTCCCCACACACATTTCCTCCCTCACTTGCATTGCATGCATTTTACAGTCATTTGCTGTTTATTGTTTAAGCTGATGCTTTATCCGTTTCTGTTTATCATTGACATGATCCCTTAGGACTCTCATTTCCTTTGATAAGGAAGTGATGATTAGAACTTTAGGTTGAAACCTATGCATGATAACTTCTAGGAGTTCCCTGTTTCAAACTTCAACTATAGGATGAATCCTTGGCATGACAACAGTAGGACTTGATAGTCTCCCCGTAGTTGAGCCCGTTCTCTTCTCATCTCAAAACAGATTAAGATACTGTAATCATGAATGATTTCTTTCGTACGTTACGAGCCTTAAGCTATTTGAGGTAGGATTGTTGGAGAGCTTCTTTTCAACAGTCTGGATGTTTAGTATGGCACCCTTTGGGTGACATGCGACGCATTCACTCTCAGGTCATAGTCTCTAGTGCGATTGAAATTGCAAACACAATAAAAAAAACACTTCTTTCGTAAAAGACAGAAAACAAACTTCAAACCTTTTTGCCCCGTGGGCCCATAAGTCAAAGGAAAACGTTTCTGAAGAAAAGAGTGTCGTTAAACTTCAGTGCCAATAGGCTTTGTCCCTAACTGCTGGAACTGCTATTTAACCCTGCTCGATAAAACAGATGAATCTGAATTCCCGTAAGCAGTATTAGCCCGAACTACGTAAGCTCTGATCTCTCATACCTGTTGAGAGTACGTAGGCACAATACTGACGTATTGGCGAGCCACCTTCCCCGTAACCCGTAGTAGGTCGAACTACGTTGACTCTGATTTCTCATTCTCTGATGAGAATACGTAGGCATAAAGTGCGACGCTTTGCCGAGTCATTTTCTTTTCTTTTCAGACCAGCCTTGATGGGTAAATAGATAAACCAACTCGTCCAGTAAACACAACAAGCGTGGATCCCGTCGAGTACGACGGACGTGAGGGGTGATAATACCTTCCCGTTGCGTAACCGACTCCCGAACCCAGACAATGGTTGCGATGACCTTGTCTTATACCTTTTCGTCAGGTTTTTCCGATCGTTTCCTTTCCCGCTCTGAGGGATAAATAACGAAAGGTGGCGACTCTTCTGTTTTGCCGGCACCTTATTTTCGCGGAAGTGACAGCTGGCGACTCTGTTGGGGACTTGATAGTTTCCTGGGATCCAACATCCCGAATGCGAGTCAGTTTGGGGATCCAACGTCCCCTGCGAGAGTCAATCCTAGCGCCTGTATGATTACTTGTTGGGTTGTGTTTATTTATCGCATTTTTATTTCCCACACTTTATTTTCAGTATGATATGATTATCTGTGCTGTTGTGGGAGGGGCATTCTGATGAGTGAGAAGCCAGACCCAGGCTTGAGTGAACATAGCATTAGTTGTGGAAATTAGTGGGCGCGTGCTTGCTTGGCAGGCACTAGTGTCTCATGAAATCCACGCTCAGACGAGGTTCTCCCGGTTGACTTCTTTTTCAACCCTTTGGGTTGAGGGGGTTGTTGGTTTGGAGGATTGTCGACTCTAGGGACCGATCATTTGTGATTCAGCCGAGTGAGGCCGATTCATGAGCTGGTGATGCCACACCTTCTGGGTATCGTATCACCCCTCTTAAATGTCCGTGACGCTGATGAACGCATAGGATGCCGAACTTGAGTCAGTTTAGGTCCATACCTGTGAGCAGGGTTGGGTTTATTGCAGGAAACTTTGACCTTCAGACCACCTGGTTTTCTTGATAGTGGATCAGTTTTGTTGGGATATGAGGATCTCATGTGCAGATATATGATTGTTCTTGACAGAGAAGGTTTTTGATTGGGATCAGAGGATCTTATCATCAGATGTGTATTTGTTCTTGATAGAGCAGGTTTTGATCAGAGGGTCTTATTATCAGATGTTTGTTCTTGACAGAGCAGAGTTATGGTCCTGTATCAGAGGACCTTATATTCAGGGATATATATGTGTGTTCTTGACAGAGCAGATTTATGATTGGGGTCTGAGGATCTCATCAGCAGATGTATGGTTGTTCTTGACAGAGCAGAGTTTTGGTCATCAGATGTGTGTGTAATACCCCAAATTTTACCCTTACATTTAGTCAGGCGTTTCGCATATCATCTCCTATGAACATTTGCTGACCACTAACAAGTTATGGAGGTGTCTGTTTTGCAGATTTGGTCCCAGGGGTATTTTGGTCATTTCACGCAAATTCTGCTAATTTCTTGAAAACGGGCTGTTATTACGTTCTGAGGCATTTATTTGCCATTTGGGTCAAGGTACCAGTATGCTTTGTCAGAAATATGATTGGACTCGGGGCCGTGCTTTGTTTGATTCTGAAACGTTTCCAAACAGTTTTGTTTCCTTTTATAAAGTTGGGTTGAAAAGGAAGTGGATACTGTTAAGGTTATCGTGAGAAGTGATGTGATCAACGAGGTTTTAATTGGAATTTGTTTGGATATAATCATATGGCGGGATATCATTTATAAAAGGCAAAGGAGAGGTTAAGTTTTAATATTTGTGAGCTTTTATTCATGAATGTTCATAAGCTACAAATCAAAGTTGAATTTAAATAATTTATGGATGATTATTCATGGATATTTAAATTCATAATTGAGAAAATAGAAATGAATATTTACTGGATTTTATTTCATAAACATCTAGAATTACAAGTTGAAATGGAAGTAATATTTGGATTTTATTCATGATAATCTTTCATTTACAAAAGGATTATACATTTACAATGAGTATCTATCCTAAATCCTAAAAGTTCCTAAGGGTCTTCATGCTGTCTTTAAGCTTCGCCGCAAATCTCGACTAACCTGCACATCAAAGCAAAACAAACAATAGAGAAAAAAGGTTAGAAGATGCTTTTGACACTCTCAGAACGATGTCATCATCGAGTGCCGAGAGTGGCACAACCGAAGCTGCGACCTACACCCGTTACCGATCCGCGCCGTAGGCGTCAGATAAGGTAATACATGTTCTTATCCATATGGGACATCCGAGAGATAGAAAAAATAAATGAAGTGGAACTGATTCGTTTTGCCACGATTGGATTTCCAAACTGATATGAAAATAAGGCAACATAGGCAAAATTCTGGCCCAGACCCGGATGCCGGCAGGTCTGAGTTTCCTTGGTTTTAAAAACTTCCAACACCTGAAAAACCAAGTATCATCAGCATAAACAAAACCAGGAAGGGGCTCGCGCCAGAACAGTATAAATCTGTTACCAAACAGAATAAAAATCAAGTCCAAAGCAGAACGAGAGAAACCGAACTATGGTATCAAGCTGCATCAGTTCAAACAGAACAGAGAAATGAGACACAAAACAAGCTGCGTCAAAATTACATAGGACAAGGTATCAAAAAGTCTCAGCAGCATCAGTTAACGGTAAGGCCCCGTCCGAACCAGTTTCAACGGCACGCAACACATAAGTCCTGTTATCAGACAACAATAGCCAACAACAATAATCTGAATGTCAGGCCATCAAACTTGGTTCAAGATCAAAGCAGATAAGTTACAATGTTAGCAGCAGCTCTGAGGTCAAACAAGAAGGAAAAGCCAATCAAACCAAATCAGAGCTAAGCTGCATCAAGCAATTAGCGTCTCAACACAAACTATCGATCATCAGGGAAGTACACCAGCAACATCAACATCTGCAAAGCAATATCAAGAGGTTTCAGTATCAGGCATCACGAAAAACATAAGAATGGGGCTACTGCTAAAATGTCACAGAAAAATCTATCTGCTGGAAATCTAAACTAAGCCATCAAGATGGGTCACAAACATCATAGAAAAACAGACGTTTGCAAGCTAAGAATCATCAGCAGTTGAAACAACTCAAAGAGAATAGGTGATAAACCCCACGCGAAGATCCTCAGAAAGCAATCGCAGCATCATCGAAGAATACAAGCGTCGAGGGCTCAGATAAACATCATTGCCGTATACCTTCCTCGGCAATCCCGACTCAACCAAAGTCGTAGCATCAACCCTCTCTGAAAGAAGAAGAGGAAAAGGATCTGAGCTGCATCAAAAAGCAAACCATATCAGAAAAATAGAGAGATTTTGACTTGATAATTAATCCCAAAACAGATCAAAGCAAATCAGTTCAGACTACTAAAATTGAATCAAATCGAAAACGCATCAGCATAGTCCAGATTGAATTCAAGTAGAACAAATGAACTAATCCAGATATCAATCAGATCAAATAAATTCAGAGGTAATCCAAATGATCAAACAAAGCCGAAGCTGGAAATGGAAAGTTTCGAGTCAAATGCATCGGGAAATATCTCCATTGGAACCAATCTGAATCAATTTGAGACAATCTGAATCAATCAGACAAGTCAATAAAGCAAGTCAGCCAAAAACGAATCAGTATAGAGCAATCAAGCAAATTAACGAAATCCCAACCGTATCAGAAGGCCCATTGGAACCAATCTGAATCAATTTGAGCCAACCTGAATCAATCAAACAAATCAGTTCAGATTACATTCAATCATTAAGTTCTGAAGATAGAAATCTTTGAACCAAATCAGAATAATCGTATCAGATGGAGATCAGAAAGGATCGTTTAAACCCTAAAAAGGGAAACAGAGTTCAATCAGCATCCAATCGTAATCCAATCAGTATCTGAGGAAAATCAAAATCAAATAATATCAACACAAAATCAAATCAGATCAAGTGCATATCTCAGGAAAAAACGCAAGTCCAAGGCCCAGAAGTTAGTTATAAATAGGAGAATACAACCTGATACGAACAGAAGAGGAATCGCGTACAAACCCTAACTGGTGGCCACGAGAAAGAGATCAGGAGCGAAACCCTAACGAAGAACGGAGATCGCAAACGAACAAACCCTAGGCGCCGTGAACGAAAGCCGCGAACTCAGACGAAGAACATCGTCGTCATCGTTCAAACGCGCCGTGTATCATCCATCATCAGCCTTTCATCGCAGATTGGAAGAGTTACGGTCGTAAAACGTAAGCCATCACGTAATTAACATGTTGCTTTGCTTTGTTTTCAGGATAAGGTAACATAACGAAAGCCATCAACGAAGAAGAAGGATGAACGAAAGCTTGATGAGGATACGAGAGAATGAAGAACGAAACGGCGCCTCAAGGGAGGATTAGGGTTCACGACCTAATGAACCCTGGGTTTTTTAGTTTGTTAGCGTAAACCGGGTTGGGTCCGGATGTTACCACCGACCCAACCCATTCTCTACCCCAGCATTTACTTTTTTTTTGTTGTTGTTTATTATATTATTTTTAAAATTAACAAAATTAACTTTTTATATAAAAACCTTTTTTTTACAAATAATAACTTTAAAATCTTTTTAAAATAATAACTTTAAATTTTTTTTAATAACTAAAGTCATTTTTTTAAAATAAGAATAACATTAAAAGTAAAACCTTTTTTTTAGATAATTAAATTAAAACTATTTTTGAAAATTAGACTTAATCTTTTTTTTTAAATGTTTAAACATCTTTTTAACTTAATCAAAACTTTTTTCTTTCTAAACAACAAAAATCTCCAATATTGCACTTTTATCTCATGATTCGTCCAATTACCGTCTAACTTTGCCTGCTAACGGGTGTTCATCTTTTGCAGCTCATGTCTACTACTATTGTATTGTGTTTTTATCTTAAGTTTCACCATTATTGTAACTGCGCCTCGTTTGTAACCTCGCGAACCTAATAATCGCGCTTTAAGTTTCTGCCTTTAAATTTCTGTTCGTATGGCTTTAACTGCTGTCTTTATTTTCTGCTTGCATAACTCAAATCATCTCACATCTTCATTAATATTCCAGTCACACTACACACTCCGAAGGAATTAGGTCTAGCATTTGACCGCCGTGTCAATAGTCCTCAACCTCAAACCCTTGCAACCTCACAAACCCTAATTTTCACAAATGCCTCGCCGCAGGCAAGATTACAAAACTACCCCTAGCTTTAGGTCAAAGAGTCGCCGCGCTCATTTTAGGGTTTCCCGCCGTGGAATCCCTAATTTCAACTTAATAATTCAACGTAGAGATTTGGAGTTCCTACACTCCGCGTAAGCGTGTCCTTAAGATGCGTTTATTCCCCTTGAGACCTTGACCACAGTCAAGAAGTCTCTAACCTCCCTTTTGAGGGGAACTACGATTACTCTGATTCCACTCCCGTAAGGATACGTAGGCACAAGATGCGATGTCTTGCCGAGTAAACTTAGAATTAACCCCTTAGGTCTCCTTTCTCACTTTTAACCCTTTGTACATATACCTAAAGCAAATAATAAGGCAAATAGTAAACATTTGAACAAAAGGTTCCTGTAGAGTACTACAGAAGTTTAGGGTGCTAATACCTTCCCTAAATTTAACCAACCCCCGAACCCTAGATCTTTCCCCGCATTGTGTTTACGATGCAAAATAGGTTTTCCCTTTTTGACCTTTTCCTTCGGATAAATCAAAGAGCGGTTGTGAATTGAATGGTGATTCAAACTCATTAATAGTTTGTGATCCTATTTCCACCGCAACAGAAAATGGCGACTTCACTGGGGAACTCCTAACTTTTGAGGGTTATCCCTAACCTGTTCATATTTATTACTATCTGTGTTATTATTCATTTGCATGTATATATTTGCGCTTTGATTGTGGGACTGTTCCTTGTGCTGTGAGATAGGTCCTAACCCGGATCTAGTGTACCTTAGGTAAATGGCAATAGACCAAGGAAACTGTACGACGTATATCGATACGGTTGATCTGGTGGCCATAGTTAGTGCGACCTCTTGGTTGGTGCTTATATTCCTTAAGTCAAGTTGAGGATAATATTGAGGCTGCCATATGTTGTCAATGCACTAACTGACTTTTAGAACCCTAGTTAACTCATCTTGGCCTTTAGAAAGTAGTGAGGTAACCGGCTCTGGTGCAGACTGAAGTTGGTTGACACTCGATACTACGCTCATTGAGATCTTAAACTTGGAGGGTTTTGGTTGGCAAGTAAGTTGCTTTCTGAACAACCACCCTTGTGAAGGATCAATGATATTGAGATCCCTTAGAACCTGGTTACTTTTGTAGGACAGGATGAACCATCTAACTTCAGGGGAGGGTACTTGCCTTTGAACCTCATGCAAGCCTTTAACCTAGGACTTTGTGTGTTTTCATGCATTGCATCCATAAAGCATCTCATCGCATTGTATTTCATGGAGTTCAAACATCATTAATGGATATCGCGGGATACCATAAATAAAAAAAATATAAAATGAAAAAACAAGGAAAAGATTTCCTTGGTACCCCACGACATTAGTAAATGTTTTGAATTCCATGAAATCTTCATTTACATTCACACTTTAGCATCATACTTTTGCATTGCATGTGTCTCCCGATTTCTCACACTCGGTTCTCTCACCTTCCAGTTTCGTCACCCTGAGTTCTCGGCACCAATACAACACCAGAGCTCAAACTCGGAAAAGAATGGAGGATCAGGCAAAAGAGATTGATCGCCTTAGCAATGAACTTGAAGACCTTTGAGGGGGTATGGGGCGTATGATGGAGTTGTTACATGTCATGAATGCTAAGATGGATACCCAGCCCACTGTTGTTTCTGAGATTACCGGCGTTACTATGGACCCTCCACCAAGTGTGACCGTAGCAAGGGACCCACCTTATGGTCTTGCTCCCGGTTTTGTGCCTCCTCAAGCCACTGTTCCGATTAATCAACCTGTTCAGCAAGCCGTGCCTTTATTTTCCGAAGTTTCTAGGGGGGCTCCTATCTTTGCACCACCTGTTGTACACACTCGTGCGCAACCGTACTTCAATGAGACAGTTTTTGATAATCTTGATGAGAATGTTGAGGGTTATGAGAAACATGATAAGCTTCGTGAGGAAGTAAACACTATCGTCCAGAGATTGAAAAAGGTAGAGGGTGATCAAATTTTTGGGACTGCTGCAAGGGATGTTTGTTTGGTCTCAGGTTTGGTTATTCCCCCGAAGTTCAAAACTCCGAACTTCGATCGTTATGAAGGTGCCACCTGTCCTAAGAGTCATTTGATCATGTATTATCGCAAAATGGCTGCCCATGTTGAGAATGATAAACTGATGATTCATTGCTTCCAAGACAGTTTGAAGGGTGCTTCTTCCAAGTGGTATTTAACTTTAGACCAGTCTCGCGTTAAGAGTTTTCAAGATTTATCTGACGCTTTCATCAAACACTACAAGTACAATATGGATCTGGCTCCTGACAGAAGACAGTTGCTGAGTATGTCACAAAAGAATTCTGAGTCATTCAAAGAGTATGCTCAAAGGTGGAGAGAGACTGCTTCGCAGGTAGAACCTCCTTTGACCGAGAAAGAGTTAGCTGATTGGTTTGTCGACACGGTCCGTCCAGAATTTTACGAGAGAATGGTGGGTAGTGTGACTTCAAATTTCTCCGACATCGTTGCTGTGGGTGTCAAGATTGAATTGGGTATGAAAAGTGGTAAAATGACAAATAATCATGGTACTTCTAAGGATCAGCCGAAGAAACCTCCGTATAGCTCCCAGAAAAAGAAGGAGAGTGAGACTAATGCTATATCCTCTGGTAGACCAAGGGAACGCTTTTATCGGCATCCGCAAGGTTATGCTCAACCTCAAGGGTACCCAGTCCAATATGCTCAACAACCCTATGTGGCAGCTATTACTCCTTCTTTCAATCAACAGGTTCCTATGTATCAACCTATGCAACAACCTCCTGTTTATCCGCCTCCTGTCAACTACCTACAGGCACCCAATACTCCTGCTCCTCAACAGCCAGAGAGTCCGGCTCCTCGCCGGAATGTTCCGAATAGAAGAACGTATAAGCCTTGTCCGCCAATTCCGATGACTTTTACCGAGTTGTATCCCTCTTTGGTCAAGCAAGGTCTAATCACCACTCGGGCTTTGGGTCCGCCTCCTAATCCTCTACCCGCCAATTACAACGCCGCTGCTCATTGTTTATTTCATGAGGGTGCGCCTGGCCATGATCTGGAGAATTGTTATGCTCTCAAAAATATTGTCAGGGATTTATTGGAAAAGAAGATTTTGTCATTCGAAGATCCTCAACCAAATGTTAAGAAGAACCCTTTTCCTAACCATGAGAGTGTCAATGCCGTTAGTGTTGATTCGGGGGATGGTTATGCCCTTGACGTTGAACAGATTAAGACTCCTCTCAAAATGTTCCATTCGAAACTGTTTGAAGCTGGTTTAGTAGATACTTCCCACGTTGCATGTGTAAGTTGTGAAGCCAGTACTAAGGGTTGTGTGTTGGTTCAGAATGATGTTCAGAGGCTGATTAATGAGGGTGTTTTACAAGTGACAAGCCAAGCCAAGAAGGATGTAGTCGCCGTGGTTGAGCCTGTCTTCCATCAGCCTGAATCAAAGGGTAAGGTACCAGTGTTTAATCTATCAGGGGCAGGCTCCGCCAATCTCGTGTTCGATATACCGAGGTCGTATATCCCTGAGGTGAATCAGCCTAAGCCTATAGTTATTCGAAGACCGAGTCCGTTTCCTTTCAATGATCCTAAAGCTGTGCCTTGGAAATATGACGTGACTATGATTGACAAGGAGTCTGGGAAGGTTATTTCAAATGAAGAGGTTAAGGGCACGGTGACCAATATCGTAGAGGTAAGCAGGATGACTCGCAGTGGTCGTGTGTATACTCCCCGTTCTAATGAGGATCCACCTAAGGAAATCACTAATATCCCAGGGCCTGCCAAAGACAAAGGTAAGGGAGCCGTCACGAATGATGAAGATGCCGAATTTTTGAGGATCATCAAGAAAAGTGACTATAAAATTATTGACCAACTTCATCAGACTCCTTCCAAGATTTCGATTTTATCTCTGTTGATGAATTCACCCGCTCATAGGATGGCCTTGCAGAAGGTTTTGACTCAAGCGCATGTGGATCAGGATATCAGCACCAGTCGGTTTGATAGTGTGATTGCCAATTTGACCGCCTGTAACACTCTCAGTTTCAGCAATGAAGAGTTACCGAAGGAGGGTCCGAACCATAATCGTGCTTTACATATATCGGTAAAATGTCAAGAGGATAATTTAGCGAGAGTGCTAGTGGACACCGGCTCTTCTCTGAATGTTCTACCCAAGAGGGTTCTTGATAAGTTGGCTTGTAAAGAGACTGTGTTGAAACCTACTCCTTTGGTCGTCAAGGCTTTCGATGGTTCTCGCCGGTCGGTAATGGGGGAGGTTGAGCTTCCTATCCTGATTGGTCCGCAAATTTTTAATATCACGTTTCAAGTCATGGACATTAATCCCAACTACAGTTGTTTACTCGGAAGGCCGTGGATTCATGCCGCTGGGGCGGTAACCTCAACTTTACATCAGAAGATGAAGTTCGTGATCGATGGAAAGTTGGTTATTATACACGGTGAGGAGGATCTGATGGTCAGTAACCTGTCTTCTTTCCGCTACATCGAGGCCGATGAGAATGCTTTAGACATCTCCTTTCAAGCACTTGAGATCGCCAATGCTGTTCTGCTGGAAGTCGAAGAAACAGTGGGTCAGGGTAATCCATCTTTTGCATCTCTGAAGAGTACCAAAGCAACAATTGACAGGGGCATTCCTGAAGGTTGGGGAGAGGTAATTGATGTCAAGACCAAGACTGATCGCTCTGGGTTGGGTTACAAACCAACTCAGAATGGAGCTGCCACGACCGTCGAAGGGCGTCCGAAGGTTATCCAAGAAGTATTTGTCAGCGGAGGTTTCCAAGTCAATGCCATCAGTGACTGTGAGAAAAATGAAGAGCTGAGCAACCTGGTGTTTAAGGGTGATGCAGTTTTGAACAACTGGGAGGCCGTAGAGATCCCTGTTATTTTTCCCTTGTCAAAGTAATTGTTTTTTTTTTTTTTTCATTTACATTTTCAAAAAAAAATCCGTAGCTCTGCCCAAGGCTATAGGGTCGCTGTTATTGGGCCACCTTTCATTTCTAAAAGGATATTAATAAAAGCATTTTGTTCAATTCCACTTTGGTTCATTTGCGTTTTTCGTTTTCACCTTTAAGAATGAAATTGGCAACCTTTCTTCCAAAAAAATAATAATAAAAAAAAACAGCATTTCATTCTTACATATCTTCGAGCATTTTAATTAAGTAAGCTTTCCATCATGCAGAGATATCGTAAACCTTGTTGGATCCAATGACTTTACTGACACTCCTGACTGGGATGCACCCATCAATCAAGGTGAGGACGAGGGTGAAGAAGATTTTGAAGTACCCGCGGAACTGACAAGATTGATTGAGTACGAGTACACAGAGCTTCAACCGCATAAAGAGCAGGTGGACCTAATTAACCTCGGTACAGAGGAGAACAAGAAAGAGGTCAAGATTGGTGCAATGCTTGGGACAGAGGTTAGGCCGAGGTTGATTGAGTTGTTAAAAGGGTATGTTGATGTGTTTGCGTGGTCGTATCAAGATATGCCGGGCCTAGACACGGATATTGTTGTTCACAAGTTGCCACTTAAGCCAGATTGTCCACCTATCAAGCAGAAACTCCGAAGAACGAGACCCGACATGGCTTTGAAGATTCGAGATGAGGTTAAAAAGCAGTTGGATGCAGGTTTCTTGGCAGTCGCCAAATATCCAGATTGGGTTGCCAACATTGTGCCAGTACCTAAGAAGGACGGTAAAGTTAGGATGTGTGTAGACTACAGGGATCTGAACAAAGCAAGTCCGAAAGACGACTTCCCACTGCCACATATTGACACACTGGTAGACAATACGGCCAGTTTTGCGTTGTTCTCATTTATGGATGGTTTCTCTGGCTATAATCAGATCAAGATGGATCCCGATGATCAAGAGAAGACTACTTTCATTACTCCTTGGGGAACTTTCTGCTACAAAGTCATGCCCTTCGGTTTAAAGAATGCAGGGGCAACTTACCAACGTGCTATGACCACTCTTTTTCATGATATGATGCACAAAGAAATTGAGGTGTATGTGGACGATATGATAGCCAAATCTCAGAATGAAGAGGAGCATTTAGACCATTTGGTGAAGCTGTTTGAACGACTCAGGAAATATCAGTTGAAATTGAATCCTGCAAAATGTACCTTCGGTGTCAGATCTGGAAAACTGCTTGGTTTCATTGTTAGCCAGCGAGGGATTGAGGTGGATCCTGACAAAGTCCGAGCCATTCAAGATATGCCGGCTCCGCGAACCGAGACGCAAGTTAGGGGTTTTCTGGGACGTCTGAATTACATTTCCAGGTTTATCTTTAATATGACCGCTACTTGTGAGCCGATATTCAAGTTGCTTTGCAAGGGGCAGACAGTTGAGTGGAACCCTGATTGTCAGAAAGCGTTTGAGAAGATTAAGGGTTATTTGCAAGATCCCCCTATTCTGATCCCTCCCGTACCTGGAAGACCGTTGTTTATGTACCTTACCGTTCTCGAGAAGTCTATGGGTTGTGTGCTTGGACAACATGATGAGACTGGGAAAAAGGAACATGCAATTTATTACCTGAGCAAGAAGTTTACAGATTGCGAAAACAGATACTCACCATTAGAGAAAACTTGTTGTGCATTGGCATGGGCCGCTAAGCGCCTTCGGCAGTATATGGTCTGTCATACCACGTTATTGATTTCTAAAATGGATCCGATCAAGTATATTTTTGAAAAACCTGCTCAAACCGGGAGGCTAGCCCGTTGGCACATGTTGTTATCCGAATATGACATCCAATATGTACCCCAGAAGGCGATTAAGGGTAGTATTTTATCTGATTATCTTGCAGACCAGCCAGTTGAAGATTATGAGCCTCTTAGGCTCGATTTTCCTGATGAGGATATTTTGTTGATTAAAAGAGATTGTGAAGAGCCAGATCCGAGCGAAGGTCCAGAACCAGGTCTTTGGTGGAGGATGATGTTTGACGGTTCCTCGAATTTCAATGGGCATGGCATAGGCGCCGTTTTAATGAACCCAAAGGGTGGATTTACTCCATTTACAGCAAGGTTGGACTTTGAGTGTACTAATAACGTCGCAGAGTATGAAGCGTGTATCCTCGGCCTCGAAGCAGCGATTCACCTCCGAATCAAACTTCTTAAAGTAAGTGGTGACTCGGCCTTGGTTATCTACCAGGTACAAGGCAAATGGGAAACGAAGAATGAGAAGTTAATCCCTTATAAGGATTACATTATTGAGCTGATCAAGTATTTCGACGATATAAAATTCGAGCATGTTCCTAGATCCGAGAATCACGTAGCTGATGCATTAGCCATGTTAGCATCTATGTGGAAAGTTAAATTCGTTAATGAAGCACCTCTTATCCATATTGAGCGCAAGGTGGAGCCCGCTTATTGTCAGACGGTCGAAGAAGTTGAGGTGGATGAAAAGCCTTGGTTTCACGATATCAAGAACTATCTCGTCAAGCAAGAGTATCCCGAGGGTGCTACTGGTCTGGACAAGAAAACATTGAGAAGACTGGCGTCCAAATTCTTTATCAGTAATGGTGTGCTATACAAGAGGAATCACGACATGGTCCTGCTCAGATGTGTTGATAAACGGGAAGCGGACATGTTACTACAGGAAATTCATGAGGGGACCTTCGGAACCCATGCCAATGGTTATGCTATGTCCAAAAAGATGTTAAGGGCTGGGTATTACTGGTTAACCATGGAAGCCGACTGCATCCGATACGCTAGGAAATGCCATAAGTGCCAAATCTATGCTGATAAAATGCACGTGCCTCCGTCACCGTTGAGTGTTTTGTCTTCACCATGGCCGTTCTCTATGTGGGGCATTGACATGATTGGGGCAATTGAGCCGAAAGCTTCTAATGGACATCGTTTTATCCTCGTTGCTATAGATTATTTCACCAAGTGGGTAGAGGCTGCCTCCTACACCAACGTGACCAAGCAAGTGGTTGCCCGCTTCATCAGGAAAGAAATCATCTGCCGTTATGGAGTCCCAAGCCGGATAATAACTGACAATGGCACCAATTTGAATAACCAGACTATGAAAGAGCTGTGTGACAATTTCAAGATCACTCACCACAATTCTTCTCCGTACCGTCCTAAGATGAATGGGGCCGTTGAAGCTGCGAATAAGAATATCAAGAAGATCCTGCAAAAGATGGTTGTGACTTACAAAGATTGGCATGAGATGTTACCGTTTGCTTTGCATGGATACAGAACCTCAGTAAGAACTTCGACAGGGGCAACACCTTTCTCATTGGTGTATGGAATGGACGCCGTGCTCCCCATCGAAGTAGAGATACCTTCTTTAAGAGTGTTAATGGAAGCTGAACTTGAGGAAGCTGAGTGGGTTCAGGACAGATTGGATCAGTTGAATCTCATTGACGAGAAGCGCTTGACAGCCATGTGCCATGGGCAATTATATCAGAAACGGATGAAGAGAGCGTTTGATAAGAAGATCCGTATCCGTGAGTTCCGTCAAGGAGAGCTCGTACTCAAAAAGATCTTGCCAGTACACAAAGATATGCGTGGAAAGTGGATGCCCAATTATGAAGGCCCATTCGTTGTAAAGACTGTCTTCTCCGGAGGGTCTCTAATACTTACGACAATGGACGGTGAAGAACTAGCACATCCCGTGAATTCTGATGCAGTCCGAAAATATTATGCCTAAAAACCCGCTAAGTCGAAAACCTGCAAAAGGCGACTTAGGCAAAAGTAAGGGTTGAAAAAAAAAATATAATAACAAAAGCTCGCTAAGTTGAAAACCCGAAAGGGCGGCTTAGGCAAAAAAGAGCGTCCCGGTGGATTGAAAACCCGAAAGGGCGGTCCAGGCAAAAGTTAGGGACAAAGGCATTTCATTGCATCAGAAGACACTGATTATCTCAAACACACTTTCCGCATGAGAGCCATGTTTCAGTTCTTTCATCCTTGCCCAAAGCAAGATTCTGGATTAGTCTTAGTTATTAGTGTCAGTAGGTGTCATTGGATTCGATGTAACTTTTCCCATGTTGCCAATTTTAAAACATAATCATCTGTGGAGCTATGCCTTCAGCAAGCAGCCACCCTTTAATAAAAGATACCATCTCGTTACTTACATTCCTTGGTGCATTGCTCTTTATTTTCTATTTGTTATGCAAAATGCGTTTATTCCTAAAATTCGAAAATGAAAGGTGCATTGTAGATTTTTCAAAACTGTTTTTCAAAAAAAAAACAAAACAAATTTGAAATGTAGTAAATTACTTTGACTAGTGGAAATTCCGACAGGATCTCTTCTTTCCCCGGAAATATCATTATTGCAGAAACACTTTCAAACCATTGCCCAGTGATAGTCCCCAGAGAGACTATAAGCTGACAACTTTTTCTTGGGTAACTCAAAAGTGTCCCTCAGGTTTTCTTCTCCCCATGTGAAGACGTGATACTGTACACCCAAGCAGATTACTTTCTCCCCAGAGAATTCAGAACTTTAGAACCAGATTTGATTCTACCATTGATCCATTCCCTCCCATGATTGACGTATTGGTTGCAGAGAACGCAGGGTATTTCCGTCGAGATGTTTATTTCGTCTCTCGTCCCGTCTCTAGTCTGTTTCGTTAGTATACGCAAGGGCATAAGCATCACATGCCTATATTCATTACATATTCATTACATATTCATTACATATTCATTACATATTCATTACATACTCATTACATACTCATTTCATAACATCCTGCATATTTAACTACATAGACATTAACATACATTCACATATGCATTAGCATTCACAGGTTCATTGTGTCTTGCCATCATTGATTGTTACCGCCGTGTAACTGGGGTTTGTCCATTCTCTCCAAATAGATTGTCAGCCCTAAGCATAAAATACATATGTGTTTCCAGTTTCCCTACAGAGCTCGATCCTCATGGATGACGGTTACTTCAGCTATCTTTCCTCACCAGGATTAGATATTTACCCTTCGAGATCATTCCCTCGATGGAGTCTGGATCTTTCTAGCTCGATCCTAGATTGAATCTCAGTCATGTCGGTAGTCAAGCCCAACCGGACGTGCATTTATTTTGCACCATCTAAAGGTTTTCACCATACCATGACAGATACGCGACTATCTCGCTTGAGAAGTTTACCACTGTACCCGGATGTGCATTTATTTTGCACTATTTTTCAAGAAAATCAACTACAATCCTTTACAGGTACACGCCAGTTCGCGCCTGGAAAATATATCAGTACAACACTTTGCAATCCTACATGTTACAACCCTTTACACTTTACATTTTACAGCATCAACACACGACATTTCTCACCTAAGAAGTCGATCATATCCTCGTTATGACTCGCAGCAAATGGCCATCTCCATGGAGCAGTTGGGCTTCCATTTCCCTGCCGTCTTGAGGTTTGAACCAAATCGTATTCAGGAGAGCACGATCTTGAGTTACGGGGAGGTTTGAGCAGTTTCATATTCAGGAGAGCACGATTCTGAAATATGAGTATATTCAGTCATCCAGTTTCATATTCAGGAGAGCACGATTCTGAAATATGAGTATATTCAGTCATCCAGTTTCATATTCAGGAGAGCACGATTCTGAAATATGAGTATATTCAGTCATCCAGTTTCATATTCAGGAGAGCACGATTCTGAAATATGAGTATATTCAGTCATCCAGTTTCATATTCAGGAGAGCACGATTCTGAAATATGAGTATCTTCAGTCATTCAGTTTCATATTCAGGAGAGCACGATTCTGAAGTATGAGGAAGTTCAGTTATCCCTTTTCATATTCAGGAGAGCACGATTCTGAAGTATGAAGAATTTCACTTACCCGAAAGAGCCGAATCATATTCAGGAGAGCACGATTCTGAAGTATGAGGAAGTTCAGTTTACCCTTTTTATGTTCAGGAGAGCACGATCTTGAAGCATGGAGAAGTTCATTTATCCTTCAGTAAGAGAGGAATCAAAATCGTATTCCAGGCGCCGACCTTAGAATGCGAGAAGATTTATTTATCAGATAAGCAGCAGCCTCTTTATTTGAGTGCTTATCCGTTTTGGCATGTAAGTCCCTTCCAACGATAAGTGACAGTTCTCCCGCGAGAAGCTTATCAGGGCATTTCCCATCAAAGTCCATTTATTTTGGCATACAGCCGATCTTTACCCTGTATATTTGTTACGGAGTTCCGAAAAGTCTGTTTGATCTTGTCACGAGGGATAGGTTACAGAAGCTTGGATGTTATTCTTTGCTCAATGCTCCAGCATTCTGTAATCGATCTTACAATCGTACGTGATCCAGTTTTATTTTTAGATTCCCCAGTGGAGGCCGTCTCGTAGGTACCATCTCCATTTGAGGATCTCGCCCCTTTTCTAAAAGTGACAATTGGACATTCGCACCAGTTGATTATCATTTTTAGATTTCCCCAGTGTTGTACTGTTGTCTCAGCACGTCACTGTCCCCAGTGTGTTCTTCTCATGGCGTCTGTCTCGGTGTCGTCATGTTCGTCAGCATTTTCGCATTCATTATTCCAGCATACGCATCATATCATAGTCATGGCATCATCTGCATTAAGTCGTTCCAGTTTTGTCCATAGCATTGCATATCGTCGCATATAAGGGCAAAATTTTCGGTTATCTATATTTAAATCTCTCCACCACGATTCCTCGAGTCTCTGTCACTCAAATCGTCCGGTGTAGCTATTTAAATAGGGGCAACTGTAATACCCCAAATTTTACCCTTACATTTAGTCAGGCGTTTCGCATATCATCTCCTATGAACATTTGCTGACCACTAACAAGTTATGGAGGTGTCTGTTTTGCAGATTTGGTCCCAGGGGTATTTTGGTCATTTCACGCAAATTCTGCTAATTTCTTGAAAACGGGTTGTTATTACGTTCTGAGGCATTTATTTGCCATTTGGGTCAAGGTACCAGTATGCTTTGTCAGAAATATGATTGGACTCGGGGCCGTGCTTTGTTTGATTCTGAAACGTTTCCAAACAGTTTTGTTTCCTTTTATAAAGTTGGGTTGAAAAGGAAGTGGATACTGTTAAGGTTATCGTGAGAAGTGATGTGATCAACGAGGTTTTAATTGGAATTTGTTTGGATATAATCATATGGCGGGATATCATTTATAAAAGGCAAAGGAGAGGTTAAGTTTTAATATTTGTGAGCTTTTATTCATGAATGTTCATAAGCTACAAATCAAAGTTGAATTTAAATAATTTATGGATGATTATTCATGGATATTTAAATTCATAATTGAGAAAATAGAAATGAATATTTACTGGATTTTATTTCATAAACATCTAGAATTACAAGTTGAAATGGAAGTAATATTTGGATTTTATTCATGATAATCTTTCATTTACAAAAGGATTATACATTTACAATGAGTATCTATCCTAAATCCTAAAAGTTTCTAAGGGTCTTCATGCTGTCTTTAAGCTTCGCCGCAAATCTCGACTAACCTGCACATCAAAGCAAAACAAACAATAGAGAAAAAAGGTTAGAAGATGCTTTTGACACTCTCAGAACGATGTCATCATCGAGTGCCGGGAGTGGCACAACCGAAGCTGCGACCTACCCCCGTTACCGATCCGCGCCGTAGGCGTCAGATAAGGTAATACATGTTCTTATCCATATGGGACATCCGAGAGATAGAAAAAATAAATGAAGTGGAACTGATTCGTTTTGCCACGATTGGATTTCCAAACTGATACGAAAATAAGGCAACATAGGCAAAATTCTGGCCCAGACCCGGATGCCGGCAGGTCTGAGTTTCCTTGGTTTTAAAAACTTCCAACACCTGAAAAACCAAGTATCATCAGCATAAACAAAACCAGGAAGGGGCTCGCGCCAGAACAGTATAAATCTGTTACCAAACAGAATAAAAATCAAGTCCAAAGCAGAACGAGAGAAACCGAACTATGGTATCAAGCTGCATCAGTTCAAACAGAACAGAGAAATGAGACACAAAACAAGCTGCGTCAAAATTACATAGGACAAGGTATCAAAAAGTCTCAGCAGCATCAGTTAACGGTAAGGCCCCGTCCGAACCAGTTTCAACGGCACGCAACACATAAGTCCTGTTATCAGACAACAATAGCCAACAACAATAATCTGAATGTCAGGCCATCAAACTTGGTTCAAGATCAAAGCAGATAAGTTACAATGTTAGCAGCAGCTCTGAGGTCAAACAAGAAGGAAAAGCCAATCAAACCAAATCAGAGCTAAGCTGCATCAAGCAATTAGCGTCTCAACACAAACTATCGATCATCAGGGAAGTACACCAGCAACATCAACATCTGCAAAGCAATATCAAGAGGTTTCAGTATCAGGCATCACGAAAAACATAAGAATGGGGCTACTGCTAAAATGTCACAGAAAAATCTATCTGCTGGAAATCTAAACTAAGCCATCAAGATGGGTCACAAACATCATAGAAAAACAGACGTTTGCAAGCTAAGAATCATCAGCAGTTGAAACAACTCAAAGAGAATAGGTGATAAACCCCACGCGAAGATCCTCAGAAAGCAATCGCAGCATCATCGAAGAATACAAGCGTCGAGGGCTCAGATAAACATCATTGCCGTATACCTTCCTCGGCAATCCCGACTCAACCAAAGTCGTAGCATCAACCCTCTCTGAAAGAAGAAGAGGAAAAGGATCTGAGCTGCATCAAAAAGCAAACCATATCAGAAAAATA
The DNA here is from genome assembly GCA_963859935.3 of Lathyrus sativus. Lineage (NCBI taxonomy): Eukaryota > Viridiplantae > Streptophyta > Magnoliopsida > Fabales > Fabaceae > Lathyrus > Lathyrus sativus. Next base: position 351,020,622 of record OZ012740.1, on the reverse strand, counting down.
GAGAGATTTTGACTTGATAATTAATCCCAAAACAGATCAAAGCAAATCAGTTCAGACTACTAAAATTGAATCAAATCGAAAACGCATCAGCATAGTCCAGATTGAATTCAAGTAGAACAAATGAACTAATCCAGATATCAATCAGATCAAATAAATTCAGAGGTAATCCAAATGATCAAACAAAGCCGAAGCTGGAAATGGAAAGTTTCGAGTCAAATGCATCGGGAAATATCTCCATTGGAACCAATCTGAATCAATTTGAGACAATCTGAATCAATCAGACAAGTCAATAAAGCAAGTCAGCCAAAAACGAATCAGTATAGAGCAATCAAGCAAATTAACGAAATCCCAACCGTATCAGAAGGCCCATTGGAACCAATCTGAATCAATTTGAGCCAACCTGAATCAATCAAACAAATCAGTTCAGATTACATTCAATCATTAAGTTCTGAAGATAGAAATCTTTGAACCAAATCAGAATAATCGTATCAGATGGAGATCAGAAAGGATCGTTTAAACCCTAAAAAGGGAAACAGAGTTCAATCAGCATCCAATCGTAATCCAATCAGTATCTGAGGAAAATCAAAATCAAATAATATCAACACAAAATCAAATCAGATCAAGTGCATATCTCAGGAAAAAACGCAAGTCCAAGGCCCAGAAGTTAGTTATAAATAGGAGAATACAACCTGATACGAACAGAAGAGGAATCGCGTACAAACCCTAACTGGTGGCCACGAGAAAGAGATCAGGAGCGAAACCCTAACGAAGAACGGAGATCGCAAACGAACAAACCCTAGGCGCCGTGAACGAAAGCCGCGAACTCAGACGAAGAACATCGTCGTCATCGTTCAAACGCGCCGTGTATCATCCATCATCAGCCTTTCATCGCAGATTGGAAGAGTTACGGTCGTAAAACGTAAGCCATCACGTAATTAACATGTTGCTTTGCTTTGTTTTCAGGATAAGGTAACATAACGAAAGCCATCAACGAAGAAGAAGGATGAACGAAAGCTTGATGAGGATACGAGAGAATGAAGAACGAAACGGCGCCTCAAGGGAGGATTAGGGTTCACGACCTAATGAACCCTGGGTTTTTTAGTTTGTTAGCGTAAACCGGGTTGGGTCCGGATGTTACCACCGGCCCAACCCATTCTCTACCCCAGCATTTACTTTTTTTTTGTTGTTGTTTATTATATTATTTTTAAAATTAACAAAATTAACTTTTTATATAAAAACCTTTTTTTTACAAATAATAACTTTAAAATCTTTTTAAAATAATAACTTTAAATTTTTTTTAATAACTAAAGTCATTTTTTTAAAATAAGAATAACATTAAAAGTAAAACCTTTTTTTTAGATAATTAAATTAAAACTATTTTTGAAAATTAGACTTAATCTTTTTTTTTAAATGTTTAAACATCTTTTTAACTTAATCAAAACTTTTTTCTTTCTAAACAACAAAAATCTCCAATATTGCACTTTTATCTCATGATTCGTCCAATTACCGTCTAACTTTGCCTGCTAACGGGTGTTCATCTTTTGCAGCTCATGTCTACTACTATTGTATTGTGTTTTTATCTTAAGTTTCACCATTATTGTAACTGCGCCTCGTTTGTAACCTCGCGAACCTAATAATCGCGCTTTAAGTTTCTGCCTTTAAATTTCTGTTCGTATGGCTTTAACTGCTGTCTTTATTTTCTGCTTGCATAACTCAAATCATCTCACATCTTCATTAATATTCCAGTCACACTACACACTCCGAAGGAATTAGGTCTAGCATTTGACCGCCGTGTCAATAGTCCTCAACCTCAAACCCTTGCAACCTCACAAACCCTAATTTTCACAAATGCCTCGCCGCAGGCAAGATTACAAAACTACCCCTAGCTTTAGGTCAAAGAGTCGCCGCGCTCATTTTAGGGTTTCCCGCCGTGGAATCCCTAATTTCAACTTAATAATTCAACGTAGAGATTTGGAGTTCCTACACTCCGCGTAAGCGTGTCCTTAAGATGCGTTTATTCCCCTTGAGACCTTAACCACAGTCAAGAAGTCTCTAACCTCCCTTTTGAGGGGAACTACGATTACTCTGATTCCACTCCCGTAAGGATACGTAGGCACAAGATGCGATGTCTTGCCGAGTAAACTTAGAATTAACCCCTTAGGTCTCCTTTCTCACTTTTAACCCTTTGTACATATACCTAAAGCAAATAATAAGGCAAATAGTAAACATTTGAACAAAAGGTTCCTGTAGAGTACTACAGAAGTTTAGGGTGCTAATACCTTCCCTAAATTTAACCAACCCCCGAACCCTAGATCTTTCCCCGCATTGTGTTTACGATGCAAAATAGGTTTTCCCTTTTTGACCTTTTCCTTCGGATAAATCAAAGAGCGGTTGTGAATTGAATGGTGATTCAAACTCATTAATAGTTTGTGATCCTATTTCCACCGCAACAGTGTGTTCTTGACAGAGCAGATTTTTGGTCCTGTATCAGAGGTCCTTATTATCAGATGTGTGTTCTTGACAGAGCAGAGTTTCGGTCCTGTATCAGATGTTTGTTCTTGACAGAGCAGATTTATGGTCCTATATATGGTTGTTCTCGACAGAGCAGATTTGTGGTCCGATACCAGGGTTTTCTTCTTATCAGATATATTGGTTGTTCTTGACAGAGCAGTATCGAGGTTTTGTTGATACAGAATCTCCACAACACAGTTGCCTTGATCTCCTGCTGCATGATTGCATTTTACATTGCTCTGCATACCCATTTGCATTTCATTAACGTGTGTCTGTGTTGCAGGTACCGTTTTCCCCGATCCAGGATTTCTTGCCTCCTATTGTATTGTTATGGGTTCTCTGAGGAAGACCGTGGCTTACAGACTCCCTGCCCCTGATGTGGTTCAGCTGACTGGTTTGATTGCTTTAGCAGATGATTCTGTGAGAGATGAGTTCAGAAAGTCTTATGGCAAATTGCTTAGTTTGGTTCGTAAACCTTCTGCGTTTGAGTTGAATGGGTTGCACGCTCTGCTGCAGTTCTACGATCCTCCGTTGAGATGCTTTACTTTCCAGGATTTCGTTCTCGCACCCACGCTAGAGGAATATGCTGATTTGTCAGGTGTGCCTATCAAGAGGCAGATGCCTTTTGTTCACATGGATGCGGAGCCTGATCTGGCTAGTTTAGCTCCTTCACTTCATCTGGATGCCTCCGAGTTGGTATTGTCTAGTTGGAACAAGGTTCCCGGGTTCTCCTTGCAGTTCTTAGTGGGAAAGGCTCAGCAGTGCGCCAAAGACGGATGTTGGGTCGTGTTCAACGCCATCCTCGCTCTGTGCATATATGGCATCATCCTGTTCCCCAATATGCCTGACTTTGTGGACTTCGACGCCTTCCACATCTTTGCATCAGGGAATCCAGTCCCTACCTTGATAGGAGATGTCTACCATTCCGTCCACTACAAAAACGAGAAAAGAAGGGGCAAGAATGTCTCATGCTGTGTGCCCTTGCTTTATAAATGGCTTGATAGTCATCTGCCCAAGAGGGGTCCCTTTGCTTCGTCTGCAGCTACAGCTGAGTGGCCTGAGCGTCTGATGAGTCTATCTGCAGAGGATGTTGACTGGTTCGACAGAGATAGGTTGGGTACTGAGGTGATCTTCAGTTGCAGCGGGTTTCCTAATGTGCCTTTGATAGGCAGGAAGGGCTGTATAAACTATAATCCGTTTTTGCTGGTCCGACAGTTCGCGTATGCTTTGAGAGCTCCGCCGAAGGATGAAGAGGTGCAGGAATCTCTGTACCTCACTGGTCTTCTAGAGGGGGATCTATTATCTAAGCTTCAGCGCGCTTGGAATGGTATCAGTAAACGAGGAAAACCATTGCTAGGTGTTGCACCCTAAAATTTGCTCAACCTTATTCCTTGGTTTATGTTTCATTATTACTAGCATTTGCATATAGAGTCATGTACATAAACTAACCATCTGCATAGCATAAGCATAACAAGTCATTCAACAGGGGACCAATCATTATTCTCATCTCTAGAGGCCTCTCAAGAGGTTATTATCCTAATTCAATCTCATTCAAGTCATCAGGAAAGAATTTGAAAGCAAGGAGTTCAGCAGATCAAGCCTTGAGTCCATCTCCTAGCTGAGGGTATCTGAGGATCAACAAGAGGGTTGTGAGCTGTGGAGTGAAGGTATGGAGAGCATCTAGACCTTATGAGAGACTTATAAAGTCATTTGGAGAAGAAAACAAGTCATTGATGAGTGCATAAGAGCTATAGTTGAAGACAGTCAACTAGGGTTTCATCTGGGTCAACCCTAGGTCAACCCTAGGTCAGTTGACTGGTTTAAAAGAGCATTCAAGGCTATTGGAAAGATGTGGGGTTCATCATTTGACATATGAAGAATGATATGGAGATATGGCAAGGAGAATTCAAGAGAAATCAAGGAGAAGAGGAGTTACTAAATTAGGGTTTCTCTGTAAAATCCCCTAGTTTAGGTCAAATTTCCAAGCAAGATAAGTCAAAATGCTAGCTTCAAATGGCTTCTTGGCCAACATGAAACTTGTAGAGGATCTCAAGACCTTTAATTTGAGTGGTGGAAGACCTCAAGGAGGCTTATAGAACTCAAGTTATGGTCCTTACAAGTTACAGGTCATCTGAGGTGTCTGAATTTTTGTCTGTGAAAGTGACTTGACTTCCAAGCTAGTTTTGCCCCTCAAGGAGATTTCAAATGAATTCTTGGTCAACATAAGAATTGTTCCTCATTGTCTTAGCTTTCTAGAATGGTATAGTATGCCTTCATATGATGTGGAGAACTCAACTTATGGTCTTGACAAGCAAAGGGTATTTTGGGCATTTGTGAATTACAGGTCATTTTAACCTATACCCAAAACTCATACAAGGAGGCCTCAAATGGAAAAACTTACAACATCAAACTTGCTCCAAATGGGATTTTAAGTCTAGAAAGAAGGTCACAAGTTATTGGAGAAGCTCATAGCATGGGGTTACATGATTGGTCAAAATATGAACTAAAAAGGCTTATAAAGTGAATAATTTCAAAGTGAAAAATGGTTTGGGAGATTTACAAGTCCAAATGGAGACTTCCAATATATGATTTTGAATGGAAAAACAATTCTAAGAACAATGGTTCACACACTTTTTTGAGTTTAGAAGGAAAAAATGAAGTTATCCATGGTTGCTTACCTTTTAAGAAACATAATCAAAATGAGCCAAAGTTTGAAAACAAGGGAATGTGCAAGATGGATCTAGAATGTACCATTGGGGTCTATATATTCATGAAAGATGAATTTGGCAAGGGTTGGCCTCATTTGCACCAAGAATTCCACAAATTTCTCACACTTTTTCATAAAAGTTTCATTCTAAATCTCTCAAATTCTCCATCAATCTTCATCAAGATCAATTCAATTTTACTCCATCATCATCATAGATCATAATTGAAGCCAGGATCAAGTGATTATCATCCATCTTCGAGTGCTTTTTGCAAGGATATCAAAGTTGCCAATTCCATTGGATAGCATAATTCTGGCCAAGTTTCATCCAAAGCTTGCATACAGAATCAAGTTCCTCAAGGATTAATCAAGATCCAAGTCTCAAAAGCTTCATATCTTCCATTTCCATAGCTGTTTTCAAGGTTTCTCATCAGGTAAGTTTTCATTCGATTAGCTTGATTCTGTTGGTTTCACATGATTTTATTAGTGTAGACTTGATCTAGGTGGTTAGGAGATTAAGTTAGATGATTTTGGAACGATTTGGTGATGGTTAGTGACAGGTGCAACAAGCTGTTAGTGTTCGAATCTCTTGGATTAGGGCGTTAGAATGTTAGTTTGATTCATCAGATTAACCTCCATTATGTGTAGATTAGTTTAGGGTAAGTTTGAGGAAGAATGGTGAAGGTTCGTATCAGTGCATTTCAATGGTGGCCAGATGTTGCTTCGATCGGATTTGGTGTTGTGGTGAGTTTCAAGATGAATTGATGCCCTAGGATTATAGAGGGAGGGATTCTAAGCAAGTTTCGTGTTTATGGCGTGGCATTTCATCGCATGTGGGAGGAGAACAGGGAGGTGTAAGTTCTACTTGTGCATGGAGGTGTGAGGTTGAAACCCTAGTTTCAGTTGGTTCAAGGAAGAAGACGTAATCACGTCCGTTCAATGAGTGTAGGACCTTTGACCATCAGCATGATCCTGTGGCTGTCATTTAATCTTAGCGTTTGGAGGGAATTGACGTTTTGGCCAAAACGCACCGTTTCATTAATTGAAACGGGCGGGCCTGAGTTGATTTATGCTAATCCCACCCCCGTGTGAGCCCAATTCCTAGTTTCTAACGTGTTTCTGTTGCTATTCTTACCCCCTAGCGCGTTTCTATTATTTCTTTCAATTCTGAATGAATACTGGGCCTTGGCAATTCGCTACCAGCACCCCCCTGTTTGCTGGCCCAATGTATTTGAACTGGGGCGAGTTCCTATTCTGACCCCCCTCCCTCATTTTATTTGGTTTATTTGTTTTAATTCATTTTAATTTTTACCATTTTCATTAATTCATAAATAATTCATAAAAAATGCTTTTTAATCCATTCTTTTTACCATATCTTCATTAAAATGTTTAGAATATTATAGGAGAATAAAATTTTATTTTTAGTTTTATTTCATATTTTTTACATATTTTCTAAATAAATGTCACATTAAATAATTCATTTCATGCATCATTTTTATGATTTTTGTTCTCTCACATGCTTTGATATTTTTTGGTCATTCTTTTTATATTGTTTAGATGAGATATTAAGCTTGTAGAAATATTTTAGTTCCCATTTTTAGAGGTTAATTTTAGGTGATTAAGAGATGCTTGAATATCATGAACAAAACTAGGGTTTTAGGTGACAACTTAGGAGTTGGATTTCATTTCTCTTAGGACTTAGGATTTAAATAGATTAGTTATGGGACTATATGGGCTATGGGTAGTTACTAGATCCCTTAGAGAAACAGTTAAGATTCCCCTACTGCTATTATTACTGTCTGTATATCTGTTGTCTGGTGTGGTGTGCCCTCTGGGGATTGTTGCTTGTTTGTATGGGTATTGGGTTTGTCTGGGGCCCTGGGGAAGCTAAAGATTTGTGAAGATGAAGCTATTGGAGATTCAAAGATTGAAGATCAACTGTCAGAGTTGAGGAGGAGTTTCTTGCTAGCAGATGCTGAGGAGATTAGGGTTTAGGAGCTAGGCAGAGCTCTAGATTAGAAATCTTATTTCTCAAACATGGATTGCCTTGTCTGCATCCATCCTTCTCTGTGATTCAGAGTCTCTCTAAGACACTCACCCCCTTCCTTTGGAAGGCTTGGTGACAGTGTCTATGAGATAGAACTCTTGAGAGGAAATGTCTCTTGTGTTAGAAGCAGTCTGTTCACCACCTTTGGTAGTCAGCTGATTGCTTAACACCCATTCACTCTTGTGACTGATCCCTCATCCTGGAGGCTTGAGCTTGAAGAAAAGCCATTGCAGATGGAAGACTGATGATCAAAGCCCTTGTCTGAAGGCCATGAAGATGGAGATTGATGCTTGTTGAAGCCTGTAGCTGATTGGAGGTTACTTGAAGCCAGATGTTGATTCAGAGCTGCTGATGCTGTTTCTTTTGCTGTATTTCATTTGCTGATGTATTGTTTGGATTTCCTGGTTGTATTGTTTGCTGTTTACCCTGTTGGGTTGAAAGTGAAGCCTGTTCACTTTCGCCTATTGTTTTCTAGGTTCGAGGTTGAGTGGGACTCCCTTGCCTCGCTTGTGCTGTTGCATCCATGCATTTTACTGTTTTACTGTATATATCTGATATTGTTTCTGTTTTACCTATCCCGTAGGATCTCTGTTTCTCTCTGTGCAAGAGAGGAGCATGATAGACACTAGGTCTTAACCCATGCATGATAACATTAGGTTAGTTTGTTTCCCTTCGCAACCGTAGGTTAGAGTTCTGTCTCTTTCTTTCTCAAAACAAACAGAAAAACACATAAAGATTTCAAACACAATAAAAGACACTTCTTCCGTAAAAGAATGTGAACTCATCAAAACGTCATTTTTGTCCTCTTGGACTGTTAATCAGAAAAACCTTTTTCAGAAGGAATAAAATCAACCAAGACAGACTTGTGTCGTGCGTGGCCCGAACTACGTTTGCTCTGATCTTTCATGCTGTATGAAAGTACGTAGGCATAGGATGCGATATCCTAGCGAGCAACCTTCCCCTCCTTTCCCGTAGGTAGGCGAACTACGTTGACTCTGATTTCTCGTTCCAGACGGGAATACGTAGGCATAAAGTGCGATACTTTGCCGAGTCATTTTTTTATTATTTTCATTTTCTTTTCTTTTAACCCCAGACCTTTAGCGTAGATAGAATAATAATCCATACCCGAAAACAAGCGTGGATCCCGTCGAGTACGACGGACGTGAGGGGTGCTAATACCTTCCCCTTGCGTAACCGACTCCCGAACCCAGGTTTTGGTTGCGATGACCATACCTTTCCCGTGTTGTGCGAGGTTTACTCTGAGCGTTTCCTTTCCCTCCCGTGGGATAAATAACGCACGGTGGCGACTCTTCTGTTCAGCCGGCGCCGATTTTCGCAGTAGCGACAGCTGGCGACTCTGCTGGGGATCCAACGTCCCCTGGCTGCTAAGGACTGCGATGGTTCTTATGCATTTGGGATCCAACGTCCCTTGAGAGAGTCAATCCTAACGCTTGTTTTCCCGTCGAGGATTCTGTATGGAGTTATTGTATATTTCTAACCTTGTATTTTCAGCTTTATATATTGTTTATTATTGCTGTATTGGGGTGTGACGGGTGTTCTGATATTGAGAGATAAGCCGGACCTGGGCTTGAGTGCACCTAGAATTAGAGTAGAAATTAGTGGGCGCCCGCTTGCTTTGCTTGCTTTGGTGTCCCATGAAATCTACACTCAGACGAGGTTCTTCTGGTTGGCCTCCTGCCCCTTCCTTTGGTTGGTGTGGGTTGCTGGTTAGTTGGATTGTCGACTCTGGGGACCGATCATTTGGAAATTGGCTGAGTGAGGCCTCTTCAGGATTTGATGATGCCACTCCTTCTGGGAATCGTATCATCAACCCTGAAAGTCTGTGACGCTGACGACCGCATAGGATGCCGTACCTTGTGCCAGTTATAGGGCCACCCACCTGTGAGGGGATTCAGGGTTATGCAGGTAACTAGACCTTCAGACCACCGGTTGTTTCTTGATCAGGATCCTGGATATTTATGGAGGGTTCTAAGGTCCGTCAGAGACCAGGGGGAGATGTGTTCTAAGGTCTGTCAGAGACCAGTTGATGTGTTCTGAGGTCTGTCAGAGACCATTTGGAGATGTGTTCTGAGGTCTGTTAGAGACCATTTGGAGATGTGTTATGGGGTCTGTCAGAGACCAATTATAGATGTGATTGGAGGTCTATCAGAGACCAGTGAGTTATGGTTTGAGGTCTGTCGGAGACCAGTGTTGGAGTTCTATTTTAGGTCTATCTGAGACCAGGGTTTGGTGACTTTTGGATGGTCTATCTGAGACCTTTCTTGATTGGGTTCAGGCTATTCAGTTGCAGCTTTGGCCCCTGTTGAATGTTACTTGCATTGCATCCCTGCATATACATTATCATTTGCATTTCACTAACGTGTGTCTGTGCTGCAGGTGCATTTGCATTTCCCTAGTTCTAGTGCCCAGACTTCTGAGTGTTTGATCATGACTAGCCTAAGGAAAACGGTTGCCTACAAATTGCCTACGCCTGATATTGTTCCTTTACTGGGGATGATCTCTCTGGCTGATGAGGGTGTTCGTAGGAGTTTCCGGATGAGCTATGGTAGATTATTGAGATTGGTGTGCAAACCTACAGAGGTAGAGTTGGATGGGCTGTATGCTTTGATGCAATTCTATGACCCTGCTTTGAGGTGTTTTACGTTCTCTGATTTTATTATGGGACCAACCTTGGAGGAATACGCTGAGTATGTTGAGCTGCCTGTGCAGAACCAGGTTCCATTCATTCATTATGATGCCAAACCCAAGCCGGAGGAATTGGCAAAAGCCTTGCATGTTGATGCTTCTGAACTTGTGACTACTGTTTCCCGTGGAGTTCCAGGCTTCTCATTTCAGTTCTTAGTTGGTAAAGCCCAAGAGTACGCCAAGAATGGGTGCTGGGTCGCTTTCAATGCTGTGTTGGCCTTGTGCATTTATGGCATAGTACTATTCCCCAATATACCGGATTTTGTGGATTTCGATGCTTTCTACTTGTTTGCCGCTGGTAATCCTGTGCCTACTTTACTCGGAGATCTCTACCATTCACTGCATTACAAGAATGAGAAGGGAAGAGGGAAGAATGTTCATCTGTGTGTACCCTTATTGAGTATGTGGTTTGAGAGTCACCTTCCTAAGAGAGGATCTGCTGCAGAGACTACAATTCCAGTTGGTTGGCCAGAACGCTTGATGAGGCTATCGTCGGAAGACATGGAGTGGTTTGATAGAGATCTGCTGGGATCTGAGCTCATCCTCAGCTGTGCTGGGTACCCTAATGTCCCATTGATTGGAAGAAAAGGGTGTATCAACTACAACCCTTCTCTATTCATTCGCCAGTTCGGATATGCGCTAAAGAATCCACCTCAGGAGGAAGAAGTACAGGAATCTCTGTACTTCACTGGAGATTTGAAGGGGGAGTTGTTAGCCAAGTTGCGACGTGCATGGACGCGTATTAACCGCAAAGGGAAGCCGTTGTTGGGAAAGAATGACTGTCAGGCCTATGCACCTTATAGAGCTTGGATTCAGGAGAGGGCTAGTCAGTTGAAGATGCCGTTTCCAGATGCACCAACTCTTGATCCTATTCCGGTAGAAGAGCCGACTACTGTTTCTAGAGAAGCATATGAACAGGTTGTGAAGGAGAAAGAAGCCCTGATGAAGATTAACGAAGGGTTAGAGCAAGAGTTAGCCCAGGCGCGCAGCGAGAAGAACAAGGCCGTATATGCTTTCCAACAACAGATTGAGCTGGTAAACAGGTTAGGATCTGAGTTGACCGAGGAAAAGAAGAAGCGTGAACGTCTGGGGCAAGAGTTCAGAAGTTCTCATGACATGCTGGAAGCCAAAAAGAAAGCGCTCGACGCAGCACACCGAGAGATATCCTCTTGCAATAAGACTTGGAATGCCACACTCACCAATAACAAGAAGAGGGAAGATAAGCTGAAGCAGCAAATTTCCGACCTCGAAGAGAAGTTGAAGTCTAGCATCAAGAAGTGTGAGGAAGAAGTGATGAATCGGTATAGTGTCCAGCATGCACTGAACAAGGCAATCAAATCTAGAGATGAAGCAGTGTCCCAGAAGCGAAAGTTAGAAGATTGCTTCGGAGAAGCAACATGGGAAGAAACTGCTGAAGACGTACGCCGTATCCTTAAGAAGAGAAACCAGCTTGTTGAAGGGCTGCTTGATCGACCAAGCCATCCGGAGACCAAGAAGTTGATAGAGGAGTACCAGACTTTTGGGAGGATCTGATCATTCCATTATTTGTATGCTTTATTTGCATAGTGCTGACCATCACCAGGATTGTTGGTTGAGGTCATGCCATCTTTGTACTCTCAGTGATATTGTACCCTGGGCTTATTGATTCTCTCTGTTATATATGAGGCTTTCTATGATTCAGCTCCGATATTCCTATTGTCAACACTGTCACCGCACCGGCACCTTCGCACTAGAACTGGGGGAATGAACCTCCCTAATGCACAGACACATTGCATTGCATTCATATTCATATTGCATAACAGGTAATCTATGAATGGTGTCTTATCTCTTGCTCTGTATCAGGTACTTAACAGGATTCCAGATCAACATCCGCACCGCTATTCTACACGATCCAACTGTCGGAAAGTCATGGACCAGATTCAGAACGAGATGCAGGATGTACGCGAGAAGCTCGCCCTCTTCATGCAGACCATGGAGGCTATAGCAAAAGGGCAAGAGAATTTGCAGGCCATGGTCCAGCCTCTATTGGCTCGCAACGCTGGTCATGGTAACGAAGATCATCAGTCTGTCCGGGTTGATACTGCTCATGGAGACGGCACTCCTACGCCAGTGGCTCCGCCTGTCATCAATGTGAATGCTGCTAACGTCAACAACGCTACCACTGCTGTGAATGGTAACGTCGGAGTTGGTAATGAAACTGCTGTCCATAACGCTGGGCTGGGTGATGTCAATGTGGGAGATAATCTCGGAGGCAATGGTTTTGTCAACGCTGGGTTCGGATTCAACGATCAGGGATTCGACAATACTGGCAAGTATGGCTTTAATGCTCAAGGCTTTGGGCAAGATGGTTATGGTATGGTCAATCAGGGCTACGGAGGTTTTGGAAACGGAAACAGTGCTGGTTTTATGGCTGGTGGTCCTGCTGGAGGTGTTCAAGGGTATGGCAACAGAGGCCGAGTTCCGGGGATGAATCAGGTCAGAGCTGGACGTAATAATGCGTATGATGGATACGGGGCTGGAAACGGTATGTGGCAAGAGGATCAGCAGGAAGACGCCTTCTCTGGAGGGGGTTTTGAAGGGCCGATGGATGATTCTCAAAAGATTAGAATGCTGGAAGAGCAAATGAAAGGAGTCCTAAACCAGAGTGCTGTGGGTCTGGACATGGCAACAATGGGCTTGGTACCTGGGCTGAGGGTGCCAATTAAGTTCAAAGCGCCTGCGTTCGATAAGTACAAAGGAGATACATGTCCGAAGGTTCATGTACGAGCTTATTACAGAAAGATGTCTGCATATTCCACTGACGAAAGAATGCTCATGCATTTCTTTCAGGATAGCCTATCGGGTCCTTCCTTAGAGTGGTACATGGGGTTGGAGCCCACTGATATCAAGACTTGGAAGCAATTAGCAGAGGCGTTCGTAGCCCATTACAAATATAACAGTGACTTGGCACCCAATCGGGTCCAGTTGGCCGGGCTTTCGCAGAAGAAGGGGGAGAGTTTTAAAGAATACGCGCAAAGGTGGCGCGATATGGCTGCCAGGGTCCGTCCTCCTGTGGAAGATAAAGAAATGAACGACATGTTTGTTGGCACATTCACCGGGCTGTTTCATGATATGTTGTTTCATACGTCTCTGGCTAGTTTTTCAGACCTGATTCTGATGGGTGAAAAGATTGAGCGGAACATTAAGCAAGGAAAGTTCCAAGTCGATGAATCAACTGCATCTGGCAGTAATAGGAAAGCTTATGGTGGGCGCCGTCAGGGCGAAGCTAGTGCTGTATTTGGAGGCCGAGGCCGAGGCCGAGGCAGGGGAAGAAATCAATATCGCCAGCAGCAGCAAGTGTCGAGTGTCACCATCCCGTATCAACAACAACCAATCCAGCAACAACAACAGGTTCAGCAGCAACCAATGCCACAGCAGCAGCAGCCTCAGCAGGGGGCACAGCAGGCTCAGAGAAAATTCCAGGGTGGTAAGCCGAGAAGGGTGTTCGAGAAGCCTCCCTCTAACTATGCTGATTTATTGCAGACCTTGTTGGGATTGAATCTGGTAGAGAAAAGAACCTTGGCACCAATAACGGGAACTCCCCCGTTCGGCTATGATGCAAATAGGCGCTGCGAGTTTCATTCTGGGGCCCCGGGCCATGATATAGAAGGTTGTCACGCTTTTAAGCACGTTGTGCAGGATCTCTTGGACAACAAGTCTATCAACTTCGGAACGACCGGTGCGAATATAGTCCAGAAACCCATGCCTAATCATGGGGCGAATGCTGTGCTGACTGAGGAAGGTCTGAATCTGATTATGAATGTTGAGGATTTAAAGACGCCGCTGAGCGAAATAAAAAGCCGACTGTTGCAAGGAGGTGTTTACCCGGGTTGTAATGAGTACTGCTTAGATTGTTGGGCCCTGTCTGGGGGGTGTGAGGATTTGAAGAAAGGCATTCAGGCCTTAATTGATGATGGTATATTGCAGTTTGATAGAACAGCAACTGAGGAGCCGGCAGGGGCAGTAATGGATAATCAGAGTGATGTTGCCACAGTGACAATTCCTAGGAAGACGATCACTATTTCAGCACCAGTTCAGCGACCACCGATTACTATAACTAAAGCCGGGCCAATCCCGTATGAGAACACGAAGGCGGTCCCATGGTCATATGGGCTAGAGGTGTATTGTGACGGGATTAAAATCGATGTTAACAAGCAGTCAGTGGAGGTTGTGGATAATGTTGTGGGCTCAGGAGGCATGACAAGAAGCGGCAGGATCTTTACATCTCCTGAAGTAGAGGCTGAAAGGATAGCGAAAGGAAAAGGGAAAGCGGTTGAAAATGTTCCGATACAAGCAAATGAAAAAGAAGCAGCGTCGAAGGACGTAGAGGAATTCATGCGCTTAATTCGGAAAAGCGATTATAAAATTGTGGAGCATCTGCAGCAAACACCGTCCAAAATATCTATATTGTCATTGCTGTTGTGTTCGGAAGCTCACCGAAACGCTTTGCTGAAAGTCCTGGACACTTCTTTTGTACCACAGGATGTCTCCGTGAACCAACTAGAAGGAGTATTGGCACATGTAAATGCGGGCCACAGTCTGGGCTTTACTGATTTCGACTTGACTCCGAAAGGAAGGGATCATAATATGGCATTACATGTATCCGTTGAGTGCAGAGGGTCGACAATGTCGCACGTATTGGTTGACACCGGGTCGTCTTTGAATGTGCTGCCTAAGAAGGCTATGATGAAGCTGGATGTTCGAGGGATTTTGTGTACACCAAGTGATTTGGTAGTCAGAGCGTTTGACGGCACGCGGAGAACAGTCTTCGGATCGATTACCTTGCCTCTGCAAGTAGGGCCGGAAGTGTTTGCAACGGAGTTTTATATCATGGATATACAGCCTGCGTACAGCTGCTTGCTGGGAAGACCTTGGATTCACGGGGCAGGGGCAGTTACGTCTACCCTGCATCAGAAGTTAAAGTATATGGTCGGAGACAGTGTAGTCACCGTGTGCGGAGAAGAAGACATCCTGGTCAGCCATCTTTCTTCGTTCAAATATGTGGAAGTCGACGGGGAGATCCATGAGACGCCATGCCAGGCGTTCGAAGGTTTGCGCATAAAGGACAAGAGTCCCGGGCCAAGCAAAGTGCCAGAGATAGCTGTTTCTTCGTATAAAGAGGCTCAAGCGCTAGTGAAGGCAGGAGAAGCCACGGGCTGGGGCAAAGTATTGGACATTCCGGTGAAAATGGACCGGTTCGGACTGGGGTACCGACCGTCGTCATCAACTCCTTCCGTGGAGGCCCCTCATTTCAGAAAGTCAATCACCATCTCTGCCAGTGGAGTATGCCATGAATCTGTCAATGCTGCTTCGGAGTCCGATGAAGGGGACAGCGACTATGATATGGATGCCTGGATTCAGCCAAGCACGCCAGGACAAGGACTGTGCAACTGGTCTATTCAGGAGCTTGTTCCTGTGACTTTTAAACAGTAATGCTTTGCTTTATTAATTGTTGAATAATCTGATGTCTTGCCCGGGGCATCAGGATTTGCTTAGGGCTGTGTTGTTATAAACATTGCTTCGTTAATCATTAAATAAATGGCGTTTTTCATGTGCAAATACTGTAATCCCTGTTCTTCTTGTTTTGTATTTTTCAATAAAATGGCCACGTGGTTACTCGCTTTATACGCATTTTGAAGCACTTAACCCTTTCTTTTGCAGGATAACATTTTCAGATGACATCCTTGAACCACCTATGACTCGTCCCGACTTCGAGCACCCGGTATTCCAGACCGAAGAAGAGGTTGTCGAAGATAGCGACGTTCCTGAAGAACTGTCTTGGCTGGTGAAGCAAGAGGAAAGAGCCATTCTGCCTCACGACGAGGTTATCGAAATTATCAATTTGGGGTCGGAAGGGGTTGAGAAAAATATTCGTATCGGAGCCGCACTGCAGAGTGATATCAAGCGAAAACTGGTTGAAATGCTCCGAGAGTATAATGATGTATTCGCTTGGTCGTATCAAGATATGCCAGGGCTCGATACAGATATGGTTGTGCATCGTCTGCCACTGAAAGAAGACTGCCCGCCTGTCAAACAAAAACTTCGCAGAACTCGCCCAGATATGGCAATGAAGATCAAAGAGGAGGTTCAGAAACAGTGGGACGCTGGTTTCCTGGCTGTGACGAAGTATCCCTCATGGGTTGCTAACATCGTACCAGTGCCAAAGAAAGATGGCAAGGTTCGAATGTGCGTGGACTATAGGGATTTGAATAAAGCAAGCCCAAAAGACGATTTTCCCCTTCCTCACATTGACGTGTTAGTGGATAATACTGCTCAATACTCTGTATTCTCCTTCATGGATGGCTTTTCAGGCTATAATCAAATTAAAATGGCGCCAGAGGATATGGAGAAGACTACTTTCATAACGCCTTGGGGAACATTTTGCTATAAAGTGATGCCCTTTGGTTTGAAAAATGCTGGGGCAACATATCAGCGTGCGATGACAACTCTCTTTCATGACATGATGCATAAAGAGATTGAAGTTTATGTTGACGATATGATTGCCAAATCCCAGACAGAGGAAGAGCATCTGGTGAATCTGTTGAAGTTGTTTAAAAGGCTTAGGAAGTTCAGGCTAAGGCTGAACCCTAATAAATGCACCTTCGGGGTGAGATCGGGTAAACTCCTGGGGTTCATAGTAAGCGAAAGAGGAATAGAGGTCGATCCTGCTAAAATAAAAGCGATTCAAGAAATGCCGACGCCTAAAACAGAGAAAGAGGTGCGCGGGTTTTTAGGGAGATTGAACTACATTGCCCGGTTCATATCTCACCTAACGGCCACGTGTGAACCATTATTCAAGCTGTTGAAGAAAGATCAAGCTATAACGTGGAACGATAATTGTCAAAAGGCGTTCGATAAAATAAAGAAGTATCTGCAGGAGCCTCCTATTTTGATACCCCCAGTGGCAGGGAGACCCTTGATAATGTATTTGACGGTTCTTGAGGGAAGCATGGGTTGTGTTCTCGGTCAACACGACGAGACGGGGAGAAAAGAGCATGCAATTTACTATTTGAGTAAGAAATTTACAGACTGTGAATCTCGATACTCAATGCTAGAGAAAACTTGTTGCGCGCTAGCCTGGGCCGTCAAGCGTTTGAGGCAGTACATGCTGAATCATACAACCATGCTCATCTCGAAGATGGATCCAATCAAATATATATTTGAAAAGCAGGCGTTGTCAGGTAGAATTGCCCGGTGGCAGATGATCTTGACTGAGTACGATATTCAGTACGTCTCGCAAAAGGCAATAAAGGGGAGTGTGTTGTCTGAGTATCTGGCGGAGCAGCCTATTGAAGAGTATCAATCGATGAGATTTGACTTTCCTGACGAGGATATCATGTATCTCAAGATGAAGGATTGCGAAGAGCCGTTACCAGACGAAGGACCAGAGCCGGGGTCCAAATGGCAGATGATATTTGACGGAGCTGTGAATGCTTACGGTAGCGGAATAGGGGCAATTATCACTACGCCGCACGGGTCGCACATCCCGTTTACTGCCCGATTGACCTTTGCTGTTACCAACAATGAGGCCGAATACGAAGCTTGTATAATGGGGCTTGAAGAAGCCATTGATTTGCGAATCAAACATTTAGACGTATACGGAGACTCAGCGCTGGTAGTGAATCAGATCAAAGGGGAATGGGAGACACGGCAGCCTAATTTGATACATTATATGAATTATGCAAGGAGATTGTTGCCTTTCTTCGACAAAGTTGAATTGCATCACGTGCCACGGGCAGAAAATCAAATGGCTGACGCCCTTGCCACCTTGTCTTCCATGTACAAGGTCAATTTCTGGAACGAAGCTCCCCAAATCACTATCTCTCGGTTGGACAGGCCAGCTTATGTATTTGCTATTGACGAAGCGTCTGATGACAAACCGTGGTATTTTGATATCCTTAATTTCCTGAAGAATAAGGAGTATCCGGCTGGGGCATCCAGTCAAGATCAGAAGACTCTCAGGAGATTAGCGGGGAATTTCTATTTGAACCCGGATGGCGTCTTATACAGAAGAAACCACGATTTGGTGTTGTTGCGTTGTGTAGATGAAAAAGAGGCAAAGCTTCTCATGGAGGAAATTCATGAAGGTGCCTTTGGCACGCATGCTGGTGGACATGCTATGACGAGAAAACTGCTGCGGGCAGGTTATTTTTGGCTGACGATGGAAACTGATTGTTTCAAGTTCGCGAGGAAGTGCCACAAGTGCCAAATATATGCTGACAAAATACATGTGCCTCCGAGTCCTCTAAATGTGATGTCATCTCCATGGCCATTCTCGATGTGGGGGATCGATATGATTGGAAAGATTGAGCCGACGGCTTCTAACGGGCATCGGTTCATCCTCGTAGCAATCGATTATTTCACCAAGTGGGTGGAAGCGGCGTCCTACGCAAATGTAACGAAGCAAGTGGTGGCTAGATTCATCAAGAGAGATATCATTTGCCGATATGGGATTCCCGAGCGGATAATCACGGATAACGGTTCTAATCTGAACAACAAAATGATGAAGGAGCTCTGTCAGAATTTCAAGATCGAACATCACAACTCCTCCCCTTACCGACCCAAGATGAATGGCGCTGTAGAAGCGGCCAATAAAAATATCAAGAAGATAGTCCAGAAAATGGTGGTGACTTACAAGGATTGGCACGAGATGCTACCTTTCGCTTTGCACGGTTATCGTACGACGGTACGCACATCAACCGGGGCAACTCCGTTCTCGTTGGTATACGGAATGGAAGCGGTATTACCATTGGAAGTTGAGATCCCTTCTCTGAGGGTATTGCGAGACGTTCAGCTGGACGAGGCAGAATGGGTAACGAACAGATTGAACCAACTGAGTTTGATGGATGAGAAGAGGCTAGCTTCTCTGGCATACGGTCGTTTGTATCAAAGACGAATGAAGAAAGCGTACGACAAGAAAATACTTCCGCGAAGCTTTCAGACGGGCGACCTTGTGCTGAAAAGGATTCTCCCGCCGCAAGCAGATCACAGGGGCAAGTGGACCCCCAATTACGAAGGGCCATACGTTGTCAGTAAGGTCTTTTCGGGAGGAGCGTTATTGTTGTCCACCATGGACGGGGAAGACTTTGCATCACCTGTGAATTCGGACGCGGTTAAAAAATACTTTGCTTAAAATAGACCCGCTGGACAGAAAAAAGAGAGTCCAGGCAAAAATGGGGCATCCTGGCGAACCAAAAACAGAATGAAAGGTTCGGGCAAAAGTTAGGGATAAAGTTGAAAAAATGTACACCCGCGAAGTTGAAAACCTACACTGGGCGGCTTCGGCAAAAAAGGGTATCCCGGTGAACTGAAAACCCGTAAAGGGCGGTTCACGCAAAAGTTAGGGATGAGAAAAGCAAATGACTGCGGTCCGAATTTGAATTCAATGAGTATCAATGCGGGAGAATATGTTTGAGGAGTCAGTTATCGGATGCAACCTCTTCAGAAGTAGGGATACCGGGAAAGTATAAGAGTCGGACGAGTCATGGGAGGATCAGTTCGTGGTGTTCATCTGCATCCAGTTGCCGACATGTGTACAAAATTTAATTTGTCAATATTTATGCTTCTTGTGAATACTTGCATACTTGTATATTTGCTTTGCGTAGCTTCCTCTTTTCAGGAGTTACATCCCGTGTACAAAAACTCCGCCCATTCAGGGGCCCAATCAATGAAAATGCGTTATTCAGTACTTTGATGCCTGTTCTTTACTGTTTTGCGCATGATAAAACGCCTAAGTTTATTGAAGCTAGCATGAGTATAACATTACTGGCCCTTGCCAACAATTGTTAAAGCTTTGAATTAACTGAGTGTAACGTCACTAACCTGAATCGATTTGGATTGCATAGGCTTGTCGTGTCTTGTTTGTGTTGTTGCAGGTTTCATAACCATACGAGGAAAATGATCAAAAGATTGCGATAACGAAAGACTTAGTCCCCCACGCAGGTCATGCATGTTCTTCCTGAAGAAGGATAGAATTCCCCAGCTAGCCGTAGCTTATCCAAGGGGCGTGTTCCAGAAAAGTTATTCGTCCTCAGCAGAGTTTGGTGATTCCAAGATCATAAGGCTGTATTCAGACAGGTTCATCTGTCCCCGCAGGGTCATGTACTCTCCCCCAGCGGAATTCTCTTTGCAAGTGTTTTCATTCTTTCCAGAGGAACTCGAAGATCAAGACTCTCCCAGGCAGAGTCGATGGTGGGTCCTGTCATTTATTTTGTCAGAGATACTGGTGATATCGGTTCACGTTCCAGCAGAAAGTCCGATCGTGCTGTGCGCATCTGCTATTCCTCAGCAGAGTTATTGTCCCCAGCAGGGGTTACTTCAGCAAGACGTGTGGTTTGAGTTCCCAACTTCCCAGCAGGGTCGACTTCATCCTACCAGCATTTATTTTGCCGGAATAATTTTGTAGCATCAGGCTATCCCCGGCGAGTCGGCGTGACCCTTCCAGCATTTATTTTGCTGAAGCAGTTTCTGTACTCTAGTAGTTCAGGTGGAGAGAGCTCTTGCTCAAATTAATCACCAAACAGTCAAGATCTCGGCAGGAGATATTCAATAACAATGTCAGTTTCGGCGGTATTCCCCCACAGAGTTATCGTGATAAAACTCTCTTTGTCTCCAGCAGAGTCATTTATGCAAATGTATCTGATTTTCCCCAGCCAGAGTGGCCAGGATAAGAATCTCCTTATTCCCAAGCAAAGTTCGTTTGCCATCAACGAGTCGCATGAATCAGAATTTCAGAGACCACCGCCGGTTATCAGAGCAGGCGTCCGATAGTTGGTTTTCAGATATCCCCAGTAGAGTTCATCTCGAAGTCGCTGTCACGTCAGTGCTGAGCAGTTTGTGGGTGAGGATCATTAAAGAACTAAGTCCTGACGTGGACAATTTACTCCTAGAATGACGGGATTTCTTCAGAAGTGGGCGTCCTAACGTGGACAGGTTTGTTTTACCGGATTGGTAGGGTGTGTTAATCCTGACGTGGATAGATTCGGTCTCTCGAAATTTGGAGAAAGGGAGGTCATGACGTTGACAAAAGATTGGTCATTCTTCGTGTTGGTATCCTGACGTGGATCATTTGTTTTCAACAGATATCTTTATTCGTAATGGTGAAATGTGCGTCCTGACGTGGACAAGTTTGTAGTTCTTTGTGATGACAAGGTACAAGAATCCTGACGTGGACAAATTTATCCTTCTTCGTGTTGTTGGCAAAGTGTAAGTCCTAACGCGGATATTTCCCCAGTGAGTCGAAGGTGTGAGTCCTTACGTGGACAAATCTTATTTCCTCAGTGAGTCGAAAACGCCTGAGTCCTAACGTGGACGAATCAAGACGAGATCAGTGTCCTAACGCGGGCAGATCAAAGAGATTATTATTCCTAACGTGGAAAGATGTAGTCCTTACGCGGACATATCAACAGAGGTGATTCCTAACGTGGAAATGACAGTATTCCTAACGTGGAAAAAAGAGAGTCCTTACGTGGACAGATTAAGATGGCATTCCTTACGTGGAAAAATGAGTCCTGACGCGGACAAATCAGAAAGAAGTTGGTATTCCTTACGTGGAAAGATCAAAGTCCTGACGCGGACATATCAAGATTGATTCCTGACGGGGAAAGAAATGGATTATTCCTGACGTGGAAAAGTTTAGTCCTGACGCGGACAGATCGAAGAAGATATTCCTAACGTGGAAGAAGGAAGTTAGTCCTTACGTGGACAGATGCAAGAAAAGTAGAGTCCTAACGTGGACGAGTTCAGAAAAAGTGGAATTCCTTACGTGGAAAGATTGAAGTCCTGACGCGGACATATCAAGTGGTATCGGAGTCCTTACGTGGACAGATTGATGCAGTTCTCCTTATGTGGAAAGAAGATTGCTTCCTAACGTGGAAAGATAAAAGCGTTACTCCTAACGTGGACGATGTGATTCCTAACGTGGAAAGATAAAAGCGTTACTCCTAACGTGGACGATGTGATTCCTAACGTGGAAAGATAAAAGCGTTACTCCTAACGTGGAAGAGTTTGTTCCTAACGTGGACGATTCAGTTTATGTAAATGCAGACGAATTATCCCCAGCGGAGTTGCCGAGATTTTTCTGGGTTAATAGCAAGTGGAGTCCTAACGTGGACCAATTCTAGGTGAGATTTCTTCGTCTCGACGACAGACAGAGTCCTAACGTGGACAAGCAAGCAATCTGTTATGACAGAATCCTCTTCAGAACGATGAAGACAATCCCCAGCACGGTCGCGCGAGATCAGTGGGTTACTCTAACAGTCAGATTCAGCTGATGAATGTCATTCCGCAAGCAGGAGCGCAGTTTATTTCTGCGGTTGGCAAATTTCTGGTTTCACTAGTATTCAACCGTCTCGTACCGCGAATGTCTGAAGGCTCCGGGCTCTTCATCCAATCGGGTCCAAGTCGCTTGAATAGGGGCAGCTGTTGCACCCTAAAATTTGCTCAACCTTATTCCTTGGTTTATGTTTCATTATTACTAGCATTTGCATATAGAGTCATGTACATAAACTAACCATCTGCATAGCATAAGCATAGCAAGTCATTCAACAGGGGACCAATCATTATTCTCATCTCTAGAGGCCTCTCAAGAGGTTATTATCCTAATTCAATCTCATTCAAGTCATCAGGAAAGAATTTGAAAGCAAGGAGTTCAGCAGATCAAGCCTTGAGTCCATCTCCTAGCTGAGGGTATCTGAGGATCAACAAGAGGGTTGTGAGCTGTGGAGTGAAGGTATGGAGAGCATCTAGACCTTATGAGAGACTTATAAAGTCATTTGGAGAAGAAAACAAGTCATTGATGAGTGCATAAGAGCTATAGTTGAAGACAGTCAACTAGGGTTTCATCTGGGTCAACCCTAGGTCAACCCTAGGTCAGTTGACTGGTTTAAAAGAGCATTCAAGGCTATTGGAAAGATGTGGGGTTCATCATTTGACATATGAAGAATGATATGGAGATATGGCAAGGAGAATTCAAGAGAAATCAAGGAGAAGAGGAGTTACTAAATTAGGGTTTCTCTGTAAAATCCCCTAGTTTAGGTCAAATTTCCAAGCAAGATAAGTCAAAATGCTAGCTTCAAATGGCTTCTTGGCCAACATGAAACTTGTAGAGGATCTCAAGACCTTTAATTTGAGTGGTGGAAGACCTCAAGGAGGCTTATAGAACTCAAGTTATGGTCCTTACAAGTTACAGGTCATCTGAGGTGTCTGAATTTTTGTCTGTGAAAGTGACTTGACTTCCAAGCTAGTTTTGCCCCTCAAGGAGATTTCAAATGAATTCTTGGTCAACATAAGAATTGTTCCTCATTGTCTTAGCTTTCTAGAATGGTATAGTATGCCTTCATATGATGTGGAGAACTCAACTTATGGTCTTGACAAGCAAAGGGTATTTTGGGCATTTGTGAATTACAGGTCATTTTAACCTATACCCAAAACTCATACAAGGAGGCCTCAAATGGAAAAACTTACAACATCAAACTTGCTCCAAATGGGATTTTAAGTCTAGAAAGAAGGTCACAAGTTATTGGAGAAGCTCATAGCATGGGGTTACATGATTGGTCAAAATATGAACTAAAAAGGCTTATAAAGTGAATAATTTCAAAGTGAAAAATGGTTTGGGAGATTTACAAGTCCAAATGGAGACTTCCAATATATGATTTTGAATGGAAAAACAATTCTAAGAACAATGGTTCACACACTTTTTTGAGTTTAGAAGGAAAAAATGAAGTTATCCATGGTTGCTTACCTTTTAAGAAACATAATCAAAATGAGCCAAAGTTTGAAAACAAGGGAATGTGCAAGATGGATCTAGAATGTACCATTGGGGTCTATATATTCATGAAAGATGAATTTGGCAAGGGTTGGCCTCATTTGCACCAAGAATTCCACAAATTTCTCACACTTTTTCATAAAAGTTTCATTCTAAATCTCTCAAATTCTCCATCAATCTTCATCAAGATCAATTCAATTTTACTCCATCATCATCATAGATCATAATTGAAGCCAGGATCAAGTGATTATCATCCATCTTCGAGTGCTTTTTGCAAGGATATCAAAGTTGCCAATTCCATTGGATAGCATAATTCTGGCCAAGTTTCATCCAAAGCTTGCATACAGAATCAAGTTCCTCAAGGATTAATCAAGATCCAAGTCTCAAAAGCTTCATATCTTCCATTTCCATAGCTGTTTTCAAGGTTTCTCATCAGGTAAGTTTTCATTCGATTAGCTTGATTCTGTTGGTTTCACATGATTTTATTAGTGTAGACTTGATCTAGGTGGTTAGGAGATTAAGTTAGATGATTTTGGAACGATTTGGTGATGGTTAGTGACAGGTGCAACAAGCTGTTAGTGTTCGAATCTCTTGGATTAGGGCGTTAGAATGTTAGTTTGATTCATCAGATTAACCTCCATTATGTGTAGATTAGTTTAGGGTAAGTTTGAGGAAGAATGGTGAAGGTTCGTATCAGTGCATTTCAATGGTGGCCAGATGTTGCTTCGATCGGATTTGGTGTTGTGGTGAGTTTCAAGATGAATTGATGCCCTAGGATTATAGAGGGAGGGATTCTAAGCAAGTTTCGTGTTTATGGCGTGGCATTTCATCGCATGTGGGAGGAGAACAGGGAGGTGTAAGTTCTACTCGTGCATGGAGGTGTGAGGTTGAAACCCTAGTTTCAGTTGGTTCAAGGAAGAAGACGTAATCACGTCCGTTCAATGAGTGTAGGACCTTTGACCATCAGCATGATCCTGTGGCTGTCATTTAATCTTAGCGTTTGGAGGGAATTGACGTTTTGGCCAAAACGCACCGTTTCATTAATTGAAACGGGCGGGCCTGAGTTGATTTATGCTAATCCCACCCCCGTGTGAGCCCAATTCCTAGTTTCTAACGTGTTTCTGTTGCTATTCTTACCCCCTAGCGCGTTTCTATTATTTCTTTCAATTCTGAATGAATACTGGGCCTTGGCAATTCGCTACCAGCACCCCCCTGTTTGCTGGCCCAATGTATTTGAACTGGGGCGAGTTCCTATTCTGACCCCCCTCCCTCATTTTATTTGGTTTATTTGTTTTAATTCATTTTAATTTTTACCATTTTCATTAATTCATAAATAATTCATAAAAAATGCTTTTTAATCCATTCTTTTTACCATATCTTCATTAAAATGTTTAGAATATTATAGGAGAATAAAATTTTATTTTTAGTTTTATTTCATATTTTTTTACATATTTTCTAAATAAATGTCACATTAAATAATTCATTTCATGCATCATTTTTATGATTTTTGTTCTCTCACATGCTTTGATATTTTTTGGTCATTCTTTTTATATTGTTTAGATGAGATATTAAGCTTGTAGAAATATTTTAGTTCCCATTTTTAGAGGTTAATTTTAGGTGATTAAGAGATGCTTGAATATCATGAACAAAACTAGGGTTTTAGGTGACAACTTAGGAGTTGGATTTCATTTCTCTTAGGACTTAGGATTTAAATAGATTAGTTATGGGACTATATGGGCTATGGGTAGTTACTAGATCCCTTAGAGAAACAGTTAAGATTCCCCTACTGCTATTATTACTGTCTGTATATCTGTTGTCTGGTGTGGTGTGCCCTCTGGGGATTGTTGCTTGTTTGTATGGGTATTGGGTTTGTCTGGGGCCCTGGGGAAGCTAAAGATTTGTGAAGATGAAGCTATTGGAGATTCAAAGATTGAAGATCAACTGTCAGAGTTGAGGAGGAGTTTCTTGCTAGCAGATGCTGAGGAGATTAGGGTTTAGGAGCTAGGCAGAGCTCTAGATTAGAAATCTTATTTCTCAAACATGGATTGCCTTGTCTGCATCCATCCTTCTCTGTGATTCAGAGTCTCTCTAAGACACTCACCCCCTTCCTTTGGAAGGCTTGGTGACAGTGTCTATGAGATAGAACTCTTGAGAGGAAATGTCTCTTGTGTTAGAAGCAGTCTGTTCACCACCTTTGGTAGTCAGCTGATTGCTTAACACCCATTCACTCTTGTGACTGATCCCTCATCCTGGAGGCTTGAGCTTGAAGAAAAGCCATTGCAGATGGAAGACTGATGATCAAAGCCCTTGTCTGAAGGCCATGAAGATGGAGATTGATGCTTGTTGAAGCCTGTAGCTGATTGGAGGTTACTTGAAGCCAGATGTTGATTCAGAGCTGCTGATGCTGTTTCTTTTGCTGTATTTCATTTGCTGATGTATTGTTTGGATTTCCTGGTTGTATTGTTTGCTGTTTACCCTGTTGGGTTGAAAGTGAAGCCTGTTCACTTTCGCCTATTGTTTTCTAGGTTCGAGGTTGAGTGGGACTCCCTTGCCTCGCTTGTGCTGTTGCATCCATGCATTTTACTGTTTTACTGTATATATCTGATATTGTTTCTGTTTTACCTATCCCGTAGGATCTCTGTTTCTCTCTGTGCAAGAGAGGAGCATGATAGACACTAGGTCTTAACCCATGCATGATAACATTAGGTTAGTTTGTTTCCCTTCGCAACCGTAGGTTAGAGTTCTGTCTCTTTCTTTCTCAAAACAAACAGAAAAACACATAAAGATTTCAAACACAATAAAAGACACTTCTTCCGTAAAAGAATGTGAACTCATCAAAACGTCATTTTTGTCCTCTTGGACTGTTAATCAGAAAAACCTTTTTCAGAAGGAATAAAATCAACCAAGACAGACTTGTGTCGTGCGTGGCCCGAACTACGTTTGCTCTGATCTTTCATGCTGTATGAAAGTACGTAGGCATAGGATGCGATATCCTAGCGAGCAACCTTCCCCTCCTTTCCCGTAGGTAGGCGAACTACGTTGACTCTGATTTCTCGTTCCAGACGGGAATACGTAGGCATAAAGTGCGATACTTTGCCGAGTCATTTTTTTATTATTTTCATTTTCTTTTCTTTTAACCCCAGACCTTTAGCGTAGATAGAATAATAATCCATACCCGAAAACAAGCGTGGATCCCGTCGAGTACGACGGACGTGAGGGGTGCTAATACCTTCCCCTTGCGTAACCGACTCCCGAACCCAGGTTTTGGTTGCGATGACCATACCTTTCCCGTGTTGTGCGAGGTTTACTCTGAGCGTTTCCTTTCCCTCCCGTGGGATAAATAACGCACGGTGGCGACTCTTCTGTTCAGCCGGCGCCGATTTTCGCAGTAGCGACACTAGGGAGAAGCAATAATCAAGCCTACCCTCCGTATGTGACTTGGATCAGAGCCAGAGCAGATGCTATAGGAATGCCGTTTCCTCCTGCCAAGCCGGAAAGCCTTCCAGTGATTGAAGAGCCTACTACCGTGCCCATTCAGCAGCATAATCAGGTGTTAGCTGAGCGAGATGAATTGAAGAGGGCAAATGAAGAACTGGAGAAAGAATTGGCTCAGCTCCGAAGCGAGAGAAACGAAGCCGTTCATTCCTTCAAAAGGCAGACAGAGCTGGTGAACCAGCTGGGGACAGACTTGACTAAGCAGATAGCCGAGCGTGAACGCATGGGTCAAGACTTCAAAGCTGTCAACGACGTACTGGCTACGAAGAAGCAGCACTTGGACGAAGCGTATCGGAGGATATCCAAGTTCAACCAGCACTGGAAGGCCTCCCTAGCCACCAGGAAAGAGCGGGAGGATAAGCTGATGCTACAGATCTCCAAGCTGGAAACCCAGGTGAAGGCCAGTGAGAAGAGGTTTGATGAAGAAACCGCTCGCAGATATGCCGCCGAAGGCCAGCTCAACAGAGCTCTCGCTAACCTGAAGGAGCGCAAACTGACGT
This sequence comes from Lathyrus sativus, assembly GCA_963859935.3. Lineage (NCBI taxonomy): Eukaryota > Viridiplantae > Streptophyta > Magnoliopsida > Fabales > Fabaceae > Lathyrus > Lathyrus sativus. The sequence continues at coordinate 350,992,855 of OZ012740.1, read as the reverse complement.
TTGAATCCAAGAAGCGGAAGTTAGAAGATTGTTTCGGCGAAGGAGCATGGGAAGATTTGGTCGAAGGACTTCAGTACACCATTATGCAGAGAGAGCTACTCGTCGAAGGGTTTCTCACTCGGCCTGATCATCCAGAAACGAAGGGGTTGTTAGAAGAGTTTCGCACCCGCGGCCGCGTTTGACTGTTTGTATTCCTTTTGTTTTGATCATTGCTGTAGGCTGACCATCACCAGGCTTGTTGGCTGAGGTCATGCTATTGATTCTTCTTGTAGTCGCTGATGTTGTGTACTGCCTTGATGGGCTTTCTTTATATGAGATTGTTATTTCCATGACTGGACTCGGACTTCTTATTATCAGCACTGGCACTCAGGCACTAGGATTGGGGGGAAATCTCCCCAACACACAGACACACGTTTGCATTTGCATGAAGCATTTGCATAACTAACACTTTGTCGTTTTTCCTAACCCTTTTGTATTTCCAGGTTGTTTCAGGTGGTTCCAGGATTGATCAGAGACCTATTCACCGCTATCCGACTAAAGCTAATCAAACCAGGATCATGGAGCAAGGGCAAACTGATGTTCAAGAACTCCACGAAAGAATGGATCGCTTCATGGATCTCATGCAAGCGGTCGCCAATGGCCAGGATCAGCTCAGAACCTTGGTTCAGCCCCTGATTTCAAGGGTCGATAGCAATGGCGTACTCCATGGTGGGACTGTGCCTACTCCTCCACCAGTTGAAACTCCACAGAATGGTGTTCCCGTGACCGGGGGAAACGGCAGTGCCAACGGCAATGTGATGGCTAACATGGGACTCAATATGACGGGCGTCGGTAATGGGAGTCTGGGAGCTAATGTCAATGTTGGGCTGGGCAACAGCAATGCCGGTGTTGGGAATCTGTTTGGGCCTCAGCCATGGCTAGAGGATCGTCAGGACGATGTGTTCTCTCAGAGAGGTGCTGTAGGGGAGCTGAATGCTGAAGCACGTCTGAGGTTCAAGGCACTTGAGGATAAGATGAGAGATATCGAGAACCAGAACACCCTGGGCGTTGATATGTCCAAGTTGGGACTAATTGCTGATTTCAAGGTGCCTCCTAAGTTCAAGGAGCCTGACTTTGAAAAATATAAGGGCACCACTTGCCCTCGTGTCCACCTGAGATCGTATTACAGGAAAATGTTAGCTCATTCTGATGACGAGAAGTTGCTGATGCACTTCTTTCAAGATAGTCTGTTCGGGCCATCCCTCGAATGGTACATGAGTCTGGAGCCTACTAGTGTGCGCACGTGGAAGGATCTTGCTGAAGCATTTGTGCACCACTACCAATACAATAGCGACTTGCCCCCGAACCGAGTCCAACTGCAGAATTTGTCGCAAAGGAACAATGAAGGATTTAAGGAATACGCCCAGCGGTGACGTGAATTGGCAGCCAGGGTTCAGCCGCCGATGGTTGAACGTGAGCTTGTGCAGATGTTCGTAGCCACCCTCTCAGGGGTTTACTATGAGAAGTTGGTCAGCGGTATGTCCAGAACCTTCTCAGATCTCATTATCACGGGTGAGCACATCGAAAATGGGATCAAACTCGGGAAAATTCAAGGTGATTCGTCCTCAGCTGGAGGAGGCGGAAAGAAACCTTATAGTGGCAAAAGACGGGAAGGAGAAGCGAGCGCTGTGACCAACGCTCGAAGGAAGGGTAAAGGTCCTCACCAGCAGGTGGCCAGTATAACTATCCCGACAGTTCAACAGCCACGACAGCAGCAGCAGCAGCAACCGAATCAATAAGGGTACAGAAAGTATCAGAATCGGGCACCTTTGTCGAGCCGTCACCTCGAGACACCGCCCATGTCGTACGCGCAACTCTTGCAGACTTTGCTTCAGCTACAGTTGATCCAGAAGAGAACGCTGGCTCCCTTGACAGGGGCACCGCCGCCAAGTTATGACGCAAATGCAACTTGTGAGTTTCACTCAGGGGCACCAGGCCACACAATAGAGAATTGCAAAGCCTTCAAGCACAAGGTGCAGGACATGGTGGATGCCAAGATCATCAACTTCTCGGACAATGTGTCAAATGTCACGAAGAACCCTATGCCGAATCATAGGGGAGGTGGAGTGAACGCCATTATCGAAGACGAGAGTTCGGATTTGTTGACTGACGTCAGAGATCTGAAGACGCCGCTTAGCTTCGTTAAAGCTAAGTTGATGAAAAGGGGTTTCTTTCCAGGTTGCGGAGAGCTATGTATGGGTTGTGCGACACGTTCTGATGGATGTGAACAGTTGGTAGAAGGAATTCAAAGTCTGATGACTGAAGGTATTTTACAATTTAGCCGGAGGGCCGAATGTGGATCAGGGGAGGTAGTGCTGAAGCAAGATGATGAGGTCGCCACCATCACCATCCCTCGCCAGACAATAACTATTTCTGCGCCCAGACCTCCCACAATTACCATCACCAAAGCTGGGCCGATACCCTTCGAGATCACTAATGCTGTCCCGTGGCATTATGGGGCTGAAGTCTATTGCAACAGACAGAAGTTGGAGCTAGAACCGTTTGGGTCGACTGTGGAGAACCTTGCGAGAATCAGTGGTATTACTCGCAGCGGAAGAGTGTTTGCACCACCAGAGGTCGTGGCGGATAGAGCAGTCAGAGCTGATGCGGCTGATAAAGGTAAAAGTAAGGTCGTTGAAGAGATCCCGCGTGGGGCAGAAAAATACTTACTTGTTAAAAACGCCGAGGAGTTTATGAGGTTGATTAAAAAGAGTGACTACAAGATCGTGGATCATCTCCATCAGACACCCTCGAAGATTTCCATCCTGAACTTATTGTTGTGTTCTGAAGCACACCGCAACGCACTGCTGAAGGTGTTGAACGCCGCATATGCACCGTAGGAAATATCGGTAAATCAGCTAGAAGAGGTCGTAGCCCACGTAAATGCTGGAAATGGGTTAGGTTTCACTGACCTGGAGCTGACGCCGAAAGGGAGGAACCACAATAGCGCTCTGCACATCTCGATAGAGTGTAGGGGCACGATTATGTCGCACGTGCTGGTAGACACGGGTTCGTCACTTAATGTTCTTCCGAAGAAGGCATTAATGAAGTTGGATACTCGTGGAGTGTTTTGCACACCCAGTGATCTGGTTGTGAAGGCGTTCGACGGGACTAAACGCCATGTTTTCGGGGAGGTGACCCTACCAATCCAAGTCGGGTCAGAAACGTTCGACGCAGTCTTTTATATTATGGACATCATGCCTGCCTACAGCTGTCTTGGGCCGGCCATGGATCCATGCTGCTGGAGCCGTGACCTCCACGTTGCTCCAGAAACTCAAGTATGCTGTCGGAGGTAGCATCGTGACTGTATGTGGCGAGGAAGACATAATGGTGATCCATTTGTCGTCCTTCAAGTATGTCAAGATGGATGGAGAAATCCATGAGACTCTATGACAAGCGTTCGAAGTTGTCAAAGTGAAGGACGTAGCTCTTGTAGTCACGGAAAAGCCAGAGATGACTCTCTCCTCATTCAAGGAAGCTCGGGTCGTTGTCCAAGCCGGATCTACCCTAGGCTGGAGGCGAATTTTGGAGATACCTAACAAGCAAGATAAGTTTGGGTTGGGATATTCTCCTGGAGCTGAAGCTTCTTCTTCTAGCAGTGCGTCACGAGGTAAGGGGCCGATCCAGTTTACCAGTGGCAGAGTGATTTTCGAAAGCATCAACGTGGTGTCTGAAGACAGCGGAGATAGCGACTGTGACCTCGACTCTTGGATCCAGCCAAGCAAGCCAGGCGAGGGCCTCAATAATTGGTCCGTCAAGGATATCATCCAGATGGCAAGCGAAGAGTAATGATTTACTTTTTCCAATCATTGTACAACCCTATGTCCTACCCGGGGCATAGTGGTTTTATTGTCAGGGTCTTGTTGGATTATGTACATGCATTTTGTTAATAAATCAAATGCGTTTTTCTTCGTATTCAAATATTGTGATCTCTGTTATACCTGTTTTCTATTTGTTTTGAAAAACAATAAAATGGCAATGGGGTTTGTGCTAACCTGCACATCCTTGTTTTAAACTTAACCCTTGTTATTGCAGGATCCACATAGCAGATGACATCGACTCTGGACCTTCTACGGCTCACTTCGACTTCGATTGCCCGATCTATCAAGCCGAAGAAGAGATTGATGAAGACGAAGACCTTCCTGAAGAGTTGGCCCGCTTGTTGAAACAAGAGGAGAAAGTCATTCTGCCTCATGAGGAGGAGATCGAGATCGTGAATCTGGGTTCTGAAGAACTCGTCAGGAACGTCAGGATAGGGGCTGCATTACAGAGTGATGTCAAGCAGAGATTGGTCGAGATGCTAAGAGAGTATAGTGACGTCTTTGCTTGGTCATACGAAGATATGCCCGGACTGGATACTGACATCGTGGTCCATCACTTGCCGCTGCGAGAAGATTGTCCTCCCGTTAAGCAGAAGCTTAGGAGGACACGACCAGATATGGCCGTTAAGATCAAAGAAGAAGTGCAAAAGCAGCTTGATGCTGGCTTCTTAGCAATCACTACTTACCCTCCGTGGGTCGCCAACATAGTGCCTGTACCGAAGAAGGGCGGTAAGGTGCGAATGTGCGTCGATTATCGGGATTTGAATAGGGCGAGCCCTAAAGATGACTTCCCGCTGCCTCATATTAATGTGTTGGTCGACAATACAGCGCAGTTCTCCGTATTTTCGTTCATGGATGGCTTCTCCGGCTACAACCAGATCAAGATGGCGCCGGAGGACATGGAGAAAACTACGTTTATCACCCCCTGGGGAACGTTTTGCTACAAGGTAATGCCTTTCGGTATGAAGAACGCAGGGGCCACTTACCAACGAGCAATGGTCACTTTGTTTCATGATATGATTCATCATGAGATTGAAGTCTATGTTGATGACATGATTGCGAAGTCCCAAACAGAGGAGGGACATCTGGTCAATTTGCTGAAGCTTTTTGAGAGGCTTAGGAAGTTCAGGTTGAGGCTGAATCCTAACAAGTGTACTTTCGGAGTACGGTCTGGAAAGTTACTGGGGTTTATCGTGAGTGAAAGAGGCATCGAGGTTGATCCTGCGAAGATAAAAGCGATACAAGAAATGCCAGTGCCAAGAACAGAAAAAGAAGTTCGTGGTTTCCTGGGCAGAATAAACTACATTACAAGGTTTATTTCTCAGCTCACGGCCACGTGTGAACCGATGCTCAAACTATTAAAGAAAGATCAGGCGATTATCTGGAACGAGGATTGCCAGAAGGCATTCGACAAGATAAAACAGTATCTGCAAGAACCTCCGATCTTGATACCCCCAGTAGCCGGACGACCATTAATCATGTACTTGACAGTTCTTGAGAATAGTATGGGGTGTGTTCTCGGTCAACACGACGAGACGGGCAGAAAGGAGCATGTCATTTACTACTTGAGTAAAAAGTTCACAGACTGTGAATCTCGCTACTCGATGTTGGAGAAGACGTGTTGTGCACTAGCCTGGGCTGCCAAACGTTTACGACAGTACATGCTCAATCACACCACTATGCTAATTTCGAAGATGGATCCGATCAAGTACGTCTTCGAGAAGCAAGCGCTTTCGGGCAGGATTGCCAGATGGCAAATGGTGTTGACGGAATATGACATTCAGTACATTTCACAGAAGGCCATCAAGGGAAGCGTATTGTCTGATTACCTTGCCGAACAGCCGATCGAGGATTACCAGCCGATGAAATTTGAATTCCCTGATGAGGATATCATGTTTCTCAAAGCAAAGGATTGCGATGAGCCGTTGCCCGACGAGGGGCCAGATAGGAAATCCCAGTGGAAATTGATATTTGACGGGGCGGTTAATTCCTACGGAAGTGGAATTGGGGTGATCATCACGACTCCCCACGGATCCCATATCTCGTTCACTGCGAGACTGACGTTTCCGGTCACCAATAATGAAGCGGAGTACGAAGCATGCATCATGGGTCTAGAAGAGGCAATTGATTTGAGAATCAAGAACCTAGACGTATATGGTGACTCGGCACTTGTGATTAACCAGATTAAAGGGGAGTGGGAGACTCGCCAATCGAATTTGGTGCCGTACATGAACCATGCCAGAAGGCTGCTTCCGTTCTTTGATCGAGTTGAACTCCATCATGTACCCAGAGCAGAAAATCAGATGGCTGATGCCTTAGCCACGTTGGCTTCGATGTATAAAGTCAATTTTTGGAATGAAGCTCCAAGAATTGTCCTTTCTCGTCTTGATAGACCTGCATTCGTCTTTGCGATCGAGGAAGCCGCCGACGGCAAGCCATGGTTCCATGATATCCAGACCTTCCTTATGACTAAGGAGTATCCTGCGGGAGCGTCAACCCAGGATAAGAAGACTCTGAGGAGGCTGTCTGGAAATTTTTATCTCAATCCTGATGGAGTTTTGTATAAAAGAAACCACGATCTCGTGCTACTCAGATGTGTAGATGAGGAAGAAGCGAGTATGCTCATGGAAGAAGTCCACGAAGGCACATTTGGTACGTGTTGCACCCTAAAATTTTCTCAACTTATTTCACTTGGTTTATGTCTCATAGCTTTAGCATTTGCATATTAGGTCATGTACATAATTCATTCATCTGCATAGCATAGCATGGGCAAGCCATCCAACAAGGGACCAAGTGCCATTCTTATCTCTATGAGCCTATCAAGAGGTTCTTATTCAAATTCAAGCCTATCCAAGTCATCAGAAAGAAATTGAAGCCTGAGAAGTTAGTGGACCAAGCAGTGGGTTTCTCTTCTATCTTGAGGATATGTGAGGATCATCAGATAAGCATGGAGGGTATATAGACATCATGGAAGACCTAGAGGGTCATTTTGAAAGTGATACAAGTCATTGATGTGATTACAAGAGCTGCAGTTGAAGACAGTCAACTAGGGTTTCATCTGGGTCCACCCTAGGTCAACCCTAGGTCAAATGCTTGATTGAAGGGTATCAAGGCCTGTTTGAAAGATGTGGGATTCATCATTTGATATGTGGATATGGATGTGGTGTTGTGCCAAGGAGAAATCAAAGGAAATCAAGAAGAGAAGTTTCTAAATTAGGGTTTCTGTGTAAAATCCCCTGATTTAGGGTAAGCTTCCAAGCAAGATAATTCAAAATTCAAGTTTCAAATGGATCCTTGGCAAACATGAAACTTGTATATTATCTCAAGACCTTTAATTTGAGTGGTGGAAGACATCAAGGAGATTTATAGAACTCAAGTTATGGTTCTTGCAAGTTACTGGTCATCTGAGGACACTGAAATTTGTCTGTAAAAGTTACTTGACTTCCAAGCAACTTTTACCCCAAAAGGAATGTTCAAATGAATTTATGGCCAACATGAAAGTTGTTCCTCATGATCTTAGATTTCTAGAAAGGTATGGTATGCCTTCATCTGATTTGTATAACTCCATTTATGATCTTGGCAAGCCAGGGGTATTTTGGGAAAGTGGAATTACAGGTCATTTCAAGCATATGCCCAAAACTCTTATTTCCAAATTTCAAATGAAAAAATGTTCAACATAAAACTTGCTCCAAATGACATTTTGAGTCTAGAAAAGTGGTTGTGGCAAGTTGGAAATGCATGGAACTTAGATTTGCAAAGTTGACCAATTATAAAGGGAAAAATACCTTTTTAAATGACCAAAATTGTGATTTTTTGATACCAAAAGCAAAACCAAGCATATGACCAACCATTTTGAAGGTAAATTTCATTTTAAGATCATTGGCAATATTATTTTTTTGTTTTGAAGTCAAGAAATTGGAGTTATCATAAGTTGCTTGTAAGAAAAGATACACTTGCCAAATCAAGCTAAGACTAAGGTGCAAGGCAAGGGATGGTTTCTACACTCTCTAATTGTCATGAAAAGAGAAATTCAAGAGATTTTGAGGGGCTGTAACAAGGCAATGCAGAGTTGGTTTTTCAACTTGGCCATTTTCATTTTCTCATGCAATGATATGAATAACTTCTCATGGGATTAATCTAGCATCTTCCAGAACTTTCCATCATCATCTATATAAACCCTAGAGCTGATCCAAGAAGGGGTTGAACTTCATTTGGATCCAAAACTCATAGTTTCAATTCATCTTGCATTTTGGCAAATTGCTTCAAAACTCCTTAATTCTTCATCATTTCTTCAAGATTTCATTCCCATTCTATTCAATAATCATCAGTGATCACATTGCAAGCAAGATCTGAGTGAATAGTGGCCTGAATCGTGCTGTGCAAGTTTCTCCTCTTCAAGTGCAATTGGAATCGGTTACCAAGATCCAGGTGGTTTGAGCTCGAGTTATTGCATACAGAAGAAAGAATATAGCACACTGAGGGATCTTGGAGCATTGCAAGCTGTGAATTGAAGGGAATCCTCATCTGTTTTCAACTTCTTGACAGGTTAGTGTTTCTCACATTTTGGCTCGAATTAGGTAGCATGATCTAGAATTGTTAGGTTAAACATGGTTTAGGTGGTTAGATGATTGATTCTGGAGCTTTAGGCAAGATTTCATGGAGGTTGACATGTGAGTGTAAATTCGGTTTGGACCTAGAACATAGTGATTAAGCTGTTAGAATCTTAGATATAGGGCTGGTTTTGATGAGCATAGCATGAAGATCATTTTTGTACAAAGAAAGATGAGTCATATTGAAGTCGAAACTTGATGATATGTTGAGGTTGGCTTGGTTATCCATTCGGTTTGGAGGATAGACTTTGTTTCAGTGCAATCTATTGTCACAATCGTGTTCTACGTGAAAAGTAGGCCAAGATTGGTTCTTGTATCGTATTGATTGGTTGAGAAACGAAGGCACACGAGCAACTGGAAGATCCGTGCATGGCATGCGTGTTTTAATGGATTCTGTGAAACCCTAGCGAGAGGTAGACGAAGATGCTTCAGCCGTTGGATCCCCCACTTGACCTTGACTCTAAAACTGATCTTATGGCCTAGATTCAAACAAAACGAGAGGGAAAGCTAGCACACGTATGAAACGCGACGTTTCATTAAACGCCTCTACTGGGCTTAAATGACCATTGCTAGCGCCACCCCCTTTCCAAGCCCAATCACATTTTGAACTACATATTCCTGCTATTTGCACCGTTTTTCTTTTCTTTTTATTTCGTGTTTTCTGAATTCAAGCTGGGCCCAGGCGCTATGTTATGCGCACCCCCCATATCTGGGCCCCAATGGGAAACTAACTGCCTTTACTTTCTATTCATACCCCCCTGCATCTTTTTCATATTAATTTTTTCTCCAAATTTTTTACAAACTTTAAAAAACCATAATAAGTTGAAAAATCATTATTTTTTAATGAGACTTTTTTTTCCCATTTTCCATTTTTTGTCTAGAAAAATATGAAACCATAAAATTGTCATTTTACTTCATTTTCATATTTTTTGTATATTTTTACATTTAATTGCTTTGTTTAATTCTTTTAGTTGATGTTACCAATTGTTGAATTTAGTTTAAGAGCTTCCTTTAGGATTTTTACCCCATTCTTTTTAGTACAACTAGATATGAATATTAGGTGTCCCCTGGTTTTATACCATAATTTCTAGGGCTTTATTTTAGGTAGTCTAGTTAGAAACTATTAGGATGGTCAATTAGGGTTGTGAATATGACCTGGGTGTAACAAAATAATTTCTTTTTTGGGTTTTTAGACAAATTAGAAGATGGGACTATAGGAGTATTGAGGGTAAGCATAATAGATCCCTTAGAATAAATAGTAGAATTTTCCCCATTGTATTATTACTATTAGTATATTCTTGTAATTGATTGATTGTGTGGTGTGCCCTTTCTAGGGTTATTGTTTGATTGTGTGGGGTATTGGGCCTGCTTGGGGTTTGGGTTTGAGCTGAAGACTTTGTTGATGAAGCCATTGAAGACCAAAGGAGTGAAGGTCCAGTTCAAGAGTTGATGAAGAGTGTAGCTTGCTTGCAGCTATTGAAGCTTATAGGAACTAGGAGCTAGGTAGGGCTTAAAGTAGAAACTTGCTTCATAAACATGGAAGGTCTTGTTTGCCTCCATCCCTCTCTATGATGTAGAGTCTCTCTAGGACACTCACCCCCTTCCTTTGGAAGGCTTGGTGACAGTATCTAAGAGATAGAACTCTTGAGAGAAACATTCTACATTTTGTTAACAGTCTGTTTGCCACCTTTGGTGGTCAACTAGCTGTCTAACATCCCAGTTCATCCTATTGATGGTTCCTCATCTTGGAGAGTGTGATTTGAAGAAAAGCCATGAAAGATTGAAGATAGAGACCTTGCTTAAAGATGAAGATTGTGTTGTTGAAGCTGTGCCTTTGACTGCTGTTGTCTGAAGCCCTGCTGTTTGAAGTTGTTTACTGTCAGAGTTTCTTTCCTTGAAGATTGATGCTTGCTTGAAGCTGGTAGATGTTTGAAGATGACTTGAAGACAGATGATGAGGCTAGCTGTGCAGAATTGCTGTTTGCTGTTTATTTTTGCTGTTTATCATTTTTGATGTATTGTTTGAGTTTCCCGGACTGTATTGTTTGCCAATTAATCTGTTAGGTTGAAAGCGAATTTTGTTCACTTTTGCCTGTTGTTTTCTAGGTTCGAGGTTGAGTGGGACTCCCTTGCCTCGCTTGTATTGTTGCATTCATGCATATTTTACTGTTTTATTGTATCTGTTGCTTCTGTTTCCGTTTATCCCCTTCAGATCTCTGTTTCTCTCTGTGCAAGAGAGGAGCATGATAAACATTAGGTTTTAACCCATGCATGATAACATTAAGTTAGTTTGATTCCCTTTTCAACCATAGGTTAGAGTTCTGTCTCTTCTTTCTCAAAACAAATAGAAAAACACAATAAACATTTCAAACACAATAAAAAACAGTTCTTGCATAAAAGATTGTAAACCAATCAAAACGCCATTTTTTTGTCCGCTTGGACCAGTAATTAGGAGAAAACCTTTTTCAGAAGGAATAAAAACAATCAAGACAGACTTGTGCCGTACGTGGCCCGAACTACGTTTGCTCTGATCTTTCATGTTGTATGAAAGTACGTAGGCATAGGATGCGACATCCTAGCGAGCAACCTTCCCCTCCTTTCCAGTAGGTAGGCGAACTACGTTGACTCTGATTTCTCGTCCCAGACGGGAATACGTAGGCATAAAGTGCGATACTTTGCCGAGTCATTTTCTTTTCTTTTAACCCCAGACCTGTAGAGTAGATAGAATAACAATCTTTTCGACCGAAAACAAGCGTGGATCCCGTCGAGTACGACGGACGTGAGGGATGCTAATACCTTCCCCTTGCGTAACCGACTCCCGAATCCAGGATTTGGTTGCGATGACCATTCCTTTCCCGTCTTTGCGGTAGGTTTACTTCGAGCGTTTCCTTTCCCTCCGTTGGGATAAATAACGCACGGTGGCGACTCTTCTGTTCAGCCGGCGCCGATTTTCGCAGTAGCGACAGCTGGCGACTCTGTTGGGGATCCAACGTCCCCGGCTGCTAAGGACTGCGATAGTTCCTTATGCATTTGGGATCCAACGTCCCTTAAGCGAGTCAATCCTAGCGCTTGTTTTCCCGTCGAGGATTTTGTATGGATTTACATTTCTGTCATTTACTTTCAGCATTATATTATTGTTATTATCGCTGTATTGGGGTTGTGACGGGTGTTCTATGATTGAGAGATAAGCCGGACCTGGGCTTGAGTGCACCTAGAATTAGAGTGGAAAGTAGTGGGCGCGCACATGCTTTGCATGTCCTAGTGTCCTGCGAAATCCACACTCAGACGAGGTTCTTCTGGTTGGCCTCCTGTCCTAACCTTTGGGTGGCTCGGGTTGCTGGTTAGTTGGATTGTCGACTCTGGGAACCGATCATTTGGAAGTTGGCTAAGTGAGGCCTCTTCAGGATTTGATGATGCCACTCCTTCTGGGAATCGTATCATCAACCCTGAAAGTCTGTGACGCCGACGACCGCATAGGATGCCATACCATTGTCAGTTACTAGGACACTTACCTGTGAGACGGTTTTGGGGCTATGCAGGTAACTAGACCTCCAGATACCGATTTGTTTCTTGATTTGAGATTCAGGCTACCTATGGACAGTTATTGGGGTCTGTCAGAGACCAGGTTGGGGTGATTATTGGGTCTGAGGTTTGATTGGAACTTATATATGGGGTCTGTCTGAGACCATGGTTTGAAGAATATTGGAGGGTCTGTTGGAGACCTTGTTCTTGGTGTGATTTGGGCTTCTCAGTCGGAGCACTTGGTCCTTTGTTGCATTTTATTTGCATTGCATTGTTTGCATAACCATTATCATCGCATTCCATTAACGTGTGTCTGTGTTGCAGGTGCATTTGCATATTCCCTGATTCTAGTGTCCAGACTTCTGATTATTGATCATGGCTGGTTTGAGGATGACAGTTGCCTACAAGTTACCTATCCCTGATGTTACTCCCCTCCTGGGTTTGATTTCTCTTGCTGATGAGGATGTCCGGAGAAGCTTCAGGCAGAGTTACGGAAGGCTGTTGAGATTGGTTCGCAAACCAACTGATGATGAACTGAATGGGCTGTATACATTGATGCAATTCTATGACCCTGCTTTGAGATGTTTCACATTTGCTGACTTTATTTTGGGGCCTACCATGGAAGAGTACGCAGAGTTTATTGAGCTGCCAGTACAGAATAAGGTTCCTTTTATTCACTTTGACGCTGAGCCCAAGCTGGAGGACTTAGCTAAGGCCTTGCACATGAACGCTTCTGAGCTATTGGTGACTTCTTGGCGTGGGGTTCCAGGCTTCTCCCTCCAGTTTCTGATTAGTAAAGCCCAGGAATACGCCAAGAATGGATGCTGGGTAGTCTTTAACGCTGTTTTGGCTCTGTGCATCTATGGGATAGTGTTGTTTCCCAATTTCCCGAATTTTGTGGACTTTGATGCATTTCATTTGTTTGCTGCTGGCAACCCTGTACCCACATTGGTCGGGGATTTCTACCATTCGCTGCATTACAAAAATGAGAATAGGAGAGGCAAGAACGTCTCTTGTTGTGTGCCTTTGCTGTACATGTGGTTTAAGAGCCACCTCCCCCTAAAGGGACCTTTTGTAGACGGTGCAACTACAGCTGACTGGCCAGAGCGCCTGATGAGACTATCTTCTGAAGACATTGAGTGGTTTGACCGAGACTTGCTGGAGTCTGAGCTTATTTTCAGCTGCGCCGGATATCCTAATGTTCCTTTGATAGGAAGAAAAGGGTGCATCAACCATAATCCATCGCTGTTTGTTCGCCAGTTTGGATACGCGTTGAAGAATCCACCTAGGGAGGAAGAAGTAAAGGAATCTCTGTACTTCACCGGTGACTTGAATGGAGAGTTACTAGCTAAGCTTCAGCACGCCTGGATGCGTATCAACAGAAGAGGGAAACCACTATTGGGGAAGAATGATTGTCAGGCTTATGTACCTTACAAAGTTTGGATCCAAGAGAGAGCAAAGCAGTTGCTAATGCCGTTTCCGGCTGCACCAGTTCATGTTCATGTTCCAGTGGAGGAACCAACCACCGTTGCTATGGAGGTCTACGAGCGAGTTGTAAAAGAGAAGGAAGCCTTGCTATTGGCTAATGAAGAGTTAGAAAAGGAACTGGCTCAGATGCGTAGTGAGAAGAATAAGGTTGTGCATTCTTTCCAACAGCAGACTGAGTTGGTAAACAGGCTAGGTGCTGAACTGACCGAAGAGAAAAAGAAGCATGAACGCCTGGGGAAAGAATTCAGAAGCTCTCATGATATGTTGGAGTCCAAAAAGAAAGCACTCGATGCCGCCCACCGGGAAATCTCTTCTTGTAACAAAACGTGGAATGCTACGCTAACCAACAACAAAAAGAGGGAAGGCGTTGAGGTCATGCCTTCTTATTGTACACGCATTGATATTGTATTCCTGACTTGATGGATTTCTCTGCAATATATGAGGTGTTTTCTATGATTCGGCTCCGAACTTCGTATTGCTGTCACTGTCACTACACTGACACATTCGCACTAGAATCGGGGAATGATATTCCCTAATGCACAGACACATATTGCATTGCATTCGCATTCATATTGCATTACAGGTGATTATTGAACTGTATCTCATTTCCTGCACCGTACAGGTCTTTTCAGGATTGAAAGTCAACGCCCGCACCGATACTCCACTCGTACCAACTGCAGAAGAGTTATGGATCAGATGCAGAATGAAATGCAGGACATGCGTGAGAAGCTGACACTATTCATGCAGACAATGGAGACCATTGTGAAAGGCCAGGAGAACTTGCAAGCTTTGGTGCAGCCTTTGCTGGTGAGAAATGCTGGGCACAGAAACGAAGACCATAATTCTGTGCGAGTTGACACTATTCACGGGGATGGTACTCCTACACCGGTGGCTCCACCTGTGGTGAACATACCTGCTCTCAATGTGAACAACGGCGCGGTCGCCGGGAACGGTAACGCAGGAATCGGTAACGAGACTGTCGTCAACAACGTTGGGTTCGGAGATGTCAATCTGGGTGGTGATAATATCGGAGGTAATGGCTTCGGTAACAACGGATTTGGCTTTAACGACCAGGGGTTTGATCATGCTGGGAAGTACGGCTTCAACACTCAGGGCTTCGGACAGGATGGATTTGGTATTACCAATCAGGGTTATGGAGGATTCGGCAATGGAAATGGTGCCGGAATAATGTCTTTTGGACCTGCCGGAGTCGCTCCGGGGTATGGTAACAGGGGGCGGGGCCCTGTAATGAATCAGACTCGATTTGGCCGTAACAACAGATATGATGGATACGGAAATGGGAACGGTAATTGGCTAGAAGATCAGCAAGAAGATGCTTTCTCCGGTGGAGGTTTTGAAGGTCCTATGGATGACTCTCAGAGAATCAAGATGCTCGAGGAGCAGATGAAAGGGGTCGTGAATCAAAGTGTTGTTGGCCTAGATATGACCACAATGGGTCTGGTGCCTGGCCTGAGGGTACCGCTAAAATTCAAAGCTCCCACGTTCGACAAATATAAGGGGGATACCTGTCCAAAGGTGCATGTGCGATCATACTACAGAAGGATGTCGGTGTATTCAAACGATGAGAGGATGCTGATGCATTTCTTTCAAGACGGCTTGTCTGGCCCTTCCCTTGAATGGTACATGGGGTTGGAGCCAACTCAGATAAAAACTTGGAAGCAGCTGGCTGAAGCGTTTGTGGCTCATTATAAGTATAATAGTGACTTGGCACCCAACCGAGTCCAATTGCAGGGGTTGTCCCAGAAGAAAGATGAGAGCTTCAAAGAATATGCGCAGAGATGGCGCGACATGGCTGCACGAGTTCATCCTCCTTTGGATGACAAAGAAATGAATGATATGTTCATAGGAACATTTACTGGTGTGTTTTATGACAAGCTGTTTCATACTTCCTTGGGCAGTTTCTCGGACCTAATCTTGATGGGGGGAAAATTGAAAGCAACATTAAACTGGGAAGATTCCAAGCTGAGGAATCCACTTCAGCTGGCAGCAATATAAGGGCTTTCGGTGGGCGCCGTCAAGGTGATGCAAGTGCAGTATTCGGGGGCCGAGGCCGAGGCCGGGGCAGAGGTCGAAATCAGTACAATCATCTGCAGCAGGTGGCAAGTGTCACCATTCCATTTCAGCAACAACCAATACCACCACAGCAGCAGCAGCCACAACAGGGGGTACATCCCGCCCAGCGCAGAATCCAGGGGGGCAAACCAAGGAGGGTGTTTGAAACGCCTCCTTCAACGTATGCAGAATTGCTACAGACATTACTAGGTTTGAACTTGGTGGAAAAGAGGACTATGGCGCCAGTAACAGGCACTCCTCCGTACGGCTTTGACGCGAACAAGCACTGTGAGTTCCACTCCGGGGATCCTGTCCACGACATAGAGAGTTGCCACGCGTTCAAACATGTGGTACAAGATCTGTTGGATAGCAAGGCTATCAATTTTGGACAAGCGGGTCCGAACATAGTACAAAAGCCCATGCCCAACCATGGGGCAAATGCTATTTTAACTGAGGAGGGTTTGAACTTGATCATGAATATTGATGACCTAAAGACACCGTTGTGTGAGATAAAGAGCAGATTATTGAAAGGAGGTGTGTATCCGGGCTGCGATGAGTTTTGTTTAGAGTGTTGGACCCAAGCTGGGGGTTGTGCTGAATTGAAGAGGGGTATTCAGACCTTAATAGATGGAGGCACATTACAATTCGACAGAACGGCAGTTGAAGAACCTGCAGAGTTATCAGCGGAAGAGCAAAGTGACGTAGCTACCGTGACAATCCCCCGAAAAACGATAACCATAACAGCGCCAGTCAGGCGACCACCGATCACTATCACCAAGGCAGGACCAATCCCTTATGAGAGCACTAAGGCAGTACCCTGGACCTATGGGTTGGAAGCATACTGTGATGGGGTGAAAATTGATATTGGTAAACAGCCAGTTGAAGTTGTAGACAATGTCGTCGGCACCGGAGGGATGACGAGAAGTGGGAGAATTTTTATATCGTCGGAGGTAGAGGCTGAACGACTGGCGAAAGGAAAAGGAAAGATGAATGAGGATGTCCCTATGCAGAGGAACGAAAAAGAAACGTCATTGAAGGATGTGGAAGAGTTTATGCGCCTTATTCGTAAGAGTGATTATAAGATTGTTGAGCACCTTCAACAGACGCCATCAAAGATATCCATACTGTCGTTGCTATTATGTTCCGAAGCTCATAGAAATGCATTGTTGAAAGTTCTGGATACTTCCTTCGTACCCCAAGATGTTTCTGTGAATCAGCTGGAGGGGGTGTTGGCGCATGTGAACGCAGGCCATAGCTTAGGATTTACAGACTTTGATTTGACCCCGAAAGGGAGAGAGCATAACATGGCGTTGCACGTCTCAGTTGAGTGTAGGGGCTCAGTCATGTCTCATGTACTGGTAGATACCGGATCTTCCTTAAACGTGCTGCCAAAGAAAGCAATGATGAAATTGGACGTCAGGGGAATCATTTGTACGCCTAGTGACTTGGTGGTCAGGGCATTTGATGGTACACGAAGAACAGTCTTTGGATCCATAACGCTACCTCTACAGGTGGGGCCGGAGGTTTTTGAAACTGAATTTTACGTTATGGACATCCAACCAGCATACAGCTGTCTTCTCGGACGACCCTGGATCCACGGTGTTGGGGCAGTCACATCTACCTTGCACCAAAAGCTGAAGTACATGGTAGGGGACAGTGTGGTCACGGTCTGTGGAGAAGAAGATATATTGGTTAGCCATCTGTCATCATTCAAGTATGTAGAAGTCGACGGCGAGATTCATGAAACACCCTGTCAAGCCTTTAAAGGGTTGTGCATCGAAGACAAAGTTCCAGGGCCGAGTAAAGCGTCAGAGGTGGCCGTCTCGTCATACAAGGAAGCTCAGGCTCTAGTAAAGACTGGTGAGGCAAAAGGCTGGGGCAAGGTTCTGGATATTCCCGTGAAGATGGTCAGGTTTGGGCTGGGATATCAACCATCATCATCAACGCCTGCTGCAGGGGCACCCCGTTTCAAAGGACCGATAACAATCACAGCTAGTGGAGTGTATCACGAGGCCATCAACGCTGTTTCAGATTCTGAAGAAGGAGACAGTGACTGCGACATGGACGCCTGGATTCAGCCGAGCGTGCCAGGACAAGGATTATGCAATTGGTCTATTCAGGAGATTGTTCCTGTGACTCGCAAACAGTAATACTTTGTTTTCTTAATTGTTGAACAATCTGGTGTCTTACCCGGGGCATCGTGATTTTGCTTAGGGTTGTGATATTATGTACATTGCGTTGTTTAATCATTAAATAAAAGGCGTTTTTTCATGTACAAATATTGTGATCTCTGTTTTTCCTGTTTTTGTGTTTTACAATAAAATGACAACATGGTTATTCACTTTATACGCATTTTGAAGCATTTAACCATTCCTTTTGCAGGATAATATTTTCAGATGACATCATCGAACCGCCTATGACTCATTTCGACTTTGAGCACCCGGTATTTCAGGCCGAAGAAGAGATTGTTGAAGATGGCGACGTTCCAGAAGAGTTGTCTTGGTTGGTAAAGCAAGAAGAACGAGTCATTCTGCCTCATGAGGAGGTCATTGAAATTATTAACCTGGGGTTGGAAGGGGTTGAAAAGAACATCCGTATAGGAGCCGCGCTGCAGAGCGACGTCAAGCAAAGACTGGTTGAAATGCTCAGAGAGTACAGTGATGTGTTCGCTTGGTCGTATGAAGACATGCCTGGGCTGGATACGGATATGGTTGTGCACCGTCTGCCGCTAAAAGAAGAATGCCCGCCGGTTAAGCAGAAGCTTTGCAGAACTAGACCTGATATGGCAGTGAAAATTAAGGAGGAGGTTTAAAAGCAGTGGGATGCTGGTTTCCTAGCTGTTACAAAATATCCCTCATGGGTCGCTAATATTGTACCAGTGCCAAAGAAAGACGGTAAAGTGAGAATGTGCGTAGATTACCGTGATTTGAACAAAGCGAGCCCGAAAGATGATTTCCCGCTTCCTCACATCGATGTGCTGGTTGACAACACTGCCCAATTCTCCGTATTCTCCTTCATGGATGGCTTCTCGGGCTATAATCAGATTAAAATGGCGCCAGAAGACATGGAGAAGACTACTTTCATAACGCCTTGGGGAACATTTTGTTACAAAGTGATGCCCTTCGGATTAAAGAATGATGGGGCAACGTATCAGCGTGCAATGTCGACTCTTTTTCATGATATGATGCATAAAGAGATCGAGGTTTATGTCGATGATATGATTGCCAAATCCCAGACAGAGGAAGAACATTTGGTGAATCTGCTGAAGCTATTCAAAAGGCTTAGGAAGTTCAGGCTGAGACTGAACCCTAACAAGTGCACCTTCGGGGTGAGATCGGGTAAACTGCTGGGGTTTATCGTGAGCGAAAAAGGAATAGAGGTTGATCCTGCAAAAATAAAAGCCATACAAGAGATGCCAGCGCCTAAAACAGAAAAAGAAGTACGAGGATTTTTAGGGAGACTGAACTACATTGCCAGGTTCATATCTCACCTGACAGCTACGTGTGAGCCGTTATTCAAGCTGTTGAAAAAAGACCAGGCTGTAACATGGAATGAAAATTGTCAAAAGGCGTTCGATAAAATAAAACAGTATTTGCAGGAGCCTCCTATTTTGATACCTCCAGTGGCAGGGAGACCCTTGATTATGTATTTGACGGTTCTTGAGGGAAGTATGGGTTGTATTCTCGGTCAACACGACGAGACAGGAAGAAAAGAGCATGCAATATACTACTTGAGTAAGAAGTTTACTGAATGTGAATCTCGATATTCAATGCTCGAAAAAACTTGTTGCGCGCTAGCCTGGGCCGCCAAGCGTTTGAGGCAGTACATGCTAAATCATACAACCATGCTCATCTCGAAGATGGATCCTATCAAATACGTATTCGAAAAGCAAGCATTATCAGGGAGAATTGCCCGTTGGCAGATGGTTTTAACCGAATATGACATCCAGTATGTCTCGCAGAAGGCTATAAAGGGGAGTGTATTATCTGAGTACTTGGCAGAGCAGCCTATCGAGGAATACCAATCGATGAGGTTTGATTTTCCTGACGAGGATATCATGTACCTGAAGATGAAAGATTGTGAAGAACCGTTGTCGGACGAAGGACCAGAGCTGGGTTCCAAATGGCAGTTGATCTTTGACGAAGCTGTAAACTCCTATGGCAGCGGGATAGGGGCAATCATCACTACTCCACATGGGTCGCACATCCCATTTACTGCTCGATTGACCTTTCCAGTTACCAATAACGAGGCCGAATACGAAGCTTGTATCATGGGGCTTGAAGAAGCCATTGATTTGCGAATAAAAAATCTGGATGTATACGGAGACTCAGCTCTGGTGGTGAATAAAATAAAAGGAGAATGGGAGACACGTCAGCCTAATTTGATACCATACATGAATTACGCGAGGAGATTGTTGCCTTTCTTTGACAAAGTTGAGTTGCATCATGTACCGCGAGCAGAAAATCAGATGGCTGACGCCCTAGTCACATTGTCTTCCATGTATAAAGTCAACTTCTGGAATGAGGCTCCCAGAATTGTTATCTCTCGGCTTGACAGACCCGCCTTCGTGTTTGCCATTGACGAAGCATCTGATGATAAACTGTGGTATTTTGATATCCTTAATTTCTTGAAAAACAAAGAGTATCCGGCTGGGGCATCTAGTCATGGTCAGAAAACTCTCAGGAGATTGGCGGGTAATTTCTATCTGAATCCGGACGGTGTTTTATACAAGAGAAATTACGACTTGGTGCTACTACGTTGTGTAGACGAGAAAGAGGCGAAGCTGCTCATGGAGGAAATACATGAGGGTACATTTGGTACGCATGCTGGTGGGCATGCTATGACAAGGAAGCTGCTGCGGGCAGGTTATTACTGGCTAACTATGGAAACTGATTGTTTCAAGTTTGCGAAGAGGTGTCATAAGTGCCAAATCTATGCAGATAAGATCCATGTGCCTCCGAGTCCTCTGAACGTGATGTCGTCACCGTGGCCGTTCTCAATGTGGGGAATCGATATGATTGGAAAGATCGAGCCGACGGCTTCTAACGGACACCGGTTCATTCTGGTAGCAATCGATTATTTTACCAAATGGGTGGAAGCGGTATCTTATGCAAATGTGACCAAGCAGGTGGTAGCTAGGTTTATCAAGAGAGATATCATTTGCATATATGGAATCCCCGAGCGAATAATTACCGACAACGGTTCGAACTTAAATAAAAAAATGATGAAGGAGTTGTGTCAGAGTTTTAAGATCGAGCATCACAACTCTTCTCCTTATCGACCCAAGATGAATGGCGCTGTTGAAGCGGCCAATAAGAACATAAAGAAGATCGTTCAGAAGATGGTGGTGACCTATAAGGACTGGCACGAGATGCTACCTTTTGCTTTGCACGGTTATCGTACGACGGTACGCACATCAACCGGGGCAACCCCGTTCTCGTTAGTATATGGAATGGAAGCAGTGTTACCACTGGAAGTTGAGATTCCTTCCCTAAGAATATTACGAGATGTCCAACTAGACGAGGCAGAATGGGTGAAAGACAGGACGAACCAGCTGAGTTTAATGGATGAGAAGAGGCTAGCTTCTCTAGCATATGATCGGTTGTACCAGAGCCGAATGAAGAAAGCATATGATAAGAAGATACATCCTCGGAGCTTTCAGACGGGCGACCTTGTGCTGAAAAGGATTCTCCCGCCACAGGCAGATCACAGGGGCAAGTGGACCCCCAACTACGAAGGGCCATACGTTGTTAGAAAAGTCTTTTCAGGAGGAACTTTGTTGTTGTCCACCATGGACGGTGAAGACTTTACGTCGCCTGTGAATTCGGACGCAGTTAAAAAATACTTTGCTTGAAATTGACCCGCTGGACAGAAAAAAGAGAGTCCAGGCGAAAATGGGGCATCCTGGCGAACCAAAAACAGAATGAAAGGTTCGGGCAAAAATTAGGGATAAAATTGAAAAAATGTACACCCGCGAAGTTGAAAACCTACACTAGGCGGCTTCGGCAAAAAAGGGTATCCCAGTGAACTGAAAACCCGTAAAGGGCGGTTCACACAAAAGTTAGGGATTGGAAAAGTAAATGACTGCGGTCCGAATCTGATACGGTGGTGCGCATTGGTGCGGGAGAATATACCTGAGGGGTCGATAATCAGATACAATCTCTTCGGAAGTGTGAATACCGGGAAAGCACTAGAGTCAGGCGAGTCATAGGAGGATCAGCTCGTGATGTTCGTCTGCATCCCGTTGCCGACATGTGTACAAATTTGATTTGTCATTATATTTATGCTTCTTGCGCATACTTGTATATTTGTTGTGCGTAGCTTCCTCTTTCCAGGAGTTACATCCCGTGTACAAAACTCTGCCCATTTAGGGGCCCACTCAATAAAACATGTTATTCAGTATTTGATGCTGGTTCTTTACTGTTTTGTACATGACAAACGCCAAGGTTTAATAAAACTAGCAAGTGTATAACATCGCTGGCCCTTGCCAATAATTGTTAAAATTTTGAATTAACTGAAAATAATGTCACGAACGCTAACCTGAATAGATTTGGTTGCATAGACTTGTCTTGTCTCGTTTGTGGTGTTGCAGGGTTCCTGACCATATGAAGTGGACGATCAAAAGATTGCAGTACTGACCAGAAGCTCGTAACAGAAAGACTCGATCCCTCACGCAGGTCACGCTTCTGAGATGACAATGTTCCTTACTGAAGAAGGATCAAATTCCCCAGCTAGTCGCAGCTTATCCGAAGGACATTCTCCAGCAGGGTCGTTCACCCTCAGCAGAATTGACGATTCCAAGAGCAAAGGCTGTATTCAGACAGTGTGGTGTCCCCCAAAAGGATTCCCCCATCCCGAGAAGAGTGGTTTAGCCTCAGAAGATTAATATTTCCAACTTGTGAGTTGTACCCAGACAGTCTACCCTTCCCAGTAGGGTAATTTACTCTCCCCCAGCGGAGCCCGTTGATTTTCCCCAAGAGAATCGTTTCTTCCCCCGCGGAGTTCTCTTTTCCGCAAGTGTTTTCTCTCCTCCCAGTGGAACTCGAAGATTAAGACTCTCCCCGGCAGAGTTGGCTGTGTGTCCTGGCATTTATTTTGTCGGAATGCCGTGTGATACCCGTTCACTCTCCAGCAGAAGTCCAATCATGATTGGCGCATTCAGTTATTCCTCAGCGAAGCGGGCTTCACTCTTCCAACATTTATTTTGCTGGAATAATCCTGTAACGCCCGGTTACCCCCAGCAGAGTTGGCGTTGTCTTCAGCATTTATTTTGCTGAAGCGGTTTTCTGTATCCTAGCAGTTCGAGCTTGCATCTGCATTGGCATATAGTGTCATATTTCCATGTCGAATGGAGCATTACGCCATTGTCAAACATATGCATTTTTAGACATAAGCCAGGTTGGTTAACCGATTATTTCTAGTGTTGATTCCCTTGCAGGTGGAGGGAGCTCTTGCTCAAATTAATTACCAGACATTCAAGATCTCGGCGTGAGATGTGTAATGATAATGTCAAGTGTGATATTATTCCCCACAGAGTTGCTTGTTTAAGTTTCTCTTACCCCTCCAGCGGAGTATTTCTTCAACATTGCTGTTATAACAATATCAAAAGATTTCGTGAATCGATTTTTGGAGGTTGTCCGGCAGTGTGGATTCAGAAAATCCCCAGTAGAGTCCTTCTCAGATTTGTTGCCATGTCAGTGCTGAAAATTGGAAGACTAGACTCATATTGTGTTACCCATGTGATTGATGGCGTTAGCTACTGCAAAGATGGGAAGAAAAGTTGTATCAGAGTTATTTTCCCGCAGTGGTGGCGGAGTTATTTTCCTATATTTGACAGAGTATTTCCCGTAGCAGAGGCGGAGTTATTTTCCTGTATTTGACAGAGTATTTCCTGTAGCAGAGGCGGAGTTATTTTCCTGTATTTGACAGAGTATTTCCCGTAGCAGAGGCGGAGTTATTTTCCTGTATTTGGCAGAGTATTTCCCGTAGCAGAGGCGGAGTTATTTCCCGTAGCCAGTGCCAAGAACAGAAAAAGAAGTTCGTGGTTTCCTGGGCAGAATAAACTACATTACAAGGTTTATTTCTCAGCTCACGGCCACGTGTGAACCGATGTTCAAACTATTAAAGAAAGATCAGGCGATTATTTGGAACGAGGATTGCCAGAAGGCATTCGACAAGATAAAATAGTATCTGTAGGAACCTCCGATCTTGATACCCCCAGTAGCCGGACGACCATTAATCATGTACTTGACAGTTCTTGAGAATAGTATGGGGTGTGTTCTCGGTCAACACGACGAGACGGGCAGAAAGGAGCATGCCATTTACTACTTGAGTAAAAAGTTCACAGACTGTGAATCTCGCTACTCGATGTTGGAGAAGACGTGTTGTGCACTAGCCTGGGCTGCCAAACGTTTACGACAGTACATGCTCAATCACACCACTATGCTAATTTCGAAGATGGATCCGATCAAGTACGTCTTCGAGAAGCAAGCGCTTTCGGGCAGGATTGCCAGATGGCAAATGGTGTTGACGGAATATGACATTTAGTACATTTCACAGAAGGCCATCAAGGGAAGCGTATTGTCTGATTACCTTGCCGAACAGCCGATCGAGGATTACCAGCCGATGAAATTTGAATTCCCTGATGAGGATATCATGTTTCTCAAAGCGAAGGATTGCGATGAGCTGTTTCCCGACAAGGGGCCAGATAGGAAATCCCAGTGGAAATTGATATTTAACGGGGCGGTTAATTCCTACGGAAGTGGCATTGGGGTGATCATCACGACTCCCCACGGATCCCATATCCCGTTCACTGCGAGACTGACGTTTTCGGTCACCAATAATGAAGCGGAGTACGAAGCATGCATCATGGGTCTAGAAGAGGCAATTGATTTGAGAATCAAGAACCTAGACGTATATGGTGACTCGGCACTTGTGATTAACCAGATTAAAGGGGAGTGGGTGACTCGCCAATCGAATTTGGTGCCGTACATGAACCATGCCAGAAGGCTGCTTCCGTTCTTTGATCGAGTGGAACTCCATCATGTACCTAGAGCAGAAAATCAGATGGCTGATGCCTTAGCCACGTTGGCTTCGATGTATAAAGTCAATTTTTGGAATGAAGCTCCAAGAATTGTCCTTTCTCGTCTTGATAGACCTGCATTCGTCTTTGCGATCGAGGAAGCCGCCGACGGCAAGCCATGGTTCCATGATATCCAGACCTTCCTTATGACTAAGGAGTATCCTGCGGGAGCATCAACCCAGGATAAGAAGACTCTGAGGAGGCTGTCTGGAAATTTTTATCTCAATCCTGATGGAGTTTTGTATAAAAGAAACCACGATCTCGTGCTACTCAGATGTGTAGATGAGGAAGAAGCGAGTATGCTCATGGAAGAAGTCCATGAAGGCACATTTGGTACGTGTTGCACCCTAAAATTTGCTCAACTTATTTCACTTGGTTTATGTCTCATAGCTTTAGCATTTGCATATTAGGTCATGTACATAATTCATTCATCTGCATAACATAGCATGGGCAAGCCATCCAACAAGGGACCAAGTGCCATTCTTATCTCTATGAGCCTATCAAGAGGTTCTTATTCAAATTCAAGCCTATCCAAGTCATCAGAAAGAAATTGAAGCCTGAGAAGTTAGTGGACCAAGCAGTGGGTTTCTCTCCTATCTTGAGGATATGTGAGGATCATCAGAGAAGCATGGAGGGTATATAGACATCATGGAAGACCTAGAGGGTCATTTTGAAAGTGAGACAAGTCATTGATGTGATTACAAGAGCTGCAGTTGAAGACAGTCAACTAGGGTTTTATCTGGGTCCACCCTAGGTCAACCCTAGGTCAAATGCTTGATTGAAGGGTATCAAGGCCTGTTTGAAAGATTTGGGATTCATCATTTGATATGTGGATATGGATGTGGTGTTGTGCCAAGGAGAAATCAAAGGAAATCAAGAAGAAGAGAAGTTTCTAAATTAGGGTTTCTGTGTAAAATCCCCTGATTTAGGGTAAGCTTCCAAGCAAGATAATTCAAAATTCAAGTTTCAAATGGATCCTTGGCCAACATGAAACTTGTAGATTATCTCAAGACCTTTAATTTGAGTGGTGGAAGACATAAAGGAGATTTATAGAACTCAAGTTATGGTTCTTGCAAGTTACAGGTCATCTGAGGACACTGAAATTTGTCTGTAAAAGTTACTTGACTTCCAATCAACTTTTACCCCACAAGGATTGTTCAAATGGATTTCTGGCCAACATGAAAGTTGTTACTCATGATCGTAGCTTTCTAGAAAGGTATGGTATGCCTTCATCTGATTTGTAGAACTCCATTTATGATCTTGGCAAGCCAGGGGTATTTTGGGAAAGTGGAATTACAGGTCATTTCAAGCATATGCCCAAAACTCCTATTTCCAAATTTCAAATGAAAAAATGTTCAACATCAAACTTGCTCCAAATGACATTTTAAGTCTATAAAAGTGGTTGTGGCAAGTTGTAAATGCATGGAGCTTAGATTTGCAAAGTTGACCAATTATAAAGGGAAAAATACCTTTTTAAATGACCAAAATTGTGATTTTTTGATACCAAAAGCAAAACCAAGCATATGACCAACCATTTTGAAGGTAAATTGCATTTTAAGATCATTGGAAATATTAGTTTTTTGGTTTGAAGTCAAGAAATTTGAGTTATCATAAGTTGCTTGTAAGAAAAGATACACTTGCCAAATCAAGCTAAGACCAAGGTGCAAGGCAAGGGATGGTTTCTACACTCTCTAATTGTCATGAAAAGAGAAATTCAAGAGATTTTGAGGGGCTGTAACAAGGCAATGCAGAGTTGGTTTTTCAACATGGCCATTTTCATTTTCTCATGCAATGATATGAATAACTTCTCATGGGATTAATCTAGCATCTTCCAGAACTTTCCATCATCATCTATATAAACCCTAGAGCTGATCCAAGAAGGGGTTGAACTTCATTTGGATCCAAAACTCATAGTTTCAATTCATCTTGCATTTTGGCAAATTGCTTCAAAACTCCTTAATTCTTCATTATTTCTTCAAGATTTCATTCCCATTCTATTCAGTAATCATCAGTGATCACATTGCAAGCAAGATCTGAGTGAATAGTGGTCTGAATCGTGCTGTGCAAGTTTCTCCTCTTCAAGTGCAATTGGAATCGGTTACCAAGATCCAGGTGGTTTGAGCTCGAGTTATTGCATACAGAAGAAAGAATATAGCACACTGAGGGATCTTGGAGCATTGCAAGCTGTGAATTGAAGGGAATCCTCATCTGTTTTCAACTTCTTGACAGGTTAGTGTTTCTCACATTTTGGCTCGAATTAGGTAGCATGATCTAGAATTGTTAGGTTAAACATGGTTTAGGTGGTTAGATGATTGATTCTGGAGCTTTAGGCAAGATTTCATGGAGGTTGACATGTGAGTGTAAATTCGGTTTGGACCTAGAACATAGTGATTAAGCTGTTAGAATCTTAGGTATAGGGCTGGTTTTGATGAGTATAGCATGAAGATCATTTTTATACAAAGAAAGATGAGTCATATTGAAGTCGAAACTTGATGATATGTTGAGGTTGGCTTGGTTATCCATTCGGTTTGGAGGATAGACTTTGTTTCAGTGCAATCTATTGTCACAATCGTGTTCTACGTGAAAAGTAGGCCAAGATTGGTTCTTGTATCGTATTGATTGGTTGAGAAATGAAGGCACACGAGCAACTGGAAGATCCGTGCATGGCATGCGTGTTTTAATGGATTCTGTGAAACCCTAGCGAGAGGTAGACGAAGATGCTTCAGCCGTTGGATCCCCCACTTGACCTTGACTCTAAAACTGATCTTATGGCCCAGATTCAAACAAAACGAGAGGGAAAGCCAGCACGCGTATGAAACGCGGCGTTTCATTAAACGCCTCTGCTGGGCTTAAATGACCATTGCTAGCGCCACCCCCTTTCCAAGCCCAATCACATTTTGAACTACATATTCTTGCTATTTGCACCGTTTTTCTTTTCTTTTTATTTCGTGTTTTCTGAATTCAAGCTGGGCCCAGGCGCTATGTTATGCGCACCCCCCATATCTGGGCCCCAATGTGAAACTAACTGCCTTTACTTTCTATTCATACCCCCCTGCATCTTTTTCATATTAATTTTTTCTCCAAATTTTTTACAAACTTTAAAAAACCATAATAAGTTGAAAAATCATTATTTTTTAATGAGACTTTTTTTCCCATTTTCCATTTTTTGTCTAGAAAAATATGAAACCATAAAATTGTCATTTTACTTCATTTTCATATTTTTTGTATATTTTTACATTTAATTGCTTTGTTTAATTCTTTTAGTTGATGTTACCAATTGTTGAATTTAGTTTAAGAGCTTCCTTTAGGATTTTTACCCCATTCTTTTTAGTACAACTAGATATGAATATTAGGTGTCCCCTGGTTTTATACCATAATTTCTAGGGCTTTATTTTAGGTAGTTTAGTTAGAAACTATTAGGATGGTCAATTAGGGTTGTGAATATGACCTGGGTGTAACAAAATAATTTCTTTTTTGGGTTTTTAGACAAATTAGAAGATGGGACTATAGGAGTATTGAGGGTAAGCATAATAGATCCCTTAGAATAAATAGTAGAATTTTCCCCATTGTATTATTACTATTAGTATATTCTTGTAATTGATTGATTGTGTGGTGTGCCCTTTCTAGGGTTATTGTTTGATTGTGTGGGGTATTGGGCCTGCTTGGGGTTTGTGTTTGAGATGAAGACTTTGTTGATGAAGCCATTGAAGACCAAAAGAGTGAAGGTCCAGTTCAAGAGTTGATGAAGAGTGTAGCTTGCTTGCAGCTGTTGAAGGTTATAGGAACTAGGAGCTAGGTAGGGCTTAAAGTAGAAACTTGCTTCATAAACATGGAAGGTCTTGTTTGCCTCCATCCCTCTCTATGATGCAGAGTCTCTCTAGGACACTCACCCCTTCCTTTGGAAGGCTTGGTGACAGTATCTAAGAGATAGAACTCTTGAGAGAAACATTCTACATTTTGTTAACAGTCTGTTTGCCACCTTTGGTGGTCAACTAGCTGTCTAACATCCCAGTTCATCCTATTGATGGTTCCTCATCTTGGAGAGTGTGATTTGAAGAAAAGCCATGAAAGATTGAAGATAGAGACCTTGCTTAAAGATGAAGATTGTGCTGTTGAAGCTGTGCCTTTGACTGCTGTTGTCTGAAGCCCTGCTGTTTGAAGCTGTTGAAGTTGTTTACTGTCAGAGTTTCTTTCCTTGAAGAGTGATGCTTGCTTGAAGCTGGTAGATGTTTGAAGATGACTTGAAGACAGATGATGAGGCTAGCTGTGCAGAATTGTTGTTTGCTGTTTATTTTTGTTGTTTATAATTTTTGATGTATTGTTTGAGTTTCCCGGACTGTATTGTTTGCCAATTAATCTGTTAGGTTGAAAGCGAATTTTGTTCGCTTTTGCCTGTTGTTTTCTAGGTTCGAGGTTGAGTGGGACTCCCTTGCCTCGCTTGTATTGTTGCATTCATGCATATTTTACTGTTTTATTGTATCTGTTGCTTCTGTTTCCGTTTATCCCCTTCGGATCTCTGTTTCTCTCTGTGCAAGAGAGGAGCATGATAGACATTAGGTCTTAACCCATGCATGATAACATTAGGTTAGTTTGATTCCCTTTTCAACCATAGGTTAGAGTTCTGTCTCTTCTTTCTCAAAACAAACAGAAAAACACAATAAACATTTCAAACACAATAAAAAACAGTTCTTGCGTAAAAGATTGTAAACCAATCAAAACGTCATTTTTTTGTCCGCTTGGACCAGTAATCAGGAGAAAACCTTTTTCAGAAGGAATAAAAACAATCAAGACAGACTTGTGTCGTACGTGGCCCGAACTACGTTTGCTCTGATCTTTCATGTTGTATGAAAGTACGTAGGCATAGGATGCGACATCCTAGCGAGCAACCTTCCCCTCCTTTCCAGTAGGTAGGCGAACTACGTTGACTCTGATTTCTCGTCCCAGACGGGAATACGTAGGCATAAAGTGCGATACTTTGCCGAGTCATTTTCTTTTCTTTTAACCCCAGACCTGTAGAGTAGATAGAATAACAATCTTTTCGACCGAAAACAAGCGTGGATCCCGTCGAGTACGACGGACGTGAGGGGTGCT
This sequence comes from Lathyrus sativus, assembly GCA_963859935.3. Classification (NCBI taxonomy): domain Eukaryota; kingdom Viridiplantae; phylum Streptophyta; class Magnoliopsida; order Fabales; family Fabaceae; genus Lathyrus; species Lathyrus sativus. The sequence continues at coordinate 350,963,130 of OZ012740.1, read as the reverse complement.
AATACCTTCCCCTTGCGTAACCGACTCCCGAATCTAGGATTTGGTTGCGATGAACATTCCTTTCCCGTCTTTGCGGTAGGTTTACTTCGAGCGTTTCCTTTCCCTCCGTTGGGATAAATAACGCACGGTGGCGACTCTACTGTTCAGCCGGCGCCGATTTTCGCAGTAGCGACAGTACGCACGCCGGCGGGCATGCTATGACAAGAAAGATCCTGAGAGCAGGATACTACTGGCTGACGATGGAATCGGATTGCTTCAAATTCGCGAAGAGGTGTCATAAATGCTAGATTTATGCTGATAAGATTCATGTGCCGCCGTGCCCATTAAATGTCATGTCCTCCCCGTGGCCGTTCTCCATGTGGGGCATCGACATGATAGGAAAGATCGAGCCCACTACATCTAACGGTCATCGCTTCATTCTAGTAGCTATCGACTACTTCGCCAAGTGGGTGGAGGCAGCCTCATATGCTAATGTGACCAAGCAGGTGGTGGCTAAATTCATAAAGAGGGATATCATCTGTCGTTACAGAGTTCCTGAGCGGATCATTACGGATAATGGTTCGAATCTGAATAACAAGATGATGAAGGAGCTGTGCCAGAGTTTCAAGATTGAACACCACAACTCATCTCCTTACCGGCCGAAGATGAATGGCGCCGTTGAAGCGGCCAATAAGAACATAAAGAAGATTGTTCAGAAGATGGTTGTGACCTACAAGGATTGGCACGAGATGTTGCCATTCGCACTGCACGGTTATTGTACGACGGTACGTACGTCAACCAGGGCAACTCCTTTCTCCTTAGTGTACGGTATGGAGGTTGTCCTACCGTTAGAAGTGGAGATCCCTTCTTTGCGAGTTTTGGTTGATGTGAAACTCGACGAGGCAGAATGGATTAAGAACCGACTAAACCAACTCAGCCTGATGGACGAGAAGAGGTTAGCATCGATTGCGCATGGTCGTTTATACCAAAGCCGAATGAAGAAAGCTTATGATAAGAAGGTGCGTCCTAGAAGCTTTCAGACGGGTGATCTCGTCCTGAAGAAGATTCTTCCTCCACACTCCGATCATCGGGGCAAGTGGACTCCCAATTACGAAGGTCTGTACGTCGTCAGCAAGGTCTTCTCGGGAGGAGCTTTGTTGTTATCCCCGATGGATGGTGAAGATTTTGCATCCCCGGTGAACGCAAACGCAGTTAAAAAATACTTTGCTTAAAAATGACCCGCTGGAAAGAAAAAGAATATCCAGGCAAAAATGGGGCATCCCGGCGAACCATAAGAAAGGAAAAAAGGTTCGGGCAAAAATTAGGGATATAAATTGAAAAAATGTACACCCGCAAAGTCGAAAACCCGGATGGGCGACTTTGGCAAAAAAGGGTATCCCGGTGAACTGAAAACCCGCAAAGGGCGGTTCACGCAAAAGTTAGGGATTTGAAAAAGCAAATGACTGCGTTCTGCGTATGGACTTTCATTGTTTAGTGGTTTGGAAGACCTGAGGGCCGTTTATCCGAATCAATCTCTTCTGAAGCTGAAGCGTCGGAGAAGTATCGAAGTCGAGTGGGTCATAGAGGGATCAACTCATGGTGTTCGTCTACGCCTCGCTGCCGACATTTGTATATACTGATGTATATTTATGTTTTATTTTTGCGCGGCTTCCTCATTCCAGGAGCTTGCATCTGTTGTAAAACATTTTTACCCATTCAGGGGTTCGTTATCAATAAAATGTATACTATTCAGCAATTCTGTTTTCCTGTTTAGCATTTATCTGTTTTGTTTGCGAAAAAGAACGCCGATGTTTTTGATAAAATGCGCATACATAAACTTACTGGCCTAGGCCACTGATTGTTGAAACAATGAATTACTTGAACATTGTCACAAGATAATAACCTTGATAGGTCCCTTTGAGAGGGGCATCTTGTCTGTTTGTTTATGTTGTTACAGGTGTAGCATATTCCAGACAGTGCGCCGTGCGCATCTCAAGCAGGATGATTCCTCCTTCTCCAGCAAGGTTCAACAATCTCTCCCCGCAGAGTCCGAACATGAGATCGTGAGCATTGATATGTCTCCCCGGGCAGAGAAGATTCTCTCCCCAGCCAAGTACATCCTGAAGGAACGGTATCTCCCCAACTGAGTCATGCGCTGAAGTATGCAGCAGTTGATAGTTCCAGACTGAAGTCTCCATCGGAATTGAGATTCCCCATAGAGTCGTACTCTCCCCAGTAAGCAGGATGATTCCTTCTTCCCCAGCCGAGTTTGCAGATCCCCAAGAGAGCCGAGTCCTTGGAAGCCACTCAGGCCATGATTGGTTTTCCCCAGTGGAGTGTTGAATAGCTGATGCTGTGTTTCCCCGCCGGAGTCGTTGTCTCCAGGAAGGTTAGTCGTGAAGGCCGTGCAGTTTATCTCTGCGACTAACATCGCTTTCCTCAGCAGGTCCAGGTTCTCGCAGAGCTTCATCCCCCGCAGCAGTCAACTGAAGTTTGTTTCCCCTTGCGGAGTCCGATTGAGATTGGCGTGACTTCTTTCTCCTCGGCAGGAAGTTTCTCCCTTCAGCATTTATTTTGCTGACGAGATCGCAGCATTTTGCATGATTGCATAGCATCTATCATAAACGCATAGCATTTCCACCGCGTGGAACATTGCGCCATTGCTGAAGCATATGCATATGAAACATTAGATATGTCGTTGCCGTTCTTGTTTTGCAGGTGTTCCCCCGCAGAATGGCTTGATCAAGATGATTCTTGAATTCCCCAGCAAAGTCGTTCGCCCAAGATGATTCTTGAATTTCCCCCACCGGAGTCGCTTGCTCAAGATGAATCTTGAATTCTCCCCCGGCAAGGTCGTTTGCTTAAGATGATTCTTAAAATCCCCAGTGAAGTCGCCAGAGAGGGTTGCTCAAGATGATGCTTAGAGTCCCCAGCAGAGTGTTTGCTCATGACGATTCCTGAAATCTCCAGCAGAGTTATTGGTTCAAGATTATTCCTGAAGTCTCCGACGGAGTTATTTGTCCAAGATGATTCTTAATGTCCTCAGCAGAGATGATTCCCCCAGAATGATTTCTGGAGCAGAGTTGCTTGATATTTCCCCAGAATCCCCAGCAGAGATGCGTCATCCCCAGCAGGTTTCCAAACAGGGAAGTTGAAACTTCCCTCGAAGACTTGATGATCAAAGTCCAACCGTGTTGACAAAGTAGTTCTCTCAGCTGAAGCAGAGTGCCTGATGGCAGAAGGTTGGATGTCCCCAATTGGTTCAGGATTGACCGAAAATTCTATTCCCGACTTACTGATGAAGTCCGGCGGATGCCCGAAAGTCTTCTATGAATGCCTGATGGCATGATTAACTTGATTGTTGACCTGATGAGTCCCGAGGAATCTTGATGCCTGACGGCATGATCGACCATGTATCATCGGTTACCGTGTGACCAATTCTCCAGCTAGTTGTCGTGCAGCTAATAGTTCAGTTTTCGAAGATTTGTTCCCATCAGAGTATCGTGTACTTGTGCAGTTGGCAAATTTCCGGGTTTGTCGGTATTCAACCGTCTCGCACCTTGATTGGTTGAGAGTCGTTCGCTTCTCACCCAGTCAGGTTCAAGCCGCTTGAATAGGGGCAGCTGTTGCACCCCAAAATTTGACCAACATTTTTTTGCCTAGCTTGTGTTTCATTTCATTCACATTAGCATTATCATTTGCATTTCATTGACATGTATGCAAGAGATCAAGAGGTATGATTACCAATCAAGAGCTACACAAGAGTTTGAAGCTAGCTAAGAAGGTTATTGAAGTGTTCAAGAGTTGATATCCTTGTCAGAGAAGTGAAAAGATCCTTAGAGAGATTGGTTGAAACCAAGGTTGTGTGCCTCCTAACTTGAGAGTTGTGGGAGCTCCTCAGATGATTCTGAAGCCAAGAATGTGGACTTGAAGCCTTGAGAGAGCTTATGAGATGTCTTGAAAGCCATCATGGAGCCTAGATAGGTCATGGTGCAAGTTTAAGAAGACTCAGCCATGAGTGGTGCAGTTAGGGTTTGACTGGGTCAACCCTAGGTCAACTGATGATTTAGAGAGGGTTGAGACCTAATGTGATCATGGATTGATGCATTGAGATGCTATAATAATGATTCCAAGGTCAAATCATCATGATTGAAGAGTTTGAGAAGTTTCAGGCTAGGGTTTCTAAGACTTGACAGTGTAAAATCCCCTAGTTTGACCCCTATCTTCAAGGCAGTTTAGCTCAAGATGTGATTGTCATCTTATCTTACCCCCAACATGAATGTTGTATAGCTTGAGCTTAGCTATAATTGGAGTACTAGAAGTCCTTGGTAAGATTTGTAGAGCTCAAGTTATGACTTTGACAAGTTACAGGTCATCTGAGGTATGTGAATCTGGGGCCTTGAAAGTCACCCAACTTGCATCAAACTTTTTCCATAGAAGGATGATTCCTATGAACTTTTGGTCAACATGAATGTTGTTCCTTATCTTCTTAGCTTTCTATAGAGTACTAGAAGTCCTTGATAGGATTTGTAGAACTCAACTTATGGCTTTGACAAGTCAAGGGCATTTTGGTCATTTGGAGATTACAGGTCATTTCAACCATAAGGCCATAACTCCTATTTCCAAGCTTCAAATGAAAAAATGTTCAACATCAAAATTGCTTAAAATGATGTTTTAAGGCTATTAAGGAGGTCATGAGATGTTGAAAAGGCTTGTAGCTCAAAGTGGTAAAAATAACCTAAAATGAAGGCATAAGTTAAATAAGTCAAAGTTGGAAATTGATATTTTCAACCTACACATCCAAACCATGGCATGTAATATATCATTTTGACTCTAGAAAACATTTTAGAAACAATGGTTTAGCCACATTTTTGATTTGAGGTCTAAATCATGGACTTGCTTTGGAAAATGGTTACTTGCATATTAAGCAACATATGCAAAGCATAAGGAAGATCAATGCACAAGCTAGCAAAGCATCCTAACATCTCATGCATCTCATCTAAGGAGATTTTCAAAGGAGAACAAGCTGCTGCAAGAGGTATAGCATGGATTGGTGTAGGCTTGGCTTGAATTCAAAAACTCATGACATGAGAATCTCAAGTTCTCATTGGATGCTTCCAGAAAGTTCTGGATGGTTCAGAACCATCCTATATATTGATTAGAAGCTGCTCAGAAGCAAGGTTGGTGGGAGTTGAGAGAGGAAAGTGAGATTGCCATTTCATTTCTTCCATTGCCAGTAAAAACCAATTTCCATATTCTGCATCAATTCCATTGTTTCTTTCAATCCTAACACCTTCCATTGATCATACTGAGTGTGTGCATCCAAATTTGGGAGCAAGATCATGAAGGTTTGAAGAGTTGGCATTTGGATTTGGCAAGAAGCAAGTCACCATCGGATTTTGAGTTTCAAGTATCCTCTATCAAAACTTTTGCAAACAGTAGCAAGATCTTGGTACAAGGAGTGATTCTGGAGAGATTGAGGTGCTGAAGCGAAAATTTGATCTATCTGGTATTCAAGAATTGGCAGGTTTGCAACTTTTACTCTACACCTTAATTTAAGCGCATTTAGTTAGATTTGTTAGGTTAGAATGGTTAGAGACAAGTAGAAGATGGATTCTGGAGATTTTGAGATCATTTGGAGAGGATCAAGATGATGACACCATTTCTTTATTGATCAAGAACATGAGGTGTAGTGAGATATAACATGAGTTCTATAGCAAGTTTTAATCAGGATAATATGGTGAGTATGCTGGTATAATCAATTTCAAGAATAGTCAGAACTGAGATTTGAGCATAATTTGGATTCACTATCGGGTTTAGAGTTTGAGTACATTTCAGTGAATTCTAAGATGATGGTTATGATCAGCATGGAATTTAGAGTGTTCTAGGGTTTTAGATCTTGGATTTTGGGCGAGAATTGATGTGATACGATTGTGATGAAGAAAAGCATGATAGCTCTGTTTCCATGGATTCTTGCTTCCAAAACCCTGGCTGAAGGTAGGTGATGACTCAATGGCCGTTGGATCATGCAAAGACTCATTGACCGGACTTAGATCTAAAGGCCGAAATTTGATTTCACGTTTTGAAGAGGGAAAGTCTGAAAATGATGAAACGAGGCGTTTCATTAATTGGAGTCTTGGGCTTTAATGGATTGATAGCTATACACACCCCCAAGTCTTGGCCCATGATGATTTGAACTAGATATCCTTACTTATTGCACCGCGTATTTTTTCTTTTCCTTTATATTTTTGATTTTTTTTCTGATTAAATACATGGGCTTACGCGCATTGCTTTCTGAACCCCCATTTTAAGCCCACTCATATAATGTACTGCATCTCCTTGCTATTTGCACCGCATCTTTCACATTTTTATTTTCTTTTTCTTTATTTTTCCTTAATCTTTAGAAAATCATATTAAATAGAAAAATAATGATTTTGGCATGGGGATTTTTCCTCCTATTTCACATTTATGTCTAGAAAATTATAAAATAAAAACATTTGCATTCATGCATTTTTAATATTTTTTGTATATTTTCCCTTTTAATAGCTTTTAATTCATTTTATGTTGATACATAGTTTTGTAGAATTTTGTTTAGCTAGTTCCCTTTATATTTTTACACCATTATTTTTAGGATAGTTATATTAGGACTTTAGCTCCCCTCTGGATTTATTCCATAATTTTGTGATTAGTTTTCGATTAGTTTTGATTAGATGACTTTAGGTTGTGTAGGTTTAGGTCAATCCTTAACATAGGTCCACAATAACGCTAGAATTTTGGGTTTTTAGGTCAAGTTAGATAGTGGGACATATAGGGTATTAAGGGTAGTTATATAGGATCCCCTAGAAATTATATTAGATTTTAATATAATAGTATACTATTTTTAATTGATTGCTGTTTGTGTTGCCCCTGTGGGCTTGTATTTTGTTTTGCTTTTCTTTGTGGGCTTTTGCTTGGCTTGGTGGGCTTGGTCTTGCTTTGTGGAGCATGGAGGAGCATAGTGAAAGACTTGAAGATTGAAGAAGGAGCTTTAGAGCTTGAAGACTTGTTTGTTTTGTTGTTGTTTTAGGGTTAGGAATTAAGTAGAGCTTAGACTTAGTTAATTTCTTTCTTAAACAGGGATGGTATCTTTCACCTCCATTCTTCCCCATGATTCAAGGTCCTTCCATGGTATTCACCTCCCTCCTTTGGAGGGATAAGTGATGGTACCTAGGAAGTAGAACCTTTAAGGGAACCATTCTTCTGATGTTAAAACCTTATAGGCCTCATTTGGTGGTCAATAAGCAGTTTAATATCCTAGCTTATCCAGTTAAGTGATTTCTTCTGGTTTGAGTATCTTGAAGATGTTGGGCTTGAGTGTGAAGATGAAGACTTCATTGAAGAGTATGGAAGAGGATGATTCCCTGAGCATTGCCATTGCAGCTGAGGCTTGAAGAGCAAGAAGAGACAAGTTGATACTTGAAGACCCAATGAAGATCCAGTAAAGACTGAATGGAGAGCTGAGGCTTAAAGACTGAAGGATGAAGTTGACATTTCCAGATGATTGAAGACTACTCTGAGAAGCTGAAGCTTGCAGATGGAGAGAAGATAGTTGAGACTGGTAAAGTAAGAAAGCTGAAGCTTGAAGAAGAAGATTAGGTTGAAGCTCCTGTTTGATAGGTGGAAACCCTGGAGAAGCAAATTGATATTTGTCATGAAAGATGATAGTCCTGAAGGGTGAAGGAGGTCTGAAGATTGAATTGCTGTCAGAAGAGCTGACGCTTGGAGTTGGATTGAGAGAGAGTTGTTGATCTGCTACTTTCTTGTCTGTTTTCTTTTCTGTATTGCTGATGTGCCTTGTTTGACTTGCTTGATGCATTAGAATAAGTCCATATCTATACTGACTTTAAGCTAGGAGCATGATTGCACTAGAGGTTGAGTTGCTCCCTCTTCTTGTATTGTTACTATATGGCTTTGCTTGCGGGTATTCGGTAGAGCCTTGCTCCCTTGCCCATGTGGTTTATTTTTCTTGATAGCATGATGTTACTTCTTCTGTATGATTGTAGTTTACTGTATTTTGCTTGATAGCATGTTGTTATTTCCTCAGTATGATTACTGTTATTCATTTTGGCTTGAGGTTGAGATGAGCTTGTGGAGGCTGCTGCCCTACACACATTTCCTCCCTCACTTGCATTGCATGCATTTTACAGTCATTTGCTGTTTACTGTTTAAGCTGATGCTTTATCCGTTTCTGTTTATCATTGACATGATCCCTTAAGACTCTCATTTCCTTTGATAAGGAAGTGATGATTAGAACTTTATGTTGAAACCTATGCATGATAACTTCTAGGAGTTCCCTGTTTCAAACTTCAACTATAGGATGAATCCTTGGCATGACAACAGTAGGACTTGATAGTCTCCCCGTAGTTGAGCCCGTTCTCTTCTCATCTCAAAACAGATTAAGATACAGTAATCATGAATGATTTCTTTCATACGTTACGAGCCTTAAGCTATCTGAGGTAGGATTATTGGAGAGCTTCTTTTCAACAGTCTGGATGTTTAGTATGGCACCCTTTGGGTGACATGCGACGCATTCACTCTCAGGTCATAGTCTCTAGTGCGATTGAAATTGCAAACACAATAAAAAAAACACTTCTTTCGTAAAAGACAAAAAACAAACTTCAAACCTTTTTGCCCAGTGGGCCCATAAGTCAAAGGAAAACTTTTCTGAAGAAAAGAGTGTCGTTAAACTTCAGCGCCAACAGGCTTTGTCCCTAACTGCTGGAACTGCTGTTTAACCCTGCTCGATAAAACAGATGAATCTGAATTCCCGTAAGCAGTATTAGCCCGAACTACGTAAGCTCTGATCTCTCATACCTATTAAGAGTACGTAGGCACAATACTGACGTATTGGCGAGCCACCTTCCCCGTAACCCGTAGTAGGTCGAACTACGTTGACTCTGATTTCTCATTCTCTGATGAGAATACGTAGGAATAAAGTGTGACGCTTTGCCGAGTCATTTTCTTTTCTTTTCAGACCAGCCTTGATGGGTAGATAGATAAACCAACTCGTCCAGTAAACACAACAAGTGTGGATCTCGTCGAGTACGACGGACGTGAGGGGTGCTAATACCTTCCCCTTGCGTAACCGACTCCCGAACCCAGACAATGGTTGCGATGACCTTGTCTTATACCTTTTCGTCAGGTTTTTCCGATCGTTTCCTTTCCCGCTCTGAGGGATAAATAACGAAAGTTGGCAACTCTTCTGTTTTGCCGGCACCTTATTTTCGCGGAAGCGACACATATGAAGGAGGGAAGTAAAATAAGGGGAAAAGGGGTAAAGACAATAAAAGACTTTGTAAAATCTAAAGTAAAACAAGTAAATTGCATTAAGTTAAAAGATGGTGTGTTTACATCACGTACATTCTCTACAATACTCGCTTTCTATACACTCGGATACTTGGAGTAATTTCAAGAGTAATTTGTACAATAGTAAATTACAACACACTTTGGATATGTCTAAGACACCCTATTTATAGAAATAAAAAATAACCTCCAATAACCTCCATCATCACCTCCTTGTGCCATTTGTCACAAATGCATGGTTATACTGCTCCTAGGGTGACACGTGTCTCCCTCAATATTCAACAAGCGAAACCGTTCCCTCCAATATTTGAATTTCAAATCCTTCGATGAACCATCCCTCTCAGCAAGCGGTCGAACTACTGGCTTCTGGATGAGTCCTTTGACTTCTTCTTCTGGTTGCTTTGCCTCTTTCGACCATTCTCTTGTTCTCAACTTATTTTTTACCCTTTTGTCTTGAATACCTTCTTTCTACATGAGGCGTCGAATTTAGGAGTTAACATCAAGATAGATCGGAAGTGCCTTTTTGGATCATCCCAACTTGATCCTGATTTTTCTTCATTTCTACCACAAGGAAGCTCTTGGATCTTGAATATTCTCTGGGTTTCTAGCTTGGATCTGTTAATTTCAAGTGAATCAACACTTATTAAAGAAAATCTCAGCTTTGAAGGTTGGTAATTCTAGATCTAATTCTGTTTTGAGCTTATTTGCATAATCATAATGTAGATTCATGACTTTTGTTACTTTTTTTTATCCATTTTGATGATTTAGATCTTGGTGATTTGTGATTTCAGTGTTTCATTGTGTTTACATGATGTTTGATCATTGGTATTTGATGTTAAATTCATGTTTAATTGATAACATGTTCATATGAGTGATTGGATAAGTTGTTGGATGCTGAAAACTGATTTTAAAAGCTGATTTTCTATTTTTGGTTCAGTGGTAACCGGTTACCACATATAGGGTAATCGGTTACCCTTTACAAATTTCACGTTCTAGGCTGTTTTTACAGCAAGTAACCGGTTACCTGATTATGAGTAACCGGTTATCACTGAACAAAGTGCCTTGTTTTTGCATTTTCTTGCTTGTTTGAGGTTCCTTCTCACATGTAAACTTCATGATCTAATAAGATGAATTTATATGGATTATTTTTGACATATTTCATCATTCTTGAATGTTTGATTTGGATTCTTCGACACGTGACGTCTGATTTCTGTTTGAGTGCATAACATGTTATTATTTCTTGATTGATGAATGATCACACACTTTGCTTGCTTATATCATGTTAATTGGTTATCATGAATTGTTTGCTTTGCTGGATGTTTGATGCATGTTTGCGCTTATTCCAAACTTCGCTTTGTTGCGCGTTTGTTTGATCGGTCGATCGTTCAATTTGATTTGAAAAGCATGTTGATCTTGATGATTCTTGTTGATGCAACGTTGTTGATCAATTATGTTTGATTGTTGAAGCATGCCCATTGTTGCATGACATATATTCATGATCGGTGTTTGTTCATGATTAATTTCATTCTTACATGCTTGCTGCCCTACTTTCCACAACAGTGGTGGTTTTGAATTTTGCATACTGTCTTTGCGTTGCTTGCTTGCTGCCTGCCTTTTTGCACATGCTTGTGCTGAAATATGTGCTGTTATAGGCTATTTTGCCTGTATGCTGAATTTTATTGCTGTTTTGTGCAAGAGGCGTTGATGTAGCTGCAATTTTTACCTTGTTTCTTCGCTTTTTGCTTTCCGTGAACGGATGGGCAGACAAAAGGAGCTATCCAGTATGTAGAGGATTTGTTGAGAGCTCGTGTGTTGGATCAAGATGGGTAAGAAGGAGGTGTGGGACTCCTTTGTGTTGATATGTGTCTGGCAAGAGTGTTGTGCTCGGACTTGTGATTGTGCAAGAGACGACTGAAAAGATTAGAGGATCCGAGAAAGAACGTGTTTTGAGAGTTACGATAGTAACTGGTGTTGAGCGAGCTTGAGGTCTCGAAAGAAAACTGTGTCTTGTTGAATCTGTATCAGAGTAGCGCAGCGGAAGCGTGGGAAAATAGCATGTTAGATTGTTTTACCGCTGTCACTAGGAGAAATTGCATGATGTGTTCATGTGTCTAAGCTGAGGAAGCGCATCGATCCAGATGGATGGTGTATGAGTGAGAGAGGATTTGACTGTTGAGACAACTTTAAGGAAAAAGGGATTGTCTTGGTAAAGGTATTTTGGAGGACCAACTAGAGAAAGTTGGATTTGAATCGGATAATATTTTCGAGGACGAAAATTCCTAAAGTGGGGGAGAGTTGCAACAGCCCGATTTTTAATAACTGATTAATTGTACTGGTTAGTTGGTTTGTATGGTTTAAAGTGAATTATTGGATTTAACTGATTTATTCTAATTGGTAGAATCATGAGGGTTTATCAGATGTTTTCTAACCAATGTCAAGATGAGATATTTTATGAGAAAATGAATTGACAAATATTTTAAGAGAAGAAATATATTGGAGAGAAATAGGAAGGCAGGAGATATATATATGGGGGAAGAGGAACGACAATGGAGGAAGAAGAGAAAGTAGAAGGAAAAAGAAGGAAAAGCTTAGAAAGCTCAAGAATGACTTCTAGCTTCCGATTAATCGAGGTAAGGGTGTGAAATCTTACTATCTTAATCAATGTGTATGATTATGTATGTGTGTGTTGGACTTGTTGGGGTTTTCTACTCATTTTCCATTTAGGGCAGAAGTTGGTTCAATCGGTAGAGACGATGTTTTATCGGTTAGAATCGAGAATGAACGGAGTAGTTTAGTCGGGTAGTGTTGGGTTAAGTCTACTGGAGTTGATTTGTACTGAATCGGTTGGTTTTGTGAGGTTTGGGCTTTTGGATAGCCATGGAAGTTCTGATCTCGCAGGTTCGCCAAGCGAATGGCAGCAAGGCTTTGCCAGGAGAAGCCCAACGAACGGTAGCGAATCAAGTCAGAACCAAACACCCTGTCTTCGCTGGCAAGTTCGCCAGGCGAATGAGAGTGGCGAAGGTTCGCCAGGCGAGTGTGCTAGCGAGTACTAGCGAGTAATTCCAGAATAAATCCCAGTCGTCTTCGCTGGCAAGTTCGCCAGGCGAACGGGTAGCGAAGGTTCGCCAGGGGCTTCGCCAGGCGAAGGTTAGCGAACACAGCTGCATGTTTTCTTTTCTTGTGCTTTCCATTCGTGGATTGATTGTGTGGTTTGGTTGCGATCATTCCTTGTCTGAGATGACTAATTATATGTTATTATGTGTGCTGTGGGTAGCCGTATGGCGTGAATCCTAGATTATGAATTGATTCTGAATATGTGGCCTTTTGGCATATGTGATGCATTGTTTAAATTGATTGAAAATGCATGATGGATGTGATTGAGTCTATTGCCGTTTGGCATGATATTTGCAAGTACATATTGCTCGTATGTGATGTATGATGATTGTAAATGTGAACCATGTTTAAATATTGTGAGTGCATAATGAATATATGCGATTAACATGATGAATGCATGAGTATGTTTGTAAACATGTGTGCATTTCAAGAGTGTCATGAGTCATGTTGCATGTGAAGCATCATGGTATGCATTCTTGTGTGTTTGATTCCTCGGAGAATCTGCAGAACCTCGTGTGCCCTTGTGGTGTGTGAGAGATGGTTATTTATTGATCCCTCGGAGGATTTGCAGAACCTCGTATGTTGCGATGGTTATATTGATTCCTCGGAGAATCTGTAGAACCTCGTGTGCCCTTGTGGGGTGTGAGCGATGGTTATTTATTGATCCCTCGGAGGATTTGCAGAACCTCGTATGTTGCGATGGTTATATTGATTCCTCAGAGAATCTGCAGAACCTCGTGTGCCCTTGTGGGGTGTGAGCGATGGTTATTTTTGGTTCTTCAACTTGAACCTGCTGAAATGAGTCGGTACCGCATTTGCATCTGCATAGAGTCGTTTGTCGGTCTCTATGAGTTGCATGTTGTCATCTTCATATGATGCATTGGTGAAATAAACATGTGTGTAGATGTTTATGTGAATTAGCAATGGAGTAAACATGTTGTGTGTGTTTATTGAGTTAATGTGTATGTTATGTGAATTAATGCGAATTGCGGTAAACGAAACATAATGTATATGTGATTGTTAGGAGAAGTGTGCATATGTGTGTGTGTGTGTGTGTGTGTGTATATATATATATATATATATATATATATATATATATATATATATATATATATATATATATATATATATATATATATATATATATATATATATATATATATATATATATATATATATATATATATATATATATATATATATATATATATATATATATATATATATATATATATATATATATATATATATATATATATATATATATATATATATATATATATATATATATATATATATATATATATATATATATATATATATATATATATATATATATATATATATATATATACGATATGTTGATGTGGGAGTGGTGAGTGTGTGAATTGATTGAGAAATGTGGCATATATGTATTTTATGATTGTTTATATACATAATTATATGCATTGTTATTATGGTAATATTTCTCACCCTTCTGCTGTTTTATGATGCTCTATGAGGCATTGCCGATTAGGATTGCTGGAGGTGTATTTTGGAGTATAGCTCCTTCTCTCTTGAGTCGGTCGCTCTGATGTGTAACGTCGGGTAGCTAGGCTTGTAGAGTATCTTCGTGATACATTATATATATGTAATAGTTGATGATGTTTGGTAAACTGTGATTGATGTTATGAACAACCTAATGACGTGTACTTGTATTTCATCATGTCTTAAGTAATTCAATGTTTTAGTCTTCCGCTTTAACAGAAAACATGAATATGCTTATTTTAAAGAACCATGCGTTTATTCTTTTTAGTTGAGATTTACCCCTTTTGAATTATTTCTTTATAAACATTAATATTCATGTGGTCGTTTCGTGAGTAATGTGACGCACTTCTTTTATACCATGAAATAAATATACTCTGATGGAATTTTTAATTCGTGCCTAAATGATTTAATTGTGTTATTTGGGGGTGTAAAATGGGGGCGTTACACGATGTCCTATTGTGTCTTTTTCGTTTTTTTTGTTCTCGTTTCTGTTTAGCAGTAGCTTATAAATAAACACACCCTTTGATTAGACAACAAGCGTGGATCATATTGAGTACAACGGACGTGAGGGGTACTAATACCTTCCCCTTATGTAACCGACTCCCGAATCCAAGATTTGGTTGCGATGACCTTGCCTTTTCCCGTTCTTCAGGTTTTCTTTGATCATTTCGTTTCCTTCTATTTGGGATAAATAACGTTCAGTGGCGACTCTTCTATTTTTCTGCTGGGTGTTTTTCGCAGTTGCGACAGCTGGCGACTCTGCTGGGGAAGGTTCCGTATGCGAGCCAATCCTATTAGTTGTCTGTTTTTTGTCTTTGTGTGTTTACTTTTGTGCAGTTATTTTCTTTTATGTACATTATCATGTTATGTATTATTGCATTTGCATTTTATTATTATATTATGTTGTTGTTGGGTGGGTGGTTCCAAGAGAGATAAGCCTAATACCCAGGCTTCAGTACACAGAATCACACGTACAATATCATACAATGATCATTCAACAGTAACGACAATCACAATGAAATCATAATATCATGAAAATTAATTAGAAGGCAAGAACAGACAACATTCCTACGAGAGAAAGGACATCTCACTACCCTCTCATGTTAAATCACCCATATTGAAATTCATTCTCCCCCCTTACCTTGGATTTGATCTCTTTTATGACAACAATAGAGAAAACTGGTTCTTCTTCCCTAGCTCTCCTTCCTCGATCTTTTTCCTCTTTCACGTGTTAACTGTATAAACCCACTAATACTCTCTAAACCCTCTTAATTAGGTTTTAATTCATTTAATTTAATTATTGATAATAATAATAATAATATTAATAATATTAATAATAACAATAATAATAACCATAATCCTATTAATATTATTATGAATAATAATTGTAATAATAATAGTAATAATCATAATGCTCCTAATCTTGTTATTAAATTATTCAATATTCTAGGTCCATATTACCCCCCAACTAAGGTCACCTCTTACTCTCGCCCTTAACTTCCTACCCTTATCAAAGACATCACAACCAATACATACACAATAAGGTATAAAATGACTAAATAATTTAAATGGGGTGTTACAACTCTCCCCCACTTAAAATATTTTCGTCCTCGAAAATGTACCTGAAGAGAACAATTCCGGATACGACTCTCGCATCTTGCTCTCCAATTCCCAGGTCACACTTCCTCCAACAGCTCCTCCCCAAGCTACTCTCACCAACGGGATATCTTTCCCTCTCAGTTGTTTCATCTTGCGGCCTTCGATCCTCAACGACATCGCCTCCACCGTAAGGTTATCTCGAACTTGCGCTTCATCTCTCTGAAGCACATGAGATGGATCAGCAACATACTTCCGAAGTTGCGATTGTCGCTACTGCGAAAATCGGCGCCGACAATACAGAAGAGTCGCCACCGTGCGTTATTTATCCCAAGGAGGGAAAGGAAACGCTCGAAGTAAACCTAACGCAAAGACGGGAAAAGGTATGGTCATCGCAACCAAAACCTGGATTCGGGAGTCGGTTACGTAAGGGGAAGGTATTAGCACCCCTCACGTCCATCGTACTCGATGGGATCCACGCTTGTTTGGTTTGTACGGATTACACTTCTATCTAAACTAAAGGATGAGGTCTGAAAAGAAAAGAAAACATGACTCGATAAAGCATCGCACTTTATGCCTACGTATTCCCGTCTGGAACGAGAAATCAGAGTCAACGTAGTTCGCCTAACTACGGGTGAAGGTGGGGAAAGGTTGCTCGCTAGGACACCGCATCCTATGCCTACGTACTTCCACACTGCATGGAAGATCAGAGCAAACGTAGTTCGGGCTACGCACGACACAAGCTGTTCAAGTGTCTTTTATGAAAAATATCACCTTAAACAAGGGTTTTCTTATTGCAAAAAGGTTTGTGTTTGTTCAAATCTTTTGACGGAAGAAATGAATTGATTTTGTTATAGCCTTTATTAATGTTTTTCTGTTGTTTTGAGAAAGAAGAGACAGAATTCTAACCTATGGTTGAAAAGGGAATCACACTAACCTAATGTTATCATGCATGGGTTAAGACCTAATGTCTATCACATCCTCCCTTGAACAAGGAAGAATGGAAGTCCTACGGGAAAGGAAAACGAAAGGAAGAAACGGAAATACAAGTAATAACCGCATACAAGTGAACATGAATATAGCAATGGTAAATGCAATGCAAAGGAGGGAGGACGGTTCATCTCAACCTCAAGCCCATTCATGGATGGAATAAGAAAATATCAAGCGATCATATGCAAAGAATCGAGTGAAAACTCCGAGTGAAACGCGTAATCCACTATTTGGAATCGCAACGTGCTATCATGCAAACAAGTCGAAAATCGGGCAAGCTACACATACAAATAACAGCCACCTAAGGGTCTTCCAAT
This sequence comes from Lathyrus sativus, assembly GCA_963859935.3. Taxonomy (NCBI): domain Eukaryota; kingdom Viridiplantae; phylum Streptophyta; class Magnoliopsida; order Fabales; family Fabaceae; genus Lathyrus; species Lathyrus sativus. The sequence goes on along the minus strand of OZ012740.1, from coordinate 350,946,265 downwards.
ACCTCTAACCTATCTACAATAAGAAATATAAACCACGGCGTTCATCACGCAAACACAAAGCGGCCGTTGGAGCCTTAACAAAAATAAAGTCCGTTTGGAAGTCCAAATTACAAGTCCGAATACAAAAATATAAGAAGAATAGAAAAAGGGGATAAAAAATTCAAATAAAAATCTCCAATGCCCTACATCAAGCCACAAACCAGGGGTGAGAGATACCATAAAAATATCCAAAGATAAATGGTCAAATAAGATGGAAACATTGCAAGATATCTCATGTATACCAAAGGAAAGATTAAAATGGAGCATGTTAAAGAAAGCATCCAAAACCAATTAAAATGGTACAATAAAATTCCCACAAAAATATATCACAATACCTCAACGTGTGTATGAGATCCCTGCAAAAGGATTGACATTTAAATTGTGTTTTGATAGGTCAAAGAAATTCAACAAAATGATAGCACCAGCATTGGCCTTTTTATGACGACCCAAATGTAAAAAATCCAAAGAAAATGTAAAAAAATGGTAAAATTATAATTCCAGTTTTATTAAATCCTAGACATATTAAAGATTCAGCACAAAAAAATGGGGATCAAAAAGACTAATTTTCCTATTTTTTATGATTATTTGAAGTCAGCATATAAAACAGAAAAAATAAAAGAAACATGGCAATAGGAAAATAAAAGAAAATAACATGAATAAATAAAAGTGGCATGAGGCTTATGTGGCCGATTGCGTGGCGCAGTGAGAGGCGTTGGATGAATGGAAGAAACCTTGACTTGGAAATGCATCCGACGGTGTTAACACCTTCTTCTCCAAATCAAATTTTTCAACTTTGTGAATAGTAACCCGCAGCTCCATGAACATGAGTTTTTTGCTACTTTGAAGCACCATAACTCCATCAATAATTATCCGTTTCGCACAAAATTTTGGTCAAACTTGAAGGAAAAAAAATCAAGGAATCCAAATATGGTCTTAGATTTTCTTGAAACTCTCTCTAACTCCCAAAACGTGGCACCTCAAGAAAAACTCAAGAACCAAAAATTGTCATAAAACCCATCTTTTTTGTACTAGAATCCATGTAGGAGATGAGAGCAATGTAATGCAACAACAATAATGCAAGAAAGACTCATAAATCATGAGTTATGTCGAATTCTTTATACCTCCAAAAAATGGCTTATGGAGCTTCACTCGATCACCAATTCTTTGAGAAAATGATGTGGACACGTCCTATAATTGATGAGGAAGGTGTTTGGATGGAAAGAAAGGAGTGAATTGATGGAAAACAAAAAATCAATTTTTCACTTGGAGCTCACTTTAATGGAGTTGTGTAGCTTGGTTCATGCATCAATTATGGCCAAAAAAGTGTTGAATCAATTGTAAGAATGATAAGGAATGTATTTGCAATTGTGGAATGAACCAAAAGTGGGAGAAAAATGGAATTGAAAATTTTAGTTCTCAAGTGTAGAAAAATGTGGGAAAATGGAAAAATGGTGAAGAGAAAAATGAAAAATGAAGATTCAATATGATTTGCAAATGGAGAAAATGGATTCAACATCAACTATCACCAACCTTTACTCTTAATGATCTCAATCCAATATATAGGAGAGCATGGAAAGATCTAGAGTCTTCTAGATCAATCTAGGATGATTCTAGAAACTTCATGAATTTCTCATGATATGGTATTTTGATGTCTCATGATATCTCACTTCAATCCACTAACAGCCCCTTAACCACCTTTTAAAATCTCTTTTCATGACAAATTGGAGTGATATGAGTGAAAAACAAGGGATTCATTTGCCTTATGTTGAGTTTCTCACATGTACCTTATTATGCAAGTAATGGAATTACAAAGCAAGTCCATTTTTTAACCCTCAAATCAAAATTGTGGCTGAACCAAAGTCTTTAAAATGTTTTTTAGACTCAATTTGATATAACATATGCCCCATTTTGGATTTGTAGATTGCCCATACCAATTTTCAATTTGAACTTTTTCAACTTATGTCCATTTTTTAAGTCATTTTCACCAACTTTTGTCAATTCTTGCTACAAGCTTTTCCAACATGCCATGACCTCTTTTCTAGGCTTAAAATGTCATTTTGAACAACTTTTATGTTGTGAAGTTTTTCATTTGAAGCTTCCTTGTATGAGTTTTAGGCATACACTAAGAATGACATATAATTCCACTTTCCCAAAATACCCCTGACTTGCACAAACTATAACTTGAGCTTCACAAATCAGATGAAGGCATACCATACCTTTTTGGAAAGGGGAGATCATGAAGAACAACCCTTATGTTTGCCAAGAATTCATTTGAAAACTCCTTGAAGGTCAAAAGTTGCTTGGAAGACAGACAACTTTCACATAAAAAGTTTAGTGTCCTCAGAGGACCTGTAACTTGCAAGAGCCATAACTTGAGTTCTATAAATCACCTTGATGACTTCCACCACTCAAATTAAAGCTATGAGGATGCTCTACAAGTCTCATGTGGACCAAAAGTTCATATGAAGCTTGCATTTTGAGTTACCCTACTTGGAAGTTTGACCTAAATTAGGGGATTTTACACTGAAACCCTAATTTGGTAACTCCTCCTCTCCTTGATTCCTGTTGATTTTTCTTTGGCACAACACCACATCCATATCCACATATCAAATAATGAATCCCACATCCTTCAAATGAGCCTTGATACCTTTCAAATCAAGTCTTTGACCTAGGGTTGACCTAGTGTTGACCTAGATAAAACCCTAGTTGGCTGACTTCAACTGAGGCTCTTGCAATCATTCCAATGACCTGGCTCTTCTTCAAAATGATCATCTAGGTTCTTCATAACATCCATACACACCCCATGCTTTTGGCTCATAGCTCATATACCCTCTGATGATCCCCAAACAACCTCCAGATAGGAGAGAATCCAATGATTGATCTGAGTAATCTTGAATATGAATGAAACCCCTTGAACATACCTCTTGAGACAAGAATAACACTTGATCCCCTGATTAAGATATCTTGCTTATGCTATGCAATGCATATGAATACACTATGTACGTGATGACAATGCAAATGACTATGCAATTGAAACATAAACCTAGGTTAGAAAAGGTTGGGCAAATTTTGGGGTGCAACAGCTGCCCCTATTCAAGCGGCTTGGACCCGACTGGATGAAGAGCGCGCAGCCTTCAGACATTCGAGGTACGAGACGGTTGAATACAAAAGAACCCGGAAATTTTCCAACCGCAAAATAAATTGCGTACGACTACTGCTTGGGAAAAATATCATTCAGAAAACCGAATCTGGTTGTCACGGCAACAACTGATCAATTATCTGATAAGAACTGACTTGATTTCGTCCTCAACCACCTGCGTGACGCCACAGGCCTTGAATCCACAATTAATTCCAAATTTTGCTACAATAAGCATGCATTGAGCCAAAGGACCACGTCGAAAACACAAAAGTCTTGACCTTCGTTTGTAGAGAAACAAACAAAATGCTACGTAAAGCGCGAATCAGGCATCCGGTGACTTGAACAAGTTACTCTGCGGGATACATCTCCGACGACGCAGATACTTGAACAAATCATTCCGCAGGGAGCCACTCCGTTAGCACGGGTAATAATCCTGCCAACACCGATAATAATTCCTTTGACAAAAGGTAACAACTCCATCGACCAGGATAACAAACTGCCTCAAACAAGGCATAATAACTCCTCAAACCAGGGTGTAACTCCATCAACCAGGGTATAACTCCTTCAACCAGGGTAATAACTCCTTCGACCAGGGTATAACTCCTTCAACCAGGGTATAACTCCTTCAACCAGGGTATAACTCCTTCAACCAGGGTAATAACTCCTTCAACCAGGGTAATAACTCCTTCGACCAGGGTATAACTCCTTCAACCAGGGTAATAACTCCTTCAACCAGGGTATAACTCCTTCAACCGGGGTAATAACTCCTTCAACCAGGGTATAACTCCTTCAACCAGGGTATAACTCCTTCAACCAGGGTAATAACTCCTTCAACCAGGGTATAACTCCTTCAACCAGGGTATAACTCCTTCAACCAGGGTAATAACTCCTTCAACCGGGGTAATACTGACGACAGCCGTCAAACACCTACTTCGACGGCAGGTAGTAATTTCAAGATTTTCAATACTGACGTGAAAACAGTCTGAAGAAAACTTCGCTGGGGAAGAAGAGAAGCTTAACCAAGCAACTCTGATGGGGAAGAAAACTCTACTGGGGAAATCACGGCGATAACTCCAAAAAATATGAACTATGAAATCTTGTAATGCCGACATAACAGCGACCTGAGAAGGACTCAGCTGGGGAAAAGAGAAACTCAACCAAGCAACTCTGCTAGGGGTCCACATGATAGGACGAACACGATCACTGCTCGCCTTGCGCCACAAATCCGACTATCCGAACATCTTCCTGAATCATAATCTCAATTATCTGCAGGGGAAAACAAACATCTGAAACCAACGAGGTAACCAACCTGGTTTATGTTTCTGAATACGTATGTTCGATAATGACGTAATGTTTCCATATAGCATGGAAATGCTACGTATTTTGAAACTGAAATGCAAGTATGATGCAAATATGATGATGCATGCAATATGCTAATACAGGCTCGGGCTGCTGGAGAAAGTCGGGTACAGAAAACCATTTCAGCAAAATAAATGCTGAAGACGAAGCCAACTCCGCTGGGGATAAACCGGATATCACAGAATTATTCCAGCAAAATAAATGCTGGAAGAGTAGCATCAACTCCGCTGGGGAATTTGGGAACTTAACCAAACACCTCGTTGAAGTAACACCCTGCTGGGGAATATAACTCTGCTGGGGAATAGCAGATGTGCCAAGTATGATTGGACTTCTCTGGGGATAGCTCACCCATGCCACTGAAAAACTGGACTTTTGTTGGAGAAAATAGACGGAGTCTTCCTGCGTACTGATGACGATTGGATTTGGAAACTGATGCGCCAACACGGATGGGCCTCACAGTGATCGCCAACATGGATTTGGGTGAAGAATCGGAAGACAGTAACATGACTTCTCGACATTCGTCTCACACTTTAAGATTGACTGAATCTGCTCGAATAGCTCTGAGTAGCTCTGATGATACGGAGAAGAACAATTCCTTCGCTTTTGATATGCCCCGATCTGTGGGACCTCTGTGGGGATAGTCCTCAAAAGGGAATCTGAACATTCGTACCCCGTTGGTCTGATATGAACTGCCCCAGCATTCTGAACTTCGGAGAAATACTTCACACCAAATGCCCCTCGAGTAAAGAATAACTTCTGCGCTCTTAAGATGGCCTGCCCCTGATTGCAATGACTTTGCCCCTGATTAGCTGATCCAGAGCAGTACCTCCAACTACGAGAGATCTACCGAATCTCGACCTGATTGCCCCAGAGTAACTGACTTTGAATGGCTGACCTGACTGGGGAGCACTTAATGGCTTGCCCCGGCTTGCGGAGCATTCGGGCGCTCTGCATTCTATCCTGACCATATTTTCCACTGTAGGAAACTTTTCTGCTGTCAAGCGCTTACTCGCAAGTAAAACAAGTTGTTTTGCGTAAAAGACGTATTAATGCAACACATATGATAGTTTTGACATCCAATCTGTTCACTGGGAAAAGGGAAAAACAGTTTATAGCATATAATGCACAAAACATTTATCAACATCAGTACCAACATGGTAAGAGGAACCCTTTCAGGAGTCAGAATCGACGCGACCTTTACCGAAGTATGCTTTCGAAACAACCTGCTTCAATTAGGACTTTTGAAGGTTATAACGTGGTCAGGTTCACGGTTTTGAAGGAAAGGATAAAGGCTCAAAGTTTATTTTAACCCACCCATTCTCCTTGATGTTCTCCCATCCTACGTTCAGCTAATTCGACCTTAGCGCTCACCTCTCAGAGGCTGAAAGATAGGAGTGATAGTTCGAGAAATTATGATTGTTGGGAGTGACAGCCACTCACCTTTCGTCTTTGACACTTGAGGTCACACGACTCGTATTTCATTTGAGGATTTTTCCATCCTTTCATTTTTCATATCCCTAACTTTTTCCTGGACTGACTCTTTTGAGTTCTTTTGGTTTTTTGAGTCCAGCGGGATGCCCTCATTTTTGCCTAAGTCAATTGTTTTCTTTTCTTGACTTAGCGGGCTTTTGATTTCTTTTTTCTCTTTTTTCTTTCGAACAAGTCGTGTGACGCTGGTTGTCTGACTCTTTGGGGAATGATGTGACTGTTTCACTCCTAATGCTGAACCATTGTGGTTTCTTAGGCACGACCTCTATAGGTGTGATTGATCCTCGAACGGACACTCCTTTTGCAATTTGGACGCTCGGTCAAATTAGCTAACACCTACCCTGCCCCAGGTTAAGATTGAGGGTTTTTCATTCGCAGAAAGAACTCCTACTACTAGGCTCAAAGGGGTTGACAAGGGATTATCTTCCTTATAACTCCGGTGTTTAGGGATTTGAAACAATGCCTGTACATCATCAACAGGTTTTATTTCAAAAGCATACAATTAGAAGCTTGCATGTCGTTCATTTTCGTCATCCTCCGCAGATCCTTCTTAACCAAGCATTGGACATTTGCAAAAACGATTGGTGAACACGACTGGATTTAATCAAAACATGCATATTTATTTCATTATCATCAATTGAATGGAAACAACAAGTTTTACAAACAAGATTGCTTTTAAACAGGAAAGAAACTACAAACGTAAAGAAATGACAAGATAAAACAAAGAAAAATGCCAGCTTCCGAGAACCGGGCTTTCACATCTGTCCTGCTGCTGAACCAGCTATCTTCACAATCAGTTATTAGAGGCAGCCTGCCACTGTTCTGATCTACTTTTAACGGCCCACCCGAACTATAGAACTCTTCTTTGTCCACCATACTCCAGCCTATTCATGGTTTGGCATTGGTTGTTGTGTAATATTGGGCCCTTCCGTACCAAAATTAATAGCAGTGCTATCAAGAAAATCTTGCACTTTATGCTTGAAAGCGTGGCAGTTTTCGATATTATGGTCGGGTGCCCCAGAGTGGAATTCACAATGCTCATTAGCGTTATAACTGGGTGGGGGGATCCCTGTCGGAGGAGCCATCGTTCTTTTCTCGACCAACTGTAACCGTAACAAATTCTGAAGAAGCTCAGTGTACGATACTGGCGGCGGATCAAATACCCTTTTCGGCTTCCCGTTCTGAATTCTTCGCTGAGCCGGATGTTGTTGCCCCTGCTGATGCGGCTGTTGCTGATGTTGCGCGGGGATTGTCACACTTGCAACTTGTTGCGGTTGGTATTGCCTCCATCCCTTATTTCTTCCCCGAGAGCTACATACCGAATTGGCATCTTCCTGTTTTCTACCCCCGAAAGCTTTCTTATTGCTTCCAGCTGAAGCAGACTCTCCCGCTTGAATCTTACCGATTTTTATCCCGTTTTCTATACGCTCCCCCATCAGGATCAACTCAAAGAAGGTACTCATTGAGAAGTTGAGCAGCCGGTCATAGTACATTCCTGAGAATGTCCCTACGAACAAGTCCATCATTTCACGCTCCACCATAGGAGGTTGTACTCTGGCAGCCAAATCACGCCATCTCTGGGCGTATTCTTTGAAGCTTTCACTGGGCTTCTGAGAGAGGCTTTGCAGCTGAACCCGGTTAGGGGCGAGATCACTGTTGTATTGGTAATGCTTCACGAAAGCTTCCGCTAGCTCTTTCCAGCTTTTTATCTGTGTTGGCTCTAGGCTCATATACCATTCCAGCGACGGCCCTGACAAGCTGTCCTGGAAGAAATGCACGAGCATCTTTTCGTCGTCTGAATACGCGGACATCTTCCTGTAAAATGAACGAACATGTACCCTCGGGCACGTGTCCCCTTTATATTTATCAAAAGATGGCGCTTTGAATTTCAGAGGTACCCTCAGCCCTGGTACCAATCCCATATTGTACATATCCAGCCCCACAGCATTCTGGCTAGCCAAACCATTTACCTTCTCTTCCAGCAATCTTATTCGGAGGTTGTCTCATGCGGGTCTCCCATAGCCTTCGTTCTGACTAGAGAAGACGTCTTCTTGACGATCCTCCCAGCGAGGTACCTCGTCATATGCAGCATGTCCGGTGTTATGACCCAAACCTGTTTGAAAATACCTGGGGTCATACCTCAGGTTGCCCATCTCCTGGCCATCGTTCATACCCGTTCTGTAGCCCATGTGTTGCACCCTAAAATTTGCTCAACCTATTTCACCTGGTTTATGTTTCAATTACATTAGCATTTGCATATAGAGTCATGTATATAGACTAATCATCTGCATAGCATAAGCATAACAAGTCATCCAACAGGGGACCAAGCATTATTCTCATCTCTAGAGGCCTATCCAGAGGTTATTATCCTAATTCAATCTCATTCAAGTCATCAGAAAAGAATTTGAAAGCAGAGAGGTCAGTGGATCAAGCTTTGAGTCTATCTCCTATCTGAGGGCATCTGAGGATCAACAAGGGAATTATGAGCTGTAAGTTGAGCCTGGAGGGCATCTAGACGTCTTGGAAGACTTAGAAGGTCATTTGGAGAAGAAAACAAGTTGTTGATGTGATCACAAGAGCTACAGTTGAAGACAGTCAACTAGGGTTTCATCTGGGTCAACCCTAGGTCAACCCTAGGTCAATTGATTGATTTGAAGGCATTAAGGGCTATTGGAGAGATGTGGGGTTCATCATTTGACATGGAGAATAAGGATATGTTGTTATGCTGAGAAGGAATCAAGAGAAATCAAGGAGAAGAGGAGTTTCTAAATTAGGGTTTCTATGTAAAATCCCCTAGTTTAGGTCAAACTTCCAAGCAAGATAAGTCAAAATGAAAGCTTCAAATGGATCCTTGGCCAACATGAAACTTGTAGAAGATCTCAAGACCTTTAATTTGAGTGGTGGAATACATCAAGGAGATTTATAGAACTCAAGTTATGGTCCTTGCAAGTTACAGGTCATCTGAGGTATCTGAAATTTTGTCTGTGAAAGTGACTTGACTTCCAAGCAATTTTTACCCCTCAAGGAGATTTCAAATGAATTTCTGGTCAACATAAGAATTGTTCCTTATTGTCTTATCTTTCTAGAATGGTATAGTATGCCTTCATATGATGTGTGGAACTCAATTTATGGTCTTGGCAAGCAAAGGGTATTTTGGTCATTTGTGAATTACAGGTCATTTTAACCTATGTCCAAAACTCATACAAGGAGGCCTCAAATGGAAAAACTTACAACATCAAACTTGCTCCAAATGACATTTTGAGTCTAGAAAAGTGACCATGAGAGATTGGAAAGATTCATAGCATAAGGTTTCAAAATTGTTGAATTTAATGAAGAAAAATGGCCTTAAAAATGAGGTTTTTCATATCTTGGCCAAATGAAGCAAAATTATAGGTCATTTTGAATGGAAATATCATTTTAAAGACATTGGCTAAAGTAGAATTTTGATTTTGGTTCAATATTTAAGAGTTATCCATGGTTGCTTGAATTGAAAGTTACATAAACCAAATTGAAAGGGAAAAGTGCAAGGGAAACTTCTCCAAGTTTCTAGGAAGTTCTAATCCCATCTATATATTCATACAAGTTGGTTCATGCAAGGGTTGGTGCTCCCATTTGTTCAAAACCCCAACTTTTCCACACTTTCTTCAATTTGCATAAGCTTCACAAATTCTCCATAATCTCCCTCAATTCCTACATTTGTAGATTGAATCTTCATCATCATCATTCAAACACTATGATTCACATCAAGAAGTGGCTAAATTGATCAAGAATTGTACCATTTATCTTCTTCACTCCAAGTTGCATTTTCATCCAAACTCCATTAAAACTTCCTCCATCATTCCAATTTCTGTTATCATCATCATCCACCAGCATCATGGAGTAATTGGCACAAGAACTTGGATAGAATTCGTGGCTGTTTAAAGAGATTCAAGTTGAAACTCCAATTTGCATGAAGAATGGAATAGAGTAATTCACAAGGATTGAGCAAGAATCACTGCAAACAGAAGCACATACACTCATTGGAGGTCACTTTCAGCAAGTATCAAGGCTTGAGTTGGAGTCTAACCACCATTGCCATCATCACTTGCAAGGTATGCATAATCTTTCGAATCTCATTATTCAGGCTGTTGTAGATCATGTGGTTAGGATAGAATTGCTTAGAAACCATAGGAGTTTAATTCTTGAAACTTAGGGAGAGTAATATGGAGTTTGGAGGCAGAGTGATGAAACTTGGATGAGCAAGAAAACCTAGTTTAAGGGATGATAATTATGGAAGATGAGCTCAGAATGATCAGTGCAACGTAGTGATTACATTAGGATGAAAATTGGCAAGGTTTGGTTGAGTTGATCACAGGTGCAAAGATTGGATCCCAACTGTTATCTCCATCGAATTGTTTGATTGCTTGAGTTTTAATGGAAACTATGGTTATAGCTGTGTAGAGGGAGAGAATTAGGGCAAAATTGCTTTTGGAATCGTGTGAATCCATGGCGTGTGGAGAGAGAGCAGAGGGAGAGAAGATCATGCATGGTTAGGGTTTTCTGAAACCCTAGGTGGCTGGAGGTTGAAGAAGGGTCAGGAGCCACACGATGGTATGCTGACCTTTGACTTGGAGACCCAATCCAACGGGTGCGATTTAATTTCAGAATGGAGGGAATTTTCAAAAGATGAAACGCGCCGTTTCATTTAAGTGGGGGAAAGTGGGCTCTGATGGCTATTGACACCCCCCCATTTTGATGGGCCCAACGCGCTGAACTGGATTTCCTTACTTTTCTCACCCCCCTTCATTTATTCCTTTATATTTTCTTTTTTATTTTCTTTACATTTTCATGCATCTTCTAAAAATCATAATAAATGGAAAAATCATTATTTTTAATTCATTCTTTTTGCATTATTTTCTTTAAAGAGTCAAGAAAATTATAAAAAAATAAAAATTGCATTTTATTTTTATTTGATATTTTTCCCATATTTTCCAAATAAATAGCATTTTAATGAGCTTCATTTCATACATGATTTTGTTATTTTTTGTTCTATTAGATACTTCAATATTTTTTGTCCATCCTTTTTAGGTTGTTTAGTTTAGACATTAAACTTGTAGATACAATTTAGTTCCCATTTTTTAGAAATTAATTTTAGGTGTTTAGTTTAGGTGTGAATAATATGAACAAACTAGGGTTTTAGGTGATGACTTAGGAGAATCAATTCATTTCCCTTAGGACTTAGGGTTTGAATAGTTTAGCTATGGGACTATAGGGGCTATGGGTAGTTATTAGATCCCCTTAGAAAAAGTCAGGATTCCCCTACTGCTATTACTGTACTGTATATATCTGATTGACTGGTGTGGTATGCCCTCTAGGGATTATTGCTTGTTTGTCTGGGGACTTGGGAGAGCTGAAGACTTGTGAAGGTGAAGCCATTGGAGATCTAGAGATTGAAGATCAACTTCTAGAGTTGAAGAGGAGGTTCTTGCTAGCAGCTGCTGAGGAGACTAGGGTTTAGGAGCTAGGCAGAGCTCTAGAGTAGAAAGCTTGTTTCTCAAACATGGATTGCCTTGTCTGCATCCATTCTTCTCTGTGATTCAGAGTCTCTCTAAGACACTCACCCCCTTCCTTTGGAAGGCTTGGTGATAGTGTCTAAGAGATAGAACTCTTGAGAGAAAATGTCTTTTGTGTTAGAAGCAGCCTGTTCACCACCTTTGGTAGTCAACTGATTGCTTAACACCCAATCCACTCTTGTGACTGATCCCTCATCCTGGAGGTTTGAGCTTGAAGAAAAGCCATTGCAGATAGAAGACTGATGATCAAAGCCCTTGCCTGAAGGCCATGAAGATGGAGATTGATGCTTGTTGAAGCCTGTAGCTGATGGGAGATTACTTGGAGCCAGATGTTGATCCAGGACTGCTGATGCTGTTTTTTATTGCTGTATTTCATTTCTGATGTATTGATTGGTTTTCTGGACTGTATTGTTTGTTGTTTACCCTGTTGGGTTGAAAGTGAATCCTGTTCACTTTTGCCTATTGTTTTCTAGGTTCGAGGTTGAGTGGGACTCCCTTGCCTCGCTTGTATTGCTGCATCCATGCATTTTACTGCTTTACTGTATATATATGATGTTGTTTCTGTTTCTGCCTATCCCGTAGGATCTCTGTTTCTCTCTGTGCAAGAGAGGAGCATGATAGACACTAGGTCTTAACCCATGCATGATAACATTAGGTTAGTTTGTCCCCCTTCGCAACCGTAGGTTAGAGTTCTGTCTCTCTCTTCCTCAAAACAAACAGAAAAACACATAAAGATTCCAAACACAATAAAAGACACTTCTTCCGTAAAAGAATGTGAACTCATCAAAACGTCATTTTTTTGTCCGCTTGGACTGTTAATCAAGAAAACCTTTTTCAGAAGGAATAAAATCAACCAAGACAGACTTGTGTCGTACGTGGCCCGAACTACGTTTGCTCTGATCTTTCATGCTGTATGAAAGTACGTAGGCATAGGATGCGATGTCCTAGCGAGCAACCTTCCCCTCCTTTCCCGTAGGTAGGCGAACTACGTTGACTCTGATTTCTCGTTCCAGACGGGACTACGTAGGCATAAAGTGCGATACTTTGCCGAGTCATTTTTATTCTCATTTTATTTTCTTTTCAACCCTTGACCTATAGTTTAGATAGAATAACAATCCATACCCGAAAACAAGCGTGGATCCCGTCGAGTACGACGGACGTGAGGGGTGCTAATACCTTCCCCTTGCGTAACCGACTCCCGAACCCAGGTTTTGGTTGCGACGACCATACCTTTCCCGTGTTGTGCGAGGTTTACTCTGAGCGTTTCCTTTCCCTCCCGTGGGATAAATAACGCACGGTGGCGACTCTTCTGTTCAGTCGGCGCCGATTTTCGCAGTAGCGACAGCTGGCGACTCTGCTGGGGACCCAACGTCCCTTGGCTGCTAAGGACTGCGATAGTTCTTATGCATTTGGGATCCAACGTCCCTTAAGAGAGTCAATCCTAACGCTTGTTTTCCCGTCGAGGATTTTGTATGGAGTTATTTTATAGTTCTAACCCTGTATTTTCAGCTTTATATATTGATTATTGTTGCTGTATCTGGGGTGTGACGGGTGTTCTGATATTGAGAGATAAGTCGGACCTGGGCTTGAGTGCACCTAGAATTAGAGTAGAAATTAGTGGGTTCCCGCTTGCTTTGCTTGCTTTGGTGTCCCATGAAATCTACACTCAGACGAGGTTACTCTGGTTGGCCTCCTGCCCCTTCCTTTGGTTGGCGTGGGTTGCTGGTTAGTTGGATTGTCGACTCTGGGGACCGATCATTTGGAAGTTGGCTAAGTGAGGCCTCTTCAGGGATTGATGATGCCACTCCTTCTGGGAATCGTATCATCAACCCTGAAAGTCTGTGACGCCGACGACCGCATAGGATGCCGTACCTTGTGCCAGTTATAGGGTCACCCACCTGTGAGGGGATTCAGGGTTATGCAGGTAACTAGACCTTCAGACCACCGGTTTGTTTCTTGATCAGGATCCTGGATATTTATGGAGGGTTCTAAGGTCTGTCAGAGACCAGTTGGTGTGTTCCGAGGTCTGTCAGAGACTATTTGGAGATGTGTCCTGAGGTCTGTCAGAGGCCAGTGGGAGATATGATCTGAGGTCTGTCAGAGACCATTCAGGTTATGATTATGGGGTCTATCAGAGACCAGTATTGGAGCTTTGTTTGAGGTCTATCCGAGACCAGATTTGGATGACTTCTGAATGGTCTATCTGAGACCTTTCTGGATTGGGTTCAGGCTATTCAGCTACAGTTTTGGTCCCTGTTGCATGTTACTTGCATTGCATTACTGCATATCCATTACCATTTGCATTTCACTAACGTGTGTCTGTGCTGCAGGAGCATTTGCATTTCCCCAGTTCTAGTGCCCAGACTTCTGAGCGTTTGATCATGAATAGCTTGAGGAGGACAGTTGCTTACAAATTGCCTACTCCTGACATTGTTCCTTTACTGGGGTTGATCTCTCTTGCTGATGAGGGTGTTCGTAGGAGCTTCCGGATGAGCTATGGTAGACTACTGAGATTGGTGTGTAAACCTACAGAGGTAGAGTTAGATGGGCTATATGCTTTGATGCAATTCTACGACCCTGCTCTGAGATGCTTTACGTTCTCTGACTTTATTATGGGACCAACCCTGGAGGAATACGCTGAGTATGTTGAGCTGCCCGTGCAGAACCAGGTTCCATTCATTCATTATGACGCCAAACCCAAGCCGGAAGATTTGGAAAAAGCCTTGCATATTGATGCTTCTGAACTTGTGACTACTGTTTCCCGTGGAGTTCCAGGCTTCTCACTTCAGTTCTTAGTTGGTAAAGCCCAGGAGTATGCCAAGAGCGGGTGCTGGGTTGCTTTCAATGCTGTGTTGGCCTTGTGCATTTATGGCATAGTCTTGTTTCCCAATATACCGGATTTTGTGGACTTCGATGCTTTCTACTTGTTTGCCGCTGGTAATCCTGTACCTACCTTACTCGGAGATTTCTACCACTCACTGCATTACAAGAATGAGAAGGGAAGAGGAAAGAATGTTCATCTTTGTGTACCCTTGCTGAGTATGTGGTTTGAGAGTCACCTTCCTAAGAGAAGATCTGTTGCAGAGACTACAGTCCCAGTTGGTTGGCCGGAGCGCCTGATGAGGCTATCGTCGGAAGACATGGAGTGGTTTGATCGAGACCTGTTGGGATCAGAGCTCATCTTCAGTTGTTCTGGGTACCCTAATGTGCCGCTGATAGGAAGAAAAGGGTGTATCAATTACAATCCTTCTCTATTCATTTGCCAGTTCGGATATGCGCTGAAGAATCCACCTCAGGAGGAGGAAGTACAGGGATCTCTGTACTTCACAGGCGATTTGAAGGGAGAATTGCTAGCTGAGCTGCAGCATGCCTGGACACGTATTAACCGCAAAGGGAAGCCACTGTTAGGTAAGAACGATTGCCAGGCCTATGCACCGTACAGGGTTTGGATCCAGGAAAGAGCAAGTCAGTTATTAATGCCATTTCCAGATGCGCCAATTCTTGTTCCTATTCCGGTAGCGGAGCCAACTACTGTTTCTCGGGAAGCCTACGAGCAAGTGGTGAGAGAAAAAGAAGCCTTGTTGAAGATCAACGAGGGGTTAGAGCAGGAGCTAGCCCAAATACGCAGCGAGAAAAACAAGGCCGTCCATGCTTTCCAACAGCAGATTGAGCAAATGAACAGATTAGGGGATGAGTTGACTGAGGAGAGGAAGAAGCGCGAACGTCTGGGGCAAGAGTTCAGAAGCTCCCATGACATGCTTGAATCCAAGAAAAAGGCGCTTGACATCGCTCACCGAGAGATCTCTTCTTGCAATAAGACTTGGAATGCTACACTCACCAACAACAAGAAGAGGGAAGATAAGCTAAAGCAGCAAATCTCCGACCTCGAAGAGAAGTTGAAGTCTAGCATCAAGAAGTGTGAGGAAGAAGTGATGACCCGGTATAGTGTCCAGCATGCACTGAACAAGGCAATCAAATGCAGAGATGAAGCGGTGTCTCAAAAGCGAAAACTAGAAGATTGCTTCGGGGAAGCGACATGGGAAGAAACTGCTGAAGACGTGCGCCGCGTTCTTAAGAAGAGAAACCAACTTGTTGAAGGGCTGCTTGATCGACCAAGTCATCCAGAGACCAAGAAGTTGATAGAAGAGTACCGGACTTTTGGGAGGATTTGATCATTTCATGTAGTAACTTGTATGCTTTATTTGCATAGTGCTGACCATCACCAGGATTGTTGGTTGAGGTCATGCCTTTTTGTTGTACTCGGTGACATTGTATTCTGGTTTTCTCAGCAATATATGAGGCTTTCTATGATTCAGCTCCGATATTCCTATTGTCAGCACTGTCACTGCACTGACACCTTCACACTAGAACTGGGGGAATGAACTTCCCTAATGCACAGACACATTGCATTGCATTCATATTCATGTTGCATTACAGGTAATCTTTGAATAGTGTCTTATTTCCTGCTCTGTATCAGGTACTTTCCAGGATTGCAGATCAACACCCGCACCGCTATTCTACCCGCACCAACTGTCGAAGAATCATGGATCAAATATAGAACGAGATGCAAGATGTGCGCGAGAAGCTCGCTCTCTTTATGCAGACCATGGAAGCTATTGCAAAAGGTCAGGAGAATTTGCAGGCCATGGTCCAGCCTCTGTTGGCTCGAAATGCTGGTCACGGTAACGAGGATCATCAGTCTGTACGGGTCGATACTGTTCATGGGGATGGCACCCCCACGCCAGTGGCTCCGCCTGTAGTCAATATACCTGCTGCTACTGTCAACAACACTACCGCTGCTGTGAATGGTAACGTCGGAGTTGGGAATGAGACTGCTGTCCATAACGTGGGGCTTGGCGACATCAACTTGGGTGATAATATGGGAGGCAACGGCTTCGTCAATGCTGGATTCGGGTTCAATGATCAGGGATTCGATAATGCGGGGAAATATGGCTTTAATGCTCAAGGCTTTGGGCAAGATGGTTATGGTGCGGCCAATCAGGGCTACGGAGGTTTTGGAAATGGAAACGGCACGGGGTTTATGGCTTTTGGGCCTGCTGGAGGTGTTCAAGGGTACGGCAACAGAGGCCGAGGTCCGGGGATGAATCAGATCAGGGCTGGGCGTAATAATGGATATGATGGGTATGGAGCTGGAAATGGTATGTGGCAAGAAGATCAGCAGGAGGACGCTTTCTCCGGCAGAGGGTTCGAAGGGCCGATGGACGACTCCCAGAAGATCAGAATGCTGGAAGAGCAGATGAGGGGGGTCCTGAACCAGAGTGCTGTAGGCTTGGACATGGCAACAATGGGTTTGGTACCTGGCTTGAGGGTGCCAATTAAATTCAAAGCTCCTGCGTTTGATAAGTATAAAGGGGACACATGTCCGAAAGTGCATGTGCGAGCCTATTACAGAAAGATGTCTGCATACTCAACTGATGAAAGAATGCTAATGCATTTCTTTCAAGATAGTCTGTCGGGTCCTTCCCTAGAATGGTATATGGGGTTGGAGCCAACCAATATTAAGACATGGAAGCAATTGGCGGAGGCGTTCGTAGCTCACTACAAGTATAATAGTGATTTGGCGCCCAATCAAGTCCAATTGGCCGGGCTGTCTCAGAAGAAGGGGGAGAGCTTTAAAGAGTACGCGCAAAGGTGGCGCGATATGGCTGCCAGGGTCCGTCCTCCTGTAGAAGACAAGGAAATGAATGACATGTTCGTCGGCACATTCACAGGCTTGTTTCATGACATGTTGTTTCATACGTCTCTGGCCAGTTTTTCAGACCTAATTCTGATGGGGGAAAAGATTGAACGTAACATTAAGCAAGGAAGATTCCAGGTTGAAGAATCGACTGCGTCTGGCAGTAATAGGAAGGCTTTTGGCGGGCGCCGTCAGGGCGAGGCAAGCGCAGTGTTTGGAGGCCGAGGCAGGGGACGAAACCAATATCATCAGCCGCAGCAGGTGGCGAGTGTTACTATCCCGTATCAACAACAACCACTTCAACAACAACAACCGTCTCAGCAGCAGCCAATGCAGCAGCAGCAGCCTCAGCAGGGGGCACAGCAGGCTCAGCGAAGATTCCAGGGTGGCAAACCAAGAAGAGTGTTTGAGAAGCCTCCTTCAACATATGCTGATTTATTGCAGACATTGTTGGGATTGAACCTGGTAGAGAAGAGAACTCTGGCACCGATAACGGGAGCTCCCCCATTTGGGTACGATGCAAGCAGGCACTGTGAGTTTCATTCTGGGGCTCCAGGCCACGATATAGAAGGTTGCCATGCTTTTAAGCACGTTGTGCAGGATCTTTTGGACAATAAGACTATTAATTTCGGAACGGCAAGCCCGAATATAGTGTAGAAGCCCATGCCTAATCACGGGGCAAACGCCATTCTGACTGAGGAAGGGTTGAATCTGATTGTGAGTGTCGACGATTTAAAGACGCCGCTGGGCG
The DNA here is from genome assembly GCA_963859935.3 of Lathyrus sativus. Lineage (NCBI taxonomy): Eukaryota > Viridiplantae > Streptophyta > Magnoliopsida > Fabales > Fabaceae > Lathyrus > Lathyrus sativus. The sequence continues at coordinate 350,928,239 of OZ012740.1, read as the reverse complement.
AGATAAAAAGCCGACTGTTGCAAGGGGGTGTTTACCCGGGATGTGACGAGTATTGCTTAGACTGTTGGACCCTAGCTGGGGGGTGTGATGATTTGAAGAAAGGCATTCAGGCTTTAATTGATGAAGGCATATTGCAGTTTGACCGGGCAGCAACGGAAGAGCCTGCAGGGGCAGTAACAGGTAATCGGAGTGATGTGGCCACTGTAACGATTCCCCGAAAGACAATCACTATTGCCGCACCAGCTCAGCGACCACCGATCACCATAACTAAGGCCGGGCCGATCCCGTACGAGACCACGAAAGCAGTCCCATGGTCATATGGGTTGGAGGTGTATTGTGACGGGATAAAGATTGATGTTAATAAGCAGCCAGCCGAGACTGTGGATAATGTTGTTGGTTCAGGAGGTATGACAAGGAGTGGTAGGATCTTTATATCCCCTGAAGTGGAGGCCGAAAGACTAGCAAAAGGAAAAGGGAAAGTGGTTGAGAACGTTCCGGCGCAAGCAAGCGAAAAAGAAGCGGCATCGAAAGATGTAGAAGAGTTCATGCGCTTGATTCGAAAAAGTGATTATAAGATTGTGGAGCATCTGCAGCAGACGCCGTCCAAGATATCTATACTGTCATTGCTGTTGTGTTCTGAAGTCCACAGAAACGCTTTGTTGAAAGTCCTGGATACTTCTTTTGTACCCCAAGACGTCTCCGTGAATCAGCTGGAAGGAGTGTTGGCACATGTGAATGCAGGCCACAGCTTGGGCTTTACCGACTTTGATTTGACCCCGAAAGGGAGAGATCATAATATGGCGCTGCACGTATCTGTCGAATGTAGAGGATCAGTGATGTCGCATGTATTGGTCGACACCGGATCGTCTTTAAATGTGCTGCCCAAGAAGGCGATGATGAAGCTGGATGTTAGAGGAATCTTGTGCACGCCCAGCGACTTGGTAGTCAGAGCGTTTGACGGCACGCGGAGAACAGTCTTTGGATCGATCACATTGCCTCTACAGGTGGGGCCGGAGGTGTTTGCAACTGAGTTTTATATCATGGATATACAGCCTGCGTACAGCTGCTTGCTTGGAAGACCCTGGATTCATGGGGCGGGGGCAGTCACGTCTACCCTACATCAGAAGTTGAAATATATGGTCGGAGACAGTGTAGTCACTGTATGCGGAGAAGAGGACATCCTGGTCAGCCATCTATCGTCATTTAAATATGTGGAGGTCGACGGAGAGATCCACGAAACACCCTGCCAGGCATTTGAAGGGTTGCGCATCAAGGACAAGGGTCCCGGGCCGAGCAAAGTACCAGAGATAGCCGTCTCATCGTATAAAGAAGCTCAAGCTCTAGTGGAAGCAGGAGAAGCAAAGGGCTGGGGCAAAGTGCTGGACATTTCTGTGAAGACGGACCGGTTCGGGCTGGGATACCAACCGTCGTCATCAACACCTGCGGTGGGGGCACCCTGTTTCAGAGGACCAATAACCATCTCTGCCAGTGGAGTGTGTCATGAAACCATCAACGCTGCTTCGGAGTCTGACGAAGGAGACAGCGACTGTGATATGGATGCCTGGATTCAGCCAAGCACGCCAGGACAAGGACTGTGCAACTGGTCTATTCAGGAGCTTGTTCCTGTGACCTTTAAACAGTAATGCTTTGCTTTATTAATTATTGAATAATCTGATGTCTTGCCCGGGGCATCAGGATTTGCTTAGGGATGTGTTGTTATGAACATTGCGTGTCAATCATTAAATAAATGGCGTTTTTTTCATGTGCAAATACTGTAATCCCTGTCTTTTTTGTTTTATATTTTTCAATAAAATGGCAACGTGGTTGTTCGCTTTATACGCATTTTGAAGCACTTAACCGTTCCTTTTGCAGGATAACGTTTTCAGATGACATCCTTGAACCACCTATGACTCGTCCCGACTTTGAGCACCCGGTATTTCAGGCCGAAGAAGAGGTTGTCGAAGATAGTGATGTTCCTGAAGAACTGTCTTGGTTGGTGAAGCAAGAGGAAAGAGCCATTCTGCCTCACGATGAGGTCATCGAAATTATCAACTTGGGGTCGGAAGGGGTTGAGAAGAATATTCGTATCGGAGCCGCACTGCAGAGTGATATCAAGCGAAGACTGGTTGAAATGCTCAGGGAGTATAATGATGTATTCGCTTGGTCATATGAAGATATGCCAGGGCTCGATACAGACATGGTTGTGCATCGTCTGCCACTGAAAGAAGATTGCCCGCCGGTCAAACAAAAGCTTCGCAGAACTCGACCAGATATGGCAATGAAGATCAAAGAGGAAGTTCAAAAACAGTGGGACGCTGGTTTCCTGGCCGTGACAAAATATCCCTCATGGGTTGCTAACATCGTACCAGTGCCAAAGAAAGATGGCAAGGTTCGAATGTGCGTGGATTATAGAGATTTGAATAGAGCAAGCCCAAAAGACGATTTTCCACTTCCTCATATCGACGTGCTAGTTGATAATACTGCTCAATACTCCGTATTCTCCTTCATGGATGGCTTTTCAGGCTATAATCAGATTAAAATGGCGCCAGAGGATATGGAGAAGACTACTTTCATAACGCCTTGGGGAACATTTTGCTACAAAGTGATGCCCTTTGGTTTGAAAAATGCTGGGGCAACATATCAGCGTGCGATGACGACTCTTTTCCATGACATGATGCATAAAGAGATCGAAGTTTATGTTGACGATATGATTGCCAAATCCCAGACGGAGGAAGAGCATCTGGTGAATCTACTGAAGTTATTTAAAAGGCTTAGGAAGTTCAGGCTGAGGCTGAACCCTAACAAATGCACCTTCGGGGTGAGATCGGGTAAGCTCCTGGGGTTTATTGTAAGCGAAAGAGGAATAGAGGTCGATCCTGCTAAAATAAAAGCAATTCAAGAAATGTCGACGCCTAAAACAGAGAAAGAGGTGCGCGGGTTTTTAGGGAGGTTGAACTACATCGCCCGGTTCATATCTCACCTAACGGCCACGTGTGAACCATTATTCAAGCTGTTGAAGAAAGATCAAGCTGTAACGTGGAACAAAAATTGTCAAAGGGCGTTCGATAAAATAAAGAAGTATCTGCAGGAGCCTCCTATTTTGATACCCCCAGTGGCAGGTAGACCCTTGATCATGTATTTGACGGTTCTTGAGGGAAGCATGGGTTGTGTTCTCGGTCAACATGACGAGACAGGGAGAAAAGAGCATGCAATCTATTACTTGAGTAAGAAATTTACAGACTGCGAATCTCGGTATTCAATGCTGGAGAAAACTTGTTGCGCGCTAGCCTGGGCCGCCAAGCGTTTGAGGCAATACATGCTGAATCATACAACCATGCTCATCTCGAAGATGGATCCTATCAAATATGTATTCGAAAAGCAGGCGTTGTCAGGTAGAATTGCCCGTTGGCAGATGGTCTTCACTGAATATGACATTCAATACGTCTCGCAGAAGGCTATAAAGGGGAGTGTGCTGTCTGAGTATCTGGCGGAGCAGCCTATTGAAGAGTACCAATCGATGAGGTTTGATTTTCCTGACGAGGATATCATGTACCTAAAGATGAAAGATTGTGAAGAGCCGTTGCCAGACGAAGGACCAGAGTTGGGTTCCAAATGGAAGATGATATTTGACGGAGCTGTGAATGCTTACGGTAGCGGAATAGGGGCAATCATCACTACGCCACACGGGTCGCACATCTCGTTTACTGCCCGATTGACCTTTGCCGTTACCAATAATGAGGCCGAATACGAAGCTTGTATAATGGGGCTTGAAGAAGCCATTGATTTGCGAATCAAAAATCTTGATGTATACGGAGACTCAGCCCTGGTGGTGAATCAGATCAAAGGGGAATGGGAGACGCGTCAGCCCAATTTGATACATTACATGAATTATGCAAGGAGATTGTTGCCTTTCTTCGACAAGGTTGAATTGCATCACGTACCGCGGACAGAGAATCAAATGGCTGACGCCCTGGCCACTTTGTCTTCCATGTACAAAGTGAACTTCTGGAACGAGGCTCCCCGAATCGTCATCTCTCGGCTTGACAGGCCAGCTTATGTATTTGCTATTGATGAAGCATCTGATGACAAACCATGGTATTTCGATATCCTTAATTTCCTGAAGAATAAAGAGTATCCGGCTGGGGCATCCAGTCAAGATCAGAAGACTCTCAGGAGATTAGCGGGTAATTTCTATTTGAATCCAGATGGCGTCTTATACAGAAGAAACCACGACTTGGTGTTGTTGCGTTGTGTAGACGAAAAAGAGGCAAAGCTGCTCATGGAGGAAATACACGAAGGTACCTTTGGTACGCATGCTGGCGGGCATGCTATGACGAGAAAGCTGCTGCGGGCAGGTTATTTTTGGCTGACCATGGAAACTGATTGTTTCAAGTTTGCGAGGAAGTGTCACAAGTGCCAAATCTATGCTGATAAGATCCATGTGCCTCCGAGTCCTCTAAATGTGATGTCATCACCTTGGCCATTCTCGATGTGGGGGATCGATATGATTGGAAAGATCGAGCCGACAGCTTCTAACGGGCATCGATTCATCCTGGTAGCAATCGATTACTTCACCAAGTGGGTGGAAGCGGCGTCATACGCAAACGTAACGAAGCAAGTGGTGGCCAGATTCATCAAGAGAGATATCATTTGCCGATATGGGATCCCCGAGCGGATAATCACGGACAACGGTTCGAACCTGAACAACAAAATGATGAAGGAGCTCTGTCAGAATTTCAAGATCGAACATCACAACTCCTCCCCTTACCGACCCAAGATGAATGGCGCTGTCGAGGCGGCCAATAAGAATATCAAGAAGATCGTTCAGAAAATGGTGGTGACCTATAAGGATTGGCATGAGATGCTACCTTTCGCTTTGCACGGTTATCGTACGACGGTACGCACATCAACCGGGGCAACCCCGTTCTCGTTAGTATACGGAATGGAAGCGGTATTACCATTGGAAGTCGAGATCCCTTCTCTGAGGGTATTGCGAGACGTTCAGCTGGACGAGGCAGAATGGGTGAAAGACAGGTTGAATCAACTGAGTTTGATGGACGAAAAGAGGCTAGCTTCTCTAGCATATGGTCGTTTATACCAGAGCCGAATGAAGAAAGCATACGACAAGAAGATACATCCGCGAAGCTTTCAGACGGGCGACCTTGTGCTGAAAAGGATTCTCCCGCAGCAAGCAGATCACAGGGGCAAGTGGACCCCCAACTACGAAGGGCCATACGTTGTCAGGAAAGTCTTTTCAGGAGGAGCATTGTTGTTATCCACCATGGACGGTGAAGACTTTACGTCGCCTGTGAATTCAGACGCAGTTAAAAAATACTTTGCTTAAAATAGACCCGCTGGACAGAAAAAAGAGAGTCCAGGCAAAAATGGGGCATCCTGGCGAACCAAAAACAGAATGAAAGGTTCGGGCAAAAGTTAGGGATAAAATTGAAAAATGTACACCCGCGAAGTTGAAAACCTACACTGGGCGGCTTCGGCAAAAAAGGGTATCCCGGTGAATTGAAAACCCGTAAAGGGCGGTTCACGCAAAAGTTAGGGATTCGAAAAGCAAATGACTGCGGTCCGAATTTGATATTGCACTGAGCATCAATGCGGGAGAATATAACGGGGAGGATCGGTTATCCGGTACAACCTTTTCAGAAGTATGAATACCGGGAAAAGCGTTAGAGTCGGACGAGTCATAGGAGGATCAGTTCGTGGTGTTCATCTGCATCCCGTTGCCGACAAGTGTACAAATTTAGTTTGTCGATATATTTATGCTTCCTGTGTATACTTGTATATTTGTTTCGCGTAGCTTCCTCTTTTCAGGAGTTACATCCCGTGTACAAAAACTCCGCCCATTCAGGGGCCCAATCAATAAAATACGTTATTCAGTACTTGACATTGTTCTTTACTGTTTTGTGCATGATTAACGCCTAAGTTTATTGAAACTAGCATGTGCATAACGTCACTGGCCCTTGCCAACAATTGCCAAAGCTTCGAATTAACTGAAGATAACGTCACTAACCTGAATCGATTTGGTTGTATAGGCTTGTTTTGTCTTGTTTGTGTTGTTGCAGGTTACATAGCCGTACGAGAAAGACGATCAAGGGACTGCAGTAATAAAAGACTTGATCCCCACGTAGGTCATGCATGTGCTTACTGAAGAAGGATCGAATCCCCCAGTTAGCCGTAGCTTATCCAAGAGGACATGCTCCAGCCAAGTCGTTTATCCTCAGCAGAATTGGCGGCTCCGAGATTGTAGGTTGTATTCAGACGGTGTATCTCAAGCAGAGTGGTTTAGCCGCAAAAGATTAACATTTGTGAGTTGTATTCAGGCAGTTTACTTTCCCCCCGCCGGGTCATTTACTCTCCCCCAGCGGAGTCAGCTGATTTTCCCCAAGAGAATCATCCCATCCTCAGCGGAATTCTCTTCTCAGCAAGTATTCCTCCCAATGGAACTCAAAGATTAAGGCTCTCCCCGGCAGAGTTGGTGTGGGTCATGGCATTTATTTTGTCAAAATACCGTATGATATCCGTTCACTTTCCCGCAGAAGTTCAATCATACCAGGCGCATCTGCTGTTCCCCAGCAGAGTTGTATGCCCCAACAGGGTATTACTTCAACGAAATGTTTGGTTTAAGTTCCCCATTTCCCAGCGGAGTTGGCATTATCTTCAGCATTTATTTTTTTGAAGCAGTTTCTGTACCCAGCGGTTCGAGTCTGCATTTGCATCAGCATATAGTGTCATATTTGCATCCACCAAATAAACACGCGTAGCATTTCCATGTCGAATGGAGCATTGCGTCATTGTCAAACATATGCATTTTGAAACATAAGCCAGGTCGGCTAACCGTTTGTGTTCAAGTATTGTTCTCTTGCAAATGGAAGGAGCTCTTGCTCAAATGAATTACCAAGCATTCAAAGTCTCGGCGTGAGATATTCAACGAAAGCGTAAGCTTTGGCATTATTCCCCACAGAGGTATCATGATGAATTTCTCCTCATTCCCAAGCAGAGTTATTTGTCATCAAAGGGTGTCAGGAATCAAAATTTCAGAGGCTGCCGCCGGTTATCAGAACAGGCGTCCGGTAGTTGGTTTCCAGATGTCCCCAGTAGAGTCCGCCTCAGAGTCGCTGTCACGTCAGCGCTAAGAAGTTTGTGGGTGGGATCAATGGAGAAATGAGTCCTGACGTGGACAATCTATTCTTATGTTGACAGGATTTCTTCGTGCTAGAGAAGTGGGTGTCCTGACGTGGACAGTTTTATTTCCTCGGGCTGATAGGAGGTGCTAGTCCTAAAGTGGACAGGTTCGATTTCTCAGAATGGATGGAATGTGAAGTCCTGACGTGGACAAATTTATTTCCTCGGGTTGACGAGATGGGCTAGTCCTAACGTGGACAGATTTGATTTCTTGGTATTGATTGAACGTAAAGTCCTGACGTGGACAAAGTTGATCATTCTTCGTGTTGGTGTCCTGACGTTGATCATTTATTTCCAGCAGATATCTTTATTCGTAATGGTGAACTGTGCGTCCTGACGTGGACAAATTTATTCTTCGTGCTGGCAGAGTGTGTGTCCTGACGTGGACGAGTCTTTCCCCAGCGAGTCGAAGGTGCGCAAGTCCTGACGTGGACAGATTTATCTTCCTTCGTGTTGACGCCGCATGAGTCCTGACGCGGACAAATCCTATTTCCACAGCAAGTCAAGAGATGTAGTCCTGACGGGGACAAATCAAGATTGTGATTCCTTACGTGGAAAGAGATGATTCCTTACGTGGAAAGGTGATTCCTTACGTGGAAAGATTGTATTCCTTACGTGGAAAGATGGGAGTCCTTACGTGGACAGATCGGGAGGAGTTGTATTCCTTACGTGGAAAGAGATGATTCCTTACGTGGAAAGGTGATTCCTTACGTGGAAAGATTGTATTCCTTACGTGGAAAGATTGGAGTCCTTACGTAGACAAATCAAGAAGAGAGTTATTCCTAACGTGGAAAGATCGTGATTCCTAACGTGGAAAGATTGGCATTCCTTACGTGGAAAGGTGATTCCTTACGTGGAAAGATTGTATTCCTTACGTGGAAAGATGGGAGTCCTTATGTGGACAGATCGGGAGGAGTTGTATTCCTTACGTGGAAAGAGATGATTCCTTACGTGGAAAGGTGATTCCTTACGTGGAAAGATTGTATTCCTTACGTGGAAAGATTGGAGTCCTGACGTGGACAGATCCAGAAGAGAATTTTCCTTACGTGGAAAGATGTTATTCGCAAGATGGAAAGAAGTTTATTCCCAACGTGGAAGGGTGAGTCCTAACGTGGACGATGTATTCATAACCTAGAAAGTTTAGTCCTGACGTGGACAGATCCGGACGAAGTTTATTCCTGACGTGGAAGAGTTTAGTCCTGACGTGGACAGATTCAGACGAGGTTTGTTCCTTACGTGGAAGAGTTTAGTCCTGACGTGGACAGATACAGAAGAGATGATTCCTTACATGGACGGTGTTATTCCTAACGTGGAAGAGTTTATTCCTAACGTGGACGATTTATTTCTGATGAAATGCAGACGAGTCATCCCCAGCGAAGTCGCCGAGATTTTTCCGTGTTGACGACAGGTGGAGTCCTAACGTGGACAAGTTTTAGTTGAGGTTTCTTCGTGTTGACAAAACAGGAGTCCTAACGTGGACAAGTTTTTGATGATAGAATCTTTTTCAGGCTGATAAAAGTAGTCCCCAGCACGGTCGCTAATGGATCAATGGGTTGCTGTAACAGTCAGATTCAGTTGACGAATGTCGTTCCCCAAGCAGTGGTGCAGTTTATTTCTGCGGTTGGCAAATTTCCGGGTTCTTAGTATTCAACCGTCTCGTACCTCGAATGTTTGAAGGCCGTTCTCTTCTTCACCCAATCGGGTCCAAGTCGCTTGAATAGGGGCAGCTGTTGCACCCTAAAATTTGCTCAACCTATTTCACCTGGTTTATGTTTCAATTACATTAGCATTTGCATATAGAGTCATGTATATAGACTAATCATCTGCATAGCATAAGCATAGCAAGTCATCCAACAGGGGACCAAGCATTATTCTCATCTCTAGAGGCCTATCCAGAGGTTATTATCCTAATTCAATCTCATTCAAGTCATCAGAAAAGAATTTGAAAGCAGAGAGGTCAGTGGATCAAGCTTTGAGTCTATCTCCTATCTGAGGGCATCTGAGGATCAACAAGGGAATTATGAGCTGTAAGTTGAGCCTGGAGGGTATCTAGACGTCTTGGAAGACTTAGAAGGTCATTTGGAGAAGAAAACAAGTTGTTGATGTGATCACCAGAGCTACAGTTGAAGACAGTCAACTAGGGTTTCATCTGGGTCAACCCTAGGTCAACCCTAGGTCAATTGATTGATTTGAAGGCATTAAGGGATATTGGAGAGATGTGGGGTTCATCATTTGACATGGAGAATAAGGATATGTTGTTATGCTGAGAAGGAATCAAGAGAAATCAAGGAGAAGAGGAGTTTCTAAATTAGGGTTTCTATGTAAAATCCCCTAGTTTAGGTCAAACTTCCAAGCAAGATAAGTCAAAATGAAAGCTTCAAATGGATCCTTGGCCAACATGAAACTTGTAGAAGATCTCAAGACCTTTAATTTGAGTGGTGGAAGACATCAAGGAGATTTATAGAACTCAAGTTATGGTCCTTGCAAGTTACAGGTCATCTGAGGTATCTGAAATTTTGTCTGTGAAAGTGACTTGACTTCCAAGCAATTTTTACCCCTCAAGGAGATTTCAAATGAATTTCTGGTCAACATAAGAATTGTTCCTTATTGTCTTAGCTTTCTAGAATGGTATAGTATGCCTTCATATGATGTGTGGAACTCAATTTATGGTCTTGGCAAGCAAAGGGTATTTTGGTCATTTGTGAATTACAGGTCATTTTAACCTATGTCCAAAACTCATACAAGGAGGCCTCAAATGGAAAAACTTACAACATCAAACTTGCTCCAAATGACATTTTGAGTCTAGAAAAGTGACCATGAGAGATTGGAAAGATTCATAGCATAAGGTTTCAAAATTGTTGAATTTAATGAAGAAAAATGGCCTTAAAAATGAGATTTTTCATATCTTGGCCAAATGAAGCAAAATTATAGGTCATTTTGAATGGAAAGATCATTTTAAAGACATTGGCTAAAGTAGAATTTTGATTTTGGTTCAATATTTAAGAGTTATCCATGGTTGCTTGAATTGAAAGTTACATAAACCAAATTGAAAGGGAAAAGTGCAAGGGAAACTTCTCCAAGTTTCTAGGAAGTTCTAATCCCATCTATATATTCATACAAGTTGGTTCATGCAAGGGTTGGTGCTCCCATTTGTTCAAAACCCCAACTTTTCCACACTTTCTTCAATTTGCATAAGCTTCACAAATTCTCCATAATCTCCCTCAATTCCTACATTTGTAGATTGAATCTTCATCATCATCATTCAAACACTATGATTCACATCAAGAAGTGGCTAAATTGATCAAGAATTGTACCATTTATCTTCTTCACTCCAAGTTGCATTTTCATCCAAACTCCATTAAAACTTCCTCCATCATTCCAATTTCTGTTATCATCATCATCCACCAGCATCATGGAGTAATTGGCACAAGAACTTGGATAGAATTCGTGGCTGTTTAAAGAGATTCAAGTTGAAACTCCAATTTGCATGAAGAATGGAATAGAGTAATTCACAAGGATTGAGCAAGAATCACTGCAAACAGAAGCACATACACTCATTGGAGGTCACTTTCAGCAAGTATCAAGGCTTGAGTTGGAGTCTAACCACCATTGCCATCATCACTTGCAAGGTATGCATAATCTTTCGAATCTCATTATTCAGGCTGTTGTAGATCATGTGGTTAGGATAGAATTGCTTAGAAACCATAGGAGTTTAATTCTTGAAACTTAGGGAGAGTAATATGGAGTTTGGAGGCAGAGTGATGAAACTTGGACGAGCAAGAAAACCTAGTTTAAGGGATGATAATTATGGAAGATGAGCTCAGAATGATCAGTGCAACGTAGTGATTACATTAGGATGAAAATTGGCAAGGTTTGGTTGAGTTGATCACAGGTGCAAAGATTGGATCCCAACTGTTATCTCCATCGAATTGTTTGATTGCTTGAGTTTTAATGGAAACTATGGTTATAGCTGTGTAGAGGGAGAGAATTAGGGCAAAATTGCTTTTGGAATCGTGTGAATCCATGGCGTGTGGAGAGAGAGCAGAGGGAGAGAAGATCATGCATGGTTAGGGTTTTCTGAAACCCTAGGTGGCTGGAGGTTGAAGAAGGGTCAGGAGCCACACGATGGTATGCTGACCTTTGACTTGGAGACCCAATCCAACGGGTGCGATTTAATTTCAGAATGGAGGGAATTTTCAAAAGATGAAACGCGCCGTTTCATTTAAGTGGGGGAAAGTGGGCTCTGATGGCTATTGACACCCCCCCATTTTGATGGGCCCAACGCGCTGAACTGGATTTCCTTACTTTTCTCACCCCCCTTCATTTATTCCTTTATATTTTCTTTTTTATTTTCTTTACATTTTCATGCATCTTCTAAAAATCATAATAAATGGAAAAAACATTATTTTTAATTCATTCTTTTTGCATTATTTTCTTTAAAGAGTCAAGAAAATTATAAAAAAATAAAAATTGCATTTTATTTTTATTTGATATTTTTCCCATATTTTCCAAATAAATAGCATTTTAATGAGCTTCATTTCATACATGATTTTGTTATTTTTTGTTCTATTAGATACTTCAATATTTTTTGTCCATCCTTTTTAGGTTGTTTAGTTTAGACATTAAACTTGTAGATACAATTTAGTTCCCATTTTTTAGAAATTAATTTTAGGTGTTTAGTTTAGGTGTGAATAATATGAACAAACTAGGGTTTTAGGTGATGACTTAGGAGAATCAATTCATTTCCCTTAGGACTTAGGGTTTGAATAGTTTAGCTATGGGACTATAGGGGCTATGGGTAGTTATTAGATCCCCTTAGAAAAAGTCAGGATTCCCCTACTGCTATTACTGTACTGTATATATCTGATTGACTGGTGTGGTATGCCCTCTAGGGATTATTGCTTGTTTGTCTGGGGACTTGGGAGAGCTGAAGACTTGTGAAGGTGAAGCCATTGGAGATCCAGAGATTGAAGATCAACTTCTAGAGTTGAAGAGGAGGTTCTTGCTAGCAGCTGCTGAGGAGACTAGGGTTTAGGAGCTAGGCAGAGCTCTAGAGTAGAAAGCTTGTTTCTCAAACATGGATTGCCTTGTCTGCATCCATTCTTCTCTGTGATTCAGAGTCTCTCTAAGACACTCACCCCCTTCCTTTGGAAGGCTTGGTGATAGTGTCTAAGAGATAGAACTCTTGAGAGAAAATGTCTTTTGTGTTAGAAGCAGCCTGTTCACCACCTTTGGTAGTCAACTGATTGCTTAACACCCAATCCACTCTTGTGACTGATCCCTCATCCTGGAGGTTTGAGCTTGAAGAAAAGCCATTGCAGATAGAAGACTGATGATCAAAGCCCTTGCCTGAAGGCCATGAAGATGGAGATTGATGCTTGTTGAAGCCTGTAGCTGATGGGAGATTACTTGGAGCCAGATGTTGATCCAGGACTGCTGATGCTGTTTTTTATTGCTGTATTTCATTTCTGATGTATTGATTGGTTTTCTGGACTGTATTGTTTGCTGTTTACCCTGTTGGGTTGAAAGTGAATCCTGTTCACTTTTGCCTATTGTTTTCTAGGTTCGAGGTTGAGTGGGACTCCCTTGCCTCGCTTGTATTGCTGCATCCATGCATTTTACTGCTTTACTATATATATATGATGTTGTTTCTGTTTCTGCCTATCCCGTAGGATCTCTGTTTCTCTCTGTGCAAGACAGGAGCATGATAAACACTAGGTCTTAACCCATGCATGATAACATTAGGTTAGTTTGTCCCCCTTCGCAACCGTAGGTTAGAGTTCTGTCTCTCTCTTCCTCAAAACAAACAGAAAAACACATAAAGATTCCAAACACAATAAAAGACACTTCTTCCGTAAAAGAATGTGAACTCATCAAAACGTCATTTTTTTGTCCGCTTGGACTGTTAATCAAGAAAACCTTTTTCAGAAGGAATAAAATCAACCAAGACAGACTTGTGTCGTACGTGGCCCGAACTACGTTTGCTCTGATCTTTCATGCTGTATGAAAGTACGTAGGCATAGGATGCGATGTCCTAGCGAGCAACCTTCCCCTCCTTTCCCGTAGGTAGGCGAACTACGTTGACTCTGATTTCTCGTTCCAGACGGGAATACGTAGGCATAAAGTGTGATACTTTGCCAAGTCATTTTTATTCTCATTTTATTTTCTTTTCAACCCTTGACCTATAGTTTAGATAGAATAACAATCCATACCCGAAAACAAGCGTGGATCCCGTCGAGTACGACGGACGTGAGGGGTGCTAATACCTTCCCCTTGCGTAACCGACTCCCGAACCCAGGTTTTGGCTGCGACGACCATACCTTTCCCGGGTTGTGCGAGGTTTACTCTGAGCGTTTCCTTTCCCTCCCGTGGGATAAATAACGCACGATGGCGACTCTTCTGTTCAGCCGGCGCCGATTTTCGCAGTAGCGACACCATGTTATCATAACCATGGTCACCATATCCAGCCTTGGCGCCAACCACATTGCCATATCCCATATTCACACCTTGGAACCCCTAGTTACCATTGATACCATTCATTCCGACATTCTCAATGCCCCCATTGAAACCCTGGTTGACATTACCCACAAATACTCCAGCAGTATCTGTATTGGCATTCATATTACCGGCGTTCCCACCTCCACCTACAGGACCAGTTTCTCCAGCATTCAAACCGGTTACGGGAATAGCATCAGCACTTTGACGATTCTCAACTCGGGGAGAAGCAGCAATATTTTCACCATGCGGTGTCCCGTTGTTTTCAGCCCATGCGACTATTGGTTGAACCAGATTCTGCAGCTGCTCTTGTCCTTTGGCGATGGTCTCCATGGTTTGCATGAGCAGGGCCATCCTGTCACGCATCTCTTGCATTTCACTCTGCACGTTGTCCATGATCTTCTTGTGATTAGTTCTGGTAGAGTAACGGTGGACCCGCTTTTCTGCAATCCTGAAAGTACCTGTAATGGATGCAGGAGATAAGATACACGAATCACAAACCTGTAATGCAAATATGAGTATGTATGCAAAAATGCAATATGTGCCTGTGCATTAGGGAATATTACTCCCTCCGTTCTAGTGCTAATACATTTGATACAGGGCAGCGCCGTGACAGTGCGGTGACGAAAGTTGCAAGAAGTTGAAATTCAATCACAAAAGAGAAAAAAACTCATATATTGAACAGGCCTTCAAAGGCAAAAGTATAACTCTTCTTGAAGCTAGCCCTAACCTCATCATCATCAAGAGCAATCAAACCCAATAAAGAGTTCACATCTGGAGTGGGCAGCTTATACGCAACTGTCTTCTGCACACTACCCATATCAACAATCAGAAATCCGGAGCACTAGAACAGGGAAGTATGTAATGCACCTGCAGCACAGACACACGTTAATGAAATGCAATGATAAATGGGTATGCAAACAATGCAATGCAAACAGCTGCAACAGGGGATCAAGTGCCCTGAATAAGAAGCCCAAGTCACACCAAGAACAGGTCTCAGACAGACCCTCCAATACTCATCAAACTCTGGTCTCAGATAGACCTCACAAAGAACTCCAGCCTGGTCTTGGATAGACCCAATAATATAACCCACACCTGGTCTCTGACAGACCCTGATAACAGCCCATAAAATATCCACAATCCTGTATCTCATGAGAAATGAACCGGTAGTCTGAAGGCCAAGTTACCTGCATGCCCCAAGTCCCTCTCACAGGTAGATGTCCCTATAACTGGCACAAGGTACGGCATCCTATACGGTCGTTGGCGTCACAGACTTTCAGGGTTGATGATACGATTCCCAGAAGGAGTGGCATCATCAAATCCTGAAGAGGCCTCACTTAGCCAACTTCCAAATGATCGGTCCCCGGAGTCGACAATCCAACTAACCAACATCCCACTGCACCCAAAGGGTGAAACAGGAAGTCAACCAGAAGGACCTCGTCCGAGCGTAGATTTCGCGGGAAGCTAGTACATGCAAAGCATGCACACCCCCACTAATCTCTACTCTAATTCTAGGTGCACTCAAGCCCAGGTCCGGCTTATCTCTCAATCATAGAATCCCCATCAAACCCACAATGCAGCAATAATAATGACAATAAAATGCTGAAATGTAAATACAGAAATGTAAATCCATACAAAGCCCACGACGGGAAAACAAGCGCTAGGATTGACTCGCGTAAGGAACCGTTGGAATCCCCAGCAGAGTCGCCAGCTGCTGGGGATGACCCAGGCAGCTAGGAAGAAAATCCAAGGCGAGACTCGCATAGGGAACCATCCCAATATCCCCAGCAGAGTCGCCAGCTGTCGCTACTGCGAAAATCGGCGCCGGCAATACAGAAGAGTCGCCACCGTGCGTTATTTATCCCAAGGAGGGAAAGGAAACGCTCGAAGTAAACCTAACGCAAAGACGGGAAAAGGTATGGTCATCGCAACCAAAACCTAGATTCGGGAGTCGGTTACGCAAGGGGAAGGTATTAGCACCCCTCACGTCCATCGTACTCGATGGGATCCACGCTTGTTTGGTTTGTACGGATTACACTTCTATCTAAACTAAAGGATGAGGTCTGAAAAGAAAAGAAAACATGACTCGATAAAGCATCGCACTTTATGCCTACGTATTCCCGTCTGGAACGAGAGTTCATAGTCAACGTAGTTCGCCTAACTATGGGTGAAGGTGGGGAAAGGTTGCTCGCTAGGACACCGCATCCTATGCCTACGTACTTCCACACTGCATGGAAGATCAGAGCAAACGTAGTTCGGGCTACGCACGACACAAGCTGTTCAAGTGTCTTTTATGAAAAATATCACCTTAAACAAGGGTTTTCTTATTGCAAAAAGGTTTGTGTTTGTTCAAATCTTTTGACGGAAGAAATGAATTGATTTTGTTATAGCCTTTATTAATGTTTTTCTGTTGTTTTGAGAAAGAAGAGACAGAATTCTAACCTATGGTTGAAAAGGGAATCACACTAACCTAATGTTATCATGCATGGGTTAAGACCTAATGTCTATCACATCCTCCCTTGAACAAGGAAGAATGGAAGTCCTACGGGAAAGGAAAACGAAAGGAAGAAACGGAAATACAAGTAATAACCGCATACAAGTGAACATGAATATAGCAATGGTAAATGCAATGCAAAGGAGGGAGGACGGTTCATCTCAACCTCAAGCCCATTCATGGATGGAATAAGAAAATATCAAGCGATCATATGCAAAGAATCGAGTGAAAACTCCGAGTGAAACGCGTAATCCACTATTTGGAATCGCAACGTGCTATCATGCAAACAAGTGGATAATCGGGCAAGCTACACATACAAATAACAGCCACCTAAGGGTCTTCCAATACCTCTAACCTATCTACAATAAGAAATATAAACCACGGCGTTCATCACGCAAACACAAAGCGACCGTTGGAGCCTTAACAAAAATAAAGTCCGTTCGGAAGTCCAAATTACAAGTCCGAATACAAAAATATAAGAAGAATAGAAAAAGGGGATAAAAAATTCAAATAAAAATCTCCAATGCCCTACATCAAGCCACAAACCAGGGGTGAGAGATACCATAAAAATATCCAAAGATAAATGGTCAAATAAGATGGAAACATTGCAAGATATCTCATGTATACCAAAGGAAAGATTAAAATGGAGCATGTTAAAGAAAGCATCCAAAACCAATTAAAATGGTACAATAAAATTCCCACAAAAATATATCACAATACCTCAACGTGTGTATGAGATCCCTGCAAAAGGATTGACATTTAAATTGTGTTTTGATAGGTCAAAGAAATTCAACAAAATGATAGCACCAGCATTGGCCTTTTTATGACGACCCAAATGTAAAAAATCCAAAGAAAATGTAAAAAAATGGTAAAATTATAATTCCAGTTTTATTAAATCCTAGACATCTTAAAGATTCAGCACAAAAAAATGGGGATCAAAAAGACTAATTTTCATATTTTTTATGATTATTTGAAGTCAGCATATAAAACAGAAAAAATAAAAGAAACATGGCAATAGGAAAATAAAAGAAAATAACATGAATAAATAAAAGTGGCATGAGGCTTATGTGGCCGATTGCGTGGCGCAGTGAGAGGCGTTGGATGAATGGAAGAAACCTTGACTTGGAAATGCATCCGACAGTGTTAACACCTTCTTCTCCAAATCAAAATTTTCAACTTTGTGAATAGTAACCCGCAGCTCCATGAACATGAGTTTTTTGCTACTTTGAAGCACCATAACTCCATCAATAATTATCCGTTTCGCACAAAATTTTGGTCAAACTTGAAGGAAAAAAATCAAGGAATCCAAATATGGTCTTAAATTTTCTTGAAACTCTCTCTAACTCCCAAAACGTGGCACCTCAAGAAAAACTCAAGAACCAAAAATTGTCATAAAACCCATCTTTTTTGTACTAGAATCCATGTAGGAGATGAGAGCAATGTAATGCAACAACAATAATGCAAGAAAGACTCATAAATCATGAGTTATGTCGAATTCTTTATACCTCCGAAAAATGGCTTATGGAGCTTCACTCGATCACCAATTCTTTGAGAAAATGATGTGGACACGTCCTATAATTGATGAGGAAGGTGTTTGGATGGAAAGAAAGGAGTGAATTGATGGAAAACAAAAAATCAATTTTTCACTTGGAGCTCACTTTAATGGAGTTGTGTAGCTTGGTTCATGCATCAATTATGGCCAAAAAAGTGTTGAATCAATTGTAAGAATGATAAGGAATGTATTTGCAATTGTGGAATGAACCAAAAGTGGGAGAAAAATGGAATTGAAAATTTTAGTTCTCAAGTGTAGAAAAATGTGGGAAAATGGAAAAATGGTGAAGAGAAAAATGAAAAATGAAGATTCAATATGATTTGCAAATGGAGAAAATGGATTCAACATCAACTATCACCAACCTTTACTCTTAATGATCTCAATCCAATATATAGGAGAGCATGGAAAGATCTAGAGTCTTCTAGATCAATCTAGGATGATTCTAGAAACTTCATGAATTTCTCATGATATGGTATTTTGATGTCTCATGATATCTCACTTCAATCCACTAACAGCCCCTTAACCACCTTTTAAAATCTCTTTTCATGACAAATTGGAGTGATATGAGTGAAAAACAAGGGATTCTTTTGCCTTATGTTGAGTTTCTCACATGTACCTTATTATGCAAGTAATGGAATTACAAAGCAAGTCCATTTTTTAACCCTCAAATCAAAATTGTGGCTGAACCAAAGTCTTTAAAATGTTGTTTAGACTCAATTTGATATATCATATGCCCCATTTTGAATTTGTAGATTGCCCATACCAATTTTCAATTTGAACTTTTTCAACTTATGTCCATTTTTTAAGTCATTTTCACCAACTTTTGTCAATTCTCGCTACAAGCTTTTCCAACATGCCATGACCTCTTTTCTAGGCTTAAAATGTCATTTTGAACAACTTTTATGTTGTGAAGTTTTTCATTTGAAGCTTCCTTGTATGAGTTTTAGGCATACGCTAAGAATGACATATAATTCCACTTTCCCAAAATACCCCTGACTTGCACAAACTATAACTTGAGCTTCACAAATCAGATGAAGGCATACCATACCTTTTTGGAAAGGGGAGATCATGAAGAACAACCCTTATGTTTGCCAAGAATTCATTTGAAAATTCCTTGAAGGTCAAAAGTTGCTTGGAAGATAGACAACTTTCACATAAAAATTTTAGTGTCCTCAGATGACCTGTAACTTGCAAGAGCCATAACTTGAGTTCTATAAATCACCTTGATGACTTCCACCACTTAAATTAAATCTATGAGGATGCTCTACAAGTCTCATGTGGACCAAAAGTTCATATGAAGCTTGCATTTTGAGTTACCCTGCTTGGAAGTTTGACCTAAATTAGGGGATTTTACACTGAAACCCTAATTTGGTAACTCCTCCTCTCCTTGATTCCTGTTGATTTTTCTTTGGCACAACACCACATCCATATCCACATATCAAATAATGAATCCCACATCCTTCAAATGAGCCTTGATACCTTTCAAATCAAGTCTTTGACCTAGGGTTGACCTAGTGTTGACCCAGATAAAACCCTAGTTGACTGACTTCAACTGAGGCTCTTGCAATCATTCCAATGACCTGGCTCTTCTTCAAAATGATCATCTAGGTTCTTCATAACATCCATACACACCCCATGCTTTTGGCTCATAGCTCATATACCCTCTGATGATCCCCAAACAACCTCCAGATAGGAGAGAATCCAATGATTGATCTGAGTAATCTTGAATATGAATGAAACCCCTTGAACATACCTCTTGAGACAAGAATAGCACTTGATCCCCTGATTAAGATATCTTGCTTATGGTATGCAATGCAGATGAATACACTATGTACGTGATGACAATGCAAATGACTATGCAATTGAAACATAAACCTAGGTTAGAAAAGGTTGGGCAAATTTTGGGGTGCAACAGCGATGCATGCAACACATCATGTAAATTCGAAAGTTTGGGTGGCAACGCTGTAAGAGTAAGATTTGTCTCTACAGAATTATCTCTATGTTTTGATGATAACAATTAAGTATTTGTGAAAGAACCATTTTATGTTCTAATGTTTGTTATGTGCAGATCATGATAATTAAATATATAAGATCAAACAAACAACATCAACGTGTGCAGCTAATACAATATGAGAGTTACTATGCGTGACGTATCATAAAGCACTTATGGGAGAAGCTAGTTTGCTTATGCATCTGATCACGATCAGAGAGATCTAAGGACGCTGGATATTGCAGTTGCAATGCTCCTGTGGATTTTGCTTTGAGTAGTGCATATGATCTGAAAGCAAACAAAGCATATTGAAGAAGCAAGTATGCATCTGTATCTGGTCACGATCAGAAAGATCCAAGGATGCTGGATATTGCAGTTGCAATGCTCCTGTGGATTCTGTTATGAAAAGTGTATCTTATCTGGAAGCTAACAAGTGTCTCTAAAGAAAGTCCTCTGAAGAACTACTCTGAAGACTCTAATGACTTGAAGTTCTGAAGGCTGAAGGCTCTGAAGACCAAGTGCAGAAAGACTCTAAAGACGTGTTCTGAAGATCAAGTCTCTGAAGATTCTGAAGACATGATTTCTGAAGAATCAGTCACGAAGATTCTCAAGACTATTTCAGAGGAAACTTAGATCTTGGAATGCTGAAAACTGGATTCTGAAGTTGAAGATTGTGTTAGAAGAAGATTCACCCAGACAGAGGCGTATTACTCATCAGATAAGTTGTTGCTATTGACTCTGATAAACAAGGTGTTGAAGTTAAACAACTCTGATGTTATTATGCTATCATAACAAAGTAGTTTCTGAACTACTCATCAGATACATCATCAGAAGAACCAAAGCCAGAAGTTGATCTGTCCAAGTTGATAAATGAAGATCATATCATTGGTGGATAAGAGCTGTCTCCCACAATGATATATTAACGTTGCAAGAAAAGGAAAAGAAAGTGATGTCAGTACTATACAACACGTGAATATTCTATCCGTTGGGAAATGACCGTTGGAATATTTGAATGGACATCTCTGCCCTCACAACGTCTCTCTTTGATGCACTATAAAAGAAGATCATTTGATTCATTCAAATGTTAGCTAGTCAACGAGAAAGAGAGCATAGCTAATTACAAAGAAAGCCAACTTGTTAAAAAGGCAATGATGATGACGAGTGAAGTTAGCAACATAGTTGATTAATAAGAAAATATTTATGCTAAGAAGCTGCAATGCTCACATAAGAAAGCTTTTAAGCAATATGGAAACTACTGTTCTAATAATCTCATAGAGATTTATCTTTAGATTAGTTTCTGTATTAGTATGCAAGGAGTTGTTGCTCAATACTTGCCATGTACTTAATTAGGAGTAATCTGCTTAATAAGAAGCACTCATGTAATCTCCAGCAACACAAATTCTATTTAGAATTAGTGGTCCCTCAAGTGATCTTGTAAAGATCAGAATACTTGAGATGACAAGTGACAATTGTCATTTGTGTAATTCTAATAGGAGATCTTTTGTGATCGGATTCTATTAGATGTCAATGAACGTTATATCCTAAGGGATCCCTGAATGTGTCATTGTCTATTTGTTAGTCACCTGCAGTTAGCTTGTGCAACTGTAATCAGTTTGGTTATAGTGGATTATGTCCTTGCTTAAGTAAGGCGAAATCACCTTGGAAAGATGGACTGGATTAGCTTGAGAGTTGCTCAAGTGAACCAGGATATATCATGTGTTCTTTACTTGTGTTATGCTTTATTATATATGCTTCCGCAATGCATCTTATAGAACTCTATAGAAAGCAACAAGTGAAGAAACCCAGAAAAAGTTTTAATAGAGTGAATACCCAATTCAAATCCCCCCTTTCTTGTGTATTTCTCACACCTTCAGTTGGTATCAGAGCTCCGGTTTTGTTATTGATGGATATCAAACACCTAACAATGTCAGAAAAAGAGCCTAAAGTTGTGTGAAGAAATACTCTTGGTGGTTTGTCACTCCTCTTACAATTTCAGTAAAAGATAAGTTTTTGATGAAGATGAGTACTGAAATTGTAATCAAATGGGTTATCTTGAGCAAGTCAATGATTAGTTGAAGTTTGAAGTTTTGAATTTTTCAACAACAAAATCTTCTCCACTAGACCTTGGAAGAAGATTGAAGAATCAGCTGACAAGAGAGATTCATCAGATAAGAAGTTTTCTATTGAATACTTATCTTGTAATACATTTGGATATACAACGTATTCGCTCAAAAGATCAAATCATTAGAAGCAAGAAATCTTGTTTACTAAAGATTATTTCTATGTGAGTGTGAGATGTTTTCAAGAAACAGATTAGTCCACTCTTGACTTTCTCATGAAAAGCTCATTGAGAATTTTCTTTAGTAAATAAAGAAATATTGTTGGCTAATGTTTTTGATTCATAAGAGTTTCAGAACGAAGTCTGCAGAAAAAGGGCTAGATCAGAGCAAGCTCAAATCTTGAAGAAATGATCCCTCTGATTCGAGGCATCTGAAAGTTGTTGTCCTTGAGAAGCTTAAAAGAAATCTGTAGATGTTTCGTAAAGAAGTTCACTAACTCATCATGGATATGATGTAATATGAACTCTGAGATTTTATTAGAAGTAGCATGGACAATTAAGTTCTGTTAACTTGAGATTCTATCTCAGTTGAACGAACTGTAATTCGTCAGATGTTATCATACATTCTTTCTTAGAAGTTCATAATGATTGGATCCTGAAGTTAAGCTGTTCAGAAAGATACAATGACATAAGTCATTCAATCTGTTTTTAAAAGGGATTTAAGTCACTGGTGTTGTTCATAATGAATAAGTCAGTTGATATTCTTTTTAGAAGAAAATGTACAGTCAACTCTGGTTGAATTAACTCTATACAAGTTAGCTCAGCATTGCAAGAACAGAATTGTCATTTAGACTGTGTCATTTGATGCATCTGAGCTTGATGATAATTGTATCTAGACTGGATCTGCATTTGTTTCAATCCCACAAAATCAGAAGATAAATCCTTATGGAAGTTAGATGCTCTAAATCATGAAGATCAGGATATCTGTGCTCTGAAGATGTCTCTCAGAAATCAGATGGAGGATGTGCTGATGAAGATACTGCAGAATGCAATCAAAGGATATGAGATCAGCTCAGAAGAGAAATTCAGAAGATCCTACGTCAGATGTTGCTACTGGCTCCTCTTACAAGAACAAGATCCTTTCTCATATCTTCAAGGGTAGTCAGCAAGAAGGTTTTGACTACACAGAGACATATGCTTCTGTGACAAGGTTAGAACTCATAATCTTGTTAATTTCCTTTATTGCTCAGAATAACATCAATCTAAATTAGATGAATATTAAAAATACTTCTTAAATGGTTTTATTGAAGAAAAAGTATGTGTTTCATTAATCTCCTGGTTTTGAAAATGAAAGATTTCCAGAACACGTTCTATAAATTAAAGAATTTTTCTATAGCCTAAAACAAGCTCCCAGAGCTTGGTGTGAAAGGCTGAGTAATTTTATTCTGGAAAATAATTTTATTAGAGAAAAGTATGATAACACTCTTTTTCATAAATCAATTAAGAAAGATTTTAATATGTCAGATTTATGTAGATGATATTTTTTTGAAACAACAAATATTACATTTGGAAAGGAGATTGCTAAGTGTATGCAGGCAGAAGTTAAAATTAAGCCACAACACTTCAGAAGATTCTGAGTGTCTTACAAGAAGCAACTCTACAGAAGACTCTGAGCGATTGGTTGAAAGCAACGTTTCAGAAAACTCTGAGCGAAGAGTATAAAGAAATGTTTTAGAAGACTCTGAGCGTATATATCTCAAAGGCTGCAACTGCAGAGGCTCTGAGAATCAGATTACGCTTGGCTCTGAAACGTTAGCAACAAAGCTTACATCTGGATAACAAAGACATCTGAAGAATGGAGATCTGCTCTGAACTGAAGCGTTCCTCTGGATGAACAGTTTACTGAAACATTCGCTAGAGTTAAGCTGCATAGATCTGAAGCTTACTCTGGAACTTCATCAGAGGATCTGATGCAAGGAAACATTTCCATATTTATTCACTCAATAGATGTTGATCAAGATAAGTTGAGTTGCAACTTCACAGTCAGAAGAATCTATTATGGAAATCAATGAAATCTAGAATCTAATGTAGAGAATCTCTCCTGAAGATAAAGCAGAAGTATCCAAAGCTCTAGTTCTTCAAAATCAAGTACTGATATTGAATAAAAACAAACTTCAAAAGAAATGTATGTAATCATGAAGAATGAAAGCATTGTATACAGTAGTCAAAATGATTACTCAGAGCCGAATGCAATTAGTATCTATCATGATGCATATTGTTTCTGGAAGACCAAATTTGGTATCAAGGACTCAAAATTAAAGCACTGCTACTAAGATTCAAGTCATAATTGATTTGATAACAAGCTTGGAATCAAAAAAACCAAAGGCGGAGAAACCAAAGGTGGATTAGCAGAAGTTCTCACACCTTCAATTGGTACGAGAATCCTAGCAGAAGAAGTCACCCTCAGATGAACTGATACTGATTGATAAAGAGCAAGATTGTCATTCAAATAGATGCTAGAAATACATCTTGGTTTGATGATAGTTTGTGATGATCAACTACTTCTATTCAAAGGATAAGTTCTTATGATGCAAGAAGTCAGCAAGTTTCCTCAGCTCATAACCTTTTTTAAGCTTATGCTTATTCTAAGAAACTAGCGTTCATCAGAAAACAAGTTGTCTGGAAGAAGATAAAGAGGCGTGAGCATGGGTATAAGAAGATGGATGATCAGAAGATGAAGACCAAAGGAAGAATATGGAATTCATAACTATTGTTCGAGATGATACAAACATCAGAGGAGATATGTTTCTATTCAAAAGAAAGGAAGCTGAAGAAGTCATTATGATTCAAAAGAAGAATGTAGCAGAAAGAAGATTAATCTGTCAGAGAGTAGCCAGCTAAGACTCTCATACATTCAACGTACACTCTGGGAAAAGAAGAGGTTAGTAAAAAGATCATCTAAAGATTTGGATTATCTGGAAGATCTGGATAAAAGATTCAATAAGAAGAAGTTATGTCAAATCAAACTCTGATACTTTTGAAGTATAGTGTTTTGATGTTGAAGAAACAAGATGAAGAAAGATAAAAGTCAGAATGGAAAGCTCTCAGAAAAAGAATAACTCTGAAGATCTCAGAATCTCAAAGGAATATAAGCTCTCTGAAAAATGAAAGTTTTGACTCTGAAAGCTCCTTTCATCATCTGCATCTGTTCCAAGAGAATATGTTTTCAAAGTCACTAGAAGCTAAAGTTCAACTAGTTAAGGAAAGAGAAGACAAGCTAGAAAGGATAAGAAACTTCAAACTTCTTAGAAGTAAAAAGAATCTTAAGAAAGAGCTGCTGAAGAAGCGAGAATTTTAGCATAGGAAGAATCCAGAAAAGAAACTGTCAGACTGACACAAGAAGCTGTAGATGCGGAGAAGACTAAGCAAGCTGCTGTAGTTGGTTCTTCTTCTGAAACTAGTCTTGTACGTTGAGAACGTGACGTTAGTGAGATTCAAGAAGATCAACAAGCTATGAATAAAGAACAATAAGTTTTCAGAGAAATCTTTGATGAACAGGAAATTGTCAACAACTCTCTTCTGTGCATGCTTCAACAAATGTCAACCTATAAGAATTAGGCACTCAGGTTTTATTTCTTGACTCTATTAATTTAATTGTTTTAATTCTAATATAAAAGAGGGAGAAACAAAATAT
Organism: Lathyrus sativus; assembly: GCA_963859935.3. Lineage (NCBI taxonomy): Eukaryota > Viridiplantae > Streptophyta > Magnoliopsida > Fabales > Fabaceae > Lathyrus > Lathyrus sativus. Next base: position 350,902,758 of record OZ012740.1, on the reverse strand, counting down.
ATTCTAAATCTTGTCCTTAATGAAAACTCACCTTTTTGATGATGTCAAAAAGGGGGAGAAATAGAAAATGATTTTGATATAACCTGGAGAAATAGAATATGTTTGATATAACCTAAAGAGAATGCAAAACATCAACTCTGATATAAACTGCGTTTACTACTAACTGTATGTTTGATGTTGTACCGAGGAACTCTGAACAAGTTCACTAGGCATTCTAGAGACAGGTCAAATAAATGAACTCTGAGTTCAAATGAACTGGTTGTTCATATAATCAAAGTTATACACTTCGTGAACATATGTTCAGAATCAGATGGACCCAATACTGTTCATGAGAAAGTTAAAGTCATCCTGATTTTGGTATCATAATGTTCAAGAGATGTAAATTGTATGTGAATATGATAATCAGAGCATAATAATCAGAAATCTTCATAAAAGCAAGAATTGGTCTCAGACTCAGAATCAAGAATTAGTATCAGATTCAGTATTAAACTAATTGGTATCAGACTCAGAATCAATTAGCTTCAAGAGACTAAGAATCAAGACTGTATCAAGCTCAGAAGATCCAAATATCTGACCTATTGTAGCCAGGGGGAGTTCACCCAGAAAGGTTCACAAGTCAGGATATTTTATTTTCACCCAGTCTGAAACTCAAGGGGAGTTTCTCATCTGAAAGAATAACGTGGCTAAGTTATCAGAAAAGAATTGTTAAAACTCTATGCTACAGATGTTCTGATGAACAGTAGCAAATGCTTCAGAAGGCTCTGAAGTTATATGGCTCTAATACGATATCTAAAGAAGATAAGCTCTAAAAGATCTGAAGACGGAGTTCTGCAGAACAAGTCCAGATGCTAAATACTTATGCTCTGATAGACCATAGGGAAGTATTCCTTCTAGTCTATTATACTTTTATTATATCAAAATTTCTATTCTGTGAGTCTTGGGATCAAAGTAAGTCTCTGAACAAACAAAAATGAAATTTTGAGGTTAACACATTCAGGGGGAGTTGTTGCTCGAAACTCTGAATATGTTATGCGTGATGATTACCCTGTATAAAATGTGTCGCTACTGCGAAAATCGGCGCCGGCTGAACAGAAGAGTCTCCACCGTGCGTTATTTATCCCACGGGAGGGAAAGGAAACGCTCAGAGTAAACCTCGCACAACACGGGAAAGGTATGGTCGTCGCAACCAAAACCTGGGTTCGGGAGTCGGTTACGCAAGGGGAAGGTATTAGCACCCCTCACGTCCGCCGTACTCGACGGGATCCACGCTTGTTTTCGGGTATGGATTGTTATTCTATCTAAACTATAGGTCAAGGGTTAAAATGAAAATAAAATGAAAATAAAAATGACTCGGCAAAGTATCGCACTTTATGCCTACGTATTCCCGTCTGGAACGAGAAATCAGAGTCAACGTAGTTCGCCTACCTACAGGAAAGGAGGGGAAGGTTGCTCGCTAGGATATCGCATCCTATGCCTACGTACTTCCACACAGCATGGAAGATCAGAGCAAACGTAGTTCGGGCCACGTACGACACAAGTCTGTCCTGATTGATTTTATTCCTTCTGAAAAAGGTTTTTCTGATTAACAGTCCAAGCGGACAAAGACGACGTCTTGATGAGTTCACATTCTTTTACGGAAGAAGTGTCTTTTATTGTATTTGAAATCTTTATGTGTTTTTCTGTTTGTTTTGAGAAAGAAAGAGACAGAACTCTAACCTACGGTTGCGAAGGGAATCAAACTAACCTAATGTTATCATGTATGGGTTAAGACCTAAAGTCTATCATGCTCCTCTCTTGCGCAGAGAGAAACAGAGATCCTACGGGAATAGACGGAGACAGAAACAATAGCATATATACAATAAAGCAGTAAAATGCATGAATGCAACAGTACAAGCGAGGCAAGGGAGTCCTACTCCACCTCGAACCTAGAAAACAATAGGCAAAAGTGAACAGGCTTCACTCTCAACCCAACAGGGTAAACAGCAAACAATACAATCCAGAAAACCAATCAATACATCAGAAATGAAATACAGCAATAAAACAAACAGCTTCAGCAGCTCTGAATCAACATCTAGCTCCAAGTAATCTCCAATCAGCTATAGGCTTCACCCAGCATCAATCTCCATCTTCATGGCCTTCAGGCAAGGGCTTTGATCATCAGTCTTCTATCTGCAATGGCTTTTCTTCAAGTTCAAACCTCCAGGATGAGGGATCAGTCACAAGAGTGAATTGGGTGTTAAGCAATCAGTTGACCACCAAAGGTGGTGAACAGACTGCTTCTAACACAAAAGACATTTTCTCTCAAGAGTTCTATCTCTTAGACACTATCACCAAGCCTTCCAAAGGAAGGGGGTGAGTATCTTAGAGAGACTCTGAATCACAGAGAAGAATGGATGCAAACAAGGCAAGCCATGTTTGAGAAACAAGCTTTCTAATCTTGAGCTCTGCCTAGCTCCTAAACCCTAGTCTCCTCAGCATTTGCTAGCAAGAATCTCCTCTTCAACTCTGGAAGTTGGACTTCAACATCTGGATCTCCAATGGCTTCATCTTCTCAAGTCTTCAGCTCTCCCAAATCCCCAGACAATCCCAATACCCACACAGACAAGCAATAATCCCCAGAGGGCACACCACACCAGTCAATCAGATATATACAGTACATTAATAGCAGTAGGGGAATCCTGACTTTTTCTAAGGGGATCTAATAACTACCCATAGCCCCTATAGTCCCATAGCTAAACTATTCAATCTCTAAGTCCTAAGGGAAGTGCATTAATTCTCCTAAGTCATCACCTAAACCCTAGTTTGTTCATGTTATTCTCACCTAAACTAAACACCTAAAATTAATTTCTAAAAATGGGAACTAAATTGTATCTACAAGTTTAATGTCTAAACTAAACAACCTAAAAAGAATGGGTGAAAAATATTGAAGCATCTAATAGAACAAAAAATAACAAAGTCATGTATGAAATGAAACTATTTAAAATGCTATTTATTTAGAAAAAATGGGAAAAATATCAAATAAAAAATAAAATGAAATTTTTATTTTTTATAATTTTCTAGACTCTTTAAAGAAAATAATGCAAAAAGAATGAATTAAAAATAATGTTTTTTCCATTTTATATGATTTTTAGAAAATGCATGAAAAATGTAAAGAAAATAAAAAGAAAATATAAAGAAGTAGATGGAGGGGGTAAGAATAGTAATGCCCTGCAGTTGAAATCCCATGTGGGCTGAGAACTGGGGGTGCGAACATCAATTGCCTTAGGCCCAATGCGCTCAGAAAAGAAATTTGGAAAATGCCAGAAAAATCACAAAGCCTCGGTGCCAATAGCAACAATATCACGTTGAAATGCTTGGGCCTGGCAAAACAGGGGTGTCATTAGCAAGTACAATCTGAGCCCATTTTGAAGACTTTAGTGAAACGCTGCGTTTCACCTTGTGAATTTCCCTCCGTATTTGATTTTAAACCACAGCCCTTCGATCAGCTTAAAAAGTCCAATATCTTGAACAATCCAACGACACACAGTCATCTTCCTCCTTGGTCAGCTAGGGTTTTCAGAAAACCCTTCTCATGCACGATTCTTCCATCTCCTCTAGCTCCTTCATACCTCCATGAAATCATGAGATTCAAAAACCAAAAATGCTCTAAAACTCTCCCTCTACACAGCCATGGTGTTGCCTCTTTCTAAAACTCATTCAAGGAGCAAACCCGATAGTGATACCAGATAGAATCCGCCATTATCACATGTCCTCAACTACTCCAATTCTCCACAAAATTCATCCTAAACTAATCTACAACTCATCCTGATCATAGCATGCTAATCCAATCACATTTTCGTGCCTTATCCTAGCAATTATAAGCCTCAACAGTTTTGATGCATCATACTCAACCTTCATGAAACTCAACCAAACTTACCAAAATCAATCATCTACTTATGCCTAACCATTCTACACTGCCAAAACCCTAAGATTCTACCTAAACTAAGCAATTCGAATGAAAACTTACCTTATGCAAAATGAAGGAAACAGCTACCAGAACCTCTTGATCTATAGCTTGAAATGAGTGGAAACTGATCCAAGAACTCAATGGTGACTTCTGTATGCAACAGGTATGACTCCAAAGATGTGAATCTCTCAATTCCAAAGTTTATGCTTCTTGAATGATGATGATGAATGGCACAATTCCTTCTTCAATTTGCCAAATGAAGGTGTGGATTCTGATCCTTGTATGATGATGGTGAAGATTCAATCAAGAATAGTGAAGATTGATGAGAAATTGAGAGAGTTTGGATTGGTTTTGCAAAGATGGAAAGTTGATATGAAACTTGTGTTATGAACAAATGATATCACCAAAAAAAAGCATAAACCATCTTGCATCAATATATAGATGAGGTTAGAACCTCCTAGAAACTTGGAGAAGTTTCCCTTGCACAAATTCCCTTGGATTTTGATTATGTTTCTTACATTGCAAGCAACCATGGATAACTCACAAATTATGAACTAAACTCAAAATTCCACTTTATCCAATGTCTTTAAAATGCCCTTTCCATTCAAAATGACCTATAATTTTGCTTCATTTGGCCAAGATATGAAAAATCTCATTTTTAAGGTCATTTTTATTCATTAAATTCAACAATTTTGAAACCTTGTGCTATGAATCTTTCCAATCTCTCATGGTCACTTTCCTAGACTCAAAATGTCATTTGGAACAAGTTTTATGTTGTAAAGTTTTCCATTTGAAGCTTCCTTGTATGAGTTTTGGGCATAGGTTAAAATGACCTGTAATTCACAAATGACCAAAATACCCTTTGCTTGCCAAGACCATAAATAGAGTTCCCCAAATCATATGAAGGCATACCATACCATTCTAGAAAGCTAAGACAATAAGGAACAATTCTTATGTTGACCAGAAATTCATTTGAAATCTCCTTGAGGGGTAAAAATTGCTTGGAAGTCAAGTCACTTTTACAGACAAAATTTCAGATACCTCAGATGACCTGTAACTTGCAAGGACCATAACTTGAGTTCTATAAATCTCCTTGATGCCTTCCACCACTCAAATTAAAGGTCTTGAGATCCTCTAAAAGTTTCATGTTGGCCAAGGATCCATTTGAAGCTTTCATTGTGACTTATCTTGCTTGGAAATTTGACCTAAACTAGGGGATTTTACATAGAAACCCTAATTTAGACCCTCCTCTTCTCCTTGATTTCTCTTGATTTCCTCTTAGCATAACAACATATCCTTATTCTCCATGTCAAATGATGAACCCCACATCTCCTCAATAGCCCTCAATGCCTTTCAAACAATCCTTTGATCTAGGGTTGACCCAGATGAAACCCTAGTTGACTGTCTTCAACTGCAATTCTTGTGATCACATCAACAACTTGTTTTCTTCTCCAAATGACTTTCTAAGTCCTCCAAGATGTCTAGATACTCTCCATGCTCAACTCACAGCTCATAATTCCCTTGTTGATCCTCAGATGCCCTCAGATAGGAGATAGACTCAAAGCTTGATCCACTGAACTCTCTGCTTTCAAATTCTTTTCTGATGACTTGAATGAGATTGAATTAGGATAATAACCTCTGGATAGGCCTCTAGAGATGAGAATAATGCTTGATCCCCTGTTGGATGACTTGCTATGCTATGCTATGCAGATGATTAGTCTATGTACATGACTCTATATGCAAATGCTAATGATATTGAAACATAAACCAAGTGAATAAGGTTGGGCAAATTTTAGGGTGCAACAGCTGCCCCTATTCAAGCGACTTGGACCCGATTGGGTGAAGAGCCCGGAGCCTTCAGACATTCGCGGTACGAGACGGTTGAATACCAATGAAACCATAAATTTGCCAACCGCAGAAATAAACTGTGCTCCTGCTTGGGGAACGACATTCATCCGCTGAATCTGACTGTTATGACAACCCACTGGTCTCGCGCGACCGTGCTAGGGATTATTTTCATCGTTCTGAAAAAGATTCTATCATCGCAGAGACAGAACACTGTCCACGTCAGGACTCCTGCTTCATTGATTTGGAAAACCTCCATAACTTTGCTGGGGATGGCTCGTCTGCCTTCTCGTCAGAAATAAATCGTCCACGTTGGGAATAAACTCTTCCGCGTTAGGAATAACACCGTCCACGTTAGGGCTAACACCGTCCATGTTAGGAATAACATCATCCACGTTAGGACTCACCTTGCCACGTAAGGAATCCATCTCCTTCTTCCACGTTAGGAATAACTTCTTTGATCTGTCCGCGTCAGGACTAAACTTTTCCACGTAAGGAAACAACTTCTCCTTCCACGTTGGCGATCAATCTTGATATGTCCGCGTAAGGACTCAATTTTTCCACGTAAGGAAACCATTTTTCTTCCACGTAAGGAACGCTCTTGATATGTCCACGTAAGGACTCAATCTTTCCACGTAAGGAATCATCATCTTCAAACTTTCCACGTAAGGAATCTTCATCTTTCCCCGTTAGGAATACAACTCGTCTTTTCTGCGTCTGTCCACGTCAGGACTGAACTTGCTTTTCCACGTAAGGAACTGAAGCTTCTCTTTCCTCGTAAGGAATAACCCTGTCCACGTCAGGACTCACGTTTCGTCTTGATTTGTCCACGTCAGGACTCACCTCTTGACTTGCTGAGGAAATAAAACGTGTCCACGTCAGGACTCACACTTTGCCCACAACACAAAGAAGGATAAGCTTGTCCACGTCAGGACTCTCGCATCTTGTCACCTCAAAGAGCTATAAACGTCCATGTCGGGACGCACATTTCACCATTACGAATAAAGCTATCTGCTGGAAATAAATTGTCCACGTCAGGACACCAACACGAAGAGTAATCAATCTTGTCCACGTCAGGACTCCATACTCAATTAATACCGAGAACTCGAACCTGTCCACGTTTGGACTAACACACATCGTCAACTTGAGGAAATGTCCACGTTAGGACTCCACATTCCAACAATCTTCTCTAGCACAAAGAAAACCCGTCAATAAAATTGTCCACGTTAGGACTCATCCTTCCATTGGTCCGCAAATTTCTTATCACTGACGTTACAGCAACTTTGAGGCTGACTCTACTGGGGACATTTGGAAACCAAACTTCCGGACGCCTGTTCTGATAACCGGCGGTAGCCTCTGAAATCCTGATTCATGAATCCTTTGATGACCAATAGCTCTGCTTGGGGATAAGGAGAAACTTATCCTGCTGACTCTGTGGGGAGTAATGCCACAGCTGACACTTCGTCGGATGTCTCACGTCGAGATCCTGAATGTTTATTGATTCACCAGAGCAAGGGCTCTCTCTTCCTGCACGAGAAACAATACTTGGAACAAACGGTTAGCCAACCTAGTTTATGTTTCACAATGCATGTGTTTATCAATGATGCAATGCTCCCTTCGACATGGAAATGCTGCGCTTTTCTTTGGTTAATACAAGTATGACACTATATGCTGATGCGAATGCAGACTCGAACTGCTGGGCACAGGAGCTGCTTCAGCAAAATAAATGCTGAAAATAATGCCAATTCCGCTGGGGGATAGCCAGGTGCTACAGAATCATTCCAGCAAAATAAACGCTGGGAAGATGAAGTCGACTCAGCTGGGAAATTGGGAACTTAACCCAACACCTTGTTGAAGGGCCACCCTGCTAGGGCATATAACTCTGCTGGGGAACAGCAGATGCGCCTGGTATGATTGAACTTCTGCGGGAAAGTGAACGAATATCATACGGTATTTTGACAAAATAAATGCCATGACCCACACCAACTCTGCCGGGGAGAGCCTTAATCTTTGAGTTCCACTGGGAGGAATACTTGCTGAGAAGAGAATTCCGCTGGGGATGGGATGATTCTCTTGGGAAAAATCAATTGACTCCGCTGGGGGAGAGTAGATGACCCTGCGGGGAAAGGTAAACTACCTGAATACAGCTCACAAATATCAATCTTCTGCGGCTAAACCACTCGGCTCGAGACAAGGGAATCCTTCTGGGGGGACACCATACTGTCTGAATACAGCCTTACGATCTTGGAATCGTCAATTCTGTTGAGGATAAATGACTTGGCTGGAGAATGCCCTCTTGGATAAGCTACGGCTAGCTGGGGAATTCAATCCTTCTTCAGTAAGGAACATGCATGACCTGCGTGGGGGTCGAGTCTTTTATTACCGCAGTCTCTTGATCATCTTCCCCGTACGGCTATGAAACCTGCAACAACACAAACAAGACAAGACAAATCTATGCAACCAAGTCGATTCAGGTTAGTGACGTTATTTTCAGTTAATTCGAAGCTTTAGCAATTGTTGGCAAGGGCCAGTGACGTTATGCACATGCTAGTTTCATCAAACTTAGGCGTTAATCACGCACAAAACAGTAAAGAACAGTGTCAAGTACTGAATAACGTATTTTATTGATTGGGCCCCTGAATGGGCGGAGTTTGTACACGGAATGTAACTCCTGAAAAGAGGAAGCTACACAAAGCAAGTATACAAGTATGCACGAGAAGCATAAATATATCGACAAATCAACTTTGTACATATGTCGGCAACGGGATGCAGATGAACACCACGAACTGATCCTCCTATGACTCGTCCGACTCTAATGCTTTTCCCGGTATTCATACTTCTAAAAAGGTTGTACCAGATAAACGATCCTCCCCGGTGTATTCTCCCGCATTGATGCTCAGTGCAATATCAAATTCGGACCGCAGTCATTTGCTTTTCAAATCCCTAACTTTTGCGTGAACCGCCCTTTACGGGTTTTCAGTTCACCGGGATACCCTTTTTTGCCGAAGCCGCCCAGTGTAGGTTTTCAACTTCGCGGGTGTACATTTTTTCAATTTATCCCTAACTTTTGCCCGAACCTTTCATTCTGTTTTTGGTTCGCCAGGATGCCCCATTTTTGCCTGGACTCTCTTTTTCTGTCCAGCGGGTCTATTTTAAGCAAAGTATTTTTTAACTGCGTACGAATTCACAGGTGACGTGAAGTCTTCTCCGTCCATGGTGGACAACAACAACGCTCCTCCTGAGAAGACTTTCCTGACAACGTATGGCCCTTCGTAGTTGGGGGTCCACTTGCCCCTGTGATCTGCTTGCGGCGGGAGAATCCTTTTCAGCACAAGGTCGCCCGTCTGAAAGCTTCGCGGATGTATTTTCTTATCATACGCTTTCTTCATTCGGCTCTGGTATAAACGACCGTATGCTAGAGAAGCTAGCCTCTTCTCATCCATCAAACTCAGTTGGTTCAACCTGTCTTTCACCCATTCTGCCTCGTCCAGCTGAACGTCTCGCAATACCCTCAGAGAAGGGATCTCAACTTCCAAGGGTAATACCGCTTCCATTCCATAAACTAATGAGAACGGGGTTGCCCCGGTTGATGTGCGTACCGTCGTACGATAACCGTGCAAAGCGAAAGGTAGCATCTCGTGCCAATCCTTATAGGTCACCACCATTTTCTGAACGATCTTCTTGATATTCTTATTGACCGCCTCAACAGCGCCATTCATCTTGGGTCGGTAAGGGGAGGAGTTGTGATGTTCGATCTTGAAATTCTGACAGAGCTCCTTCATCATTTTGTTGTTCAGGTTCGAACCGTTGTCCGTGATTATCCGCTCGGGAATCCCATATCGGCAAATGATATCTCTCTTGATGAACCTGGCCACCACTTGCTTAGTTACATTTGCGTAAGACGCCGCTTCCACCCACTTGGTGAAGTAATCGATTGCTACTAGAATGAATCGATGCCCGTTAGAAGCTGTCGGCTCGATCTTTCCAATCATATCGATTCCCCACATCGAAAATGGCCAAGGCGATGACATCACATTTAGAGGACTTGGAGGCACATGGATCTTGTCAGCATAGATTTGGCACTTGTGGCACTTTCTTGCAAACTTGAAACAATCAGTTTCCATGGTCAGCCAAAAGTAACCTGCCCGCAGCAGCTTTCTCGTCATAGCATGTCCACCAGCATGCGTACCAAAGGTACCTTCGTGTATTTCCTCCATGAGCAGCTTTGCCTCTCTTTCGTCTACACAACGCAACAGCACCAAGTCGTGGTTTCTTCTGTATAATACGCCATCCGGATTCAAATAGAAATTGCCTGCTAATCTCCTGAGAGTCTTCTGATCTTGATTGGATGCCCCATCCGGATACTCTTTATTCTTCAGGAAATTAAGGATATCAAAATACCACGGTTTATCATCAGATGCTTCATCAATAGCAAATACATAGGCTGGTCTGTCAAGCCGAGAGATAATGATTCGGGGAGCCTCGTTCCAGAAGTTCACTTTGTACATGGAAGACAAAGTGGCGAGGGCGTCAGCCATTTGATTCTCTGCCCGCGGTACGTGATGCAATTCAACTTTGTCGAAGAAAGGCAACAATCTCCTTGCATAATTCATGTAATGTATCAAATTGGGCTGACGTGTCTCCCATTCCCCTTTGATCTGATTCACTACCAGAGCTGAGTCTCCGTATATGTCAAGATATTTGATTCGCAAATCAATGGCTTCTTCAAGCCCCATTATACAAGCTTCGTATTCGGCTTCATTGTTGGTAACGGCAAAGGTCAACCGGGCAGTAAACGGGATGTGCGACCCGTGTGGCGTAGTGATGATTGCCCCTATTCCGCTACCGTAAGCATTCACAGCTCCGTCAAATATCATCCTCCATTTGGAACCCAACTCTGGTCCTTCGTCTGGCAACGGCTCTTCACAATCTTTCATCTTAAGGTACATGATATCCTCGTCAGGAAAATCAAACCTCATCGATTGATACTCTTCAATAGGCTGCTCTGCCAGATACTCAGACAGCACACTCCCCTTTATAGCCTTTTGCGAGACGTATTGGATGTCATACTCAGTCAAGACCATCTGCCAACGGGCAATTCTTCCTGACAACGCCTGCTTTTCAAATACATATTTGATAGGATCCATCTTCGAGATGAGCATGGTTGTATGATTCAGCATGTATTGCCTCAAACGCTTGGCGGCCCAAGCTAGCGCGCAACAAGTTTTCTCAAGCATTGAGTATCGAGATTCACAATCTGTAAATTTCTTACTCAAGTAATAGATTGCATGCTCTTTTCTTCCTGTCTCGTCGTGCTGACCGAGAACACAACCCATGCTTCCCTCAAGAACCGTCAAATACATGATCAAGGGTCTACCTGCCACTGGGGGTATCAAAATAGGAGGCTCCTGCAAATACTGCTTTATTTTATCGAACGCCTTTTGACAGTTTTCGTTCCACGTTACAGCTTGATCTTTCTTTAGCAACTTGAATAGTGGTTCACACGTAGCAGTTAGGTGAGATATGAACCGGGCGATGTAGTTCAACCTCCCTAAAAACCCGCGCACCTCTTTCTCTGTTTTAGGCGTCGGCATTTCTTGAATCGCTTTTATTTTAGCAGGATCGACCTCTATTCCTCTTTCGCTTACGATAAACCCTAACAGTTTACCCGATCTTACCCCGAAGGTGCATTTGTTAGGGTTCAGCCTCAGCCTGAACTTCCTAAGCCTTTTAAATAACTTCAACAGATTCACCAGATGCTCTTCCTCCGTCTGGGATTTGGCAATCATATCGTCAACATAAACTTCGATCTGTTTATGCATCATGTCATGGAAAAGAGTCGTCATCGCGCGCTGATATGTTGCCCCAGCATTTTTCAAACCAAAGGGCATCACTTTGTAGCAAAATGTTCCCTAAGGCGTTATGAAAGTGGTTTTCTCCATATCCTCTGGCGCCATCTTAATTTGATTATAGCCTGAAAAGCCATCCATGAAGGAGAATACGGAGTATTGAGCAGTATTATCAACTAGCACGTCAATGTGAGGAAGTGGAAAATCGTCTTTTGGGCTTGCTCTATTCAAATCTCTATAATCCACGCACATTCGAACCTTGCCATATTTCTTTGGCACTGGTACGATGTTAGCAACCCATGAGGGATACTTTGTCACAGCAAGGAAACCAGCGTCCCACTGTTTTTGGACTTCCTCTTTGATCTTCACTGCCATATCTGGTCGAGTTCTGCGAAGTTTTTGTTTGACCGGCGGGCAATCTTCTTTCAGTGGCAGGCGGTGCACAACCATATATGTATCGAGCCCTGGCATATCTTCATACGACCAAGCGAATACATCACTATACTCTCGGAGCATTTCAACCAGTCTTCGCTTGATATCATCCTGCAGCGCGGCTCCGATACGAATATTCTTCTCAACCCCTTCCGACCCCAAGTTGATAATTTCGATGACCTCGTCGTGAGGCAGAATGGCTCTTTCCTCTTGCTTCACCAACCAAGACAGTTCTTCAGGAACGCCGCTATCTTCGACAACCTCTTCTTCAGCCTGAAATACCGGGTGTTCAAAGTCGGGACGAGTCATAGGTGGTTCAAGGATGTCATCTGAAAATGTTATCCTGCAAAAGGAATGGTTAAGTGCTTCAAAAGGCGTATAAAGCGAATAACTACGTTGCCATTTTATTGAAAAATATAAAACAAGAAGGACAGGGATTACAGTGTTTGCACATGAAAAAAACGCCATTTATTTAATGATTAACACACAATGTTCATAACAACACAGCCCTAAGTAAATCCTGATGCCCCGGGCCAGACATCAGATTACTCAACAATTAATAAAGCAAAGCATTACTGTTTAAGAGTCACAGGAACAAGCTCCTGAATAGACCAATTGCACAGTCCCTGTCCTGGCGTGCTTGGCTGAATCCAGGCATCCATATCACAGTCGCTGTCTCCTTCGTCCGATTCCGAAGCAGCATTGACGGTCTCATGACACACTCCACTGGCAGAGATGGTAATTGGCCCTCTGAAACGGGGTGCCCCCACGGAAGGAGTTGACGACGACGGTTGGTATCCTAGCCCGAACCGGTCCATCTTCACAGGAATGTCCAGCACCTTGCCCCAGCCCTTTGCTTCTCCCGCTTCTACTAGAGCTTGAGCTTCTTTATACGATGAGACGGCTATCTCTGGCACTTTGCTCGGCCCGGGACCTTTGTCCTCGACGCGCAACCCTTCAAATGCCTGGCAGGGTGTTTCGTGGATCTCTCCGTCGACTTCCACATATTTAAATGACGACAGATGGCTGACCAGGATGTCTTCTTCTCCGCATACAGTGACTACGCTGTCTCCGACCATATATTTCAACTTCTGATGTAGGGTAGACGTGACTGCCCCCGCCCCATGAATCCAGGGTCTTCCAAGCAAGCAGCTGTACGCAGGCTGTATATCCATGATATAAAACTCAGTTGCAAACACCTCCGGCCCCACCTGTAGAGGCAATGTGATCGATCCAAAGACTGCTCTTCGCGTGCCGTCAAAGGCCCTGACTACCAAGTCGCTGGGCGTACACAAGATTCCTCTAACGTCCAACTTCATCATCGCCTTCTTAGGCATCACATTTAAAGACGATCCGGTGTCAACCAATACGTGCGACATTACTGATCCTCTACACTCGACAGATACGTGCAGCGCCATATTATGATCTCTCCCTTTCGGGGTCAAGTCAAAGTCGGTAAAGCCCAAGCTGTGGCCTGCATTCACATGTGCCAACACTCCTTCCAGCTGATTTACAGAGACGTCTTGAGGTACAAAAGAAGTATCCAGGACTTTTAGCAAAGCATTTCTGTGAGCTTCCGAACACAACAGCAATGACAGGATAGATATTTTGGATGGCGTCTGCTGCAGATGCTCCACAATCTTATAATCACTTTTTCGAATCAAGCGCATTAACTCTTCTACGTCTTTCGATGTCGATTCTTTGTCACTTGCTTGCACTGGGACGTTATCAACCGCTTTCCCCTTTCCTTTCGCTAGTCTTTCGGCCTCCACCTCTGGGGATATAAAGATCCTACCACTCCTTGTCATACCTCCTGAACCAACAACATTATCCACAGTCTCGGTTGGCTGCTTATTAACATCAATCTTTATCCCGTCACAATACACCTCCAACCCATATGACCATGGGACTGCTTTCGTGTTCTCGTACGGGATCGGTCCGGCCTTAGTTATGGTGATCGGCGGTCGCTGAGCCGGTGCCGCAATAGTGATTGTCTTCCGAGGAATCGTTACAGTGGCCACATCACTCTGATCATCTGCTACTGCCCCTGCGGGCTCTTCAAATGCTACCCGGTCAAACTGCAATGTGCCCCCATCAATTAAAGCCTGAATGCCTTTCTTCAAATCATCACACCCCCCAGCTTGGGTCCAGCATTCCAAACAATATTCGCTACACCCTGGATAAACACCCCCTTGCAACAATCTGCTCTTTATCTCGCTCAGTGGCGTCTTTAAATCTTCAACATTCATAATCAGATTCAACCCTTCCTCAGTCAGAATGGCGTTTGCCCCATGATTAGGCATGGGTTTCTGCACTATATTCGGATCTGCCGTTCCGAAATTGATAGTCTTATTGTCCAAAAGATCCTGCACAACATGCTTAAAAGCATGGCAACCCTCTATATCGTGGCCGGGAGCCCCAGAATGAAACTCACAGTGCCTGCTTGCATCGTAACCAAACGGGGGAGCTCCCGTTATCGATGCCAGAGTTCTTTTCTCTACCAGGTTCAATCCCAACAATGTCTGCAACAAATCTGCATAGGTTGAGGGAGGCTTCTCAAACATTCTTCTCGGTTTGCCACCCTGGAATCTTCGCTGAGCCTGCTGTGCCCCCTGCTGAGGCTGCTGCTGCTGCGTTGGCTGCTGCTGGGACGGTTGTTGTTGCTGAAGTGGTTGTTGCGGGTACGGGATAGTAACACTCGCCACCTGCTGCGACTGATGATATTGGTTTCGTCCCCTGCCTCGGCCTCGGCCTCGGCCTCCAAATACTGCGCTTGCCTCGCCCTGACGGCGCCCACCAAAAGCCTTCCTATTACTGCCAGATGCAGTCGATTCCTCAACCTGGAATTTTCCTTGCTTAATGTTACGCTCAATCTTTTCTCCCATCAGAATTAGGTCTGAAAAACTGGCCAGAGACGTGTGAAACAGCATGTCATGAAACAAGCCTGTGAATGTGCCGACGAACATGTCATTCATTTCCTTATCTTCTACAGGAGGACGGACCCTGGCAGCCATATCGCGCCACCTTTGCGCGTACTCTTTAAAGCTCTCCCCCTTCTTCTGCGACAGTCCCGCCAATTGGACCCGATTGGGTGC
This sequence comes from Lathyrus sativus, assembly GCA_963859935.3. NCBI lineage: Eukaryota > Viridiplantae > Streptophyta > Magnoliopsida > Fabales > Fabaceae > Lathyrus > Lathyrus sativus. The sequence continues at coordinate 350,887,591 of OZ012740.1, read as the reverse complement.
CAAATCGCTGTTATACTTGTAGTGGGCTACAAATGCCTTTGCCAATTGCTTCCATGTCTTGATATTGGTTGGCTCCAACCCCATGTACCATTCTAAGGAAGGGCCCGCCAGACTATCTTGGAAGAAATGCATTAGCATTCTTTCATCAGTTGAGTATGCAGACATCTTTCTGTAATAGGCTCGTACGTGCACTTTCGGACATGTGTCCCCTTTATACTTATCAAACGCAGGGGCTTTGAATTTGATTGGCACCCTCAAGCCAGGTACCAAACCCATTGTTGCCATGTCCAAACCCACAGCACTTTGGTTCAGGACCCCCCTCATCTGCTCTTCCAGCATTCTGATCTTCTGGGAGTCATCCATCGGCCCTTCGAAACCTCCTCCGGAGAAAGCGTCCTCCTGCTGATCTTCTTGCCACATACCATTTCCCACTCCATACCCATCATATCCATTATTACGTCCAGCCCTGATCTGATTCATCCCCGGACCCCGTCCTCTGTTGCCGTACCCTTGAACACCTCCAGCAGGCCCAAAAGCCATAAACCCCGTGCCGTTTCCATTTCCGAAACCTCCGTAACCCTGATTGGCCACACCATAACCATCTTGCCCAAAGCCTTGAGCATTAAAGCCATATTTCCCAGCATTATCGAATCCCTGATCATTGAACCCGAATCCAGCATTGACAAAGCCGTTGCCTCCCATATTATCACCCAAGTTGACGTCACCAAGCCCAACATTATGGACAGCAGTCTCATTCCCAACTCCGACGTTACCATTCACAGCAGCGGTAGCGTTGTTGACATTAGCGGCAGGTATATTGACTACAGGTGGAGCCACTGGCGTGGGAGTGCCGTCTCCATGAACAGTATCGACCCGTACAGACTGATGATCCTCGTTACCGTGACCAGCATTTCGGGCCAACAGAGGCTGGACCATGGCCTGCAAATTCTCCTGACCTTTTGCAATAGCTTCCATGGTCTGCATAAAGAGAGCGAGCTTCTCGCGCACATCTTGCATCTCGTTCTGCATTTGATCCATGATTCTTCGACAGTTGGTGCGGGTAGAATAGCGGTGCGGGTGCTGACCTGCAATCCTGGAAAGTACCTGGTACAGAGCAGGAAATAAGACACTATTCAAAGATTACCTGTAATGCAATATGAATATGAATGCAATGCAATGTGTCTGTGCATTAGGGAAGTTCATTCCCCCAGTTCTAGTGTGAAGGTGCCAGTGCAGTGACAGTGCTGACGATATAAAGATCGGAGCTGAATCACAGAAAGCCTCATATATTGCTGAGAAAACCAGAATACAATGTCACCGAGTACAACAAGAAGGCATGACCTCAACCAACAATCCTGGTGATGGTCAGCACTATGCAAATAAAGCATGCAAGTTACTACATGAAATGATCAAATCCTCCCAAAAGTCCGGTATTCTTCTATCAACTTCTTGGTCTCTGGATGACTTGGTCGATCAAGCAGCCCTTCAACAAGTTGGTTTCTCTTCTTAAGAACACGGCGCACGTCTTCAGCAGTTTCTTCCCATGTCGCTTCTCCGAAGCAATCTTCTAGTTTTCGCTTTTGAGACACAGCTTCATCTCTGCATTTGATTGCCTTGTTCAGTGCATTCTGGACACTATACCGGGTCATCACTTCTTCCTCACACTTCTTGATGCTAGACTTCAACTTCTCTTCGAGGTCGTAGATTTGCTGCTTCAGCTTATCTTCCCTCTTCTTATTGTTGGTGAGTGTAGCATTCCAAGTCTTATTGCAAGAGGAGATTTCTCGGTGTGCTGCATCGAGCGCCTTCTTTTTGGATTCCAGCATGTCATGGGAGCTTCTGAACTCTTGCCCCAGACGTTTGCGCTTTTTCTTCTCCTCAGTCAACTCAGCCCCTAACCTGCTTAACAGCTCGATCTGTTGTTGGAAAGCATATACGGCCTTGTTCTTCTCACTGCGTACCTGAGCTAACTCTTGCTCTAACCCTTCGTTGACCTTCATCAAGGCTTCTTTTTCTCTCACAACTTGCTCGTAGGCTTCCTTAGAAACAGTAGTTGGCTCTTCTGCCGGAATAGGAACAAGGACGGGCGCAGCTGGAAATGGCATTAATAACTGACTTGCCCTTTCCTGGATCCAGACTTGGTATGGCGCATAAGCCTGGCAATCGTTCTTACCCAATAGTGGCTTCCCTTTGCGGTTAATACGTGTCCAGGCATGTTGCAACTCAGCTAGTAATTCTCCCTTCAAATCGCCTGTGAAGTACAGAGATTCCTGTACTTCCTCCTCCTGAGGTGGATTCTTCAGTGCATATCCGAACTGGCGAATGAATAGAGAAGGGTTGTAATTGATACACCCTTTTCTTCCTATCAGCGGCACATTAGGGTACCCAGAACAACTGAAGATGAGCTCAGATCCCAACAGGTCTCGATCAAACCACTCCATGTCTTCCGACGATAGCCTCATCAGGCGCTCTGGCCAACCAGCTGGGACTGTAGTCTCTGCAACAGATCTTCTCTTAGGAAGGTGACTCTCAAACCACATACTCAACAAGGGTACACAAAGATGAACATTCTTTCCTCTCCCTTTCTCATTCTTGTAATGCAGTGAGTGGTAGAAATCTCCGAGTAAGGTAGGTACAGGATTACCAGCGGCAAACAAGTAGAAAGCATCGAAGTCCACAAAATCCGGTATATTGGGAAACAAAACTATGCCATAAATGCACAAAGCCAACACAGCATTGAAAGCAACCTAGCACCCGCTCTTGGCATACTCCTGGGCTTTACCAACTAAGAACTGAAGTGAGAAGCCTGGAACTCCACGGGAAACAGTAGTCAATAGTTCAGAAGCGTCAATATGCAAAGCTTTTGCCAAGTCCTCCGGCTTGGGCTTGGCGCCAGAATGGATGAATGGAACCTGGTTCTGCACGGGCAGCTCAACATACTCAGCGTATTCCTCCAGGGTTGGTCCATAATAAAGTCAGAGAACGTAAAGCACCTCAAAGCAGGGTCGTAGAATTGCATCAAAGCATACAACCCATCCAACTCTACCTCTGTAGGTTTACACACCAATCTCAGTAGTCTACCATAGCTCATCCGGAAGCTCCTACGAACACCCTCATCAGCAAGAGAGATCAACCCCAGTAAAGGAACAATATCAGGAGTAGGCAATTTGTAAGCAACTGTTCTCCTTAAGCTAGTCATGATCAAACACTCAGAAGTCCGGACACTAGAACTCGGGAAATGCAAATGCACCTGCAGCACAGACACACGTTAGTGAAATGCAAATGGTAATGGATATGCAGTAATGCAATGCAAGTAACATGCAACAGGGACCAAAGCTGTAGCTGAATAGCCTGAACCATATCAAGAAAGTCCCAGACCCTCCAGAAGTCATCCAATCCTGGTCTCGGATAGACCTCAAACAAAACTTCAATACTGGTCTCTGATAGACCCCATAATCATAACCTGAATGGTCTCTGGCAGACCTCAGATCATATCTCCCACTGGTCTCTGACAGACCTCAGAACACATCTCCAAATAGTCTCTGACAGACCTCGGAACACACCAACTGGTCTCTGACAGACCTTAGAACACATCTCCACCTGGTCTCTAACAGACCTTAGAACCCTCCGTAAATATCCAGGATCCTGATCAAGAAACAAACCGGTGGTCTGAAGGTCTAGTTACCTGCATAACCCTGAATCCCCTCACAGGTGGGTGGCCCTATAACTGGCACAAGGTACGGCATCCTATGCGGTCGTCGGCGTCACAGACTTTCAGGGTTGATGATACGATTCCCAGAAGGAGTGGCATCATCAATCCCTGAAGAGGCCTCACTTAGCCAACTTCCAAATGATCGGTCCCCAGAGTCGACAATCCAACTAACCAGCAACCCACGCCAACCAAAGGAAGGGGCAGGAGGCCAACCAGAGGAACCTCGTCTGAGTGTAGATTTCATGGGACACCAAAGCAATCAAAGCAAGCGGGCGCCCACTAATTTCTACTCTAATTCTAGGTGCACTCAAGCCCAGGTCCGGCTTATCTCTCGATATCAGAACACCCGTCACACCCCAGATACAGCAATAATAATCAATATATATAATGCTGAACATAAAGGTCAGAAATATAAAATAACTCCATACAAAATCCTCGACGGGAAAACAAGCGCTAGGATTGACTCTCTTAAGGGACGTTGGATCCCAAATGCATAAGAACTATCGCAGTCCTTAGCAGCCAGGGGACGTTGGTTCCCCAGCAGAGTCGCCAGCTGTCGCTACTGCGAAAATCGGCGCCGGCTGAACAGAAGAGTCGCCACCGTGCGTTATTTATCCCACGGGAGGGAAAGGAAACGCTCAGAGTAAACCTCGCACAACACGGGAAAGGTATGGTCGTCGCAACCAAAACCTGGGTTCGGGAGTCGGTTACGCAAGGGGAAGGTATTAGCACCCCTCACATCCGTCGTACTCGACGGGATCCACGCTTGTTTTCGGGTATGGATTGTTATTCTATCTAAACTATAGGTCAAGGGTTAAAATGAAAATAAAATGAAAATAAAAATGACTCGGCAAAGTATCGCACTTTATGCCTACGTATTCCCGTCTGGAACGAGAAATCAGAGTCAACGTAGTTCGCCTACCTACAGGAAAGGAGGGGAAGGTTGCTCGCTAGGATATCGCATCCTATGCCTACGTACTTCCACACAGCATGGAAGATCAGAGCAAACGTAGTTCGGGCCACGTACGACACAAGTCTGTCCTGATTGATTTTATTCCTTCTGAAAAAGGTTTTTCTGATTAACAGTCCAAGCGGACAAAGACGACGTCTTGATGAGTTCACATTCTTTTACGGAAGAAGTGTCTTTTATTGTATTTGAAATCTTTATGTGTTTTTCTGTTTGTTTTGAGAAAGAAAGAGACAGAACTCTAACCTACGGTTGCGAAGGGAATCAAACTAACCTAATGTTATCATGCATGGGTTAAGACCTAAAGTCTATCATGCTCCTCTCTTGCGCAGAGAGAAACAGAGATCCTACGGGAATAGACGGAGACAGAAACAATAGCATATATACAATAAAGCAGTAAAATGCATGAATGCAACAGTACAAGCGAGGCAAGGGAGTCCTACTCCACCTCGAACCTAGAAAACAATAGGCAAAAGTGAACAGGCTTCACTCTCAACCCAACAGGGTAAACAGCAAACAATACAGTCCAGAAAACCAATCAATACATCAGAAATGAAATACAGCAATAAAACAAACAGCTTCAGCAGCTCTGAATCAACATCTAGCTCCAAGTAATCTCCAATCAGCTATAGGCTTCACCCAGCATCAATCTCCATCTTCATGGCCTTCAGGCAAGGGCTTTGATCATCAGTCTTCTATCTGCAATGGCTTTTCTTCAAGTTCAAACCTCCAGGATGAGGGATCAGTCACAAGAGTGAATTGGGTGTTAAGCAATCAGTTGACCACCAAAGGTGGTGAACAGACTGCTTCTAACACAAAAGACATTTTCTCTCAAGAGTTCTATCTCTTAGACACTATCACCAAGCCTTCCAAAGGAAGGGGGTGAGTATCTTAGAGAGACTCTGAATCACAGAGAAGAATGGATGCAAACAAGGCAAGCCATGTTTGAGAAACAAGCTTTCTAATCTTGAGCTCTGCCTAGCTCCTAAACCCTAGTCTCCTCAGCATTTGCTAGCAAGAATCTCCTCTTCAACTCTGGAAGTTGGACTTCAACATCTGGATCTCCAATGGCTTCATCTTCTCAAGTCTTCAGCTCTCCCAAATCCCCAGACAATCCCAATACCCACACAGACAAGCAATAATCCCCAGAGGGCACACCACACCAGTCAATCAGATATATACAGTACATTAATAGCAGTAGGGGAATCCTGACTTTTTCTAAGGGGATCTAATAACTACCCATAGCCCCTATAGTCCCATAGCTAAACTATTCAATCTCTAAGTCCTAAGGGAAGTGCATTAATTCTCCTAAGTCATCACCTAAACCCTAGTTTGTTCATGTTATTCTCACCTAAACTAAACACCTAAAATTAATTTCTAAAAATGGGAACTAAATTGTATCTACAAGTTTAATGTCTAAACTAAACAACCTAAAAAGAATGGGTGAAAAATATTGAAGCATCTAATAGAACAAAAAATAACAAAGTCATGTATGAAATGAAACTATTTAAAATGCTATTTATTTAGAAAAAATGGGAAAAATATCAAATAAAAAATAAAATGAAATTTTTATTTTTTATAATTTTCTAGACTCTTTAAAGAAAATAATGCAAAAAGAATGAATTAAAAATAATGTTTTTTCCATTTTATATGATTTTTAGAAAATGCATGAAAAATGTAAAGAAAATAAAAAGAAAATATAAAGAAGTAGATGGAGGGGGTAAGAATAGTAATGCCCTGCAGTTGAAATCCCATGTGGGCTGAGAACTGGGGGTGCGAACATCAATTGCCTTAGGCCCAATGCGCTCAGAAAAGAAATTTGGAAAATGCCAGAAAAATCACAAAGCCTCGGTGCCAATAGCAACAATATCACGTTGAAATGCTTGGGCCTGGCAAAACAGGGGTGTCATTAGCAAGTACAATCTGAGCCCATTTTGAAGACTTTAGTGAAACGCTGCGTTTCACCTTGTGAATTTCCCTCCGTATTTGATTTTAAACCACAGCCCTTCGATCAGCTTAAAAAGTCCAATATCTTGAACAATCCAACGACACACAGTCATCTTCCTCCTTGGTCAGCTAGGGTTTTCAGAAAACCCTTCTCATGCACGATTCTTCCATCTCCTCTAGCTCCTTCATACCTCCATGAAATCATGAGATTCAAAAACCAAAAATGCTCTAAAACTCTCCCTCTACACAGCCATGGTGTTGCCTCTTTCTAAAACTCATTCAAGGAGCAAACCCGATAGTGATACCAGATAGAATCCGCCATTATCACATGTCCTCAACTACTCCAATTCTCCACAAAATTCATCCTAAACTAATCTACAACTCATCCTGATCATAGCATGCTAATCCAATCACATTTTCGTGCCTTATCCTAGCAATTATAAGCCTCAACAGTTTTGATGCATCATACTCAACCTTCATGAAACTCAACCAAACTTACCAAAATCAATCATCTACTTATGCCTAACCATTCTACACTGCCAAAACCCTAAGATTCTACCTAAACTAAGCAATTCGAATGAAAACTTACCTTATGCAAAATGAAGGAAACAGCTACCAGAACCTCTTGATCTATAGCTTGAAATGAGTGGAAACTGATCCAAGAACTCAATGGTGACTTCTGTATGCAACAGGTATGACTCCAAAGATGTGAATCTCTCAATTCCAAAGTTTATGCTTCTTGAATGATGATGATGAATGGCACAATTCCTTCTTCAATTTGCCAAATGAAGGTGTGGATTCTGATCCTTGTATGATGATGGTGAAGATTCAATCAAGAATAGTGAAGATTGATGAGAAATTGAGAGAGTTTGGATTGGTTTTGCAAAGATGGAAAGTTGATATGAAACTTGTGTTATGAACAAATGAGATCACCAAAAAAAAGCATAAACCATCTTGCATCAATATATAGATGAGGTTAGAACCTCCTAGAAACTTGGAGAAGTTTCCCTTGCACAAATTCCCTTGGATTTTGATTATGTTTCTTACATTGCAAGCAACCATGGATAACTCACAAATTATGAACTAAACTCAAAATTCCACTTTAGCCAATGTCTTTAAAATTCCCTTTCCATTCAAAATGACCTATAATTTTGCTTCATTTGGCCAAGATATGAAAAATCTCATTTTTAAGGCCATTTTTATTCATTAAATTCAACAATTTTGAAACCTTGTGCTATGAATCTTTCCAATCTCTCATGGTCACTTTCCTAGACTCAAAATGTCATTTGGAACAAGTTTGATGTTGTAAAGTTTTCCATTTGAAGCTTCCTTGTATGAGTTTTGGGCATAGGTTAAAATGACCTGTAATTCACAAATGACCAAAATACCCTTTGCTTGCCAAGACCATAAATAGAGTTACCCAAATCATATGAAGGCATACCATACCATTCTAGAAAGCTAAGCCAATAAGGAACAATTATTATGTTGACCAGAAATTCATTTGAAATCTCCTTGAGGGGTAAAAATTGCTTGGAAGTCAAGTCACTTTTACAGACAAAATTTCAGATACCTCAGATGACCTGTAACTTGCAAGGACCATAACTTGAGTTCTATAAATCTCCTTGATTCCTTCCACCACTCAAATTAAAGGTATTGAGATCCTCTACAAGTTTCATGTTGGCCAAGGATCCATTTGAAGCTTGCATTGTGACTTATCTTTCTTGGAAATTTGACCTAAACTAGGGGATTTTACATAGAAACCCTAATTTAGACCCTCCTCTTCTCCTTGATTTCTCTTGATTTCCTCTTAGCATAACAGCATATCCTTATTCTCCATGTCAAATGATGAACCCCACATCTCCTCAATAGCCCTCAATTCCTTTCAAACAATCCTTTGATCTAGGGTTGACCCAGATGAAACCCTAGTTGACTGTCTTCAACTGCAATTCTTGTGATCACATCAACAACTTGTTTTCTTCTCCAAATGACTTTCTAAGTCCTCCAAGATGTCTGATACTCTCCATGCTCAACTCACAGCTCATAATTCCCTTGTTGATCCTCAGATGCCCTCAGATAGGAGATAGACTCAAAGCTTGATCCACTGAACTCTCTGCTTTCAAATTCTTTTCTGATGACTTGAATGAGATTGAATTAGGATAATAACCTCTGGATAGGCCTCTAGAGATGAGAATAATGCTTGATCCCCTGTTGGATGACTTGCTATGCTATGCTATGCAGATGATTAGTCTATGTACATGACTCTATATGCAAATGCTAATGATATTGAAACATAAACCAAGTGAATAAGGTTGGGCAAATTTTAGGGTGCAACAAAATGTCCTATCAAAATACATGTTTTTGTCATCATCAAAAAGGGGGAGATTGTAAGAGCAAGATTTGTCTCTACAGGATTATCTCTATGTTTTGATGATAACAATTAAGTATTTGTGAAAGAACCATTTTATGTTCTAATGTTTGTTATGTGCAGATCATGATAATTAAATATATAAGATCAAACAAACAACATCAATGTGTGCAGCTAATACAATATGAGAGTTACTATGCGTGGCGTATCATAAAGTGCTTATGGGAGAAGCTAGTTTGCTTATGCATCTGATCACGATCAGAGAGATCCAACGATGCTGGATATTGCAGTTGCAATGCTCCTGTGGATTTTGCTTTGAGTAGTGCATATGATCTGAAAGCAAACAAAGCATATTGAAGAAGCAAGTATGCATTTGTATCTGGTCACGATCAGAATGATCCAAGGATGCTGGATATTGCAGTTGCAATGCTCCTGTGGATTCTATTCTGATAAGTGCATCTGATCTGGAAACTAACAAGCGTCTCTAAAGAAAGTCCTCTGAAGAACTACTCTGAAGACTCTAATGACTTGAAGTTCTGAAGGCTGAAGGTTCTGAAGACCAAGTGCAGAAAGACTCTGAAGACGTGTTCTGAAGATCAAGTCTCTGAAGATTCTGAAGACATGATTTCTAAAAAATTATTCACGAAGATTCTAAAGACTGTTTTAGAGGAAACTTAGATCTTGGAATGATGAAGATTGGATTATGAAGTTGAAGATTGTGTCAGAAGAAGATTCACCCAGACAGAGGCATATTACTCATCAGATAAGCTATTGCTATTGACTCTGATAAACAAGGTGCTGAAGTTAAACAACTCTGATGTTATTATGCTATCATACCAAAGTAGTTTATGAACTACTCATCAGATACATCATTAGAAGAACCAAAGCCAGAAGCTGATCTGTCCAAGCTGATAAATGAAGATCACATCATTGGTGGATAAGAGCTGTCTCCCACAATGATATATTAACGTTGCAAGAAAAGGAAAAGAAAGTGATGTCAGTACTATACAACACGTGAGTATTCTATCCATTGGGAAATTACCGTTGGAATATTTGAATGGACATCTCTGCCCTCACAACGTCTCTCTTGGATGCACTATAAAAGAAGATTATTTGATTCATTCAAATGTTAGCTAGTCAACGAGAAAGACAGCATAACTAATTACAAAGAAAGCCAACTTGTTAAAAAGGCAATGATGCTGAGGAGTGAAGTTAGAAACATAGTTGATTAACAAGAAAAGCTTTATGCTAAGAAGTTGCAATGCTCACATAAGAAATCTTTTAAGCAATATGGAAACTACTGTTCTAATAATCTCATAGAGATTTATCTTTAGATTAGTTTCTGTATTAGTATGCAAGGAGTTGTTGCTCAATACTTGCCATGTACTTAATTAGGAGTAATCTGCTTGATAAGAAGCACTCATGTAATCTCCAGCAACACAAATTTTATTTAGAATTAGTGGTCCCTCAAGTGATATTGTGAAGATCAGAATACTTGAGATGACAAGTGACAGTTTTCATTTGTGGAATTCTAATAGGAGATCTTTTGTGATCGGATTCTATTAGATGTCAATGAACATTATATCCTAAGGGATCCCTGAACGTGTCATTATCTATTTGTTAGTCACCTGCAGTTAGCTTGTGCAACTGTAATCAGTTTGGTTATAGTGGATTAAGTCCTTGCTTGAGTAAGGCGAAATCACCTTGGAAAGGTGGACTGGATTAGCTTGAGAGTTGCTCAAGTGAACCAGGATATATCATGTGTTCTTTACTTGTGTTATGCTTTATTATATATGCTTCTGCAATGCATCTTATAGAACTCTATAGAAAGCAACAAGTGAAGTAACCCAGAAAAAGTTTTAATAGAGTGAATGCCCAATTCAACCCTCCCCCCCCCCCCCCCCCCGCCTTTCTTGTGTATTTCTCACACCTTCAAATGCCACTCTTTAGGCAACATCCCCAACCCTCTGTAGAATCTGATGTGGTCCAATAAACTTAGGATCCAATCAGCGCATGACCAACACTTGTCACCGGATTGACTCTAAGAAATACATGGTCACCCTCGCTGAATTCCAAGTCTTTCCTCTTATTATCATGGTAGCTTTTCTGCCTACTCTGGGCCGTCTTCATTTTCTCTCTAATTGTCTGGATTATCTCTGTGGTCTGTTGCATAATCTCGGGTCCGAGTACCATACTCTCGCCCGACTCATACCAACATAGAGGTGTCCTACACCTCCTACCATACATCGATTCAAAAGGTGCCATTCCGATACTAGAATGATAACTGTTGTTGTAAGTGAATTCAATCAGCGGTAAATGAGTATCCCAAGCGCCTCCTCGCTCGAGTATACAAGCTCTCAACAAATCTTCCAATGACTGAATAGTCCTCTCAGATTGTCCATCGGTTTGCGAGTGATAAGCAAAACTCAATTTCAAACTAGAACCCAAAGCTTCTTGCAAGATTTTCCAAAATCCAAAAGTAAACCTCGGGTGTCGGACAGATACGATGCTCGACGGAACCCCGTGCAGCTTCATTATCACTCTGATATAAATTTCTGCTAACTTCGTCACAGGAAAACTGATGTTAATCGGTATAAAATGTGCCTACTTCGTCAATCTATCCACAATTACCCAAATCGCGTCAAAACCTCTTATCGTATTCGACAATCCAGTCACAAAATCCATTGCAATACTATCCCATTTCCATCGATATTTCCATCAGTTGCATCAAACCAGATGGTTTCTGGTGCTCCACCTTTGACTTCTGGCAAGTCAAACAAACATACACAAATTGAGCTATGTCTTTCTTCATACCCGGCCACCAAAATAATTTCTTTAAGTCTTGATACATTTTTGTAGCTCTTGGATGAATGCTCAAGCTACTCCTGTGGCTTTCTTGCAAAATTTCCTTTTTCAAATCAGGACTATCTGGCACACAAATTCTATCTTTGAATTTCAACATACCAGAATCATCTACTTTAAAATCCTCTTCTTTATCCGTCCCTCCTACGGTCATCAAGTCTACCAATTTTAAATCCAATTTCTGACCTTCTCTTATTTCACGAAGAAACTCATTATTCACTTTCAGCATCCCCAACATTACACTTTCCGAAGTTAACTCACAAACCATGCTCAAGTCTCTAAACTGCTCAATCAAATCCAATTCTCTAATCATCAACATCGACATATATATCGTCTTCCGACTCAAAGCATCTTCCACGGTGTTAGCTTTACCGGGATGGTAACTCAAGCTAAAGTCGTAGTCTTTCAGAAATTCCAACCATCTTCGTTGCCTCATATTTAATTCCTTCTAGTCAAACAAATATTTCAAACTCTTATGGTCATTGAACACTTTGAATCTCGACCCGTACGAATAATGCCTTCAAACCTTTAGTACGAAAACCACTGCAGCTAATTCTAGATCATGAGTAGGATAATTCCTTTCATGAATCCTCAATAGTCGTGAAGCGTAAGCCACAACCTTGCCATCTTGCATCAAAACACCGCCTAATCCCATTTTAGACGCATCGCAATATACCACAAAAGGATCATTTAGGTTTGGTAAGGTTAACACTAGTGCGGTAGTCAACCTTTTCTTCAGTTCTCGAAAACTTTCTTCACACAAAATATCCCATACAAATTCCTGGCCTTTTCTAGTCAACTGGGTCAACGGAAGAGCTAAATTAGAAATCCCTTCGATGAACTTACGATAATAGCCCACCAAGCCTAAGAAACTTTTAATCTCTATCACTGACTTTGGAGCCTCCCACTGAAGCACAATACTCACTTTCGATGGATCCACTGCTATGCCTCCTCCAGAAATAACATGTCCTAGAAAACTCACTTCACTCAACCAAAACTCACACTTCGAAAGTTTTGTAAATAATTTATTATCCTTCAACCCTTGCAACGCAACTCTCAAATGCTCTACATGATCTGCTTCTGACTTAGAGTAAATCAAAATGTCATCAATGAAACTACTATGAACTGGTCCAAATAAGCATGGAAGATACGATTCATGTACTCCATGAACACACCCGGTGCATTGGACACACCAAACAGTATTACTGCATATTCATAATGCCCATACCAAATCCTAAAAGTTGTTTTCTGGATATCATCTTCTTTCACACGGATCTGATGATAGCTTGACCTCAAATTAATTTTGCTGAACACACGAGCTCCCATGAGTTGATCCATCAGATCGTTGATTCTTGTAAGTGGATCCTTATTCTTGATGGTTACTTTATTCAACTGGTGATAATCGATGCACAGGCGCATACTGCCATCTTTCTTCTTTACTAACAAAATTGGCACTCCCCATGGCGACACACTGGGTCTAATAAACTTTTTATCCAACAATTACCCCAACTGAGATTTCAACTCTGCCAATTCTAACGTTGGCATTATGTATGGTGCCATAGATATAGGTTTGGTATCAGGGACAAGATCAATCATAAACTCCACTTCCCTCTCTGGAGGTAGCTCTGCAACATCCTTTGGGAACACTTCAGGAAATTCCCTTACCACAGGTAATTCCTCGATCGACAACTTCTCCTCTATAGATAATGAAGCAAACACCACAAATACCTTAGCTTCGTCTTCCACCAAGATTCTCAACTCCTTAGTAGATATAAGACTATCCATTTCTTCTTCTTCAGGAGTCAGAAATAACAACCTCTTTCTATAACAATAAATATAAACATAGTTTCTCTCGAGCCAAATTCATCCCTAAAATAACATTCAGCTCGCTGAGTGGTAGACAAATCAAGTCCACTCCAAAATATTTACCAAAGATCGACACTGGACAATTCAAACACACTAAATATGTAGTGATTGATCCAACAGATGGAGTATCAATCATCATCCCTCTACTCAAGGTAGACGACATAAGCCCTAGTCTCTTCATACAATCCACAAAAATAAATGACTGAGTTGCACCCGTATCAATAATAGCAATCAACAAAGTGTTATAAATGTAGCACGTACCTTTGACCAAACGATCCTCACTGGTAGGATGAGCTCCCACCAATGCAAACACCTTCCCGCCTGTCTGAGACTTCTTCGGTTTTTGACAATGGGTGCTGATATGACCCTGCTCACCACAATTGTAACAGGTTGGTATGTTGGATCTACAATCTGCAACCACATGACCTGGCTTTCAACACTTAAAAAATTTATTCACTTCATTCTGACATTCATTCGCACGGTGACCTGCGCCACCACATCTGAAACACTTGAGAAGATTGGAAGGATTTCCTCCCCCACTTGGTTTCTTCCCAGCAACATCTTTCTGCTTTCCTTTATCAGCCGAAGCACGGTATGGTGTATTCTCGTGTCTCCGCTTGCCTGTTCTGTCACTTAGATTCTTAAAGTGAGCGATTCTAGCTCTGTTGTCTTCATCATAGATTCTACACCTGTTCACTAGCTCAGGAAAGTATCTGATCTTCTGATAACCGAAACCCAGTTTGATCTCAGGATGCAACCCGTTCTCAAACTTGATGCACTTCGAACTCATAGCTGCATCAGTATTGTAATGAGGACAAACTTTACCAGCTCTTCGAACTTAACCGCATATTCTGCCACCGTCATGTTTCCTTGCTTCAACTCAATAAATTCAATCTCTTTCTTTCCGCGAACATCTTCCGGAAAATACCATTCCAGAAACTCTACTCTGAATACTGCCCAACTAATGGGACCCTCACCAACTTCCAATCTCTGACGGGTGTTGTCCCACCAGTCCTCGGCCTCACTTTCCAGCATATGGGTACCAAACTGTACCTTCTGATCCTCTGAGCATCCCATGACTCTGAAGATCTTCTCGATATCTTTCATCCATTTCTGTGCTGCATCTGGATCATGTCCGCCTTCAAAATTAGGTGGCTTGTTATTCTGGAACTTCTCCAAATTACTGAATTCTCCGTTCCCAACATTCCGATTGATATTCTAACCAATGTTCTCCACTACCTGCGCAACAGCTTGTAACGCAGCAGCCATCGCAGCACCATCTCTACGAGCCATACTGCTTAACATCCACTAAAACACAGGTTAGAAAAACACAGGTTAGAAAAACACATGACTATAAACATTGTAACGCCCCGATTTCGATTGTCTCTTTTATCGAGTCCTTACTTAATTTGATGGGACGAATATTATTTTTGATATGGAATTTGTGTGGAAATATGTTAAGTTTACATATTATTCTATTTTAACCGATCTTGAGAGTTTTCGGGGAAAATAGTTTGGAGGGTATTTTGGACATTTCCTATTTAATGATATGTGGGATATTTTATGGGATATTGAATTAATAGATGTTTTGGAGAAATAATGAGGAGGATATTAAAAGGGAAATAGAAGAGAAAAGGAAGGAAAGAAAAGAGGAAGAAGGAAAAGGATGAGAAAAGAGAAGAAGAAGGAGAAAAGTGTGGGATCATCAAGAACAGCTCAAAGCTTCGATTAATCCAAGGTAAGGGTGTGAAATCTTACTATCTAAATCAATATGTATGATTATGTATGTGTATGGTTGATTGAGTTAGGGTTTTGGAGAGTTTCCTATAATTTCCGTTTTAGGTCAAAATTGATTCGATCGGTAGAAATCTAGCTTTGTTTAATGAAGATGAGAATAAGTGGTAGGATTTATGTCGGGGAACGTTAGGTTATGATTACTGGAGCAAGTGGGGAATTATCGGGTGAATTTATCGGCTGTTTCGAATTCTGAACAGTGGGGAGAAGTTCTGTTCGCAGACGCTCGCTAGGCGAGCAGGTCGCGAGTGTTCGCTAGCATCTTGCTAGGCGAGTGCGTAGCGAACGGTCCCAGACATGGGACAGAATGGTATTGTGGTCTTTCGCTAGTAGCGAAGGGAGTAGCGAAGAGCTCGCTGGGGGTTCGCTGTGGCGAACGAGGTAGCGAGCAATTTTTGGAGGTTCTGTTTGCACTCGCTAGCAGTTCGCTAGGCGAGGAGGTAGCGAACGTTCGCTAGTAGCTCGCTAGGAGAGCGTGCAGCGAACATAGCAGAATGAGTTTCTCTCCTGTTGTGTACTGTTGTGGCTTGGGACCCTGATTGCGATCGACCTTCCCTTGATTTAAAAGCGGGTATGCTGGCCCATGAGGTGTTGTGGGTAGCCGAATGGCGTGAATCCTAGTTTATGGTTTGTGAAGCGTGAGTGTGGCCGATCGGCAATTTTATGCAATCGCTAGATTGAATAGGATTGCATGATGAGATGATCGAGTTCGTTGCCGTCGGCATGATAATATGAATGTATGAGAACATAATAGAATTATGTGGGCATTGAGTAGTGAACGTAGTGTCGGAGCGGATTACACTAGGTTAGAATGATGTGATATCATTCCTAGTTGCGGGCTCAGTAGGGTAGGACGACGTGATATCGTTCCTAATGAGGCACAAACAATATTGTGGTGCGTTAGGAGTATTCCGAATGAGGTGTGATTGATGGGTGCACTAGGGTAGAATGATATAACATCATTCCTAGTGGCTGTGTATTAATATTTGATCCCGTGTAGGATCTGCAGAACCTCGCTTGATGCGATGGTTATATTTGATCCCGTGTAGGATCTGCAGAACCTCGCTTGATGCGATGGTTATATTTGATCCCGTGTAGGATCTGCAGAACCTCGCTTGATGCGATGGTTATATTTGATCCCGTGTAGGATCTGCAGAACCTCGCTTGATGCGATGGTTATAGTTGATCCCGTGTAGGATATGCAGAACCTCGCTTGATGCGATGGTTATATTTGATCCCGTGGAGGATCTGCAGAACCTCGCTTGATGCGATGGTTATATTTGATCCCGTGTAGGATCTGCAGAACCTCGCTTGATGCGATGGTTATATTTGATCCCGTGTAGGATCTGCAGAACCTCGCTTGATGCGATGGTTATATTTGATCCCGTGTAGGATCTGCAGAACCTCGCTTGATGCGATGGTTATATTTGATCCCGTGTAGGATCTGCAGAACCTCGCTTGATGCGATGGTTATATTTGATCTCGTGGAGGATCTGCAGAACCTCGCTTGATGCGATGGTTATATTTGATCCCGTGTAGGATCTGATAAGTGATAGGTTCATAGGAGAATCTGGCGGATGAATGAGTCGGTCCCTATGAGTTGCACTATCATCTTTAGATGATGAACGGAGAATAATCTCTAAGAATATAATAGTATATATGTATGTATGGTCTGATAGATGGGAGGATGACGTTGAAGTAAGCGTGGAGGAGTTGTACTCACTAGGGTAGGATGGCAATGTGTCGTTCCTAGTGAAGAAGTTACCGGGGTAGAATGACTGAGATGTTGTTCCCGGTAGGGCATGAGCGATATGCCCAAAACCCAGAAAGAGGATTGAGGATATTAGATGAGTATTATACGAATCGCACGGCATGGTTGCGGTTGTTATATGTAATATGCATGCGTGCAGGAATTGATGGGACGCGGATAGCGAATAAATGAATGTGTAGGATATTGACTAATGGATGGATGGTTTAGTGTGAGTGTATATGTTTAAGTGTATTGGATGTGGTGAGAATTTATTATTACGCACCGTAGTGAAAAGCTGTAGAATATAGGCATTCGGTACTTGTGTATTTCTATATATCTATATATATATATATCTTATGCCCTGATTATTATGATAATGTTTCTCACCCTTCTGTTGTTTTATGATGCCCTGCGAGGCATTGCAGATTAGGAGTCGCTGGAGGTTTTCCTTTGGAGTATAGTTCTTTTCCCTCGTGTCGGTCGCTCTGATATGTAACTTTGGGTAGATAGGCTTGTTGATTGCCTTAATGATGTTTTGTTTGTATGTGAATAGAGTTGTGAACAACCAGATGCCATGTAATTACGTTTTGTCATGTCTTAAGTGAATACATATATGTTTTAGTCTTCCGCTTTAAGAGAAAACATGAATACGTAATTTCGAAGAATCATGCGTTTATTTTTAGTTGAGATTTACCCCTTTTGAGTTAATTCTTTTTAAACATTAATATTCATGTGGTCGTTTCGTGAGTATTGTGACGCACTTCTTTTATACCTAAATGTAAATATACTCTGATGAAAATAAAAACACTTGTATTCATGATTATATGATTTGTTATGTGTTTATTTTAGGGATATAGAAAGGGGGCGTTACAAAGTGGTATCAGAGCAGGTCGGTCCATCCGGCCAAGTGTCTAATGTTGGTTGTTCCCTTGTATGCGACATGTGTGTGAAGACACTGTCGGTACGTGTTTGTTGTTTAACCATTGTCTGCAGAAGTAAGAATGATCTAAGTGGGGGGAGAACTTGTGGTTCTCCAGGATGCTACAAGTGTGGGGATGTAGCTCGGTGTATTGTTGAACATCGGGAGCTTGTGATATCCGTGTTGGAGGAGAAGGCGGTGTTATGTCACTGTGGAGAGGTTCAAGGAGTTTTGAGAAGAACTGTCAACAATTTGTGCTTTGGAGGAGAGGGATGGTAAATGGATCAAACTTCAAAAGCCAAGGAAGAGCTACGAGGATACCATAAGGACTATTTTGATCACTGTTTACTTCATGCATTTTGTGAAGAAGAATCCAGAAACATCAGCAAAATCTGTGTGGGATAGCTTGAGTAAGAATAAGGATTTTAGTTACTATGAAGTTAAACCTTCGCATAATGATTTGTTAAACCATATGGCTTTAATGGGCGAAGCTACCACAAAGGATGTTGTCTTAGCAAAGTCCAAGCTTTTGCTCACAGTTCTGAAAGATAAGGATACAATGAGGAATATGATTTTAGTTAAGAGAATTCTGGGTTGAATAAGTGGATTGACCCTTTTTCTGTTGATGAGGACTAGTCATTCTAGGTTGGAACTGGTTGTAATGAATATCGCTGAGGTGATAAAGATTGTATGTTGTATCGTCGAAATATTGAGTCAGATGAGAATCTGAAGCCTTGTATGGCAGGGGGGGCGTAGGACTCCTTTGTAATAATATGATTCAGGCGAGAGTGTTGTACTCGGACCCGAGATTTGTGCGTGAGACGACTGAAGAGGATAGAGGATCCAAGGGAGGCCGTGTTTTAGGGGTTACAATAGTAACCGGTGTTAGTCGAGCTTGAAGTTCGGGAACACACTGTGTCTTGTTGAACCCGTACCAGAGTAGCGCGGCAGAAGCGTGGGAAATAGCATGTTAGATTGTTGTACCTCCAAAGAGAGAAGTCGGATTTGAACTCCGTTGATTCTATGGTGAGTGGGAGCGAAGACTTTAGGATGATGATGATGGATAAAAGTTTGTATCCGAGATTCAAACTCATTGGGGGTAGAATGACTAGTGTGTCATTCCCGATGAGGTATAAGTGTTATGGTTGCAATCACTAGGGTAGAATGACTATGCGTCGTTCCTAATGAGACGATCACCAGGGTAGAATGACTGAGATGTCGTTCCTGGTGGAGTGTATGTGGAGTGCCTGTAATCTTCAATGGAGATTGGTGTAGATTGACGGTCTTAATTGAGTCACGCGGCATGACTATGTTTGTGGTACGGAAGTATGCACGTGGGCGATCATGTGCAACTTGAGAATTAGAGAGCGGACGCGATGTTACGTCCGGTATGGTTTGAATCAGGTAATATTTTTTAGGACGAAAATTCCTAAGTGGGGGAGAGTTGTAACGCCCCGATTTCGATTGTCTCTTTTATCGAGTCCTTACTTAATTTGATGGGACGAATATTATTTTTGATATGGAATTTGTGTGGAAATATGTTAAGTTTACATATTATTCTATTTTAACCGATCTTGAGAGTTTTCGGGGGAAATAGTTTGGAGGGTATTTTGGACATTTCCTATTTAATGATAAGTGGGATATTTTATGGGATATTGAATTAATAGATGTTTTGGAGAAATAATGAGGAGGATATTAAAAGGGAAATAGAAGAGAAAAGGAAGGAAATAAAAGAGGAAGAAGGAAAAGGATGAGAAAAGAGAAGAAGAAGGAGAAAAGTGTGGGATCATCAAGAACAACTCAAAGCTTCGATTAATCCAAGGTAAGGGTGTGAAATCTTACTATCTAAATCAATATGTATGATTATGTATGTGTATGGTTGATTGAGTTAGGGTTTTGGAGAGTTTCCTATAATTTCTGTTTTAGGTCGAAATTGATTCGATCGATAGAAATCTAGCTTTGTTTAATGAAGATGAGAATAAGTGGTAGGATTTATGTCGGGGAACGTTAGGTTATGATTACTGGAGCAAGTGGGGAATTATCGGGTGAATTTATCGGCTGTTTCGAATTCTGAACAGTGGGGAGAAGTTCTGTTCGCAGACGCTCGCTAGCAGCTCGCTAGGCGAGCAGGTCGCGAGTGTTCGCTAGCATCTTGCTAGGCGAGTGCGTAGCGAACGGTCCCAGACTTGGGACAGAATGGTATTGTGGTCTTTCGCTAGTAGCGAAGGCAGTAGCGAAGAGCTCGCTGGGGGTTCGCTGTGGCGAACGAGGTAGCGAGCAATGTTTGGAGGTTCTGTTTGCACTCGCTAGCAGTTCGCTAGGCGAGGAGGTAGCGAACGTTCGCTAGTAGCTCGCTAGGCGAGCGTGCAGCGAACGTAGCAGAATGAGTTTCTCTCCTGTTGTGTACTGTTGTGGCTTGGGACCCTGATTGCGATCAACCTTCCCTCGATTTAAAAGCGGGTATGCTGGCCCGTGAGGTGCTGTGGGTAGCCGAATGGCGTGAATCCTAGTTTATGGTTTGTGAAGCGTGAGTGTGGCTGATCGGCAATTTTATGCAATCGCTAGATCGAATAGGATTGCATGATGAGATGATCGAGTTCGTTGCCGTCGGCATGATAATATGAATGTATGAGAACATAATAGAATTATATGGGCATTGAGTAGTGAACGTAGTGTCGGAGTGGATTACACTAGGGTAGAATGATGTGATATCATTCCTAGTTGCGGGCTCATTAGGGTAGGACGACGTGATATCGTTCCTAATGAGGCACAAACAATATTGTGGTGCGTTAGGAGTATTCCGAATGAGGTGTGATTGATGGGTGCACTAGGGTAGAATGATATAACATCATTCCTAGTGGCTGTGTATTAATATTTGATCCCGTGTAGGATCTGCAGAACCTCGCTTGATGCGATGGTTTTATTTGATCCCGTGTAGGATCTGCAGAACCTCGCTTGATGCGATGGTTATATTTGATCCCGTGTAGGATCTGCAGAACCTCGCTTGATGCGATGGTTATATTTGATCCCGTGTAGGATCTGCAGAACCTCGCTTGATGCGATGGTTATATTTGATCCCGTGTAGGATCTGCAGAACCTCGCTTGATGCGATGGTTATATTTGATCCCGTGTAGGATCTGCAGAACCTCGCTTGATGCGATGGTTATATTTGATCCCGTGTAGGATCTGCAGAACCTCGCTTGATGCGATGGTTATATTTGATCCCGTGTAGGATCTGATAAGTGATAGGTTCATAGGAGAATCTGGCGGATGAATGAGTCGGTCCCTATGAGTTGCACTATCATCTTTAGATGATGAACGGAGAATAATCTCTAAGAATATAATAGTATATATGTATGTATGGTCTGATAGATGGGAGGATGACGTTGAAGTAAGCGTGGAGGAGTTGTACTCACTAGGGTAGGATGGCAATGTGTCGTTCCTAGTGAAGAAGTTACCGGGGTAGAATGACTGAGATGTTGTTCCCGGTAGGGCATGAGCGATATGCCCAAAACCCAGAAAGAGGATTGAGGATATTAGATGAGTATTATACGAATCGCACGGCATGGTTGCGGTTGTTATATGTAATATGCATGCGTGCAGGAATTGATGGGACGCGGATAGCGAATAAATGAATGTGTAGGATATTGACTAATGGATGGATGGTTTAGTGTGAGTGTATATGTTTAAGTGTATTGGATGTGGTGAGAATTTATTATTACGCACCGTAGTGAAAAGCAGTAGAATATAGGCATTCGGTACTTGTGTATTTCTATATATGTATATATATATATATATATATATATATATATATATATATATATATATATATATATATATATATATATATATATATATATATATATATATATATCTTATGCCCTGATTATTATGATAATGTTTCTCACCCTTCTGTTGTTTTATGATGCCCTGCGAGGCATTGCAGATTAGGAGTCGCTGGAGGTTTTCCTTTGGAGTATAGTTCTTTTCCCTCGTGTCGGTCGCTCTGATATGTAACTTTGGGTAGATAGGCTTGTTGATTGCCTTAATGATGTTTTGTTTGTATGTGAATAGAGTTGTGAACAACCAGATGCCATGTAATTACGTTTTGTCATGTCTTAAGTGAATACATATATGTTTTAGTCTTCCGCTTTAAGAGAAAACATGAATACATAATTTCGAAGAATCATGCGTTTATTTTTAGTTGAGATTTACCCCTTTTGAGTTAATTCTTTTTAAACATTAATATTCATGTGGTCGTTTCGTGAGTATTGTGACGCACTTCTTTTATACCTAAATGTAAATATACTCTGATGAAAATAAAAACACTTGTATTCATGACTATATGATTTGTTATGTGTTTATTTTAGGGGTATAGAAAGGGGGCGTTACAAACATCCTATAGTCAGACTCTACTACAACACTGGTCGGACGGACCGACCTGCTCTGGCACTAATTGTAACACCCCACTTTACCCCGTACGCGTAATTATAGGAATATTATAGAAAATACATTATAGTTCCAAAATCAGTAGGATGTCACATTAAGTCACTTCATTTTTCATAAATAAACTAATGTTATCTAGCTTTAATTAAACAGCGTAATAAAATCAATGTTCAAATATAATCTCCACAACTGGTGGTTATACATTATTAATCCAACAATTAAAAGATATGTAACCATAAATCAAGAAAATAAGTCATATCAACGTAATCCCGTCATCCCATGTTAAGTATCAGAGCGACTCCTAAGACTCGATCGAATAGCAACACACTCCAAGCACTACTCAGGTACCTGGTCATCTGCACTCCCCAAGGAGCACAGACACAACAAACATAAAATGGGTGAGAACTACATTCAATAAATAAGCGGTGAAATACACATGCTAAGGAGTAGTTACACACCAAACATATAATCATACACATACCACGCACATACACGTGCCACATCACTTATTCGGCATCGATAGCCTGAAGGTGAGATAATACTTAGCAGGGGGGTTGAATAAGTATGAAAGATTAAAACTTAGAATTAAAACACAAGTATTTTTATCCTGGTTCGTTGAACTCAACTACTCCAGTCCACCCTTCCTAGAGTGATTTGCCTTTCTCAAACAAGGACTTAATCCACTATTTAATCAAACAGATTACAATAGTAACACCTAAGAACAACTGTTCTTAGTCTTCTAAAGAGCTACTGATTCCAACTGAATCCTCTTAAGGAAATCCTTTACAATCAATGTAAATCTAATACAAGAGTAAAAATGCTTCTAAAAAGCTTTAATCACAACAGTGATATTTCTCTTAAGTTTAAGTACAATGAAATTAATTCTAAGAATGAATATGAAAGTATGAGAGCTTGAATGTTTTAATTCTTTTTCAGAAAAATATCTAACTGAAGAATTTGGTGGAGTCTTGCTTTTATAGGCAGCTGATCCAAGGTGAGCTGCACGTTGAGAAGAGTGTCCCAAAAGGTCTGAGCCTTTTTGTCTTCACATCATGTGACCTTTACTAGAAGAAGAAAGCACAAAAAAATCCTTTTTGTCTGTGTTCTTGTGTCTAGCATAAATAAGGAAAGAGACGTTTGATTTACTCCAACGGATATAATCTTTGAATATTTCTTCTTCAGTTTTCAGCAAGTTCATCAGAGTCTAATTGAGTCAGAGTCTTCTGATGATGATCAGAGCTTGCTGGATCAGAGTCTTCTGCAGCAGGTGTGCTTTCAGCGTGTTAAATATCAGAGCATATTTGGAACAGAACTTTAGTACTGGCAGCTTTAGTACTTTCAGAAACTTCTGTAGAATCTATGCTTTGAAAAACTCTACATACAAAATTCTTCTTTACTTCAGATGCTTATGACTTGCTTCAGATTCTTCTAGAGCTACTTCTTCAGATCCTTCTGGAGCTTCTGCTTCAGATTCTTCTGGAGCTTCTACTTTAGATTCTTCTGGAGCTTCTGCTTCAGAATCTTCTGGAGGCTACACTCAGAATCTTCTGTTGGCAGCAATCAGAATCTTCTAATGAGTGCATCTGGCGCTTCAGAGTCTAGTTAATTTCTTGCATTCAATTCTGATTTGCTTCTGGAGTGTTAATTTCTTTACTATCTGCAGTAACAACTCTCAAGCAAATTTTAGAGTATATAATTCTTAAATACAAAATTTCCTAATAGTTATCATCAAAACATAGAGATATTATTAAGAACCAATCTGTGTTCTAACATAGCCCATATTCAGTTACAATTATGCAATGTGACTCACTGACTCGACGCAATGCATTTGGTACCAACACAATCACATACGGTTCACCCTAGAACCCGATTCCCGTCGGAATCCAGATAAGTCGTATACGTTCCTTTGAACTATAACTTATCTCCACAACGACTTCCACAGGAAGTCCGGATGAAACTAGGCACCCATCATGGACTCCCACCTAGCCATCTCCACAAGACACATGAAATGAAATGCATGACAACACGATTATGCAATATAATAATTCAAGCATAATCCACAATCGTTAAAGATCCACACGAGCCATCCGCTTAATGTAATCCTCTCGGGAATTACCACAGTCGCACAAGATCATCCATATTCGATAATCATGGCTCACATTCATCATAACACACCCATAAGGGCACACCCATATCATTCCATATTTTACTGATTTAATTCATTACTAACCTTCCTTAAGTTCATTTTGGCCATACTAATCCTACCGATTAAACAGAATTGTGTTCCAAGCGAACACTAAACAGAAATCATAAAAACTGGGGGAAAGTCATCCCAGACTGTCCATATGTGTATCAGCAAGGCCCATACGTGTACTGCCTGCTGTCATACGCGTATGACCCTCCCTTATGCGTAAGACCAGAGGCTTCTACCTCCAAAAATCCTTCAGGGTCACTCCTTACGCGTATGACTACCCCCATACGCGTATCGCCCAGGCCCATATGCGTATCACCAAACGGTCGTGCTGGCACTAGGGACAGGGCACGTCTGCTACGCGTACAGCCCCTTGGGAAGTCCCCCATACGCGTATGGACACCCCCAATACGCGTATGACCAGCAGATCTGTCAAAAACTCAGATCTCATCACTCTCACGAGTTCCCCCTCTAGATTCGTCATTCTACCTCCTCCTTCATCCAAAAACTCATATTTTAATCGATTCCAATGAATTATATCTTCTATTCTTTCAATATTCTAATTATTAGATCTAATTTCGATTACAGTTAAACCCATAGTTTCAGATCTGTTAAACCACATCATTCCATCACAGATTCAGGAAATTTCCACATGAATTTTCACATTCATACCAGAATCACACATACAATATCATACAATGATCATTCAACAGTAACGACAATCACAGTGAAATTATAATATCACGAAAATCAATTAGAAGGCAAGAACATACAACATTTCTACGAGAGAAAGGACTTCTCACTATCCTCTCATGTTAAATCACCCATATTGAAATCCATTTTCCCCCTTACCTTGGATTTGAGCTCTTTCTTGACAACAATGGAGAAAACTGGTTCTTCTGCCCTAGCTCTCCTTCCTCGGTCTTTTTCCTCTTTCACGTGTTAACTGTCTAAACCCACTAATACTCTCTAAACCCTCTTAATTAGGTTTTAATTCATTGAATTTAATTACTGATAATAATAACAATATTAATAATAACAATAATAATAACCGTAATCCAATGAATATTATTATTATTATTAATAATTGTAATAATAATAGTAATAATCCTAATGCTTCTAATCTTGTTATTAAATTATCCAATATTCTAGGTCCACATTACCCCCAACTAAGGTCACCTCTTACTCTCGCCCTTAAGGTATAAAATGACTAAATAATTTAAATGGGGTGTTACAAGGGGCGTCCCTCGAGTGCTGTCACTCAAGAAACCATGGAGTGTGAGATTCCAAGAACTCAGTTCTTTCGGGAGTTAATTGAAAAGGTTTGAGAATGTTTGAACATTTTGAAGTCGAAAGATTGAAAGGACAATAACCCAAGGGGCGTGCCTCTATAGCTATTTATTCAAAGATCCAAGGAATGATAGACTCCAAGAATATCCTTCTTTCGTAAGTTTGATTATGAAAATGTATGAATAAGAATTAAGTGATTTAAGACGAAAGGTTGAATGAATGGTAATCCAAGTTGTGCGCCTCAAGAGCCACTCATTTGAAGATCCAAGGAATGTTAGACTCCAAGAATCTTCTTCTTTCGAAGTTTGGTTAAGAAAGCGTTTAAAAAAGATTAAATCAAATAAGTTTACAAAAAGAGGTTGATAGCGAGGCAAAAGGCGCTCGACTTATAAGTTTGAAAAGAAATACCACTTGACGTTGGATCAAGGGTTTAATTGTATTAGCATGAAAGGAAGATTGAAAAGAGGTTGATTTGAAAATGGCTCGATGACTAGTCGAGGATTTGGTTGAAAAGAGGTGAGAATCAATACTAGTCCCTAGGGGTGCTCCTAATAACGAAACCACAATGAAATGTGTGAGTGTGTGCGATAGGTTAATGGCGAATGCTTACGAGCAATCGACTTACAGTGGGTGTTTGAAAAGTGGCTCGATGACGAATGGAGAATTAGTTTGAAAGTGGTTTAATTTATGCTAGTCCCTAGGGGTGCTCATAGTATACAAACCACAATCAAAGCAAATACGAATGCGTACATCAAAATGGGAGTGGGGTACATGTAAGTTACACAGGATTGCACGAAATAAAAGGGTTCATTATAAGGTAGCACAAGAAGAAGCCGTGTGTGTGCGAGATGTCCTAAACAAAGCCTTGAGCAAGAGTTGGACAAAAGCTCCAAGTTAGGGTTTCTGTATACAATCCAAATTCTGTTGCTCGAAAAAGAAACCGCAGTCCACCAATTTAGACTTTTAGGTTTCGATCGTTATTATTGTGTTTTCGAAAAGTGTGAACAAGATATGATGAATATGATATGAATATATGAATAATATGACAAGATATATAACAATATAATCAAGATAATATCTATAATAGTATAATCAAGATAATAGTAACAAGTATATGAACAATTGATAATAAAACCAAGACATATTAACTGAAATATAAAACAAGAAA
This sequence comes from Lathyrus sativus, assembly GCA_963859935.3. Taxonomy (NCBI): domain Eukaryota; kingdom Viridiplantae; phylum Streptophyta; class Magnoliopsida; order Fabales; family Fabaceae; genus Lathyrus; species Lathyrus sativus. The sequence goes on along the minus strand of OZ012740.1, from coordinate 350,860,314 downwards.
ATATTGACGGAAATTAAAGTTAGTTGTTAGTTGTTATTGAATGAATCAGGTCAAAATGTAGCGCTAAACCATCTTAGCTCAATCTATAACGAAGATCAAACTATAGGAGGTTGCGCAAGTTGATATTCATGCTAAAAACACGATGGAGAAATGATATTGAGGATCATTTTTCAAAGTAATTGTGCCACACGAAAAGAAAAGGTGACAGTCTCGTCTTAATCATAAACTTGTGTCGATTAATCGAAGGTAACCTATCATGATCCCAAAGTATAGAAAATAATCTCGAGGATTATTCACTACAGATTTGAAACCATGGAGGTTAAACAACCTCAATCAACCAACTTTTATGATAAAAAGACTTCATTGATAGAAAATCAAAATGAAAATTAAAGTCCAAATAAATAATGTGATCCTAAAATAAAAAACTAAACACCCCGCTATTAAACAAATAACCAAATAACATGGAAGTATGAAATCCTTAAAAAATAAAATCCTGAAGTTTCTTTTTTTGAATAATATAAAAATAAAATTAAAACAAAAAAAAGAACAAGGAAAAGGGTGGCGCATCATTTGAAGGGTGTGCGGAATCATGAGATTCATGTGGGCTGCAACAAAAAAAACCTGTCATCTCTTATCCCAAAAAAAACATGGTCCACAAGCCCATCACCAAAGGCACGATTTAACAAAAGGAAGCAGCACCAAAATGAAAAACAAAATCACCAACTTTCAGTAAAAAATCACGAAAAAATAGAGAGCAAAGCAAGGAACACGGTTTTGTTCGCAAAATGAAAATGAGAACAACTTGAATGAAACAACAAAGTCGAAACGAATCACGTCGTCACGATTCCAAGACCAGCCTTCTTTGTGCGTAATTAATTCCTATCTTGTTCTGTCACTTTGATTTCATTCACTCGGTTTAGGTTTGTTCAGTTCTCATTTCAGATTTGTTCTTAAGCTTTCTCTCTTCATCTCAATCTTCTCTCTATTATGTTTTGTTTCTGTTGATTTCTAGGATTTAGGTGTTTGTGGCTGTGATTATGGTTGGGATTTGGTAGGTTTGTTGATGAATTAACGGTTGAAGAGGGTATGAGAAAGGTTTGTTATGTGTTGAGAGGCCTTTGGTGGAAGTTTGTGGTTGTAAATGGAAAAAAGCAATCGCGTAAATAAGGTTGGGTCGAGGGAGGAAGGATGGTGAAGATTGGGGTTGTTGATGAACAAGGTAACGAAGACTTCTCCCCCCTCCTTCTTGAATGAAGAGGAGTGTGTATTTATAAGAGCAAAGGGGTAACTTGTGCAATTGTCATTTTGGCGTTTTGATGACGTTGTTTTGGAAAACGGTTTTTGCAGTGCGTTTGGAAGATTAGTTGTGAAAGTTTGTGGGGTCACAACTTGGTGAAAGTAGCTGGCTGGATTGATATTTGTTTTTGCAGAAATTTGTGAAAAGGTTTTGTGTATTTGTTACGGTCTCAAGTAGGTTCGACTTTGTGTACGATTTTTCTTCTTTTTCCTTCGTGAATTATTGGACAACTTTGGGTTGTATGAGAAAACCACGGCTTTTGTTTTGACAAGCCATGAATCAAGTCGCTGCGAGCTACTTATTGTTGCTGAAGCTGAAGTTTTGAATGCGGTGCGTGAGTTGGATCATGCGTGAAGGATCTCTTTGCAGGCAAGTTGTGTTTTGTTTTTTTACGTGTGCGTGTGCTAGCTATGTGTGAATTATGGTGGGACGTTGCATTTCATGCTGCATAAATTACTCTTGTTATTTTCTTGCTGAACATGGTGATTTATGCAAAGTTTATTTTGTGATACAGGTATCATGATATACTGCTGCACCTCCCTTTTGTTGTGGCATGACTTGGCATTTTGAAAGCTAGCGCAACATGTGATATGGCTTGTTGTAGCGATTATGCAAATATTACTAGAACTTGGCATTTTGTTTCTGTAACTCACCCCTGCAAATAGCTTCCTTTTTTAGTAGTAATAAACTCTTTACTTCTTTATAACATGGGCCTAATATGTATTATTATTTTTGGCAGAATTTGGTTGTCATAATTGGACTTGGGCCTTAATGTTTTGTGTAGAACTTCATGAAATCCTATTTGGTAGAACTTTGGTGAATTTGGATTTTTATTGGAATTGTATATATGATGCTTGAATTAAGTTAAAACAAAACCACTTGATACCAATTTTCATCATCCTCGAATGCTCCCTTAAAAATCAACCTTGAACGGAATTAAAACTGCAAAATGAGACTAAGTACGAATTAACATTGGACCTTGACTTTGAATAAGTAATTCCATATTGATTTCTTTCGAACCAGTGTCTCAAACATGGGCAAACATAGGCACGATTTGTAATATCTTGAAATATGAAAACATATGCTTTGACTATACTGTGAATTGATGACTTGAACTACCACCAGAACTCCAACTTGAAAGTGATTTTGACCTTTGGTAATCCTCAACCACGAAACCCTTGCTTTCAGCACAACCATGATAATTTGGTCCATACATAGTTGTCCTGAATCGGCACAAAAAATCTAATTGAAACCTCATACATACGCCACTTAAATCAAAGCACACTCTGGCTTTTATCATGAAACAAATTCCTGACTTGACCCAGATTAGATCAAATTCACTAAACCTTACTGCACACGTTCCTCACTTGACGGCCTCAAATGAACCTGGACTTAGGCAAGAGAAAATAAAAGTTGAAGCCATATATTTTTTGGATGTTCTGAATATGGTTAGTGAGTGGATGTACAGATGAAAGTTATATACAAGTAGGACAAATTTGGGGTATGACAGATGCCCCTATCTGATTGGCTTGTGTCGCTACCGCGAAAGTAAGGTGCCGACAAAACAGAAGAGTCGCCACCTTTCGTTATTTATCCCACAGAAAGGGAAAGGAAACGATCGGAAAAACCTGGCGAAAAGGTATAAGACAAGGTCATCGCAACCAATGTCTGGATTCGGGAGTCGGTTACGAAAGGGGAAGGTATTAACACCCCTCACGTCCATCGTACTCGATGGGATCCACGCTTGTTGTGTTTATTTGACGGGTTGATTTATCTTTCTATCTAAAAGTCTGGTCTGAAAAGAAAAGAAAATGACTCGGCAGAACACATCAGTTCTATGCCTACGTATTCCCGTCTGGAACGAGAAATCAGAGTCAACGTAGTTCGCCTAACTACGGGTTACGGGGGAAGGTTGCTCGCCGAGATATCGCATCTCGTGCCTACGTACTTTCCCACGGCGTGAAAGATCAGAGCAAACGTAGTTCGGGACAACAAGAGACACAGGTTTGTCCTTTTTTATCCGAGTAGGGTTAACAGACGGTTCCAGCAGTTGGTGTATGCAGCTCGCTCGACGGAGACTTAGGCGTTTACCGTTTGCGGTAGAACCGAGAGTTAACAGAACTCTCCTTCTGAAAAGGGTTTCCAAGGATTAAAGGTCCAAGAGGACATAAAGATGTTTGATCTTTGTTTTCTGTCTTTTAGAAGAAGTGTTTTTTATGGATGTTTGCAACCAATATCGCACTAGAGACTATGACCTGAGAGTGAATGCGTCGCATGTCACCCAAAGGGTGCCATACTAAACATCCAAGCTGTTGGAAAGAAACTCTCCAACAACCCTTTCTCAAGTAGCTTAAGGCTGAAGGTGAGAAAATACTTAGAAGGGGGGTTGAATAAGTATGACAGAAAATAATCAAAGATAAAAACTCAAGTATTTTTATCCTGGTTCGTTGAACTCAACTACTCCAGTCCACCCTTTTCAAGAGTGATTTGCCTTTCTCAACAAGGACTTAATCCACTATTCAAATCAACTGATTACAAATAGCAACACCTAAGAACAACTGTTCTTAGTCTTCTCAAGAGCTACTGATCTAACCTAGATCCTCTTAAGGAAAACTTCCTTTACAAATTAATGTAATACAATGTAAGAGTAATAAATTGCTTCTATGAAAGCTATAAACACAACTGTGTTATTTCTCTAAGTTTAGAACAATGTATGAACAGCAAAGAATATGAGAGCTTTTCGCGTGAGAGTGTTCTTGCAAATGATTTCGTCTTTTTCGTCTTTCTGTTTGTCTATTTCGTTGCTGAAGAAAGTGCTATGATATCCTTTATATAGCCACTTGAATATTGGAGAGAATATTTTACCGTTGGAGAAGATATTTCCAATATCAAAAAGGTACAGTCCTTTGTACTATTGCAGCAGAGAGACGGCGCACAAAATGTGGGTGTAGCAATTGTCTGCTGAGCTGTGATTATACCATATATGGAATGTATCAGAGGAATAATATTCTTGCAGAGAATTTTGTCTATCCCAATTAAGGAAAGATTTGCTGGCATATTCCAACGGATATATTAAAATAATCTTCTTCAAATAATTCTTCAGATAGTTCAGATCAACAATCAATATCAGAGTCTTCAGTCTTCAGAATCTTCTGGAAACTTCAGAGCCTAAGATGTTCTTCAGATGATGATGAATCAGAGTCTGGTGCAGCTGTGTGCTTGAAGCGTAACATGCTCTTAGATCAGAGTCTTCACTCAGATCAGAGTCTTCTCTCATTCAGAGTCTCTTCACTCAGAGTCTCTTTCATTCAGATTCTTGATAATATATGCAGCGTGTTGTATCTTCAGAATCTTGATGACTAAGCTCTTATACTTCAGATTCTTCTAATCTTCAGATGCTCTTGAGCCATTCAGAATTTATTGTTCACATCAAATTTGCTCTTTAAGATTAAAATCTTTTGTGCCTGTAGAAAACAGTTTAGAACAAATTTAGAGAGTATAATTCTTGTATACAAATTATCATTAATGTTATCATCAAAACATAGAGATATTACTAAGACACAATCTGTGCTCTTACAATCTCCCCCTTTTTGATGATGACAAAACATGAGAAATTTGTTCAATAAAAATATGAATTAAAATTACTCCCCCTGAGATTAACAATCTCCCCCTGAAATGAATACTCTAATGGAATTAGATACTTCCCTTTCTGGTTGAGTACATTTCAGATTCAGAGCCTGATTACATTTCAGATTCAGAGCCTGATTGAAGCCTGGTTGACATATGTTTGACTTCTAGAGTCAAAGCTTGATGCCATATTAAAGCTTGATGCCAGATGAACAACTTCAGAACACCTGGTTGTTTATCTTGCCATTTCCTGTCTTGAGTTATCTTTTAGATCATAGTACTCAAGGTTAGATATCAGAGTCTGGTCTACTCAGATTTAGCTATTTTTGATCAGGTTCTGAAAAGATAGATCTCAGGAAAAACTTCAATGAAATTTGTCAGATTTTTTAATAATATCTGGGACACGTAAATTCAAAGAATGTTAGTAACATGTCTGACTTAGTTCAGATAATTGCTTATAGATTTGAACAATCAGATTCTATTTTGTTTCTCCCCCTTTTTGTCATAATCAAAAAGAATTTTAAAAGACAGTAAAGATGCAGAAGAAACACATATCAGATAAGCAAAAAGATCATTGTCATTAAGTCAAGAGAACATCCAGATTCAGATAAAAGCAAACAAAACATATCAGAAGAAAATCAAAACAAAGCAAAACATGAAAAACTTGTGCAAAACATCAAGTAGGTTTAGCAGATGAGGCTTGTTGAGAAGCAATGAGTTGCAGCAGTGCTGTAATCCTTTCTGAATTTTCATCTTGCTTAGCCATCCAAGTTTTCATTTCTTCATTTGTTTTCTTTTGATCAACCATAAAATCCTTAAGTTCTTTGACATCCTTCTGAAGATCTGTAGATTCTGAAATAGTAGATTCTGGAACAGTAGATTCTGAAACAATCTGAGTAACATCAGGTGCAGGAATTTCTGGAGGTGGAGGAGCTTCTAGAAGAAGAATAGGAGGAGTGTTTCTCTTAATCCGTTTTTGATAAGCAGCAAACCTTAGTTTTGACAATCTAAGACATTGAGTCCTGATTTTCAAAGCCTCCCTATTCAGTCTGTAAAGATATTTCTTCCAAACAGCATTAGCAGCCTCTTTGTCCATAGTAGTCATGCAAACATCCATAATGTCAGCAAAGTCTGAGACATTATCCTTATCAAAATTTCTTAACAGAGTATAAACACTTGATCCCAATTCTGCTTCATCAGGGGTTCTGGGTTTTCTTGGTTGGGTTAGTTGTGTTTGTGGTGTTTGTTCAGAAGGTTGAGGTTGTGAAGATGGATGTTCAGATGTTTGTGGTTCAGAAGGTTGAGGATTGATTTGTGGTTCAGATGTTGGTTGGTTGGTTTGTGGTTCAGATGTTTGTTGGTCAGAATGTTGTGGTTGAGGTATTGAGGGAATTGGTTGGGTTTCTGTTGGTTGTGGAGTGTTTTGGATTTCAAGAGGTTGTGGAGTGAGAGTTTGAGTTGGGGAATTTTGTGGAGAGGGTGGATGTTCAGAAGTTGGAGATTTAAACAGCTGTTTCCAAACACTCTCAGAACGAGGTTGTTTGAGATCATTCAAGCATTCATTAATGTAACCAGATGATTCATCATCAGATGATGCATCAGAGTGGTTAGATTTTTCAGAAGTTGAAGATAAAATGACAGACTGGTTTAAAGGTGTGACATCTAATATCTCATTAGGATCAATGAGATTTTCAGGTTGGTCAGAGTGTTCAGGGTGAACATCCTCTGGAATGGTATATTCTGGGATAGTGTTTTGTGGTTGTGGTGTTGCTTGTTGAGTTTGTTGTGGAATTTCTGTTTGTATGTTTGTTGGTTGCTTGGATTGTGGTGTATGAGGGGGGACAGAAGATGGTTTAGATCTTTTAAATATAAGGGGTGAGTCAGATGGTGTGGGGGTAGCAGAATGATGAACAGGATTAGAATCAGTGTTAAATACCTGTTTCAGAGTATCTCTAATTTCTTCAAAAGTTGCTGCAGGAGGATTTGGTTGAACCTTCTTCAGCTTCTTCCTTTTCTTCTTCTTTTCAGCATCTGAATGCTTCCTTTTCTTCTGATGACCTTCACTATCAGCTTTTCTCTTACGTCTTCTTTCCCTTGTCAAATCAGGAAGAACTTGGCCTTCCTTCTGCACAAGATTGGCAGGAATCTCAACACCATCTCTTATGCAGCGAGCAACATACTCAGCAATAATTTCTCTAGGTTCATCTGAGGTGAATAAAGGAAAATCCTCAACAGGAATCCTTCTTCCCTTAACTTCTTCAGAGTTAGTTTTCCTTGGTTTCTCAGATAAATCATCCACCAGTTTCATCCTTCTCAGAGTTAAACCGTTTATTTCAGAGCCAATGATATAAGTCAGATCTTCTGTCAACCCAGCCTCTTGCAGATGCGCCACAAGTTGGTTTTCTATCAGAATATCTGAAATCAGCCTTCCCATAGGAATCCATGTTCTGACTTTTCCAGATTTATCTCTGGCTGTTTCCCTTGTTTCCTTGACGTGAGACACCAGATGATTAAACAACAAGTATGGAAGATCAATCTGAATGTTTTGGTGTAAACAATACATGAAGTAAAGTTGTTCAGCATTAACATAATCAGAAGAGTTTGAAGAGGGTCTGTGAAAGATGGTGTTCATGAAAATCTTAGCCCATATCTTGTAAGTGGGTTTCAAGAACTTAACCTTCTTACAAGGTTCACCAGTAGTACAGATTTCTTGACATACATCTTTCAGGTCTTCACGCGCAGAAGACAGAGAGGTTACTCCATCAGTTGCCTTAAAACCTATGAGTTTCCTTATCAGGTTTTCAGTGATAACTATCTTTTTTCCCAGCACAAAGGAGTGAATGAACTTTGGAGTAGCATATGCATGGATCCAGAACTCCTTCACTAACTTTGGATACACAGGACCCATAAGCCTGTCAAAGTAACCGTCCCAGCCTTGTGCTTTGATTGAAGAAATCAGATCAAACCCATTTTCAGCAAGATCTTCTAAGTCCACGAAACTTTCACACAGTACTTCTAGTGAATCAACAGCAGTTAGGAGAGTGCGTACTGGTTCAATGACAGTGGTAGCATTCTTGGTAGTAACAGCGTTTGAAGTAGATGCCATTGTTGACGATGATGAAGAAGATGAAGGTTTCTGAGTTCTTTTAGGGTTTGCAAAGAGAGAGAACAACAAACAAAAACGCATATGTGTTTGAGAATGTGAAAAGTGTGAATGTGTTATGAGAGTGGTTTATATAGACAAATAAAGCAAGCATGGGAAACACAACAGACACACATAGGACACATACGCACGTTTGCATTAAATGAAAAGTAATCATTTTTAATTATGATATGACATTTGGGGGAAAATCAAGACAGATTGAGATTTTCAAAGCAATACCTTAAACGTCATAATCAGTAGGTGTACTCCATCTTTTCAGATTCTGAGTGACACGTGTTTGCTTGCATGTGATTCTATAACTCTTAAGAAATGAAACGTTTTCAACTTTCAGATCCTCTGAGATGGTCAGTACAGAGTTTCACACAACAAAAATAATAATTCACAGATAAATTAAACAAGCAATACAGATGAAATACTTCAGAGTGTTAAACACTTAGCATCTGAGAAGTTGACTCTGAGAAATATTACTCTGGACAAAAATCCATACAAATATTTTTCAGAATAAACTTAAACCTATCTTCAGCAAGGGGTTTTGTGAAAATATCTGCCCATTGATGATCTGTATCAATAAAGGCTAAATTTATTACACCCTTCTGAACATAGTCTCTGATGAAATGATGTTTAATCTCTATATGTTTGGCCTTAGAGTGTAAAATTGGATTTTTGGATAAACATATAGCAGAAGTATTATCACAGAAGATAGAAAGATTACTCTCATAGATTTGATAATCTTCTAGTTGACTCTTCATCCAGAGCATCTGAGTGGAACATCCAGCAGCAGCAATGTATTCTGCCTCTGTGGTTGATAGTGCAATTGTTGGTTGCTTCTTGCTGTACCACGAGATCAGATGACTTCCAAGAAACTGACAGCTTCCAGAAGTACTTTTGCGCTCAACTCTATCTCCAGCATAGTCAGCATCACAGAATCCAACTAGTGAATATTCGTCAGATCTTCTGTAACACAAACCAACATTAGCAGTACCTTTCAGATACCTTAGAATCCTCTTAACAGCAGTTAAGTGTGATTCTCTAGGATCTGATTGGAATCTAGCACATAAACAAACACTAAACAGAATGTCTGGTCTAGAAGCAGTCAAATAAAGAAGAGATCCTATCATACCTCTGTAGAGTTTCTGATCTACCTTCTTACTTACCTCTTCCTTACCTAGAGTGCTTGTAGGATGCATTGGAGTCTTTGCCATTTTGCTATCCAGCATGTTAAACTTCTTCAGAAGCTCTTTAACATACTTGGTCTGATGTATGTAGGTGCACTCTGGAGTCTGATTTACTTGGATTCCCAGAAAGAATCTCAGTTCTCCCATCATGCTCATCTCAAATTCTGCCTGCATACATTTAGCAAACTCCTTTCCAAGCATAATATTTGTTGATCCAAAAATAATATCATCTACATAAATTTGACAAATCAACAAATCTTTCTTAATGGTTTTACAAAATAGTGTGGTATCCACTTTTCCTCTGATGAAATTTTTCTTCAGAAGAAAATTACTCAACCTCTCATACCAAGCTCTGGGAGCTTGTTTTAGTCCATAAAGAGATTTTTTCAGTTTGTAAACATGATCTGGAAAATTTTCATTTTCAAAACCAGGAGGTTGGTGGACATACACTTCCTCTTCTATAATTCCATTAAGAAAAGCACTTTTAACATCCATCTGATAAAGAGTGATGTTATGTTGTGCAGCAAATGAAATAAGCAAGCGTATAGACTCTAACCTTGCAACAGGAGCATATGTTTCTGTGTAGTCTATGCCTTCTTGTTGACTGTAGCCTTGAGCAACCAGTCTTGCTTTGTTCCTTTCAACTTCTCCTTTCTCATTAAGTTTATTTCTGAAAACCCATTTTGTTCCAATGACATTGAAACCTTTAGGTCTTGGAACCAGATCCCAGACTTCATTCCTTGTGAATTGATTCAGCTCCTCTTGTATAGCTAAAATCCATTCATTATCTTCCAGAGCCTCATCAACAGATGTTGGTTCTATAATTGACACTAAGCCACAGAAGGAAGATTCAGAAGTTCTGAGAAATGCTCTTGTCCTTATTGGATCATCTTTCTTTCCAATTATCACATCCTCTGGATGAGAAGCTTTCATTCTGGAAGAAGATCCTCTGACTGTTGGTCTTTCAGAAATATGCAGATTGTCAAGTTGGGAAGTTAGAGGTGTAGCATCTGGGTTTGCTTCAGAGTCTTTGTCTTCAGTCTTGTCTGCCTCTGAGCCTTCAGAGTCTGTGAGAATAACTTCTCTATCTGCAGAACTTTCAACTTGCTTTGGCTTTTCAGAGCCAAGCTTATCATCAAATCTAACATGAATAGATTCTTCCACAATCTGTGTTTCAGTATTGAATACTCTGTAGCCTTTAGAGCGTTCAGAATAACCAAGCATGAAACACTTTTATTGTACCAGAGCCAATGATCTTGCCCTTCTGGTTCCCTCCAAATTTCACGTCCCCTCCAGATCTAAGTTCCAGGCTTTGGAACATAGACCTTTCGCCCGTCATATGTCGTGAGCATCCAGAGTCCAGGTACCATGATTGGTGTCTGGATTTTGCTGCTAAGAACATCTGCAACAGATATTATTTTACTTTTAGGTACCCAGATCATCTTGGGTCCTTTGGGGTTAGATGTTCTGTGGTTTTGCCTAAACTTCTGTTTTTCAACATAGTGTTTATTCTGGCTAGCCCTTGGCTTAAACACATAAGTACTCTTTTCAGAGCTTGTATGTTTAATATCATTCAGATGACCAAACTTAAAATGAGAATACAGAGGAGTCTTCTTGATGAAGAGTTTATCAACAGATTTTGGATTGCTTCCAGAGGAAGATTCACATCCAATGCCTCTTCTGTTGTTCCCACTAACACCATAGATCATAGAAGCCATTTTGCTTCTGTCTATGCTTTTAGTGAGGAATCTTTTAAAACTGGAGTCATATTTTTCTAAAATATTTTCACTTGACTCTGTTTCAGTATCAGATTCTTGTTGAGTTGTTTCTAAATCATTTTTGAGTTTTAAATTTATTTCTTTCTGCTCAACAAGTTCTGTTCTCAGAAGATCAATCTCAGATTCAAGATTGCTTTTCAGCTTCTTGTATTTGAGTTTAATCTTGCTGTAGCTTTCCAACATGTCAGATAAACTTTCAACAAGTTCAGCTCTGGAGAGTTCAGAAAATACCTCTTCAAAGTCAGAGTCTGATTCTGACTCAGATTCAGATGATGACGTTCCTTCATCTTGATCATTTGTGTTGGCCATCAGCGCAACATTTGCACATTCTTCCTCAGATTCAGAAGATGATTCAGATTCATCTGAGTCATCCCATGTAGCCATCAGAACCTTTTTCTTTTTATCAAACTTCCTTTTGGGTTTTTCCTTTTGAAGTTTGGGACATTCACTCTTGTAGTGTCCAGGTTCTTTACATTCAAAGCAAGTGACCTCTTTCTTGCCAGATCTTCTGTGTCCAGAAGATTCTCTCTTTTGATCAGATCTTCTGAAGTTGTTGAACTTCTTCCCTTTGTGCTTCCAGAGTTTGTTGATCCTTCTGGACAGCATGGATAGTTCATCTTCTTCTTCAGAAGAAGATTCCTCAGAGCTTTCTTCATTTACCTGCAAAGCTTTAACAGATTTGTTAGATTTAAAAGCTAAGGATTTACCTTTATCTTTCTTCTGGGGTTCATCTTCCTCCAGCTCAATCTCATGACTTCTCAAAGAACTGATGAGTTCTTCTAATGAGATTTTGTTCAGATCCTTGGCCAGCTTCAATGCAGTCACCATAGGTCTCCATCTGGTAGGAAGACTTCTGATGATCTTCTTGACATGATCAGATGTTGAGTAGCCCTTGTCCAGAACTTTCAACCCAGCTGTTAGAATCTGAAATCTGGAAAACATAGTCTCAATGTTCTCAGATTCTTCCATCTTGAACGCTTCATACTTCTGTATCAGCGCCAGAGCCTTTGTTTCTTTCACCTGAGAGTTTCCCTCATGAGTCATTTTGAGAGACTCAAACATATCATGAGCAGTGTCTCTGTTGGTAATCTTCTCATACTCTGTATGAGAGATTGCATTCAGAAGTATGGTTCTGGCTTTGTGATGATTCTTGAATTCTTTCTTCTGCTCCTCAGTCATTGATTTTCTATCAATCTTTTTGCCATCCTTAGTAGGATGTTCATATCCATCAATGACTAAATCCCAGAGATCAGCATCATACCCCAAGAAAAAACTTTCAAGTCTATCTTTCCAATAATCAAATTTTTCTCCATCAAACATTGGAGGTTTGGTGCTGATTCTGTCTCCTTCATATTTGTTGCTTGATGTAGGAATATCACCCATATTAGCAACCAAATAAATAACAGAGTATTCTTCTCACTGGATCTTTATCTGTCACGGTTAAGTGAATGCACACTCAGAACCGGAGCTCTGATGCCAACTGAAGGTGAGAAAATACTTAGAAGGGGGGTTGAATAAGTATGACAGAAAATAATCAAAGATAAAAACTCAAGTATTTTTATCCTGGTTCGTTGAACTCAACTACTCCAGTCCACCCTTTTCAAGAGTGATTTGCCTTTCTCAACAAGGACTTAATCCACTATTCAAATCAACTGATTACAAATAGCAACACCTAAGAACAACTGTTCTTAGTCTTCTCAAGAGCTACTGATCTAACCTAGATCCTCTTAAGGAAAACTTCCTTTACAAATTAATGTAATACAATGTAAGAGTAATAAATTGCTTCTATGAAAGCTATAAACACAACTGTGTTATTTCTCTAAGTTTAGAACAATGTATGAACAGCAAAGAATATGAGAGCTTTTCGCGTGAGAGTGTTCTTGCAAATGATTTCGTCTTTTTCGTCTTTCTGTTTGTCTATTTCGTTGCTGAAGAAAGTGCTATGATATCCTTTATATAGCCACTTGAATATTGGAGAGAATATTTTACCGTTGGAGAAGATATTTCCAATATCAAAAAGGTACAGTCCTTTGTACTATTGCAGCAGAGAGACGGCGCACAAAATGTGGGTGTAGCAATTGTCTGCTGAGCTGTGATTATACCATATATGGAATGTATCAGAGGAATAATATTCTTGCAGAGAATTTTGTCTATCCCAATTAAGGAAAGATTTGCTGGCATATTCCAACGGATATATTAAAATAATCTTCTTCAAATAATTCTTCAGATAGTTCAGATCAACAATCAATATCAGAGTCTTCAGTCTTCAGAATCTTCTGGAAACTTCAGAGCCTAAGATGTTCTTCAGATGATGATGAATCAGAGTCTGGTGCAGCTGTGTGCTTGAAGCGTAACATGCTCTTAGATCAGAGTCTTCACTCAGATCAGAGTCTTCTCTCATTCAGAGTCTCTTCACTCAGAGTCTCTTTCATTCAGATTCTTGATAATATATGCAGCGTGTTGTATCTTCAGAATCTTGATGACTAAGCTCTTATACTTCAGATTCTTCTAATCTTCAGATGCTCTTGAGCCATTCAGAATTTATTGTTCACATCAAATTTGCTCTTTAAGATTAAAATCTTTTGTGCCTGTAGAAAACAGTTTAGAACAAATTTAGAGAGTATAATTCTTGTATACAAATTATCATTAATGTTATCATCAAAACATAGAGATATTACTAAGACACAATCTGTGCTCTTACAAAGGCTCGTGGCGTACGACATCAATTAACCTTTATTACTGTATTTTGATTTGTTTGAAGATGAGAAAAGAAAGGACACACTAAAGGGGAACTGATCCAATCTTAAAGTTGTCATGCAAAGTTGATCCTATGGTTGAGGTTAGGAGGGAACTACCTAATGTTATCATGCATGGTTAGAACCCTAATGTTTGTCATAACTTCTCTTGAACAAGAGAAGTCAGAGTTCCTAGGGGAACATGGCAAAGGAAAGCAACAACAAAAGAAATATCTGTAAAGAAACAACTGTAAGTAAAATGCACGCAATGCAGCAATACAAGCAGAAGGAGTCAAACTCAACTTCTAAATCAAGCAAGCCAGAGGAAACACACAACACAGGCAAGGGAGACAGGCTCAACCTTAAGCCAGCAAGCAAAGCCAAGCAATAACAGTCAAGCAGAGGGAGACATGCTCAACCTCTAATGCAGACAAGCAAAGGGAGACACTCAACCTTTAGGATGCTCTTAGGCCTAGAATCATCTACATGAGGCCTAGTCTAATGCAACACACCAAACAGCCACACAAGCAATAGCACAACAATCAGAAAATACAGCAGACAAACAACAAACAAAATAGCTCAACAACAAAGCAGATCAACAACAAAACAATCAAACAGTCTGCAAAACAACTTCAAGTCCAAGCCATCTTCAAGAGAAGGAAATGTAAGCTCCAACTTCAAGCTCCAACAAGAGAGAAGAGAGTTAACATCAAGATTATTACCTGATGATGGGAAGCATGATGGAAACCAAGGGAATCCATCATGGCACTCAACCATACATCTGAGATAGGCATCCTCAAAGGTTCTACCTCTTGTGATATGCCACACATCCTTCCAAAGGAAAGATGAGGCTTCCACATAGGTGTCGCTTCCGCGAAAATAAGGTGCCGGCAAAACAGAAGAGTCGTCACCTTTTGTTATTTATCCCTCGGAACGGGAAAGGAAACGATCAGAAAAACCTGACGAAAAAGGTATAAGACAAGGTCATCGCAACCGTTGTCTGGGTTCGGGAGTCGGTTACGCAAGGGGAAGGTATTAGCACCCCTCACGCCCGTCGTACTTGACGGGATCCACACTTGTTGGTTTGTCTACGGGTGAAAAACAATCTATCTACGGCTGCTAGATCTAAACGGAAAGAAACTGACTCGATAGAGCGTCGCACTCTATGCCTACGTATTCTCATCAGAGAATGAGAAATCAGAGTCTGCGTAGTTCGGGAAACTACAGGGAAGTTTGCTCGCCAAGACGTCGCGTCTTGTGCCTACGTATTCTCGCCAGAGAAATTAGAGCGTGACGTAGTTCAGGCTAACTACGGCTAGACAAGGGTTTTCTTGGTCACACGGGGGTGAGAGAAAGGATTGACGATACTAGCGTGCGCATTCTAGCAGTTAGGTGGACGCTGCTCGACCATTGGAGACTTAGGCGTACCTGTTTGCGGTAGAACGGACGTAGTATGTCGGGTTTTAAGGCATGGGAACCTACGTGAACTAGAACTACGGTCTGGTCTCAAATGCGCTCGGGCAAGAGAAAGGATAACATCAGTCGTCAGCGGGAAAGTCTCGATCGCACAGCAGCGAGAGAACAAAAAGGTTAGTTGTTAGTGTGCTCGTTAGGATATCGCATCCTATGCCTACATATTCTCATCAGAGAAAATCAGAGCAGCTGTAGTTCAGCCTACTACAGCTAAAACGGGGAACGGGGAAAAGGGAGGTAGCTCCCTAGGATGTCGCATCTTATGCCTACGTACTCTCGTCTGGTACGAGAGATCAGAGCACACGTAGTTCGACTACGGGAAAGGGGAAAGGTGGCTCGCCAATACATCAGTATTGTGCCTACGTATTCTCTTCAGAGAAATCAGAGCACGACGTAGTTCGACTACGGGGAAACTTGCTCGCCAAGACGTCGCGTCTTGTGCCTACGTATTCTCATCAAAGAAATCAGAGCATGACGTAGTTCAGGCTACGAATCTCGATTGCGCGGGGCAAGAGAAGGGGTTTCGATCGCACGGGGGCGAGAACAAAGAGGAAGCAGGCCTACGCCTAAATGGGAAGGAATTTGGGACACACACGCAAGAACCTAAGACGTAGGAGTGAATGCATCGCATGTCACCCAAAGGGTACCATACTAGACATCCTAGACGATTGAGAAGAACTCCTCAACTGTCATTTCCTACGTATCTAACGATCTCGCAACACTCGACGGTTGCCTGAAGACTTGAAGAAGACAATGATGATGTTGAACGAAGCAGCTCCTGGGCTCCTGACGTGCGCGCAAGCTCCATTCCAATCTTCTCCTCTCTGGATCTTTGAGGATGACGCTCGAATCAGAACAATGTAACGCTTAGACAGTCATGGTTCGGCTTATACGAGAAATCTAACTCTAAGAGGTAGCGTATTGATATCCGTGTCAAAGACAAGATGGAGAAATGATATCGAAAATCATTCTCCAATTGAATCATGCCACACGACCAGCCAACAATAAAATCGAAGATAAAATCAGATAGAAACGAAAATAGGAGAGAAAATAGGAGACAAATCCACTAACAAATGGAAATAAAATGCTACTTCTAAAATACGGCAATTAAATTCTACTAGAAAATATTCTAAAGAATTAAATCTATAAATCCCCTAAAATATCTAATTACTAATTTCTTTACAAAGGAATAAATGCTAAATCCATTCTAGAAAATATAAAAGAGAACTCTAAGAGAAATATTATCTAAAATTCACTAGAGAGTACAATATGCTAATTACAATCTATTCTAGGAATTATTCTATTTAAATTCTATTAAGAGAAAATATACTAACGATTATAGTCTAAGCATATTAAACTAAAACAGTTCTCTAAAGAAAATTAAATCCTATTAATACTAATCAAATGCTAATTATATTCTAGAATTATCTAACTATTCTAAAAAAATTACAATTAAATGTCATACAAGAAAATTAACCAAAATGAGTACAAGGGGGGGGGGGGCATTGAGATTACAGGGGATGCTTCAGCAAAAATACAGGAAACTGGGCCCAGAGCCTAGCAAAAAATGCCCAAAAACGGGGAGGGGGTTCAGAAACAAAAACGAGGGTACGATATGGTAGAGGAGAATGGGCCCAGCCCAACTACACACACAAACGGGGGGGGGGGGGGGGGGGGAAGGAAAAACGGAGGTGCGCTGCCAACAAAAACAACTTGGGCCTGGCCCAGTCCAGTGCTACGTGGCCCAGGATTCAGCAAACCCTAACCCTAACCTCTCTAACTCCTCCTCCACTGTTCACTGCGCCGTCACCTTCTTCTCAGCCTCTCTTTCTCGTTTCCTCTTCTCTCTCACAAACTCTGAGATCAATCTCAAATCCAAATCGCTTTACAACCTACCAAACAAATGATCAACAAAAGAAAGAAAATCTCCGGACATAATCATTTGTCCTTTGGTATTCTTGAGGACCGATAATCGTTGACGAAGGTTTCTTGAAGGAGTTGGTGAATGTTCTTGAAGAAACAATGAAGATCTGGAGAACTTCTTTGAAGATTTGCTGAAGAATCCTGTGGTTGATGGACATGCATGAAGGTTCGTGGAAAATCTGGAGTTAAGATAAACACGATGAAGGAATTGGAAAACGTTTGATGAAGATTTGTTCTTACGGGGGATTTCTGGAGAATCTCATGATGAATTGATGAACGTGGATGAGTTTCGACCGGAGGTGGTTATGAACTTGGTGTGAATGTTCGTGGATCTTGATCATTTCAGATGAACTTCTAAAAACGTGTTGAACGGATGAACTGCGATGAACACAGGTGTACTTCTGGGTGAGAATTCTTGGAGGTTTTGAAGACTCGCTGGTGATTTCTGGAAAAAGTGAACGAACTGATGAAGATGCGTTGGATGAGCTTCATGACGAACGAAGATCTATGGATCTGAACTAGTTCGCTGACGAACTGGTAACGATTGATGAACAGTGACGAAGATCTATGAAGATCTTTGAGTGTTTCTGGTATTTCTGAACACGCGCGAACATCAGATCAATGAAGGTTCTTGGATCGTTTTCTGGGAAAAAGATGAATACGCATGAATTTTCTGGCGAAGTTGAGTTTTCCGGTGAAGGTTGGATGAACATGACGGATGAAGAAGATGAACCTCCATCAGTGAGTTCCAGATTTCCGGCGAAAAACGGCCTCCGGTGATGGTTAGGGCGGCTCCGGCGACGGTTGTGGCGGCTGCATGGCCGGCGGCGAGGGAGAGAGGGTGAAGGAGGAGGCGACAAGTGGCTGACTGCATGGAGGGGGAAGAGGAAGTGAGGCCATGTGGCAGTGATGTGGAATGAGGTGGCTACATGCAGAAGGGTGAAGTGGGGGCTTTTGCGTGTGAAACGTGGAAGATGGAAATGAGGTGGGGGACCCTCATGCACACGCGTGGGACTGCCTTTATACGCCACCTGGCGCGGACTGGAATTTGTGGGCCTCCAAAATTGCCACATGGCCCACCGTAAATTGGCTTAAGGACTCAATTAACACATGATTAACGAATTAAACTGAATTAAAAAAGGGGATGCAATTAATTCTGACTAATCTACCCACTTAATGACTAAATTAAGGATTAATACCCTAATTGAAAATCTCAATTAATACTAAACTGCAATTAAAGCCTAAAATGACAATTAAGACTATTCTACCTAATTAAAGCTAATAAACTCAATTAAAGTGAATTAAGACCCTAATTAACATCTAAAAAAAAGGGTTAAGATCTAATTAATCTCTAATTAAATCCTAAAAGAAATTAAAATCTAATAACTTCTAAAATCTATTAAATCTAAAAGAGATCACCTATTAAACTCTATTAATCCTATTTAAAAGATCCTAGTAAGGGAATATCCTACTAATAATCATTTTAAAAATTTACTTGAACTCTAAAAAAAAGAATTATTCTAAAGAGATAATAAAACTAAAACTATTTAAAAATCATTTAATATCTATTAAAAAATCTATCTAATATCTAGAAAAATCAATTAAATCCATTAAAAAAAATCTAGAAAATGAGGGGAAAAATCTAAAAATATCGAGGAAGCCGATTAAATCGATTAGCGACTATATCGAAATAAACGGTAAAAACCCGGACACCGAGATGTCCTAAAAAACAACAGCGATAGCTGAAAACACCGGGACGAACACCAATTCTCAAAATACGTCCTCGTATTGGCCTGAAATGCCTGAAGCGCGATCAGAGGGCTGTAATCCCGATAAAGTCAATCTGACTGGAAAAATGCAATGTACGTGGTATGCAAATGCGAAATGAAATGAGTTGAAACATGAGCCAAATTGCGATAAGTAGTTGGTCAAATTTTGGGGTGCAACAGCTGCCCCTATTCAAACGGCTTGGACCTGAAGGGTTGAGAAGCGAACGGCTTTCAATCATTCAAAGGTAGAAGATGGTTGAATACCAAAGAACCCGAAAATTTGCCAACTACACAAGTACATGGTACTCTGGTGGGAACAAATCTTCGGAAGCTGAAATCATAGCTGCACGACAACTAGCTGGAGAAATACTGATCTGAACCTCCGTCAGGATGATTCTCTGATCTATCTGATATCATTGCGTCCTCAAACCATCGAGGGATCACTGGTTACACGGTAACGGGCGATTGGCCAACCTCACAGGTAAACGATACTCTGATCGGTAGGAACATCTTCAAAACTGAGCACGACAGTTGCACGACAACTCTACTGGGGAATTGGTCACACGGTAACCGGGGAAAAGTCTGATTTTAAGTCTCCATCAGGATGATCGTCTGATTATGCTGTAGATATTCGTCCTCAATTCATCAAGGGATCACCGGTTACACGGTAACTGGTAATGGATGGTTGATTATACCGTCAGGCGTGCTGTGTCATAGCAGAAGAATTCCTCGGAACTCGTCAGGTCATTAGGAACTTTTTAACAATCAAGTTATTCATGCCATCGGGCATTCAAAGACATTTTCGGGCGTCACCCAGACTTCGTCAGTAGGTCGAGAACAGAATTCTGGGTCAATCATGAACCAAATAAGGATATGCAATCTTTTACCGTCAGGCACTCTGCATCAACTGAGAGAACTACTTCGTCAATACAGTTGGACTTTATCAGCAAGTCTGGGGTTTCGGCACCGCTGCCGGACTTCAATCATCAAGTCTTCCAGGAAATTTCAACTTCTATGTTTACAACCTGCTGGGGATAACGCATCTCTACTGGGGATTCTAGAGAACTATCAAGCAACTCTGCTTCGGGTATCCAGAAATTATTCTGGGTGAATCATCTCTGCTGAGGAAATCAAGAATCATCTTGAACAAATAACTCCGTGGGGACTTCAAGAATCATCCTGAACCAATGACTCTGTTGGAGATTTAAGGAACCATTCTGAGCAAACACTCTGCCGGGGATTTTAAGCATCAACTTGAGCAACCAACTCTGGCGACTTCACTGGGGATTTTAAGAATCATCTTAAATAATCAACTTTGCTGGGGAATTCAAGAATCATCTTGGTCAAATCATTCTGCGGAGGAACATCTGCAAAACAAGAACGGTGGCGACCTGGCTCATGTTTCGTATGCATATGCTTTGACAATGATGTAATGCTCTACACGATGGAAATGCTACGCGTTTAGGGTAAATGTTATGCAATCATGCGACATGCTACAGCCCCGTCAGCAAAATAAATGCTGAAGGGAAAAGCCTCCTATCAAGAAGAAGTCACACCAATCTCAATTGGATAACGCTTGGGAAAACGAACTTCAGTTGACTGCTGCAGGGGAATAAAGCTCTCCGAGAACCTGGACCTGCTCATCTAGGTGTACGAACCACAACTGCTGAGGAAACGATATCAATCGCAGAAATAAACTGCACGGCCTTCGCGGCTAAACCTTCCTGGAGATAACGACTCCGATGGGGAAACACAGCATCAGCTATTCAACACTCTACTGGGGAAAACCAATCATGGCCCCACGGCTTCCAAGGACTCGGCTCTCTTGGGGATCTGCATACTCGGCTGGGGAAGGAGGAATCGTCCTGCTTACAGGGGAGAGTACGACTCTGTGGGGAATTTCAATTCCGCTGGAGACTTCAGTCTGAAACTATCAACTACTACACTTGCGAATAGTCTTCTACGAGACCTGCACTTGTGACCCGGTGCTGGGGGATGAACATACGCTTCGGCGCCTGACTCAACTAGGGAGATGGTGATCCTTCAGGATACATCTGGTTGGGGGAGAGAATCATCTCTGCTTGGGGATACATATCAATGCTCCTAGTCCTGCCTTCAGACTCTGCGGGGAGATGCTGCTACACTCTATCGGGGATATCAATCCTGATCTGTTAAGGATAATCTTGCATACGCCTTACGGAGACTGACCCTTCTGGGTAACACCTGCTGGACTATCAAGTCTGATGAGGAACACCTGTTATCAACACTGCTGGGGATATCAATCTTTAGCTACTCATTGTACAACTCTGTTGGAGATGTGCCGATCCTATCAAGGAAACACCTCTGGCGACTGCGGAAGATAACAATCGATCACTGAAATTGAATCTCACTTTACTGAGGAAAACAACCCTGAACGGTCCTTTTTGATCACCCTAAGTCCTTATAGGGTACAAAGCAAGCTGCTGAGAAATAACTCTTCTCTGTCTGACGTCAAAATCTACCCGTCTGGAGATTATTCAGCGATGGAATCAACGTCGACCTCTGCTGGAGGAACGAGTCAATGACCTGGACTCGGAGGGGAAAAGAGTCAAACTCGGACTCTGTGGGATACAACATTGCATCAGTCCCACTATTGGGGAAATAAACGCAAATCTGTCGGTCAGAGAAAGCTTCAGTCTCAACCCACTTGGGAAAATAGCACATCAGGCTAATCAACATTCAATGCTTGGGATGGCCATACTCTGCCGGGAATATCAGTCTCGCCCGCCTAGGATAATCTTGATCCTACTCTGATAAGGGATAAATGCCATCTCAACTTGCTGCAATCTCAAACTGCTCAGGGGAAACAATCTCAAACTGTACATCTCTGCTGAGAAAATAATCCTGATTCAACAACACAGGGAATACAGAATACCAATCATGGAGCTGGGATCACTCGAGCCTTGTGTCGGGGAATGTGACAACATAGGAGTCACTAGGAGTCATCGTGTTGGATATATTTAGGCTTTTTCTGGTTTAGGGATAGGTTTATGGTGATAGGGATTTATTTCTGGTTACCAACAAAAGAGGATTTGAAGGGGACATACTAGACGAGAACTAGCATTCGAGGGTAGACTACCAGACGAGAACTGGAGGCAAAAGGGTTTAAGTTGTAAGACGAGAACTGACTTCTAGGTTTTGGATATCAGACGGGAACTGATTTCTGGTTCGGATATCAGACGGGAACTGATTTCTGGTTTGCCAGACGAGAACTGGACTTTAAAACCGTGTTAGCCAGACGAGAACTGGTTGAACAATAGGTTAAAGAAAAGGTGACCAGACAGGGCTGGTTTCTGGTTTGGATTTCAGATGAGAACTGATCTCCGGTTTGTCAGACGAGAACTAGACTTTAAAACGATTTGGTTACAAGGTTCTGCCAAGTAACAGGTTAGGCTGTAGGATAACAATCCAATGGCAGCAAGACTTCTTCAGAAGGTTCAGTTTTTTTGGTAGGGTAATGACACGATTCCCCGACACTCAACTCTTGCTAGGGTGATCAAACTCATTTGAACAACTTGCCCCAATGCAATTCAACTTGCCCCAATCCGACTCTTGGGAAAATTCATTCTGAACAGAAAGCAGCTGGCAACGAGACAATCTTTAGACGGCTTGCCCCAATATCTATACAACGGAAGGATTCATCCTCAACTAACCCACTCTCAGCATGGTTTCAATATCTCTGAAGTAGCTTGCCCACGAACGAGCGTTGAGCGACTTAACATGCTCTGATTGAACACTGGAGGGATCTGCCCTCAAATCACAGGAGTTCTGGATAGCTGCCGCCGAATGGGTCTCGAGAAGATACACTTCTGATCAACTGCTTCTTGAATAAACTGTCCCGTAATCAACCGATCCTTCGGGACTTGTCCTCAGACTAACTGATTCCAAACTCACTAGAAGTCAATGCCCCAAATTCACAGGGCTTTGCAGTATACCATTCTGATCCAGACTGCTACGATTCAGTCCTGATTGACTATTCCCTGTTGGAATTCCTTCATATCAACTACTGACCTGCAATTAAAATTGTCTATTCACGAATGGTAATTTTAATGCAGTGTTCCTGCAGATTTTGAAAAAATGTACTGTCACTCATTTACGTGTCATGATAGTGAGTGACGAATGAACCAACAGTTCAAACGTAGTGCTAATTTGATCAGTGAAAAATACAACAAGGATATGATTAGCAAATCATGTAGGAGTCAGGTTACTCAACCTTATCGTAATGCGCTTTCAGAATAAACCCTGCCTCAATTAGGTCTTTTAAGGGTTGTATCGTGGTCGGGTTCATGGTTCGTGAAACAAAGGATATTAGGCTCAAATTATGATTTGTACCCACCCCTTCTACGTGATGATCTCCGATCCTAAAGTTCAGTTAACGTGGCTCGAGCGCTCGCCTCTTCGAGAGGTATGTTGAATATTGGGAACGACTGGTTAAAGAACTCACAAGGTTTTCGGAGTGACAGTTACTCCTTTTTCGTTTCGGTGTCTGTATCCACACGACTTTGTCCTTGCTCGAGGATTTTTCTTTTTATATCCTTTCTTTTTCATTCTTTTGATTCCCTAATTTTTGCCTGGACTGACTCTTCGGAGTCCTTTTCGATTTTTCTTTTGAAGTCCAGCGGGGTGCCCTGATTTTTGCCTAAGTATTTGCTTTCCGGCTTTTCTTTCCTTTTTACTTAGCGGGCTTTCTTTTTTCTCTTATTTTTCGAAACAAGTCGTGCGACACTGGCTGTCTGGATTCATCCGAGAGGTTTATAACTGTCTCACTCCTGATTGGTGAGGTTTAACCGTGGTGGTTGACGAGGTACGACCTCTGGGGAAAAATACGATGTGATTGGTCCTCGAAAGACAACACTCCTCTATAAGACTTGAACGCTCGGTCAAGCTAACTGACGACTACCCTGCCCCGGGTTAAGATGCGAGGGTTTAAAAGTCCGAAAGAAACTCCTACTTCTCGGCTCGAAGTGGTTAACAAGGGACTAACTCCTTATATCTCCGGTGTTTAAGGGGTTTGAAACAATGCCTTGTACGTCATCGGCGAGGTTTTATCCGAAAGCATACGATCATCGGTTATGAGTATTCAGTTTCATCATCCTCCCTCCAATCTTTACTAATCATAGTGACAAGGTGGAGTAAATAAAATGCAAGTGTCAGTGCAATGCAGTAAATGAGTGACAGCGGCATGATTAATTCAGAAAAATGCATAGTCACTTTATCAATATTACCATTCGAAACAGACAATGTTTAACAGCAAGTAGTAACTAACAGAAAAGAAACTACAAATGTAAATGATATAAAGTCTGAGGACTGCCAATGCTGAGGACGTCTGCCCGTCTGGACCACTGGCCTCTGGAAATAAACCTATGAATCTGCGAGCTCAGACATCTGAGAGGTTGTCATGCACAACCAAAACTCCCTCTGGAAAGGAAATGCACCCTTTGTCGATCAACTGTTGCACTTTTGCCTGAAAAGCTTTGCAATCTTCAGTTGAATGCCCCGAAGATCCACCATGGTATCCACACTGAGCATGGGGGTTGTACCCAGGAGGGTAAGGCTCTGGCACGGGCTTAAGAGCTTTCGGTTCCACTAAAGAACTCTGGATCAAAGATGGCAGCAACTGGCTATACGGCATATGCACTGGGTGGGAAGGAGCATTCCTTCGTTCCAAGTTGTTACGAGGTCTGTTCTGATTCTGGCGCTGATTCTGATAACCTCGGCCACGAGCTCGCTGATTAGCATGAGGAGCGACACAAAGTTTTTGACATGGTGCCCTAGGCACAATTGTCTGTCCAGAATAACGAGACACGGAGGATATTGACCGCTGAGAAGACGAGGAACCAACAGATTTCACCGACTCATCTCGGGGATACCCAACATCGGTCAGGATTGCATTGACCACAACTCCTTCAGTTTGACAGCTATAGAGAGATTCAGTCTCACCAGCCTGACTGCTTGAAATATTCTGGATTCTTCCAATCTTTACACCATACTCGATGCGCTCTCCTGCCCTTACCAATTCAGAGAAATTTGGTGCAACTCCAAGCATTCTTTCGAAGTACGGGCTCTGCAAGGAGTTTGCGAACATGCCTTTTAACTCTCGGTCTAGAAGCGGTGGTTGCACTCTAGCAGCAAATTCTCTCCATCTCTGAACATACTTCCTGAAAGGTTCATTGTTCCCTTGAGACAATTCTTGCAGCTGCATGCGACTAGGAGCTACGTCAAGATTGTAGTCATACTGCTTCAGAAAAGCATTGGCTAAATCCACCCATGATCGGATTTGATTACTCTCCAACTGCATATACCAACTCAGAGGTGCCCCAGTCAGACTATCTTGAAAGCAGTGAATCATCAACTTGTCGTTATGCACAAACGAAGTCATTCTTCGGCAGAACATCACCAAATGTTGCTTCGGGCAACTATCTCCTTTGTACTTTTCAAACCTCGGCGCTCTGAACTTCGGAGGTAACACTAGGCCAGAAACCAGACACATGTCTGCAGCATTAGGGTTAACAGCATCTTTACCTTTCAAGGCTTTGAATCTTTCATCCAACGCACGAAACCTTTTAGCATACACGGGAGCTAATGGGTCTTCAGTATTTGCTATCGGGACCTCTCTTCTGGGATGTGGCACAGGGAATGCAACACCTTGATAGTCTGAGATATCTACAGAAGGAGAACGTTCACCTCGGACAACAAAATGCTCATGTAGACCTCGGTCTTCAACAAAAGGCTGTACAAGCTGAGCTGCAGTAAGGTTCTTCACTTGCGGGAAATCTTCATCATGCACAGAACCATACAAAGGATTGGACGTCACAGTGAAATCCGACAAGGTATCAACAAACTGGAAGCTGCTCTCTGACATAGCTGTCGCTTGCGCGAAAATAAGGTGCCGGCATGACAGAAGAGTCGCCACCTTTCGTTATTTATCCCTCAGAGCGGGAAAGGAAACGATCGGAAAAACCTGACGAATAAGGGTAAGACAAGGTCATCGCAACCATTGTCTGGGTTCGGGAGTCGGTTACGCAAGGGGAAGGTATTAGCACCCCTCACGTCCGTCGTACTCGACGGGATCCTCGCTTGTTTGTTTACTTGGACGGGTTGGTTATAATCTATCTACCTATCAAGGCTGGTTGGAAAAGAAAAGAAAAATGACTCGGCAAAGCGTCACACTTTATGCCTACGTATTCTCATCAGAGAATGAGAAATCAGAGTCAACGTAGTTCGACCTACGAAGGATTACGGGGGAAGGTAGCTCGCCAAGACTTCGCCATCTTGTGCCTACGTACTCTCAACAGGTATGAGAGATCAGAGCTCACGTAGTTCGGGAAACTACGGGGAAAAATGGCTCAACTAGGAGGGAGACTATCAAGTCCTACTGTTATCATGCCATGGATTCATCCTATGGTTGAGGTTTGAACAGGGAACTCCTAGAAGTTGTCATGCATAGGTTTCAACCTAGAAGTCTATCATCAGATCCTTATCAAAGGAAATGAGAGTCCTAAGGGATCATGTCAAGGATACACCAAAACAGACAAAAAACATCAGCTTTAACAGTAAAATGCATGCAATGCAAGTGAGGGAGGAAATGTGTGTGGGGCTTCAGCCTCCACAAGCTCATCTCGACCTCAAGCCAGTCATGAAATAACAGTAATCATACTGAAAATAATCAACATGCTATCAAGCGATGAACCAGATAAAAGAAGGGAAGTACCATCAGGTAAACAAAACACACATGCTTGAGAAAGAAAGAATCCACTCTCTAATCCTAACCCTAACACAGAATCCTGATCAAATCTAAGCAAAGCCCTAAAGCAAAACCCTAAACAAGAGAAACAATCCCAGTCTTCAAGCTTCAGAACAAGCTTACCAAAGAAAGGGATCTAAGCAAGCAGACTCATAGTGTCTTCCTCAGGAGCACACTAGGAGGTGTATACTCAGGAGTCATATCCTATGTGGCTCAACCACTGTGATCAGTTTATATTCCTCCTCAGGAGAAATTAAACTCACAAGCAGGCTCCAACATCACTGGATATTTAGGAAATCCTATCTGAACTAGTGGAGCTAAGTGAATAGACTCATAGGACCTTCCTCAGGAAAGTACTAGGAGGCTTCCACTTAGGAGTTGTATCCCATGTGGCTCAACAACATGTGATCAGTTTACATTCCTCCTCAGGAGAAATTAAACTCACAAGTTGGCTCCAACATCATTGGATACTTGAGAAGTCCTAGATAAACTAAGGGAACTAAGTGAATAGACCCATAGGACCTTCCTCAGGAAAGTACTAGGAGGCTTCCACTTAGGAGTTGTACCCCATGTGGCTCAACAACAGGTGATCAGTTTACATTCCTCCTCAGGAGAAATTAAACTCACAAGTTGGCTCCAACATCATTGGATACTTAAGAAAGAGGTGAGAAGAAAGAATGAAAGTCATTCATAGTGCCTTCCTCAGGAAAGTACCATGAACTTCCTTCAAACTTCAGGATCTCAAACCCCACAAACCAGGAACAAGCCAAGCTCTGGGTCTCTGAATCTTGATCTACAATCTTCACTTCATCATGCTCTCCATCAAGGTCTTCAAGGCAACACAAGCCCCTCAACAAATTCCCCACAATGAACCCCAAAGAGGAACAGATAACCACAGGGCAGACAAAATCAACAGGCAACTTCAGAAAATACCTAAAAATACTAAACCAAGGGGGAAAAATCTAACAATTATTCACAAGGATCCTCAACACCTACTCATAACATCTACATAGGCCTCTACCTAAAAATCAAGACAAAACTCAATCAAAGAAAGATGATTCTTCACCTAAGCACAACCTAAACCCTAATTAGGATACCCTACATCTACCCTAATTAAACTAACCAAAATTTAATTCTAAAATTCTAGAAAAAATCCTATGGGGAACTATGATTCATCATCTAATTACACAAAAAAGAATGGATAAAAAAACCTAAGGGAAGGTCCTAAAATAATTCCTACAAAATCATGTACCAACTAAAATAAGGAAAATACACTATGTTAAAGAAAATATCACTAAAAATTCCACATTAACAATAAAATTCCATTTTTATTTTTATATTTTTCTACACAAAATCATCTAATCATAGAAAAAAGAAGAAGTCAAAAATCATTTTTTATCATTTATTTATGAATTAATCAAAACAGAAAAATATTAAAACAAAATTAAAACAATTAAATCAATTAAAAGGGAGGGGGGGGGGGGGGGGTTGGAATAGCACCACGCGCTAGTTCAATATTCAGAATGGGCTAAAGGGGGGGGGGGGGGGGGGCGCGAATAGCAAGCTGGACCCAGGCCCAGGTCCCAGCTTTAATGAAACGCTGCGTTGCAGCGAGGAGGTTTCCCTCCGTTTTCATTATGAATACTGGCCACACGATGAGTGGAAAAGGTCCAACGCTGGGGACTCATCCAACGGCCAACAGCCATCGTCCCCAAGCTGACCTAGGGTTTTCAGAAACCCTCTCTCCTTGCACCAAGATTCAACTGGTTCGTTCTCTTCACTCACTCAACGAAATCAAAAGATTCCAAGGGCAAACATGATCTACTAATTGCCTAGAACACAACCATGCGTGTGGTTTTCCATAATTCTTCCTAGATCCTCCTAACAGAGAGGTTCAAGATCATGGTTCAAACATATTTCTCTGAGATCAATCCTAATAAAACTCAAAACTAAAGCTGCAATCTTGTTCCCTATGCCACCCTAATCACTATAATCCATGTCATGTTGATTAAAGCCTAGCACACAGTTCATTCTTGCACATCAAAGATTCATGCACCTGTTACAAACCATCATGGATCGTGCCCTAACTTTCAGTATTTGATCATCTACCCTAATACAATCATTCCATGCCTACAAAACTAATTGAAACTAGCTAACTTAAGAGATACAAGGAGAAGAAAGAACCTGTCAAAGGGATGATGGTGAGGGCTCGTGGGGATGCTTGCAGGCCTTGGAATTGGTTCAAGATGCTCCTTGGATGATCCACAACCTTCTGTTTGCAAGAGTTGTTGATGGAAGATGCTTGTGATGGAAGAAAACTCAAGTTGCTTGATTGTGAAGGTAGCTCTTTAATGGCAATGTATCTCTCTCTTTCTCCTCTGACTTGACTCTCTATCACCAACCTTGAACACTATGAAGATCATCCTTCTTATAATGGTGGATGGAAGAAGCTGGATCCTTCTAGAATCATCTAGAAAAGTGTGGAAAGTTCTTGAAAATCTCATGTGGGGACAAGTTGAATTTCTCATATTCCATGCCTTATGCCTTGCCATTTAGTCTTAAAGTATCTTTACATGAGATATTGAGAAGGGATGGGTGAAAAACAAGCTCATCTTTGGCTTGTGTAAGGTTTTTCAACATTGCCTTCTTTTTCAAGTAACAACTTTTCAAAGCATCACCCATTTTAAGGCTCCAAATCAAAATTCTAGCTAAACCAATGTTCTCAAAATGGTTTTTCCAATCAAAATGATATATTGGATGACCTATTTTGGATTTGTGGATCTTCCAAATCA
This sequence comes from Lathyrus sativus, assembly GCA_963859935.3. NCBI lineage: Eukaryota > Viridiplantae > Streptophyta > Magnoliopsida > Fabales > Fabaceae > Lathyrus > Lathyrus sativus. The sequence continues at coordinate 350,830,799 of OZ012740.1, read as the reverse complement.
ATTTCCAAATTCAACTTTTCAAACTTATATGCCATTTTTAGTTCATTTTGGACCAATCATGTAACTTCATGCTATGAGCTTTTCCAACAATTTGTGACCTTCTTTCTAGACTTAAAATCACATTTTGAACAACTTTCATGTTTTGAGTTTTTCCATTTGAGGCTTGGAAATAGGAGTTTTAGACATTGGATAAAATGACCTATAACTGACAAATGACCAAAATACCCCTGTCTTGTTCAAACCATAAGTTGAGTTCCACAAATCCAATCAAGGACTTCTACCACTCAAATTAAAGCTAAGAAGATCCTCTTCAACATTCATGTTGACCAAGAAATCATAGGAATCCTCCTACTAGGGCAAAAGTTGTCTGCAAGTTGGGTGACTTTCAAGGACCCAGATTCACACACCTCTGCTGACCTGTAATTTGTCAAAACCATAACTTGAGCTCTGTAACTCCTATCAAGGACTTCCACCACTCAAATTAAAGCTTAGGACAAGCTCTACAACATTCATGTTGTGGGGAGGATGAGATATCAATCACATCTAGAGCTAAAACTGCCTGGAAAATAGGGATCAAATTAGGGTTTTTCACTGACAATCCTTGGGGACCCTGACTTGAAACTTCTCAAACTCCTCAATCATGATGAGTTGGTCTAGGAATCATCTTTATAACATCTCTATGCATCATTGCATGATCTCATGGCCCTTGGATTAGGTCTCAACCTTCTCCAAATTTTCAGTTGACTTAGGGTTGACCCAGTCAAAACCCTAATTCTACCATTCATGGTTGAATCTTCTGAACTCTTACACAATGACCTCTCTGGGATTCATGAAGGCTATCAAGACATCTCATAGGCTTTCTCAAAACATCAAGTTTCTTCTCAAAGTCTCAGAATCATCTGAGGGGCACCCATAACTCTCAAGCTATGAAGCACACAACCCTGGTTTCAATCCACTTCTTCTGAGGATCTCTTGAACTTTCTGATGAAGGTATCAACTTTCAAACACTCAATGAATAAATAATTGTTGGTCAAATTTTGGGGTGCAACAGCTGCCCCTATTCAAACGGCTTGAACCTGACTGGGTGAGAAGTGAACGGCTCTCAACCAATCAAGGTACGAGACGGTTGAATATCGGTAAACCCGAAAATTTGCCAACTGCACGAGCACACGGTACTCTGCGGGGAACAAATCTTTGAATACTGCAACACTAGCTGCTCAACAACTAGCTGGAGAAATATCGACCTGACATCACCGTCAGACAATCAAAATACCCAACATCACCGCTGGAGAACTAAATCTGACATCACCGTCGGACAATCGAAGTACCCTGCGTCACCGCTGGAGAACTAAATCTGACATCACCGTCGGACAATCGAAGTACCCTGCATCACCGCTGGAGAAACATCTTCGACTTCAATCAGAAGACATATCCTTCACTTGATCGCACTCAATCATCACCTCAGGATAACTGACTTGGTCTTCAGACCCACGCGAATCACTCTGTTGTATCTACAACTCCGGAACCTTGTCTTCAGCCACCCGTTGATCCATCAACACGGAAATCTGAACTCACAGGAACCTTCTGATATCGCCTTCAGGCGCTCACGAAATCCATCTTCAGATTAGACATCATTGTTGGAGCAGGCATATCACGCTGCTGAGGACTTCAAGAATCATCTTGAACAAACAGATCCGTCGGGCATCTTCAAGAATCGTCCTGAACTAATAACCTTTCTGGAGCAAACATTCTGTTGGGTATTCCAGAAATCTTCCTGGGCAACTCTTGCTGGAGGCGCTATTGGGGAGCTCAAGTATCATACTAGGCGAACCACTCGGGAAGCTGTACTAGGGTCTTAAGAATCGTCTTAAGCAAATGGCCCTGCTGAGGGACTTGAGAATCATCTCGAACTGAAGACTTCGCTGGGGATCTCAAAAATCATCTTGAGCGAGCGAACGTCCGTGGGGATCACACCGGGGTCTTTAAGAATCATCTCGCAAGCGGTCTTGCTGGGGAGAACATCAGGAATCATCCTGAGCAACTAGTCTCTTGGTGGAACACCTGTAAAACAAGGATGATAATGACCTAGATCATGTTTATGATGCATATGCTTCTGCGCTATGCCCCACACAGTGGGAATGATATGCGTTTATGTTAAATGCTGTGCAATCATGCACAATGCTATGCAGCGCTAGATGCTATGTTAAATGCCATGCAGTCATGCACAATGATGCGATCCCGTCCGCAAAATAAATGCTGGGGGAAATCCTCCTGTCAAGGAGAAAGAACCACTCAGGTAGAGGAATCATCCTGCTGAGGAGAACGTGAACACGCCAATATCAATCAGGCTCTGTCTGGGGAATTGATCTTCCGCGAACTGCTGCAGGGGAACAACTTCAGCTGACTGCTGCAGGAGACGAAGCTCTACGAGAACTTGGATCTGCTGATATCAATCTCGAGGATGAACTGCGCGGCCGCCTCAGCTACTCTTCTGGGGATGACCACTCTGTGGGGAACCAACTTTAGCTGCTCCACACTCCACTGGGGAAAAACCAATCATGATCTGATCAACTTCCAAGGATTCGGATCTCTTGGACATCTGCAAACTCGGCTTGAGGGAGGAGAAATCATTCTGCTTCGATGGAGAGAGTGCGATGCTGAGGGAACACAACATTAGTTGCCCCACGCTCTGCTGGGGAAAATCAATCATGATCCGATCAATGTTCAAAGATTCTGCTTTTCTGCGGACTCAGCCGGGGAGAGAAATCATTCTATTTCATTGGAGAGTACGACTCTGATGGGGAATTCGATTCCACTGGGGAAGAAAGGATCATCTGCCTTCGGGAGAGTACAACTCTGCAAGGGAATACAACATCAGCTGTTCCAACACTCTACTGGGGAAGAGGGAATCATCGAATCTTCAGGAGAGAGCCTGACTCTGGTGAGGAATCTCAATTCCACTGGAGACTTCAGTCTGGCACCATCAGTTACTGCATACTTCGGCATACGGCTAGCTTCTTGCGAATCCTGCACTTGTGACCCGGTGCTGGGGAAGACGACATCATTCTTCGGTGCTTGACTCAGCCGATGAGGTGACATTCCTTCAGGATGCGTCTGCTTGGGAAAGAGAATCATCTCTGCGCGGGGAGACATATCAATGCTCACTATTTTGCATTTAGATCCTGCGGAGGAGAGACTACTGAACTCTGCTGGAGGACTCATCCTGCCTCGGGGATACGCACGGCACATCTTCTGGCGAGGTGCTACACCTGCAACAACACAAACAAACAGACAAGATACCCTCCTCAAAGGGGCCTATCCAGGTTATTATCTCGTGACAATATTCAGTTAATTAGTTGTTTCAACAATCAATGGGCTTAGGCCCGCAAGTTTATGTATGCGCATTTTATCAAAAATATCGGCGTTTTCCTTTGCAAACAAAACAGATAAATGCTAAACAGACAAGTAGGATTGCTGAATAATGTGCATTTTATTGATGATGAACCCCTGAATGGGCAAAAATGTTTTACAACCGAGGCAAGCTCCTGGAATGAGGAAGCCGCGCAAAAAAGAAAACATAAATATACATCAGTATATACAAATGTCGGCAATCGAGGCGTAGACGAACACCATGAGTTGATCCCTCTAAGACCCACTCGACTTAGATACTTCTCCGATGCTTCAGCTTTGGGAAGAGATTGATTCAGATAAACGGCCCTCAGGTCTTCCGAACCACTAAACAATGAAAGTCCATACGCGGAACGCAGTCATTTGCTTATTCAAATCCCTAACTTTTGCGTGAACCGCCCTTTCGGGTTTTCAGTTCACCGGGATACCCTTTTTTGCCGAAGCCGCCCAGTGTAGGTTTTCGACTTCGCGGGTGTACATTTTTTCAATATATCCCTGATTTTTGCCCGAACCTTTTATTCTGTTTTTGGTTCGCCGGGATGCCCTTTTTTGCCTGGACTCTTTCTTTTTTGTCCAGCGGGTCTCTTTCAAGCAAAGTATTTTTTAACTGCGTCCGCGTTCACCGGGGATGCAAAATCTTCACCATCCATCGTGGATAACAACAAAGCTCCTCCTGAGAAGACCTTGCTGACGACATACGGCCCTTCGTAATTCGGAGTCCACTTGCCCCGGTGATCGGAGTGTGGCGGAAGAATCTTCTTCAGGACGAGATCACCCGTCTGAAAGCTTCTGGGACGCACCTTCTTATCATAAGCTTTCTTCATTCGGCTTTGGTACAGGCGACCAAATGCAATCGATGCTAACCTCTTCTCGTCCATCAGGCTGAGCTGGTTCAAGCGATTCGTAACCCATTCTGCCTCATCTAGTTTCACATCAACCAAAACTCGCAAAGAGGGAATCTCCACTTCTAGCGGTAGGACAGCTTCCATACCGTACACCAAGGAGAAAGGAGTTGCCCCGGTCGACGTACGCACCGTGGTACGATAACCGTGCAAGGCAAACGACAGCATCTCGTGCCAATCTTTGTACGTCACAACCATCTTCTGAACAATCTTCTTGATGTTCTTGTTGGCCGCTTCAACAGCGCCATTCATCTTCGGCCGGTAGGGAGATGAGTTGTGGTGTTCAATCTTGAAGCTCTGGCACAGCTCCTTCATCATCTTGTTATTCAAATTCGAACCATTATCAGTAATGATCCGCTCGGGAATTCCATAGCGACAGATGATGTCCCTCTTTATGAACTTAGCTACCACCTGCTTGGTCACGTTAGCGTACGAGGCTGCCTCCACCCACTTGGTGAAGTAGTCGATAGCTACCAGAATGAAACGATGACCATTGGATGCGGTGGGCTCGATCTTGCCTATCATGTCGATGCCCCACATGGAGAACGGCCAAGGGGAGGACATGACATTCAATGGGCACGGCGGCACATGAACTTTATCGGCATAAATCTGGCATTTGTGACATTTCTTCGCGAATCTGAAGCAATCCGACTCCATAGTCAGCCAGTAATATCCTGCTCTCAGGATCTTTCTCGTCATGGCATGCCCGCCGGCGTGCGTACCAAATGTGCCCTCATGGACTTCTTCCATGAGCATACTTGCTTCCTTCTCATCTACACATCTGAGTAGCACGAGATCGTGGTTTCTCTTATACAGCACTCCATCAGGGTTGAGGTAAAAGTTCCCAGATAGCCTCCTCAGAGTCTTCTTATCCTGGGTTGACGCACCTGCAGGATACTCCTTGGTCATAAGGAAGGTCTGAATATCGTGGAACCATGGCTTGCCGTCAGTGGCATTATCGATTGCGAACACAAACGCTGGTCTATCAAGACACGAAAGAACAATGCTTGGAGCTTCATTCCAAAGATTGACCTTATACATTGAAGCCAACGTGGCTAAAGCATCAGCCATTTGATTTTCAGCCCGGGGTACATGATGAAGTTCTACTCGGTCAAAGAACGGAAGCAGCCTCCTGGCATAATTCATGTACGGCACTAAATTCGCTTGACGAGTCTCCCACTCCCCTTTGATCTGATTGATTACAAGCGCTGAGTCACCATATATGTCTAGATTCTTGATTCTCAAATCAATTGCCTCTTCTAGACCCATAATACATGCTTCGTACTCGGCTTCGTTGTTGGTAACTGAAAACGTCAGTCTTGCAGTAAACGGGATGTGGGATCCGTGAGGAGTCGTAATGATAGCCCCGATACCACTTCCATAGGAATTAACCGCTCCGTCGAATATCAACTTCCACTGAGACTTCCTATCTGGCCCCTCATCGGGCAATGGCTCATCGCAATCCTTCGCTTTGAGAAACATAATATCCTCGTCAGGGAATTCGAACTTCATCGGCTGATAGTCTTCGATTGGCTGTTCGGCAAGGTAGTCAGACAATACGCTTCCCTTGATGGCTTTCTGAGAGACGTACTGAATATCATATTCTGTTAACACCATCTGCCATCTGGCAATCCTGCCCGAAAGAGCCTGCTTCTCGAAGACGTACTTGATCGGATCCATCTTCGAAATTAGCATAGTGGTGTGGTTGAGCATATATTGTCGTAGACGTTTGGCGGCCCAGGCTAATGCACAACACCTCTTCTCCAGCATCGAGTATCGAGATTCACACTCAGTGAACTTTTTACTCAGATAATAAATGGCATGCTCTTTTCTGCCCGTCTCGTCGTGCTGACCGAGAACACACCCCATACTATTCTCCAGAACCGTCAGGTACATGATTAATGGCCGTCCAGCCACTGGGGGTATCAAGATTGGAGGTTCTTGAAGATACTGCTTTATCTTATCGAATGCCTTCTGGCAATCCTCATTCCAAGTAATCGCCTGATTTTTCTTTAACAACTTGAACATCGGTTCACAAGTGGCCGTGAGCTGAGAGATAAACCTTGCAATGTAGTTTATTCGGCCCAAGAAACCACGAACTTCTCTTTCTGTTTTCGGCGTTGGCATCTCTTGGATAGCTTTTATCTTTGCAGGATCAACCTCAATACCTCGTTCACTAACGATAAACCCCAATAACTTTCCGGACCGCACTCCGAAAGTGCACTTGTTAGGATTCAGCCTCAGCCTGAACTTCCTAAGCCTTTCAAACAGCTTCAATAGGTTGACCAGATGCTCCTCCTCCGTTTGGGACTTTGCAATCATGTCATCAACATAGACCTCGATCTCATGATGAATCATATCATGAAACAAAGTTACCATTGCTCGCTGGTAAGTGGCCCCTGCGTTCTTCAGACCGAAAGGCATTACCTTGTAGCAAAACGTGCCCCAGGGGGTAATGAACGTCGTTTTCTCCATGTCCTCCGGCGCCATCTTAATCTGATTGTAACCGGAGAAGCCATCCATGAACGAAAACACGGAAAACTGGGCTGTATTGTCGACCAACACATCGATATGAGGCAACGGGAAATCATCCTTAGGGCTCGCCCTATTCAAATCCCGATAATCGACGCACATGCGTACCTTACCGCCTTTCTTCGGTACAGGCACTATGTTGGCGACCCACGGAGGGTAGGTGGTAACGACTAGAAATCCTGCGTCCAACTGCTTCTGGACTTCTTCTTTGATTTTTACAGCCATGTCTGGTCTCGTCCTCCTGAGCTTCTGCTTGACTGGAGGGCAATCTTCTCGCAACGGCAAGCGATGAACCACGATATCTGTGTCAAGTCCGGGCATATCCTCATATGACCAAGCAAAGACGTCACTATACTCTCGAAGCATCTCGACCAGTCTATGCTTGACATCATTCTGCAGCGCAGCCCCAACTCTGACATTCCTGATAAGCTCCTCAGAACCCAGATTTATGATCTCAATATCCTCCTCATGAGGCAGAATAACCTTCTCCTCTTGTCTCAACAAGCGGGCCAACTCTTCCGGAAGGTCTTCGTCTTCATCAATCTCATCCTCGGCTTGATAGATCGGGCAATCAAAGTCGTAGTGAGCCGTAGAGGGTCCAGAGTCGATGTCGTCTGTTACGTGGATCCTGCAATAACAAGGGTTAAGTTTAAAGCAAGAATATGCAGGTTAGCACGAACCTCGTTGCCATTTTGCTGTTTTTCGAAACAAACATAAAACATGAATAACAGAGAACACAATATTTGATTACGAGGAAAACGCCTTTTATTTATTAACAAAATGCATACACATAACCCAACAAGGCCCTGACAGTAAAACCACTATGCCCCGGGCAGGACACAGGGTTGTACAAAGATTGTAAAAAGCAAATCATTACTCTTCACTTGTCAGCTTGATAATCTCCTTGATGGTCCAATTGTGAAGGTGCTCGCCTGGCTTGCTCGGTTGAATCCAGGCGTCAAGATCACAATCACTGTCCCCGCTGTCCTCTGACGCAGCGTTGATACTCTCGAAAATTACTCCCCCCTTGGTGAATAAGATCGGCCCTTTCCCACGAGACGAACTGCCGGAAGAAGATGAAGCTTCAGCTCCTGGAGAATACCCTAATCCAAACTTATCCTGTTTGATTGGTATGTCCAAAACATGCCCCCAGCCTGGGGTGGAACCAGCTTCGACAACGGCTCTAGCTTCCTTAAACGAGGAGAGGTTCAACTCGTGCTTCTCTGCAACAACGGGAGCTACCTCCTTCACCCTGACGGTTTCAAAAGCCTGGCAAAGGGTCTCATGGATCTCACCATCCATTTCGACATATTTAAAGGACGACAGGTGGCTTACCATGATGTCCTCCTCTCCACAGACTGTCACTATGCTGCCCCCAACAGCATATTTAAGCTTCTGATGTAGCGTGGATGTTACGGCACCAGCAGAGTGGATCCACGGCCGACCTAGGAGGCAACTATAGGCGGGCATGATATCCATAATATAAAAAACTGCATTAAACGTCTCTGGTCCAACTTGAATTGGCAGGGTCAATTCTCCGAAGACGTGGCGCTTGGTTCCGTCAAAGGCCTTCACGACCAGATCACTGGGCGTGCACAGCAGTCCACGGGTATCCAACTTCATCAGTGCCTTCTTCGGAAGCACGTTAAGCGAGGAACCCGTATCTACTAGGACATGTGACATAATCGTGCCTCTGCACTCTATCGAGACGTGCAAGGCGCTGTTGTGATCTCTTCCCTTGGGAGTCAGCTCCAGATCTGTAAATCCCAGCCCATTGCCAGCATTGACATGGGCTACTACTTCCTCGAGTTGATTAACTGATATCTCCTGCGGCACGTATGCAGCATTCAATACCTTCAGCAATGCGTTGCGGTGCGCTTCAGAACACAGCAACAGGTTAAGAATCGAGATCTTTGACGGAGTCTGGTGAAGATGATCTACAATCTTGTAGTCACTTTTCCTGATTAGTCGCATGAACTCTTCAGCATCTTTAACCAGCAAGTCTTTCTCTGCCCCTGCAGGGACCTCTTCAACAGCTTTACCTTTGCCCTTATCCACAGCGTCAGCCCGGACTACTTTCTCTGCTGCAACCTCTGCCGGTGCGAACACTCTTCCGCTTCTAGTGATACCACTGACCTCAGCAAGATTCTGCGCAGTCGATCTGGACGGCTCAAGTTCTATCTTCTGACCATTACAATACACTTCGGCGCCGTAATGCCATGGGACGGCATTAGTGCTCTCGAATGGGATTGGTCCGGCCCTGGTGATGGTAATAGTAGGCGGACGAGGCGCAGAAATAGTGATAGGGTGGCGAGGAATGGTAATGGTAGCAACTTCGTCCGCCTGCTTCAGCACGACTTCCCCTGACGCATTCTCAACGCTCCGACTGAACTGCAAAATACCCTCGGTCATCAGACTTTGGATACCTTCGATCAACTGCTCACACCCATCAGGAAGTGTAGCACAAGCCATGCACATCTCTCCACATCCGGGAAAGAAGCCCTTCTTTAGCAACTTAGCCTTAACAAAACTCAATGGCGTCTTCAAATCTTGGACATCAGTCAGCAAGTCTGAATTCTCTTCAGTGATAACAGCATTCACTCCGCCCCCCCTATGATGAGGCATTGGATTTTTGGCGACGTTGGGCATGCTGTCAGAAAAGTTGATAACCTTGGCGTCGACCAAGTCCTGGACTTTGTGCTTAAAAGCTTTACAATTCTCAACTGTATGGCCAGGTGCCCCCGAATGAAATTCACAAGTAGCATTAGCATCATACCCCGGTGGTGGTGCCCCTGTTAAGGGAGCCAACGTCCTCTTTTGAACTAATTGGAGCTGAAGCAGCGTTTGCAGAAGCTGTGCATATGACATAGGAGGAGTTTCCAAATGACGGTTTGCGAGGGGACCCCGATTCTGATATCTCTTATATCCCGGATTATTCTGTTGCTGGGGCTGCTGCTGCGGCTGCGGGGGAGCAGCTGGGATATTTATGCTAGCAATCTGAGACTGAGGGCCCTTGCCCTTTCTCCTAGCATTAGTGACAGCACTGGCATCTCCCTCTCGACGCTTGCCAGTATAGGGTTTCTTGCTAGCTCCTCCAGATGAGGATGATTCGCCCTGAATCTTGCCGATCTTTATACCGTTCTCAACATGCTCGCCCAAAGTGATGAGGGCCGAGAATGTTCCAGACATGCCACTGATCAGCTTCTCATAATAGACTCCAGGAAGGGTAGCCACGAACATCTGTACCAACTCACGCTCAACCATCGGCGGTTGAACCCGAGCAGCCAATTCACGCCACCGCTGGGCGTACTCTTTGAAGCTTTCATTGCTCCGCTGCGAGAGATTCTGAAGCTGAACTCGGTTGGGAGCCAAGTCGCTATTATATTGATAGTGGAGAACAAACGCTTCTGCAAGATCTTTCCAGGTGCGCACAGCAGTGGGCTCCAAACCCATATACCATTCGAGCGATGGGCCAGAAAGACTATCCTGAAAGAAGTGCATCAGCAGCTTCTCATCGTCAGAATAAGCGGACATCTTTCTATAATAAGATCGGAGGTGAACACGGGGACAAGTAGTGCCCCTATACTTCTCAAAGATCGGCACCTTGAACTTGTGAGGTACTTTAAAGTCAGCAATCAACCCGAGTTTGGACATGTCAACGCCCAATGTGTTCTGATTTTCTATGTCTCTCATTTTATCTTCCAGCGCCTTGAACCTGAGTCGAGCCTCAGCAGTCAATTCAGCCTCTGCACCTCTCTGAGAGAATATGTCATCCTGATGGTCCTCCAGCCACGGTTGAGGCACCACCATATTTCCTGCACCAACATTGCCGTTGACCGGCCCCACGTTAACATTGGCTCCCAAACCACCATTGCCGGCGCCCGCCGCATTAAGTCCGAGATTAGTCATGAGATTGCCGTTAGCACTACCGTTGCCTCCGGCAGCAGGAACAACGTTCTGTGGTGTATCCCCTTGAGGAGGAGTAGGCATAGCCCCACCGTGAAGTATTCCATTACTGTCAACCCTGGAGATGAGAGGTTGAACCAAAGTACGAAGCTGGTCTTGCCCATTCGCAACTACTTGCATCAACTCCATAAAACGATCCATCCGTTCACGAAGCTCTTGAACATCTGACTGTACCTGGTCCATGATTCTCGTTTGATTGGCGCGAGTTGAGTAGCGGTGGATGAATCTTTGATCAATCCTGGAGATCGAAAGCAGCTCGGAACCTGAGTACCTGAAAAACCTGTCAACATCAAGGGTTAGGAAAAGGTAACAGAATGTATGTCATGCAAAAATGCTTTATGCAGATGCATGCGTGTGTCTGCGTGCTTGAGAGATTTCCCCCGATCCTGGCACCTGTTGGCGATAATAAGGAGAGGAATCTGGGCCCAATCATGGAAATAGTAACCTCACATAGCAATAGTCAGATTCGACACATTAAGGACCGAGAACTCGTACGCAACAGTCTTTCTGAGAGAGGCTGCAGTAACGCAATAAGAGGCGAGAGGTCCTGGATCGGGGAAACGGTACCTGTCACAGACACACGCTAATGGAATGATTATGCAAGCTAATGCAAAATGCAGGTATGCAACAATATATCCAGGTGGCTGCTGTGGAGATTCGATGTCAACAGTCGCTGATGAGAAGGAAACCCCGGTGTAAAACCACTGATCTGATCTGCTGTGAATAACCATCTGGTAGGATCGAGATCAAAATTCTGCCCTGACAAGAACGAAGGCCTGATAATAAAGACCCCGGATGCAAGATCAAGGAATATCTATTGATGAAGTCTTCGGACCCCAAATCACAAATCTGCCCTCTCAAGAACAAATGCACAGCTGCTGATGAGATCTTCAAACCCCACTCAAAATCTGCCCTATCAAGAACAAGATAACAACTGCCGATGAGATCTTCAGACCCCACTCAAAATCTGCCCTATCAAGAACAAACAACAACTGCCGATGAGATCTTCAGACCCCACTCAAAATCTGCCCTATCAAGAACAAACAGCAACTGCCGATGAGATCTTAAGACCCCACTCAAAATCTGCTCCATCCAGGACAAACCTCTGATAAGAATACTCTGATCGGAACCTGCTCTATCAGGAACAGACAAACACCCGATGATAAAATCCTCTGATCAAACCCTTGCTCTATCAAGAATATCTCTGCAACTGAGAACCCAACATAACTGATTCACTGTCAAGAAAACCAGGTAGTCTGGAGGTCAAAGTTTCCTGCAATATCCCCACCCCGCTCACAGGTATGATGGACCTAATCCACGGACAAAGGTACGGCATCCTATGCGGTCGTCAGCGTCACAGACTTTCACGAGTGACCATACGATTCCCAAAAGGAGTGGCATTATCAAGTCATGAAGAGGCCTCACTTAGCTAACTTCCAAATGATCGGTCCCCAGAGTCGACAATCCTCACGTCTGGACTCCCCTCAGATCCTCAGGACCGGAAAGGAGCACCTCTGCAAGAATCTCGTCTGAGCGCAGATTTTCGTAGGGAACTGTGCCTGCTCAGCAGACAGGTTCGTCTACTACTTCTCCGCAACTATATCTAGGTGTGTACTCAAGCCCAGGTCCGGCTTCTCACTCATAGTAACATCCCTCTCCCACAGCGGCACAGATAATCATATCAAACTGGAAATAAAATGCGGGAAATAAAATGCGGGAGGTAAAAATGCGATAAATAAACGCAAACCAACAAGCAAACACACAAACGATAGGATTGACTCTCATAGGGAACCGGAGAACCAGAGATTCTGGGTTCGGTCCCCAGCAGAGTCGCCAGCTGTCGCTTGCGCGAAAATAAGGTGCCGGCATGACAGAAGAGTCGCCACCTTTCGTTATTTATCCCTCAGAGCGGGAAAGGAAACGATCGGAAAAACCTGACGAATAAGGGTAAGACAAGGTCATCGCAACCATTGTCTGGGTTCGGGAGTCGGTTACGCAAGGGGAAGGTATTAGCACCCCTCACGTCCGTCGTACTCGACGGGATCCTCGCTTGTTTGTTTACTTGGACGGGTTGGTTATAATCTATCTACCTATCAAGGCTGGTTGGAAAAGAAAAGAAAAATGACTCGGCAAAGCGTCACACTTTATGCCTACGTATTCTCATCAGAGAATGAGAAATCAGAGTCAACGTAGTTTGACCTACGAAGGATTACGGGGGAAGGTAGCTCGCCAAGACTTCGCCATCTTGTGCCTACGTACTCTCAACAGGTATGAGAGATCAGAGCTCACGTAGTTCGGGAAACTACGGGGAAAAATGGCTCAACTAGGAGGGAGACTATCAAGTCCTACTGTTATCATGCCATGGATTCATCCTATGGTTGAGGTTTGAACAGGGAACTCCTAGAAGTTGTCATGCATAGGTTTCAACCTAGAAGTCTATCATCAGATCCTTATCAAAGGAAATGAGAGTCCTAAGGGATCATGTCAAGGATACACCAAAACAGACAAAAAACATCAGCTTTAACAGTAAAATGCATGCAATGCAAGTGAGGGAGGAAATGTGTGTGGGGCTTCAGCCTCCACAAGCTCATCTCGACCTCAAGCCAGTCATGAAATAACAGTAATCATACTGAAAATAATCAACATGCTATCAAGCGATGAACCAGATAAAAGAAGGGAAGTACCATCAGGTAAACAAAACACACATGCTTGAGAAAGAAAGAATCCACTCTCTAATCCTAACCCTAACACAGAATCCTGATCAAATCTAAGCAAAGCCCTAAAGCAAAACCCTAAACAAGAGAAACAATCCCAGTCTTCAAGCTTCAGAACAAGCTTACCAAAGAAAGGGATCTAAGCAAGCAGACTCATAGTGTCTTCCTCAGGAGCACACTAGGAGGTGTATACTCAGGAGTCATATCCTATGTGGCTCAACCACTGTGATCAGTTTATATTCCTCCTCAGGAGAAATTAAACTCACAAGCAGGCTCCAACATCACTGGATATTTAGGAAATCCTATCTGAACTAGTGGAGCTAAGTGAATAGACTCATAGGACCTTCCTCAGGAAAGTACTAGGAGGCTTCCACTTAGGAGTTGTATCCCATGTGGCTCAACAACATGTGATCAGTTTACATTCCTCCTCAGGAGAAATTAAACTCACAAGTTGGCTCCAACATCATTGGATACTTGAGAAGTCCTAGATAAACTAAGGGAACTAAGTGAATAGACCCATAGGACCTTCCTCAGGAAAGTACTAGGAGGCTTCCACTTAGGAGTTGTACCCCATGTGGCTCAACAACAGGTGATCAGTTTACATTCCTCCTCAGGAGAAATTAAACTCACAAGTTGGCTCCAACATCATTGGATACTTAAGAAAGAGGTGAGAAGAAAGAATGAAAGTCATTCATAGTGCCTTCCTCAGGAAAGTACCATGAACTTCCTTCAAACTTCAGGATCTCAAACCCCACAAACCAGGAACAAGCCAAGCTCTGGGTCTCTGAATCTTGATCTACAATCTTCACTTCATCATGCTCTCCATCAAGGTCTTCAAGGCAACACAAGCCCCTCAACAAATTCCCCACAATGAACCCCAAAGAGGAACAGATAACCACAGGGCAGACAAAATCAACAGGCAACTTCAGAAAATACCTAAAAATACTAAACCAAGGGGGAAAAATCTAACAATTATTCACAAGGATCCTCAACACCTACTCATAACATCTACATAGGCCTCTACCTAAAAATCAAGACAAAACTCAATCAAAGAAAGATGATTCTTCACCTAAGTACAACCTAAACCCTAATTAGGATACCCTACATCTACCCTAATTAAACTAACCAAAATTTAATTCTAAAATTCTAGAAAAAATCCTATGGGGAACTATGATTCATCATCTAATTACACAAAAAAGAATGGATAAAAAAACCTAAGGGAAGGTCCTAAAATAATTCCTACAAAATCATGTACCAACTAAAATAAGGAAAATACACTATGTTAAAGAAAATATCACTAAAAATTCCACATTAACAATAAAATTCCATTTTTATTTTTATATTTTTCTACACAAAATCATCTAATCATAGAAAAAAGAAGAAGTCAAAAATCATTTTTTTTATCATTTATTTATGAATTAATCAAAACAGAAAAATATTAAAACAAAATTAAAACAATTAAATCAATTAAAAGGGAGGGGGGGGGGGGTTGGAATAGCACCACGCGCTAGTTCAATATTCAGAATGGGCTAAAGGGGGGGGGGGGGGGGGGGGCGCGAATAGCAAGCTGGACCCAGGCCCAGGTCCCAGCTTTAATGAAACGCTGCGTTGCAGCGAGGAGGTTTCCCTCCGTTTTCATTATGAATACTGGCCACACGATGAGTGGAAAAGGTCCAACGCTGGGGACTCATCCAACGGCCAACAGCCATCGTCCCCAAGCTGACCTAGGGTTTTCAGAAACCCTCTCTCCTTACACCAAGATTCAACTGGTTCGTTCTCTTCACTCACTCAACGAAATCAAAAGATTCCAAGGGCAAACATGATCTACTAATTGCCTAGAACACAACCATGCGTGTGGTTTTCCATAATTCTTCCTAGATCCTCCTAACAGAGAGGTTCAAGATCATGGTTCAAACATATTTCTCTGAGATCAATCCTAATAAAACTCAAAACTAAAGCTGCAATCTTGTTCCCTATGCCACCCTAATCACTATAATCCATGTCATGTTGATTAAAGCCTAGCACACAGTTCATTCTTGCACATCAAAGATTCATGCACCTGTTACAAACCATCATGGATCGTGCCCTAACTTTCAGTATTTGATCATCTACCCTAATACAATCATTCCATGCCTACAAAACTAATTGAAACTAGCTAACTTAAGAGATACAAGGAGAAGAAAGAACCTGTCAAAGGGATGATGGTGAGGGCTCGTGGGGATGCTTGCAGGCCTTGGAATTGGTTCAAGATGCTCCTTGGATGATCCACAACCTTCTGTTTGCAAGAGTTGTTGATGGAAGATGCTTGTGATGGAAGAAAACTCAAGTTGCTTGATTGTGAAGGTAGCTCTTTAATGGCAATGTATCTCTCTCTTTCTCCTCTGACTTGACTCTCTATCACCAACCTTGAACACTATGAAGATCATCCTTCTTATAATGATGGATGGAAGAAGCTGGATCCTTCTAGAATCATCTAGAAAAGTGTGGAAAGTTCTTGAAAATCTCATGTGGGGACAAGTTGAATTTCTCATATTCCATGCCTTATGCCTTGCCATTTAGTCTTAAAGTATCTTTACATGAGATATTGAGAAGGGATGGGTGAAAAACAAGCTCATCTTTGGCTTGTGTAAGGTTTTTCAACATTGCCTTCTTTTTCAAGTAACAACTTTTCAAAGCATCACCCATTTTAAGGCTCCAAATCAAAATTCTATCTAAACCAATGTTCTCAAAATGGTTTTTCCAATCAAAATGATATATTGGATGACCTATTTTGGATTTGTGGATCTTCCAAATCAATTTCCAAATTCAACTTTTCAAACTTATATGCCATTTTTAGTTCATTTTGGACCAATCATGTAACTTCATGCTATGAGCTTTTCCAACAATTTGTGACCTTCTTTCTAGACTTAAAATCACATTTTGAACAACTTTCATGTTTTGAGTTTTTCCATTTGAGGCTTGGAAATAGGAGTTTTAGACATTGGATAAAATGACCTATAACTGACAAATGACCAAAATACCCCTGTCTTGTTCAAACCATAAGTTGAGTTCCACAAATCCAATCAAGGACTTCTACCACTCAAATTAAATCTAAGAAGATCCTCTTCAACATTCATGTTGACCAAGAAATCATAGGAATCCTCCTACTAGGGCAAAAGTTGTCTGCAAGTTGGGTGACTTTCAAGGACCCAGATTCACACACCTCTGCTGACCTGTAATTTGTCAAAACCATAACTTGAGCTCTGTAACTCCTATCAAGGACTTCCACCACTCAAATTAAAGCTTAGGACAAGCTCTACAACATTCATGTTGTGGGGAGGATGAGATATCAATCACATCTAGAGCTAAAACTGCCTGGAAAATAGGGATCAAATTAGGGTTTTTCACTGACAATCCTTGGGGACCCTGACTTGAAACTTCTCAAACTCCTCAATCATGATGAGTTGGTCTAGGAATCATCTTTATAACATCTCTATGCATCATTGCATGATCTCATGGCCCTTGGATTAGGTCTCAACCTTCTCCAAATTTTCAGTTGACTTAGGGTTGACCCAGTCAAAACCCTAATTCTACCATTCATGGTTGAATCTTCTGAACTCTTACACAATGACCTCTCTAGGATTCATGAAGGCTATCAAGACATCTCATAGGCTTTCTCAAAACATCAAGTTTCTTCTCAAAGTCTCAGAATCATCTGAGGGGCACCCATAACTCTCAAGCTATGAAGCACACAACCCTGGTTTCAATCCACTTCTTCTGAGGATCTCTTGAACTTTCTGATGAAGGTATCAACTTTCAAACACTCAATGAATAAATAATTGTTGGTCAAATTTTGGGGTGCAACAGCTGCCCCTATTCAAACGGCTTGAACCTGACTGGGTGAGAAGTGAACGGCTCTCAACCAATCAAGGTACGAGACGGTTGAATATCGGTAAACCCGAAAATTTGCCAACTGCACGAGCACACGGTACTCTGCGGGGAACAAATCTTTGAATACTGCAACACTAGCTGCTCAACAACTAGCTGGAGAAATATCGACCTGACATCACCGTCAGACAATCAAAATACCCAACATCACCGCTGGAGAACTAAATCTGACATCACCGTCGGACAATCGAAGTACCCTGCGTCACCGCTGGAGAACTAAATCTGACATCACCGTCGGACAATCGAAGTACCCTGCATCACCGCTGGAGAAACATCTTCGACTTCAATCAGAAGACATATCCTTCACTTGATCGCACTCAATCATCACCTCAGGATAACTGACTTGGTCTTCAGACCCACGCGAATCACTCTGTTGTATCTACAACTCCGGAACCTTGTCTTCAGCCACCCGTTGATCCATCAACACGGAAATCTGAACTCACAGGAACCTTCTGATATCGCCTTCAGGCGCTCACGAAATCCATCTTCAGATTAGACATCATTGTTGGAGCAGGCATATCACGCTGCTGAGGACTTCAAGAATCATCTTGAACAAACAGATCCGTCGGGCATCTTCAAGAATCGTCCTGAACTAATAACCTTTCTGGAGCAAACATTCTGTTGGGTATTCCAGAAATCTTCCTGGGCAACTCTTGCTGGAGGCGCTATTGGGGAGCTCAAGTATCATACTAGGCGAACCACTCGGGAAGCTGTACTGGGGTCTTAAGAATCGTCTTAAGCAAATGGCCCTGCTGAGGGACTTGAGAATCATCTCGAACTGAAGACTTCGCTGGGGATCTCAAAAATCATCTTGAGCGAGCGAACGTCCGTGGGGATCACACCGGGGTCTTTAAGAATCATCTCGCAAGCGGTCTTGCTGGGGAGAACATCAGGAATCATCCTGAGCAACTAGTCTCTTGGTGGAACACCTGTAAAACAAGGATGATAATGACCTAGATCATGTTTATGATGCATATGCTTCTGCGCTATGCCCCACACAGTGGGAATGATATGCGTTTATGTTAAATGCTGTGCAATCATGCACAATGCTATGCAGCGCTAGATGCTATGTTAAATGCCATGCAGTCATGCACAATGATGCGATCCCGTCCGCAAAATAAATGCTGGGGGAAATCCTCCTGTCAAGGAGAAAGAACCACTCAGGTAGAGGAATCATCCTGCTGAGGAGAACGTGAACACGCCAATATCAATCAGGCTCTGTCTGGGGAATTGATCTTCCGCGAACTGCTGCAGGGGAACAACTTCAGCTGACTGCTGCAGGAGACGAAGCTCTACGAGAACTTGGATCTGCTGATATCAATCTCGAGGATGAACTGCGCGGCCGCCTCAGCTACTCTTCTGGGGATGACCACTCTGTGGGGAACCAACTTTAGCTGCTCCACACTCCACTGGGGAAAAACCAATCATGATCTGATCAACTTCCAAGGATTCGGATCTCTTGGACATCTGCAAACTCGGCTTGAGGGAGGAGAAATCATTCTGCTTCGATGGAGAGAGTGCGATGCTGAGGGAACACAACATTAGTTGCCCCACGCTCTGCTGGGGAAAATCAATCATGATCCGATCAATGTTCAAAGATTCTGCTTTTCTGCGGACTCAGCCGGGGAGAGAAATCATTCTATTTCATTGGAGAGTACGACTCTGATGGGGAATTCGATTCCACTGGGGAAGAAAGGATCATCTGCCTTCGGGAGAGTACAACTCTGCAAGGGAATACAACATCAGCTGTTCCAACACTCTACTGGGGAAGAGGGAATCATCGAATCTTCAGGAGAGAGCCTGACTCTGGTGAGGAATCTCAATTCCACTGGAGACTTCAGTCTGGCACCATCAGTTACTGCATACTTCGGCATACGGCTAGCTTCTTGCGAATCCTGCACTTGTGACCCGGTGCTGGGGAAGACGACATCATTCTTCGGTGCTTGACTCAGCCGATGAGGTGACATTCCTTCAGGATGCGTCTGCTTGGGAAAGAGAATCATCTCTGCGCGGGGAGACATATCAATGCTCACTATTTTGCGTTTAGATCCTGCGGAGGAGAGACTACTGAACTCTGCTGGAGGACTCATCCTGCCTCGGGGATACGCACGGCACATCTTCTGGCGAGGTGCTACACCTGCAACAACACAAACAAACAGACAAGATACCCTCCTCAAAGGGGCCTATCCAGGTTATTATCTCGTGACAATATTCAGTTAATTAGTTGTTTCAACAATCAATGGGCTTAGGCCCGCAAGTTTATGTATGCGCATTTTATCAAAAATATCGGCGTTTTCCTTTGCAAACAAAACAGATAAATGCTAAACAGACAAGTAGGATTGCTGAATAATGTGCATTTTATTGATGATGAACCCCTGAATGGGCAAAAATGTTTTACAACCGAGGCAAGCTCCTGGAATGAGGAAGCCGCGCAAAAAAGAAAACATAAATATACATCAGTATATACAAATGTCGGCAATCGAGGCGTAGACGAACACCATGAGTTGATCCCTCTAAGACCCACTCGACTTAGATACTTCTCCGATGCTTCAGCTTTGGGAAGAGATTGATTCAGATAAACGGCCCTCAGGTCTTCCGAACCACTAAACAATGAAAGTCCATACGCGGAACGCAGTCATTTGCTTATTCAAATCCCTAACTTTTGCGTGAACCGCCCTTTCGGGTTTTCAGTTCACCGGGATACCCTTTTTTGCCGAAGCCGCCCAGTGTAGGTTTTCGACTTCGCGGGTGTACATTTTTTCAATATATCCCTGATTTTTGCCCGAACCTTTTATTCTGTTTTTGGTTCGCCGGGATGCCCTTTTTTGCCTGGACTCTTTCTTTTTTGTCCAGCGGGTCTCTTTCAAGCAAAGTATTTTTTAACTGCGTCCGCGTTCACCGGGGATGCAAAATCTTCACCATCCATCGTGGATAACAACAAAGCTCCTCCTGAGAAGACCTTGCTGACGACATACGGCCCTTCGTAATTCGGAGTCCACTTGCCCCGGTGATCGGAGTGTGGCGGAAGAATCTTCTTCAGGACGAGATCACCCGTCTGAAAGCTTCTGGGACGCACCTTCTTATCATAAGCTTTCTTCATTCGGCTTTGGTACAGGCGACCAAATGCAATCGATGCTAACCTCTTCTCGTCCATCAGGCTGAGCTGGTTCAAGCGATTCGTAACCCATTCTGCCTCATCTAGTTTCACATCAACCAAAACTCGCAAAGAGGGAATCTCCACTTCTAGCGGTAGGACAGCTTCCATACCGTACACCAAGGAGAAAGGAGTTGCCCCGGTCGACGTACGCACCGTGGTACGATAACCGTGCAAGGCAAACGACAGCATCTCGTGCCAATCTTTGTACGTCACAACCATCTTCTGAACAATCTTCTTGATGTTCTTGTTGGCCGCTTCAACAGCGCCATTCATCTTCGGCCGGTAGGGAGATGAGTTGTGGTGTTCAATCTTGAAGCTCTGGCACAGCTCCTTCATCATCTTGTTATTCAAATTCGAACCATTATCAGTAATGATCCGCTCGGGAATTCCATAGCGACAGATGATGTCCCTCTTTATGAACTTAGCTACCACCTGCTTGGTCACGTTAGCGTACGAGGCTGCCTCCACCCACTTGGTGAAGTAGTCGATAGCTACCAGAATGAAACGATGACCATTGGATGCGGTGGGCTCGATCTTGCCTATCATGTCGATGCCCCACATGGAGAACGGCCAAGGGGAGGACATGACATTCAATGGGCACGGCGGCACATGAACTTTATCGGCATAAATCTGGCATTTGTGACATTTCTTCGCGAATCTGAAGCAATCCGACTCCATAGTCAGCCAGTAATATCCTGCTCTCAGGATCTTTCTCGTCATGGCATGCCCGCCGGCGTGCGTACCAAATGTGCCCTCATGGACTTCTTCCATGAGCATACTTGCTTCCTTCTCATCTACACATCTGAGTAGCACGAGATCGTGGTTTCTCTTATACAGCACTCCATCAGGGTTGAGGTAAAAGTTCCCAGATAGCCTCCTCAGAGTCTTCTTATCCTGGGTTGACGCACCTGCAGGATACTCCTTGGTCATAAGGAAGGTCTGAATATCGTGGAACCATGGCTTGCCGTCAGTGGCATTATCGATTGCGAACACAAACGCTGGTCTATCAAGACGCGAAAGAACAATGCTTGGAGCTTCATTCCAAAGATTGACCTTATACATTGAAGCCAACGTGGCTAAAGCATCAGCCATTTGATTTTCAGCCCGGGGTACATGATGAAGTTCTACTCGGTCAAAGAACGGAAGCAGCCTCCTGGCATAATTCATGTACGGCACTAAATTCGCTTGACGAGTCTCCCACTCCCCTTTGATCTGATTGATTACAAGCGCTGAGTCACCATATATGTCTAGATTCTTGATTCTCAAATCAATTGCCTCTTCTAGACCCATAATACATGCTTCGTACTCGGCTTCGTTGTTGGTAACTGAAAACGTCAGTCTTGCAGTAAACGGGATGTGGGATCCGTGAGGAGTCGTAATGATAGCCCCGATACCACTTCCATAGGAATTAACCGCTCCGTCGAATATCAACTTCCACTGAGACTTCCTATCTGGCCCCTCATCGGGCAATGGCTCATCGCAATCCTTCGCTTTGAGAAACATAATATCCTCGTCAGGGAATTCGAACTTCATCGGCTGATAGTCTTCGATTGGCTGTTCGGCAAGGTAGTCAGACAATACGCTTCCCTTGATGGCTTTCTGAGAGACGTACTGAATATCATATTCTGTTAACACCATCTGCCATCTGGCAATCCTGCCCGAAAGAGCCTGCTTCTCGAAGACGTACTTGATCGGATCCATCTTCGAAATTAGCATAGTGGTGTGGTTGAGCATATACTGTCGTAGACGTTTGGCGGCCCAGGCTAATGCACAACACCTCTTCTCCAGCATCGAGTATCGAGATTCACACTCAGTGAACTTTTTACTCAGATAATAAATGGCATGCTCTTTTCTGCCCGTCTCGTCGTGCTGACCGAGAACACACCCCATACTATTCTCCAGAACCGTCAGGTACATGATTAATGGCCGTCCAGCCACTGGGGGTATCAAGATTGGAGGTTCTTGAAGATACTGCTTTATCTTATCGAATGCCTTCTGGCAATCCTCATTCCAAGTAATCGCCTGATTTTTCTTTAACAACTTGAACATCGGTTCACAAGTGGCCGTGAGCTGAGAGATAAACCTTGCAATGTAGTTTATTCGGCCCAAGAAACCACGAACTTCTCTTTCTGTTTTCGGCGTTGGCATCTCTTGGATAGCTTTTATCTTTGCAGGATCAACCTCAATACCTCGTTCACTAACGATAAACCCCAATAACTTTCCGGACCGCACTCCGAAAGTGCACTTGTTAGGATTCAACCTCAGCCTGAACTTCCTAAGCCTTTCAAACAGCTTCAATAGGTTGACCAGATGCTCCTCCTCCGTTTGGGACTTTGCAATCATGTCATCAACATAGACCTCGATCTCATGATGAATCATATCATGAAACAAAGTTACCATTGCTCGCTGGTAAGTGGCCCCTGCGTTCTTCAGACCGAAAGGCATTACCTTGTAGCAAAACGTGCCCCAGGGGGTAATGAACGTCGTTTTCTCCATGTCCTCCGGCGCCATCTTAATCTGATTGTAACCAGAGAAGCCATCCATGAACGAAAACACGGAAAACTGGGCTGTATTGTCGACCAACACATCGATATGAGGCAACGGGAAATCATCCTTAGGGCTCGCCCTATTCAAATCTCGATAATCGACGCACATGCGTACCTTACCGTCCTTCTTCGGTACAGGCACTATGTTGGCGACCCACGGAGGGTAAGTGGTAACGGCTAGAAATCCTGCGTCCAACTGCTTCTGGACTTCTTCTTTGATTTTTACAGCCATGTCTGGTCTCGTCCTCCTGAGCTTCTGCTTGACCGGAGGGCAATCTTCTCGCAACGGCAAGCGATGAACCACGATATCTGTGTCAAGTCCGGGCATATCCTCATATGACCAAGCAAAGACGTCACTATACTCTCGAAGCATCTCGACCAGTCTATGCTTGACATCATTCTGCAGCGCAGCCCCAACTCTGACATTCCTGATAAGCTCCTCAGAACCCAGATTTATGATCTCAATATCCTCCTCATGAGGCAGAATAACCTTCTCCTCTTGTCTCAACAAGCGGGCCAACTCTTCCGGAAGGTCTTCGTCTTCATCAATCTCATCCTCGGCTTGATAGATCGGGCAATCAAAGTCGTAGTGAGCCGTAGAGGGTCCAGAGTCGATGTCGTCTGTTACGTGGATCCTGCAATAACAAGGGTTAAGTTTAAAGCAAGAATATGCAGGTTAGTACGAACCTCGTTGCCATTTTGCTGTTTTTCGAAACAAACATAAAACATGAATAACAGAGAACACAATATTTGATTACGAGGAAAACGCCTTTTATTTATTAACAAAATGCATACACATAATCCAACAAGGCCCTGACAGTAAAACCACTATGCCCCGGGCAGGACACAGGGTTGTACAAAGATTGTAAAAAGCAAATCATTACTCTTCACTTGTCAGCTTGATAATCTCCTTGATGGTCCAATTGTGAAGGTGCTCGCCTGGCTTGCTCGGTTGAATCCAGGCGTCAAGATCACAATCACTGTCCCCGCTGTCCTCTGACGCAGCGTTGATACTCTCGAAAATTACTCCCCCCTTGGTGAATAAGATCGGCCCTTTCCCACGAGACGAACTGCCGGAAGAAGATGAAGCTTCAGCTCCTGGAGAGTACCCTAATCCAAACTTATCCTGTTTGATTGGTATGTCCAAAACATGCCCCCAGCCTGGGGTGGAACCAGCTTCGACAACGGCTCTAGCTTCCTTAAACGAGGAGAGGTTCAACTCGTGCTTCTCTGCAACAACGGGAGCTACCTCCTTCACCCTGACGGTTTCAAAAGCCTGGAAAAGGGTCTCATGGATCTCACCATCCATTTCGACATATTTAAAGGACGACAGGTGGCTTACCATGATGTCCTCCTCTCCACAGACTGTCACTATGCTGCCCCCAACAGCATATTTAAGCTTCTGATGTAGCGTGGATGTTACGGCACCAGCAGAGTGGATCCACGGCCGACCTAGGAGGCAACTATAGGCGGGCATGATATCCATAATATAAAAAACTGCATTAAACGTCTCTGGTCCAACTTGAATTGGCAGGGTCAATTCTCCGAAGACGTGGCGCTTGGTTCCGTCAAAGGCCTTCACGACCAGATCACTGGGCGTGCACAGCAGTCCACGGGTATCCAACTTCATCAGTGCCTTCTTCGGAAGCACGTTAAGCGAGGAACCCGTATCTACTAGGACATGTGACATAATCGTGCCTCTGCACTCTATCGAGACGTGCAAGGCGCTGTTGTGATCTCTTCCCTTGGGAGTCAGCTCCAGATCTGTAAATCCCAGCCCATTGCCAGCATTGACATGGGCTACTACTTCCTCGAGTTGATTAACTGATATCTCCTGCGGCACGTATGCAGCATTCAATACCTTCAGCAATGCGTTGCGGTGCGCTTCAGAACACAGCAACAGGTTAAGAATCGAGATCTTTGACGGAGTCTGGTGAAGATGATCTACAATCTTGTAGTCACTTTTCCTGATTAGTCGCATGAACTCTTCAGCATCTTTAACCAGCAAGTCTTTCTCTGCCCCTGCAGGGACCTCTTCAACAGCTTTACCTTTGCCCTTATCCACAGCGTCAGCCCGGACTACTTTCTCTGCTGCAACCTCTGCCGGTGCGAACACTCTTCCGCTTCTAGTGATACCACTGACCTCAGCAAGATTCTGCGCAGTCGATCTGGACGGCTCAAGTTCTATCTTCTGACCATTACAATACACTTCGGCGCCGTAATGCCATGGGACGGCATTAGTGCTCTCGAATGGGATTGGTCCGGCCCTGGTGATGGTAATAGTAGGCGGACGAGGCGCAGAAATAGTGATAGGGTGGCGAGGAATGGTAATGGTAGCAACTTCGTCCGCCTGCTTCAGCACGACTTCCCCTGACGCATTCTCAACGCTCCGACTGAACTGTAAAATACCCTCGGTCATCAGACTTTGGATACCTTCGATCAACTGCTCACACCCATCAGGAAGTGTAGCACAAGCCATGCACATCTCTCCACATCCGGGAAAGAAGCCCTTCTTTAGCAACTTAGCCTTAACAAAACTCAATGGCGTCTTCAAATCTTGGACATCAGTCAGCAAGTCTGAATTCTCTTCAGTGATAACAGCATTCACTCCGCCCCCCCTATGATGAGGCATTGGATTTTTGGCGACGTTGGGCACGCTGTCAGAAAAGTTGATAACCTTGGCGTCGACCAAGTCCTGGACTTTGTGCTTAAAAGCTTTACAATTCTCAACTGTATGGCCAGGTGCCCCCGAATGAAATTCACAAGTAGCATTAGCATCATACCCCGGTGGTGGTGCCCCTGTTAAGGGAGCCAACGTCCTCTTTTGAACTAATTGGAGCTGAAGCAGCATTTGCAGAAGCTGTGCATATGACATAGGAGGAGTTTCCAAATGACGGTTTGCGAGGGGACCCCGATTCTGATATCTCTTATATCCCGGATTATTCTGTTGCTGGGGCTGCTGCTGCGGCTGCGGGGGAGCAGCTGGGATGTTTATGCTAGCAATCTGAGACTGAGGGCCCTTGCCCTTTCTCCTAGCATTAGTGACAGCACTGGCATCTCCCTCTCGACGCTTGCCAGTATAGGGTTTCTTGCTAGCTCCTCCAGATGAGGATGATTCGCCCTGAATCTTGCCGATCTTTATACCGTTCTCAACATGCTCGCCCAAAGTGATGAGGGCCGAGAATGTTCCAGACATGCCACTGATCAGCTTCTCATAATAGACTCCAGGAAGGGTAGCCACGAACATCTGTACCAACTCACGCTCAACCATCGGCGGTTGAACCCGAGCAGCCAATTCACGCCACCGCTGGGCGTACTCTTTGAAGCTTTCATTGCTCCGCTGCGAGAGATTCTGAAGCTGAACTCGGTTGGGAGCCAAGTCGCTATTATATTGATATTGGAGAACAAACGCTTCTGCAAGATCTTTCCAGGTGCGCACAGCAGTGGGCTCCAAACCCATATACCATTCGAGCGATGGGCCAGAAAGACTATCCTGAAAGAAGTGCATCAGCAGCTTCTCATCGTCAGAATAAGCGGACATCTTTCTATAATAAGATCGGAGGTGAACGCGGGGACAAGTAGTGCCCCTATACTTCTCAAAGATCGGCACCTTGAACTTGTGAGGTACTTTAAAGTCAGCAATCAACCCGAGTTTGGACATGTCAACGCCCAATGTGTTCTGATTTTCTATGTCTCTCATTTTATCTTCCAGCGCCTTGAACCTGAGTCGAGCCTCAGCAGTCAATTCAGCCTCTGCACCTCTCTGAGAGAATATGTCATCCTGATGGTCCTCCAGCCACGGTTGAGGCACCACCATATTTCCTGCACCAACATTGCCGTTGACCGGCCCCACGTTAACATTGGCTCCCAAACCACCATTGCCGGCGCCCGCCGCATTAAGTCCGAGATTAGTCATGAGATTGCCGTTAGCACTACCGTTGCCTCCGACAGCAGGAACAACGTTCTGTGGTGTATCCCCTTGAGGAGGAGTAGGCACAGCCCCACCGTGAAGTATTCCATTACTGTCAACCCTGGAGATGAGAGGTTGAACCAAAGTACGAAGCTGGTCTTGCCCATTCGCAACTACTTGCATAAACTCCATAAAACGATCCATCCGTTCACGAAGCTCTTGAACATCTGACTGTACCTGGTCCATGATTCTCGTTTGATTGGCGCGAGTTGAGTAGCGGTGGATGAATCTTTGATCAATCCTGGAGATCGAAAGCAGCTCGGAACCTGAGTACCTGAAAAACCTGTCAACATCAAGGGTTAGGAAAAGGTAACAGAATGTATGTTATGCAAAAATGCTTTATGCAGATGCATGCGTGTGTCTGCGTGCTTGAGAGATTTCCCCCGATCCTGGCACCTGTTGGCGATAATAAGGAGAGGAATCTGGGCCCAATCATGGAAATAGTAACCTCACATAGCAATAGTCAGATTCGACACATTAAGGACCGAGAACTCGTACGCAACAGTCTTTCTGAGAGAGGCTGCAGTAACGCAATAAGAGGCGAGAGGTCCTGGATCGGGGAAACGGTACCTGTCACAGACACACGCTAATGGAATGATTATGCAAGCTAATGCAAAATGCAGGTATGCAACAATATATCCAGGTGGCTGCTGTGGAGATTCGATGTCAACAGTCGCTGATGAGAAGGAAACCCCGGTGTAAAACCACTGATCTGATCTGCTGTGAATAACCATCTGGTAGGATCGAGATCAAAATTCTGCCCTGACAAGAACGAAGGCCTGATAATAAAGACCCCGGATGCAAGATCAAGGAATATCTGTTGATGAAGTCTTCGGACCCCAAATCACAAATCTGCCCTCTCAAGAACAAATGCACAGCTGCTGATGAGATCTTCAAACCCCACTCAAAATCTGCCCTATCAAGAACAAGATAACAACTGCCGATGAGATCTTCAGACCCCACTCAAAATCTGCCCTATCAAGAACAAACAACAACTGCCGATGAGATCTTCAGACCCCACTCAAAATCTGCCCTATCAAGAACAAACAACAACTGCCGATGAGATCTTCAGACCCCACTCAAAATCTGCTCCATCCAGGACAAACCTCTAATAAGAATACTCTGATCGGAACCTGCTCTATCAGGAACAGACAAACACCCGATGATAAAATCCTCTGATCAAACCCTTGCTCTATCAAGAATATCTCTGCAACTGAGAACCCAACATAACTGATTCACTGTCAAGAAAACCAGGTAGTCTGGAGGTCAAAGTTTCCTGCAATATCCCCACCCCGCTCACAGGTATGATGGACCTAATCCACGGACAAAGGTACGGCATCCTATGCGGTCGTCAGCGTCACAGACTTTCACGAGTGACAATACGATTCCCAGAAGGAGTGGCATCGTCAAGTCATGAAGAGGCCTCTCTTAGCTGACTTCCAAATGATCGGTCCCCAGAGTCGACAATCCTCACGTCTGGACTCCCCTCAGATCCTCAGGACCGGAAAGGAGCACCTCTGCAAGAATCTCGTCTGAGCGCAGATTTTCGTAGGGAACTGTGCCTGCTCAGCAGACAGGTTCGTCTACTACTTCTCCGCAACTATATCTAGGTGTGTACTCAAGCCCAGGTCCGGCTTCTCACTCACAGTAACATCCCTCTCCCACAGCAGCACAGATAATCATATCAAACTGGAAATAAAATGCGGGAAATAAAATGCGGGAAGTAAAGATGCGAGAAGTAAAAATGCGATAAATAAACGCAACCCAACAAGCAAACACACAAACGATAGGATTGACTCGCGTAGGGGATGGGAAACGGTCCCAGCATAAGGGATGGGAAAAGTCCCTAGATGCTATAAGTCCCCAGCAGAGTCGCCAGCTGTCGCTTGCGCGAAAATAAGGTGCCGGCAAAACAGAAGAGTCGCCACCTTTCGTTATTTGTCCCTCAGAGCGGGAAAGGAAACGATCGGAAAAACCTGACGAAAAGGGGTAAGACAAGGTCATCGCAACCATTGTCTGGGTTCGGGAGTCGGTTACGCAAGGGGAAGGTATTAGCACCCCTCACGTCCGTCGTACTCGACGGGATCCTCGCTTGTTTGCTTACTTGGACGGGTTGGTTATAATCTATCTACCTATCAAGGCTGGCTGAAAAAGAAAAGAAAAATGACTCGGCAAAGCGTCACACTTTATGCCTACGTATTCTCATCAGAGAATGAGAAATCAGAGTCAACGTAGTTCGACCTACGAAGGATTACGGGGGAAGGTAGCTCGCCAAGACTTCGCCATCTTGTGCCTACGTACTCTCAACAGGTATGAGAGATCAGAGCTCACGTAGTTCGGGAAACTACGGGGAAAAATGGCTCAACTAGGAGGGAGACTATCAAGTCCTACTGTTATCATGCCATGGATTCATCCTATGGTTGAGGTTTGAACAGGGAACTCCTAGAAGTTGTCATGCATAGGTTTCAACCTAGAAGTCTATCATCAGATCCTTATCAAAGGAAATGAGAGTCCTAAGGGATCATGTCAAGGATACACCAAAACAGACAAAAAACATCAGCTTTAACAGTAAAATGCATGCAATGCAAGTGAGGGAGGAAATGTGTGTGGGGCTTCAACCTCCACAAGCTCATCTCGACCTCAAGCCAGTCATGAAATAACAGTAATCATACTGAAAATAATCAACATGCTATCAAGCGATGAACCAGATAAAAGAAGGGAAGTACCATCAGGTAAGCAAAACACACATGCTTGAGAAAGAAAGAATCCACTCTCTAATCCTAACCCTAACACAGAATCCTGATCAAATCTAAGCAAAGCCCTAAAGCAAAACCCTAAACAAGAGAAACAATCCCAGTCTTCAAGCTTCAGAACAAGCTTACCAAAGAAAGGGATCTAAGCAAGCAGACTCATAGTGTCTTCCTCAGGAGCACACTAGGAGGTGTATACTCAGGAGTCATATCCTATGTGGCTCAACCACTGTGATCAGTTTATATTCCTCCTCAGGAGAAATTAAACTCACAAGCAGGCTCCAACATCACTGGATATTTAGGAAATCCTATCTGAACTAGTGGAGCTAAGTGAATAGACTCATAGGATCTTCCTCAGGAAAGTACTAGGAGGCTTCCACTTAGGAGTTGTATCCCATGTGGCTCAACAACATGTGATCAGTTTACATTCCTCCTCAGGAGAAATTAAACTCACAAGTTGGCTCCAACATCATTGGATACTTGAGAAGTCCTAGATAAACTAAGGGAACTAAGTGAATAGACCCATAGGACCTTCCTCAGGAAAGTACTAGGAGGCTTCCACTTAGGAGTTGTACCCCATGTGGCTCAACAACAGGTGATCAGTTTACATTCCTCCTCAGGAGAAATTAAACTCACAAGTTGGCTCCAACATCATTGGATACTTAAGAAAGAGGTGAGAAGAAAGAATGAAAGTCATTCATAGTGCCTTCCTCAGGAAAGTACCATGAACTTCCTTCAAACTTCAGGATCTCAAACCCCACAAACCAGGAACAAGCCAAGCTCTGGGTCTCTGAATCTTGATCTACAATCTTCACTTCATCATGCTCTCCATCAAGGTCTTCAAGGCAACACAAGCCCCTCAACAAATTCCCCACAATGAACCCCAAAGAGGAACAGATAACCACAGGGCAGACAAAATCAACAGGCAACTTCAGAAAATACCTAAAAATACTAAACCAAGGGGGAAAAATCTAACAATTATTCACAAGGATCCTCAACACCTACTCATAACATCTACATAGGCCTCTACCTAAAAATCAAGACAAAACTCAATCAAAGAAAGATGATTCTTCACCTAAGCACAACCTAAACCCTAATTAGGATACCCTACATCTACCCTAATTAAACTAACCAAAATTTAATTATAAAATTCTAGAAAAAATCCTATGGGGAACTATGATTCATCATCTAATTACACAAAAAAGAATGGATAAAAAAACCTAAGGGAAGGTCCTAAAATAATTCCTACAAAATCATGTACCAACTAAAATAAGGAAAATACACTATGTTAAAGAAAATATCACTAAAAATTCCACATTAACAATAAAATTCCATTTTTATTTTTATATTTTTCTACACAAAATCATCTAATCATAGAAAAAAGAAGAAGTCAAAAATCATTTTTTTATCATTTATTTATGAATTAATCAAAACAGAAAAATATTAAAACAAAATTAAAACAATTAAATCAATTAAAAGGGAGGGGGGGGGGGGGTTGGAATAGCACCACGCGCTAGTTCAATATTCAGAATGGGCTAAAGGGGGGGGGGGGGGGGCGCGAATAGCAAGCTGGACCCAGGCCCAGGTCCCAGCTTTAATGAAACGCTGCGTTGCAGCGAGGAGGTTTCCCTCCGTTTTCATTATGAATACTGGCCACACGATGAGTGGAAAAGGTCCAACGCTGGGGACTCATCCAACGGCCAACAGCCATCGTCCCCAAGCTGACCTAGGGTTTTCAGAAACCCTCTCTCCTTGCACCAAGATTCAACTGGTTCGTTCTCTTCACTCACTCAACGAAATCAAAAGATTCCAAGGGCAAACATGATCTACTAATTGCCTAGAACACAACCATGCGTGTGGTTTTCCATAATTCTTCCTAGATCCTCCTAACAGAGAGGTTCAAGATCATGGTTCAAACATATTTCTCTGAGATCAATCCTAATAAAACTCAAAACTAAAGCTGCAATCTTGTTCCCTATGCCACCCTAATCACTATAATCCATGTCATGTTGATTAAAGCCTAGCACACAGTTCATTCTTGCACATCAAAGATTCATGCACCTGTTACAAACCATCATGGATCGTGCCCTAACTTTCAGTATTTGATCATCTACCCTAATACAATCATTCCATGCCTACAAAACTAATTGAAACTAGCTAACTTAAGAGATACAAGGAGAAGAAAGAACCTGCCAAAGGGATGATGGTGAGGGCTCGTGGGGATGCTTGCAGGCCTTGGAATTGGTTCAAGATGCTCCTTGGATGATCCACAACCTTCTGTTTGCAAGAGTTGTTGATGGAAGATGCTTGTGATGGAAGAAAACTCAAGTTGCTTGATTGTGAAGGTAGCTCTTTAATGGCAATGTATCTCTCTCTTTCTCCTCTGACTTGACTCTCTATCACCAACCTTGAACACTATGAAGATCATCCTTCTTATAATGATGGATGGAAGAAGCTGGATCCTTCTAGAATCATCTAGAAAAGTGTGGAAAGTTCTTGAAAATCTCATGTGGGGACAAGTTGAATTTCTCATATTCCATGCCTTATGCCTTGCCATTTAGTCTTAAAGTATCTTTACATGAGATATTGAGAAGGGATGGGTGAAAAACAAGCTCATCTTTGGCTTGTGTAAGGTTTTTCAACATTGCCTTCTTTCGCTGGTAACAACTTTTCAAAGCATCACCCATTTTAAGGCTCCAAATCAAAATTCTAGCTAAACCAATGTTCTCAAAATGGTTTTTCCAATCAAAATGATATATTGGATGACCTATTTTGGATTTGTGGATCTTCCAAATCAATTTCCAAATTCAACTTTTCAAACTTATATGCCATTTTTAGTTCATTTTGGACCAATCATGTAACTTCATGCTATGAGCTTTTCCAACAATTTGTGACCTTCTTTCTAGACTTAAAATCACATTTTGAACAACTTTCATGTTTTGAGTTTTTCCATTTGAGGCTTGGAAATAGGAGTTTTAGACATTGGATAAAATGACCTATAACTGACAAATGACCAAAATACCCCTGTCTTGTTCAAACCATAAGTTGAGTTCCACAAATCCAATCAAGGACTTCTACCACTCAAATTAAATCTAAGAAGATCCTCTTCAACATTCATGTTGACCAAGAAATCATAGGAATCCTCCTACTAGGGCAAAAGTTGTCTGCAAGTTGGGTGACTTTCAAGGACCCAGATTCACACACCTCTGCTGACCTGTAATTTGTCAAAACCATAACTTGAGCTCTGTAACTCCTATCAAGGACTTCCACCACTCAAATTAAAGCTTAGGACAAGCTATACAACATTCATGTTGTGGGGAGGATGAGATATCAATCACATCTAGAGCTAAAACTGCCTGGAAAATAGGGATCAAATTAGGGTTTTTCACTGACAATCCTTGGGGACCCTGACTTGAAACTTCTCAAACTCCTCAATCATGATGAGTTGGTCTAGGAATCATCTTTATAACATCTCTATGCATCATTGCATGATCTCATGGCCCTTGGATTAGGTCTCAACCTTCTCCAAATTTTCAGTTGACTTAGGGTTGACCCAGTCAAAACCCTAATTCTACCATTCATGGTTGAATCTTCTGAACTCTTACACAATGACCTCTCTGGGATTCATGAAGGCTATCAAGACATCTCATAGGCTTTCTCAAAACATCAAGTTTCTTCTCAAAGTCTCAGAATCATCTGAGGGGCACCCATAACTCTCAAGCTATGAAGCACACAACCCTGGTTTCAATCCACTTCTTCTGAGGATCTCTTGAACTTTCTGATGAAGGTATCAACTTTCAAACACTCAATGAATAAATAATTGTTGGTCAAATTTTGGGGTGCAACAATAGCCACCAACAACTTTCAACTGACTTCACTGCTTGATTCTGCTCAATCTGCTTCAACCCCTTGGTCGTCTTCAACACTCACCTTCAGAATCAAAACAACGGCTGGATAAGAGCTCTGACTAGCTGGAGCATGGCATGCAATATGATGCAAAGATGCTTATGCAAATGCAATGCAAGATGCAGCAAACACGAGATCACAGCCTCCACAAAGCTCTGATTACTGCTGCGCTGCTGAAGGGATAAGTCTGCTCTGACGAGAGAAAACCAAAATACCAGGTAGGCTGAAAGTCAAGTTTCCTGCAAAAACCCTCCCACTCACGGGTATGGACCTAAACTGACACAAGTTCAGCATCCTATGCGGTCGTCGGCGTCACATACTTTCAAGACTGATAATACGATACCCAGAAGGTGTGGCATCATCCTGTCCTGAAGAGGCCTCACTTAACCAACTTCCAAATGATCGGTCCCCAGAGTCGACAATCCTCCAAACTAAACAACCCCCTCAACCCAAAGGGTTGAAAAAGAAGTCAATCGGGAGAACCTCGTCTGAGCGTGGATTTCATGAGACACTAGCGCCTGCCAAGCAAGTGCGCGCCCACTAATTTCCACAACTAATTCTAAGGTGCACTCAAGCCTGGGTATGGCTTCTCACTCATCAGAGCCCCCATCCCATAACAGCACAATAGCAACAGATAATAATATGGTGCGGGAAATGTAAATACACCAGTAATATACAACACAAAAATAAACACCCACAGACAGGCAAACAAGCGCTAGGATTGACTCTCTCAGGGGACGTTGGATCCCCAAACTGACTCGCATATGGGACGTTGGATCCCAGGAAACTATCAAGTCCCCAGCAGAGTCGCCAGCTGTCGCTTCTGCGAAAATAAGGTGCTGGTAAAACAGAAGAGTCACCAGCTTTCGTTATTTATCCCTCGGAGCGGGAAAGGAAATGATCGGAAAAACCTGACGAAAAAGGTATAAGACAAGGTCATCGCAACCGTTGTCTGGGTTCGGGAGTTGGTTACGCAAGGGGAAGGTATTAGCACCCCTCACGTCCGTCGTACTCGACAGGATCCACGCTTGTTGGTTTGTCTACAGGTGAAAAACAATCTATCTACAGCTGCTAGATCTAAACGGAAAGAAACTGACTCGATAGAGCGTCACACTCTATGCCTACGTATTCTCATCAGAGAATGAGAAATCAGAGTCTACGTAGTTCGGGAAACTACAGGGAAGTTTTCTCACCAAGACGTCGCGTCTTGTGCCTACGTATTCTCGCCAGAGAAATTAGAGCGTGACGTAGTTCAGGCTAACTACGGCTAGACAAGGGTGTTCTCGGTCACACGGGGGTGAGAGAAAGGATTGACGATACTAGCGTGCGCATTCTAGCAGTTAGGTGGACGCTGCTCGACCATTGGAGACTTAGGCGTACCTGTTTGCGGTAGAATGGACGTAGTATGTCGGGTTTTAAGGCATGGGAACCTACGGGAACTAGAACTACGGTCTGGTCTCAAATGCGCTCGGGCAAGAGAAAGGATAACATCGGTCGTCAGCGGGAAAGTCTCAATCGCACAGCAGCGAGAGAACAGAAAGGTTAGTTGTTAGTGTGCTTGCTAGGATATCGCATCCTATGCCTACATATTCTCATTAGAGAAAATCAGAGCAGTTGTAGTTCAGCCTACTACAGCTAAAACGGGGAACGGGGAAAAGGGAGGTAGCTCGCTAGGATGTCACATCCTATGCCTACGTACTCTCGTCTGGTACGAGAGATCAGAGCACACGTAGTTCGACTACGGGAAAGGGGAAAGGTGGCTCGCCAATACATCAGTATTGTGCCTACGTATTCTCTTCAGAGAAATCAAAGCACGACGTAGTTCGACTACGGGGAAACTTTCTCGCCAAGACGTTGCGTCTTGTGCCTACGTATTCTCATCAGAGAAATCAGAGCATGACGTAGTTCAGGCTACGAATCTCGATTGCGCGGGGCAAGAGAAGGGGTTTCGATCGCACGGGGACGAGAACAAAGAGGAAGCAGGCCTACGCCTAAACGGGAAGGAATTTGGGACACACACGCAAGAACCTAAGACGTAGGAGTGAATGCATCGCATGTCACCCAAAGGGTACCATACTAGACATCCTAGACGATTGAGAAGAACTCCTCAACTGTCATTTCCTACGTATCTAACGATCTCACAACACTCGACGGTTGCCTGAAGACTTGAAGAAGACGATGATGATGTTGAACGAAGCAGCTCCTGGGCTCCTGACGTGCGTGCAAGCTCCATTCCAATCTTCTCCTCTCTGGATCTTTGAGGATGACGCTCGAATCAGAACAATGTAATGCTTAGACCGTAATGGTTCGACTTATACGAGAAATCGAACTCTAAGAGGTAGCGTATTGATATCCGTGTCAAAGACAAGATGGAGAAATGATATCGAAAATCATTCTCCAATTGAATCATGCCACACGGCCAGCCAACAATAAAATCGAAGATAAAATCAGATAGAAACGAAAATAGGAGAGAAAATATGAGACAAATCCACTAACAAATGGAAATAAAATGCTACTCCTAAAATACGGCAATTAAATTCTACTAGAAAATATTCTAAAGAATTAAATCTATAAATCCCCTAAAATATCTAATTCCTAATTTCTTTACAAAGGAATAAATGCTAAATCCATTCTAGAAAATATAAAAGAGAACTCTAAGAGAAATATTATCTAAAATTCACTAGAGAGTACAATATGCTAATTACAACCTATTCTAGGAATTATTCTATTTAAATTCTATTAAGAGAAAATATACTAACGATTATAGTCTAAGCATATTAAACTAAAACAATTCTCTAAAGAAAATTAAATCCTAATTATAATCCTATTAATACTAATCAAATGCTAATTATATTCTAGAATTATCTAACTATTCTAAAAAAATTACAATTAAATGTCATACAAGAAAATTAACCAAAATGAGTACGGGGGGGGGGGGGGGGGGGGGGGGGGAGCATTGAGATTACAGGGGATGCTTCAGCAAAAATACAGGAAACTGGGCCCAGAGCCCAGCAAAAAATGCCCAAAAACGGGGGTACGATATGGTATAGGAGAATGGGCCCAGCCCAACTACACACACAAACGGGGGGGGGGGAGGGGGGGGGGGGGGGGGAGGGGGGAAAGGAAAAACGGAGGTGCGCTGCCAACAAAAACAACTTGGGCCTGGCCCAGTCCAGCGCTACATGGCCCAGGATTCAGCAAACCCTAACCCTAACCTCTCTAACTCCTCCTCCACTGTTCACTGCGCCGTCACCTTCTTCTCAGCCTCTCTCTCTCTTGTTTCCTCTTCTCTCTCACATACTCTGAGATCAATCTCAAATCCAAATCGCTTTACAACCTACCAAACAAATGATCAACAAAAGAAAGCAAATCTTCAGATGTAATCATTTGTCCTTTGGTATTCTTGAGGACCGATAATCGTTGACGAAGGTTTCTTGAAGGAGTTGGTGAATGTTCTTGAAGAAACAATGAAGATCTGGAGAACTTCTTTGAAGATTTGCTGAAGAATCCTGTGGTTGATGGACATGCATGAAGGTTCGTGGAAAATCTGGAGTTAAGATAAACACGATGAAGGAATTGGAAAACGTTTGATGAAGATTTGTTCTTACGGAGGATTTCTGGAGAATCTCATGATGAATTGATGAACGTGGATGAGTTTCGACCGGAGGTGGTTATGAACTTGGCGTGAATGTTCGTGGATCTTGATCATTTCAGATGAACTTCTAAAAACGTGTTGAACGGATGAACTGCGATGAACACATGTGTACTTCTGGGCGAGAATTCTTGGAGGTTTTGAAGACTCGCTGGTGATTTCTGGAAAAAGTGAACGAACTGATGAAGATGCGTTGGATGAGCTTCATGACGAATGAAGATCTATGGATCTGGACTAGTTCGCTGACGAACTGGTAACGATTGATGAACGGTGACGAAGATCTATGAAGATCTTTGAGTGTTTCTGGTATTTCTGAACACGCGCGAACATCAGATCAATGAAGGTTCTTGGATCGTTTTCTGGGAAAAAGATGAATACGCATGAATTTTCCGGCGAAGTTGAGTTTTCCGGTGAAGGTTGGATGAACATGACGGATGAAGAAGATGAACCTCCATCAGTGAGTTCCAGATTTCCGACGAAAAACAGCCTCCGGTGATGGTTAGGGCGGCTCCGGCGACGGTTGTGGCGGTCCCTGCGGCGGCTGCATGGCCGGCGGCGAGGGAGAGAGGGTGAAGGAGGAGGCGACAAGTGGCTGACTGCATGGAGGGGGAAGAGGAAGTGAGGCCACGTGGCAGTGATGTGGAATGAGGTGGCTACATGCAGAAGGGTGAAATGGGGACTTCTGCGTGTGAAACATGGAAGATGGAAATGAGGTGGGGGACCCTCATGCACACGCGTGGGACTGCCTTTATACGCCACCTGGCGCGGACTGGAGTTTGTGGGCCTCCAAAATTGCCACATGGCCCACCTAAAAATTGGCTTAAGGACTCAATTAACACATGATTAACGAATTAAACTGAATTAAAAAAGGGGATGCAATTAATTCTGACTAATCTACCCACTTAATGACTAAATTGAGGATTAATACCCTAATTGAAAATCTCAATTAATACTAAACTGCAATTAAAGCCTAAAATGACAATTAAGACTATTCTACCTAATTAAAGCTAATAAACTCAATTAAAGTGAATTAAGACCCTAATTAACATCTAAAAAAAAGGGTTAAGATCTAATTAATCTCTAATTAAATCCTAAAAGAAATTAAAATCTAATAACTTCTAAAATCTATTAAATCTAAAAGAGATCACCTATAAAACTATATTAATCCTATTTAAAAGATCCTAGTAAGGGAATATCCTATTAAAAATCATTTTAAAAATCTACTTGAACTCTAAAAAAAAGAATTATTCTAAAGAGATAATAAAACTAAAACTATTTAAAAATCATATAATATCTATTAAAAAATCTATCTAATATCTAGAAAAATCAATTAAATCCATTAAAAAAATCTAGAAAATAAGGGGAAAAATCTAAAAATACAGAGGAAGCCGATTAAATCGATTAGCGACTATATCGAAATAAACGGTAAAAACTCGGACACCGAGATGTCCTAAATAACAACAACGATAGCTGAAAACACCGGGACGAACACCAATTCTCAAAATACGTCCTCGTATTGACCTGAAATGCCTGAAGCGCGATCAGAGGGTTGTAATCCCGATAAAGTCAATCTGACTGGAAAAATGCAATGTACGTGGTATGCAAATGCGAAATGAAATGAGTCGAAACATGAGTCAAATTGCGATAAGTAGTTGGTCAAATTTTGGGGTGCAACAATAGGGACCTTGAATCATAGGATGAGAATGGAAAGCAATCAAAGCAATCCATGTTTATTTGGAGAAAGAGAAAACAAACTAAAGCTCTTCCTAAACCCTAATTGATTAAGCTACAAGAAAGCTACTAAAAGGAGGTCTAAACACCAAAACCAAACACCACAATCAAGCAAACAGAAGCTTCTATATGTCTAAAACACTATCCGAAAGGAATGGAAAATTGATCTTATGCTATGGGCCACCATTGGGGTTCAACTAGTGCAAGTGTTATGTTGAAGGCATCTTAAAACTAGCCTAAGTATTAAATCTATTTAAAATACTAAAACTACTTCTAAAATTCTATAAAATTTTCTAAGGGAACCTACATGCATTAGGTATCTATAGTAAAAGGATTATGGCCTAAATCAATGGGGAAAGCCACTAAAGAAATCCTAAACTTAAAGTTGTCAAAGGGAAACCCTAAAATGGAAGGTCATGGGAACCTAATCCAAAAAAGAATCTAAAGTTATCTAAAAATCATGAAATAATTCCTAAGGGATCATGCATCTCTATACTAGCAACCAACAAAAAATCTCACTCAAATTCCATACCAAATGATCATACAAAAATCAACAAGAAAATGAAGAATTATTCAAAAATTAAAGAATTAAATAAAATGCAAAAAATCAAATTAAATTGAAAATTGCATGAAAATAAAATGTAACAACACCAAAAAATCAGAAATTAAATCTAGATTATCCACATATTTTTATCATATTTTTCTGATCAAAATTGGAATTATTGTGAATTAAAAATGAAACAAGCAATTAAAATAAAAATCAAAAATCAATTAAAAGATATAAAAGCTGAGAATTAATCAGGAGCGCTGGATCAAGTGACTTGGCATGCTAATTTGAAGGATCAGGGCTTGCCACCTAATAAATGAAACGGTGCATTTTTGGGAAGTCCAAGTCAATCTCAGAATTAGATCTCACTCGTTGGATTTGATTACAAAGTCTTCGTTTCAACTCCATCCAATGGTCCATACTTCGTCTTCTTCATTCAAACCTCAGAAGGAAGGAAAATAGCAGCGGTGGCCGGAGAACGATGCCGATCATCTTCTCCGGCGAGACTTCATGTACAGGCGATCAAAACACTTCAAACCTTATATGAACTTCTTCAGATTTTCACGAGGACTCCAAATATGCTATCCATTCATCCTAATTCTTCATGCATTTCAAAATTCGAACGCAAACAAAAATCACTCCATAATTTTGATCATCATCAAAGCTCAATCTATAGCCATGGATCAATTCCTCATGTTTCATATATTATCTTGAACTAATCAAATCATGCTGACACCTTAAGATCAAAGAACTTCGAAGCCAAACAGAAAGTTGATCACATCCTAATTTGTCTCTAAACTCCACAATTTTGATCCAGAATCCATCTATAATCTCTCCTAAACCTTAACCTCATGCTAAAACATGCTAGATCATCATGAATCTACAACAATTTTGAAAGTTGCATACCTGAGTTGCAGCTTCAAATTGGAGCAGTTAGGGCACGATCCTTGGCTTCAAACTGTGCAGATACACTCTATGATTGATGCTGAAGATGTTTGGATCCTCAATTTGCCTTGAATTACTCTTGAAATGAAAACACAATTTGCACTTGCTCCCTTGAAATTCACTTTGCACTCTCTGGTTCTAGCTTCAAATCAGCACCAACCTTGCACTGAACCTTCTCATGAACTTATATAGAATTGATTTTGATGATTTGGAGGCCCATTGGAGGCCCAAACAGTGAGATCCAATTTTTCACTTTTGCTTGAAAATTCAATCATGGTGTACACAATTCTCCCTCAATTCCTTCCCCAAGAAGCTTCCTTTGTAATCTTTGTGGACTGTGGAGAGTGTATGGATCAATTTGAAAGCTTAATCCTATCATATGACCAAGGTTGGATATGTTTCTTCCTCAAGAAGTACCAAAGTGAAACACCATGAATTAGGCCTCAAATGGATTTTCTAATATTTCCATTATGTTCAAAATGATATTTCTGATCAAAATGAGCACTCATTTGCATTGGTTTGAACACATATGAATTAATTTAGATTTTTTCACTTAAATGCCTTTAAATTCCCCTTTTGTCAAATTTTTCAAACCAAGTCTCACCTTAAGCCAAATCAAAGCCTCATGGATACATGGTTGACCTAAAAATGCCATTTTGAACAAGTTTTGTGTTGGACAAAACTTCATTTGAGAGGTGCAAGATAGAGAAAATGACCTATAATGCCAAATGACCTATAATTTCACTTTCCCAAAATACCCCTAACTTGTAAACCTCATAACATGAGTTCTACAAATCAGATAGGAGACTTCTAGTACAATTTGGAAAGCTAAGATCAAGAACTACAACTTTCATGTTGACCAAAAGTTGAGGAGAAACACCCTTCTAGGTCAAAAGTTCCTTGGAAGTTGGTTGACTTTTGCAGACAAATTTCACATTCATCTGATGACCTGTAACTTGTTTGGATCATAACTTGAGTTCTATAAATCCAATGGAGGACTTCTAGTACTCAAATTAAATCTAAGAGTATGATCTACAAGTTTCATGTTGGCCAAAGGTTGAGATGAAACTTGTATCTTGAGATAAGTGGTCTTGAAGTTAGGCACCAAATAGGGGATTTTACCCTGAGAACGCTAGTTTAGCAACTCCTCACACTTTGAATTCTTCCTGAATTGATCTTGGAATATCACCTCATGTATCTCAACAAAAATCTCCATGATTACAAATACTTAGAATTGAGCTTTGATCCTCTTCAATTGCACAGTTGACTTAGGGTTACTCAGATGAAAACCCTAATTGCAACACCTTCCTTTGTGGCTCTTCACACTTAGCATAATGACTTGACTGAGCTCTACCATGACCCTCAAGACACTCCATGAGCTCTATCCACATACCCTATCCATGCACAAGGCCTCACAACCCACTGATGGTCTTCCATTGGTCCTCAGGTTAGGAGATGAACCCTATACAAGCAGCCAAACTTCTCAAGAGCATAAACCACCTCCTGATGACTTTAATGACTTCTCAAGCTTGAACAAAACCTCTAGCTAGGCTCCTCTTGATATAAACCGTACTTGATCCCCTGCTAAATGAATAATTCT
Source organism: Lathyrus sativus (assembly GCA_963859935.3). Lineage (NCBI taxonomy): Eukaryota > Viridiplantae > Streptophyta > Magnoliopsida > Fabales > Fabaceae > Lathyrus > Lathyrus sativus. The sequence goes on along the minus strand of OZ012740.1, from coordinate 350,788,546 downwards.
ATGCTATGAAAATGCTAGAACAATGCAATGCTAATGCAATGAAACATAAAACAAGTGAGAAAAAGGTTAGGCAAATTTTGGGGTGCAACAACTGCCCCTATTCAAGCGGCTTGGACCCGACTGGATGAAAAGCGAACGTCTTTAAGGAAATCAAGGTAAAAGACGGTTGAATACTAAAGAACTCGGAAATTTGCCAACCACAAAAATAAACTGCGAAAACTGCTTGGGGAAAAAAATCCAGAAAATTGAATCCGGTTGTCACGGCAACAAACTGATCAATCGTCTGATACAAAACCTGATTTCAACATCAACCACCTGTGTGACACCACAGGCATTGAATCCACATTATATGCTACAATAAGCAGGAACCGAGTCGCAGGACCATATCAAAACATTGTCCTTGACTTTCTATCTCCGACTGGACGGGCAAGCACTACGTAAAGCACGAGTGGTCGATGTACTATCCTTGACCTTCCATTTCCGCGGAAACGGGCGAAGCACTAAATAAAAGTGCTAATCTGGCATCCGAAGCCTTGAACGAACAACTCTGCGGGGAACATTTCTGACACTACCGGTATTTGCACTACATAAAGCGCGAACTTGGGTAACAACTCCATCAACACGGGTAACAACTTCGTCAACACGGGTAAAATCTCCGTCAACACGGGTAACATCTCCTTCAACACGGGTAACAACTCCGTCAACACGGGTAAAATCTCTGTCAACACGGGTAACATCTCCATCAACACGGGTAACATCTCCGTCAACACGGGTAACATCTCTGTCAACACGGGTAAACTCTCCGTCAACACGGGTAACATCTCCGTCAACACGGGTAACATCTCCGTCAACACGGGTAAACTCTCCGTCAACACGGGTAACAACTCCGTCAACACGGGTAAACTCTCAGTCAACACGGGTAACATCTCCGTCAACACGGGTAAACTCTCCTTCAACACGGGTAACAACTCTCCATCAACACGGGTAAACTCTCCGTCAACACAGGTAACATCTCCGTCAACACGGGTAATATCTCGAATGTTAATCCATTAGATTTTTTTAACACTGACGTAACAGCAATCCAAGGAAAACTCTATTGGGGAAACTCTGACGTCAACTGCTGGGTACTTACTTTGACAACAAGTAACGACTTCAAATGTCTAATCTCTGAAATCTTTTCCTTTTAAAACGCTGACGTAACAGCAACATGAGGAAAATTCCATTGGGGAAGAAGAGAAACTTAATCAAGCAACTCTGATAAAGGAATAAATGATAGGACGAACATTATCATCACATATCCCCCGCCGAGCATTTGAATATTCGAAAACCATCCTGAACAAGAATTCCAATTACCTAAAGGGAAAACACCTAAAAAAACAGAGGTAACCGACCTGGCTTATGTTTCAAAATGCACATGTTTGAAAATGGCGCAATGCTCCACACGGCATGGGAATGCTACGCGTTTGGGTAGATGCTATGCACGATGCAAATGCAAAAGGGGCGTTCCCGCAAAATAAATGCCAGAGGAATGAAGCCAAACTTCCGCTGGGGGAAGAGACAATCCCGCTGGGGATATCTCGACAAATCCGGAGTTACGAACCCTGCTGAGGATGATCAACCTATCGGAGGAAAGACAACCTGCTGGAGAACAGAAAGAACAATCCTTTGTGGGGGACGATCCTTTTCAAAACCATTGACAACCTGGTTGAACCCCGTGAGGTCTTCACTAGGGATTAAATGTGCACATGACCACCGCTGGGAACGCTCACTACTGCCTGAATGCTTACTAGCTCGCATCCAACTCTTCTGGGGATAAAATGCGACTTCCATCTGCTGGGGAGTAATAAGTTTCACATAGAGCCTACTCCTACGTCAAGGGACTCTGGCAGGGGAAGCACGACCCCTTGGCTGTTTGCTGCGAAGGTAACGACCCTGCAAGATATGAGCAACAACAAGATATCCTATACAAAAGGAAATATCCAGGTCAATAGCCGTGACAATTATTCAGGTAATTGAAAGTTTTAACAATTATTGGCCGAGGCCTGCAAGTTTATGCACATGCAAGTTTATAAAAAACATCGGCGTTTTCCACAAACAAAACAGTAAAAGTTAAAACAAACATCAAGTACTGAATAGTATGCGTTTATTGATAACAGGCCTGTAAATAGGCAAAGTTTGTACAGTGGATGCAACTCCTGAAAAGAGGAAGCCACAAAAATAAATACAAATATGTACAGCGGTACAAAGAAATTTGTATACATGTCGGCAACATGGTACAAACAAACACCATGAGCTGATCCTCCTATGACTCGCCTGACTCCGACGCTCTCCCGATACTCCGTCCTCGGAAGAAATTGACTTGGATAATCGACCCTCAGGTACTCCCAAACCACTAAGCAACGCAGTATCAAACTCGGACCGCAGTCATTTGCTTTTTCAATCCCTAACTTTTGCCTGAATCGCCCTTTGCGGGTTTTCAATTCACCGGGATACCCTTTTTTGTCGAAGTCGCCTTTTCAGGTTTTCGACTTCGCGGGTGTACACCTCTTCAATTTTTATCCCTAATTTTTTCCCAAACCTTTTCTTTCTTCTTTTTGGTTCGCCGGGATGTCCCATTTTTGCCTGGACTCTCTTTTTTTCTGTCCAGCGGGTCTCTTTAAGCAAAGTATTTTTTAACTGCGTCTGAGTTTACAGGGGATGTAAAATCCTCACCATCCATGGTGGACAACAGTAAGGCTCCTCCATATAAGACCTTTTGAACGATATATGGACCTTCATAGTTGGGAGTCCATTTGCTTCTGTGATCCGATTATGGTGGGAGAATCTTCTTCAGCACAAGATCGCCCGTCTGAAAGCTTCAAGGGCGCACCTTCTTGTCGTAAGCTTTCTTCATCCAGCTCTGATATAACCGACCATATGCGATAGATGCAAGTCTCTTCTCATCCATCAAACTGAGCTGATTCAGTCTATTCCTTATCCATTCTACCTCATCAAGTTGGACATCGAGCAATACTCTCAAAGAAGGAACCTCAACTTCCAGTGGTAGGACAACTTCCATACCATACACCAGTGAGAAAGGTGTTGCCCCGGTTGATGTGCGTACCGTCGTACGATAACCATGCAATGCAAAGGGAAATATCTCGTGCCAGTCTTTGTAGGTTACAACCATCTTCTGAACTATCTTCTTGATGTTCTTATTGGCCGCTTCGACAACGCCATTCATCTTGGGCAGATTGGGAGATGAATTGTGATGCTCAATCTTGAAATTCTGGCATAATTCCTTCATCATCTTGTTATTCAAGTTTGAACCATTGTCAGTAATGATTCTTTCGGGGATGCCATAACGACAGATGATGTCCTTTTTGATAAACCGGGCTACTACTTGCTTGGTAACATTAGCGTAAGACGCGGCTTCAACCCATTTGGTGAAGTAATCGATTGCTACCAAGATGAACCGGTGTCCGTTGGATGCGGTGGGCTCAATCTTCCCAATCATATTTATTCCCCACATGGAGAAAGGCCACGGGGACGCCATAACATCCAAAGGGCTTGGCGGCACCTGAATCTTGTCTGCATAAATCTGGCATTTATGGCATTTCTTCGCAAACTTGAAACAGTCTCTTTCCATTGTCAGCCAATAATACCCTGCCCGTAATAACTTTCCAAACATAGCCTGTCCGACGACATGCGTGCCAAAGGTTCCTTCGTGGACCTCCTCCATAAGCAGATTAGCTTCTTTCTCATCCACACATCGCAATAACACCAAATCATGGTTTCTCCTGTACAGAACACCATCTAGATTCAAGTAGAAATTGCCAGCCAATCTCCTAAGAGTCTTCTTATCGCGACTAGATTCCCCAGTCGGATACTCTTGGTTCTTTAGGAAATTCTGGATATCAAAATACCACGGCTTGCCATCGGAAGTTTCCTCAATGGGGAATATGAAAGCGGGCCTATCAAGGCGAGAGATAACTATCCTGGGAGCCTCATTCCAGAAGTTAACTTTGTACATCGAAGACAATGTCGTAAGAGCGTCAGCCATCTGATTTTCTGCCCGTGGTACATGGTGAAATTCTACCCTGTCAATGAAGGGCAACAACCTCCTTGCATAATTCATGTACGGTATCAGATTAGGCTGACGTGTCTCCCATTCTCCCTTGATCTGATTCACGACTAGCGCGAAGTCTCCATATACATCAATATTTTTAATCCTCAAATCAATAGCCTCCTCGAGACCCATGATACACGCCTCATATTCAGCCTCATTATTGGTAACTGGAAATGTCAATCTGGCAGTGAACGGGATGTGCGTCCCATAGGGAGTCGTCGTAATGATTTCCCCAATTCCACTTCCATATGAATTAACAGCCCCGTCAAATATCAATTTCCATTGGGAACCCCGCTCAGGACCTTCACCATGCAACGACTCCTTGCAGTCTTTCATCTTTAGGTACATGATATCCTCGTCAGGAAAATCAAACTTCATTGGTTGGTAATTATCGATTGGCTGCTCGGCAAGGTACTCTGACAGCACGCTACCCTTGATATCCTTATGCGAAACATACTATATATCGTACTCTGTCAGTACCATTTGCCATCAGGCAATCCTTCCTGAAAGCGCCTGCTTTTCGAAGACATATTTGATCGGATCCATCTTCGAAATCAACATGGTTGTATGGTTTAGCATGTATTGTCTCAGACGTTTGGCAGTCTAAGCAAGTGCACAACACGTCTTTTTCGAGCATAGAGTAACGGGATTCACAATCTGTGAACTTTTTTACTCAAATAATAGATCGCATGCTCTTTTCATCCAATCTCGTCATGTTGACCGAGAACACAACCCATGCTGTTCTCAAGAACCGTCAAGTACATGATCAGTGGTCTTCCGGCTACTGGGGGTATCAATATCGGAGGTTCCTGCAAGTATTCTTTTATTTTCTCAAACGCCTTTTGACAATTTTCATCCCAGACAATTGCCTGGTCTTTTTTCAACAGCTTAAACATTGGCTCACACGTGGCTGTAAGGTGAGATATGAACCGGGCAATGTAGTTCAACCTCCCCAAAAAGCCACGAACCTCTTTCTCTGTTTTTGGCGCTGGCATTTCTTGTATCGCTTTTATTTTTTCAGGATCGACCTCAATTCCTCTTTCACTAACAATGAACCCCAATAGCTTTCCAGATCTCACCCCGAATAGACCAGTTGCATAGGCTTTGTCCTGGCTCGCTGGGATTTATCCATGAATCCATGTCACAGTCGCTATCTCCATCTTCACTGTCAGACACAACATTAATCGTTTCAAAACTGACTCCACCTGGAGTAAACACAATCGGCCCCTTGAACTTTGGCGCGCTCTGTGATGAAGATGACGACGACGGGCGATACCCTAAGCCAAACTTGTCCTGCTTAATAGGAATCTCCAGAACTTGACCCCAACCTTTAGTTTCCCCGGCCTGAACTACCGCTTGGGCTTCTCTGTACGAAGACATGGCCATCTTTGGCCCACTGCTTATGACATGAGATTTGTCTCTGATCTGCACCCCTTCAAAAGCTTGGCACAATGTCTCATGGATCTCCCCATCCACTTCAACATATTGAATGATGACAGGTGACTTACCAGGATATCTTCCTCCCCATATACGGTGACAATGCTACCACCGACCATATACTTAAGCTTTTGGTGCAACGTAGACGTTACAGCCCCTGTAGAGTGAATCCAAGGTCGTCCAAGCAAACAACTATAAGCTGGTTGTATATCCATAATATAAAACACTGTATTGAACACTTATGGACCGACTTGGATTGGTAAAGTTAATTCTCCAAACACGGACCTTCTAGTCTCGTCAAAAGCTCTCACTACCAAGTCACTTGGTGTGCATATTATGCCTCGGGTATCTAGCTTCAAGAGTGCCTTCTTGGGCAAAACATTCAAGGAAGAACCAGTGTCAACAAGGACATGAGACATAACAGTGCCCCTACAGTCAACTGAAATATGCAATGCACTGCTGTGGTTGCGGCCCCTGGGTGTTAAATCAAAATCTGTAAAGCCAAGGCCATGCCCCGCGTTCACGTGCGCAATCACTCCTTCGAGCTGATTCATGGATATCTCCTGGGGTACATAAGCAGCGTCAAGAGCTTTCAGCAAAGCGTTCTGATGAGCTTCGAAACAAAGCAACAATGACAAAATCGAGATTTTGGAAGACGTCTACTGCAGATGATTGACAATTTTATAATCACTCTTCCGAATTAATCTCATAAATTCTTCCACATCTTTGGTAAAAGCCTCTTTTTCCTTCTCTTGAAAAGGTCCTTCTTCATTGACTTTACCCTTCCCCTTGGCAATTCTCTCAGCTTCTACTTCTAGTGACGCAAAAATTCTACCGCTGCGGGTTATGCCCCCTGCCCCGACAAGGTTATCAACTGACCCCACCGGCAGACTTTCCAGGTTAATTTTTTCTCCATTGCAGTAAACTTCCGCCCCATAATTCTAATGGATGGCTTTAGTGCTTTCATATAGAATGAGTCCTACTTTGGTTATAGTGATAGTCGGCCGCTTGGGAGGCGCCGATATCGTGACAGTCTTAAACGGGATCATAACTGTTTCAATTTCGCCCTGCTTTTCAGCTATTGCTTCAACAGGCTTCTCTTCAGCAGTGCGGTCGAATTGCAGCATTCCTTCATAAATCAGCCCCTGAATACCTCTTCACAAACTATCACAACCCTCAGGCCGGGATAAACAGTCAACACAATCTGTATCACAACCAGGGAACACTCCTCCTTTCAGCAACCTGCTCTTTACACAACCCAGAGGCGTCTTCAGTTCATCCACATTCATGACCAGATTCAGACTGGTCTCTTCTAAGATTGCACCCACCTGTGCAGAGCCGTGAGACGACATCGAATTTTTCTCAATGTTGGGTGCCTCATTACCAAAGTTTATAGCTTTGCTATCTATCAAATCTTGCACCTTGTGCTTGAATGCATGGCAATTCTCTATGCTGTGACCGGGTGCCCCGGAGTGGAATTCGCAATGTGCATTGGCATCATAACCAAAAGGAGGCGTGCCCTTCAACGGAACTAACGTCCTCTTCTCAACAAGCTGCAATTGTAATAGAGTTGGAAGAAGCTGAGCATACGGTAGTGGAGGTACATCAAATACTCTTTTCACGACCCTTTCTCTATCCTGAATTCTTCGTTGAGCAGGATGTTGCTGGCTCTGCTGCTACTGCTGTTGTTGTTGCGGTACGAGAATTGTCACACTAGCAATTTGTTGCTGACGGTATTGGTTTCGACCTCTACCTCTTCCTCGGGAGCTGTATACTGAATTAGTATCCCCCTGTCTCTTGTTCCCAAAAACCTTTTTACCACCTCCAGTTGAGGCTGATTCTCCTGCTTGAATCTTACCGATATTAACGCCGTTCTCTATACGTTCTCCCAAGAGTGTCATCTCAGAAAAATTAGCCGTCGTACAATTGATAAGCCTGTCATAATACAACCCATAGAAAGTGCCCACAAAAATATCCACCAACCCACGCTCTACCATGGGTGGGTGCACCCTAGCTGCAAGCTCACGCCACCTCTGGGCGTACTCTTTAAAACTCTCGCCACTCTTCTGAGAAAGATTTTGGAGTTGGACCCTGTTCGGTGCAAGGTCGCTGTTATATTGGTAATGCTTTACAAAGGCTTTCGCCAACTCCTTCCAGCTACCAATCTGAGTAGGCTCTAACCCCATGTACCATTCCAATGACGGTCCGGACAAGCTATCCTGGAAAAAATGCATCAGCATCTTTTCATCATCAGAATAAGCGGACATTCTTCGATAATAAGACCGTACATGAACTCTTGGGCAAGTATCCCCCTTATACTTGTCGAAAGTAGGCGCTTTGAACTTGAGTGGCACCCTCAAGCCAGGAACCAACCCCATATTAGCCATGTCCAACCCCGTGGAATTCTGATTGGCAAGATTCCTCATTTGTTCCTCTAACATCTTGAACCTTCGGTCATTGTCAGTGGGCATCTCAAGATCCCTGCCTGGCGGAGGGAAAGCATCCTCTTGACGATCCTCGCCCCAGTGAGAATCCCCGTTATCATACCCAGCATAAGCAGCATTAGGACCGAAGCCAGTCTGATTGAACCTGGGACCATACCCCACATTACCAAAACCCTGATTGCCAATACCCGACCCAAAACCAGCGTTGTAGGCACCCATTCCAACACCATTGTTGCTTGCGTTGCCAAAACCTGCGTTACCAAAGCCCTGATTTCCACCACCAAAACCAGCATTGCCAACACCAATACCCACACTAGTGTTTCCAACACCAAAACCAGCATTCCCAGTTCCAACATTAAAACCAACATTTCCAGCACCAATATTTCCGTTGGTTTCCACATGCCCGTTACCATTACCAGTCATATTCCCATTCCCAGCTCTATTACCGTTCTCAGTCGTATTGAGGACAACCACCGGTACAACATCACTCGCCAGGGGAGTCTCGCCATGAGGAGGATCAATAGCAACCCTGCCATGTAGCACACCGTTACCATCGACTCGTGCAATCAGAGGCTGCACCAGAGTCTGAAGCTGCTCTTGGCCCTTGGCCACAGTTTCCATCACTTGCATGAACTGCGCCATCCAGTCGCGCATCTCCTGCATCTCAGTTTGCATTTGATCCATAGCTTTCTTGCAGTTACTTCTCGTAGAGTAGCGATGAATTCGCTGATCGGCAATCCTGAAACCTGCATCGACAGAGGGTTAGGAGAACAACTCAAGGTACCTGCTATGCAAATGATTTATGCAAATGCAAACGTGTGTATATGTGTTAGGGAGATTTCTCCCCCGATTCTAGTGCCAGAGTGCCAGTGCTGATAACAAGAAGTCCGGATCCAGTCATTGAAATAACATCTCATATATATAAGGCCCAACAAGGCAGCAATACAATGTCACTGAATACATGGGGAATCAACAGCATGACCTCGACCAACAAGCCTGGTGATGGTCAGCCTACAACAAAGCTCAGAAAAATACAAAGGGTTACAGAGATAGTCAAGTGAGACATCGAGCGCGAAACTCTTCTAGCAACTCTTTTGTCTTGGGATGATCAGGCCGAGTGAGTAACCCTTCAACAAGCAACTCCCTCTGCATAATAGTGCACTGGAGACCTTCAACAGAATCTTCCCACGCGCCTTGGCCAAAACAGTCTTCTAACCTTCGCTTCTTAGACTCAAACATCTGCTTGCGATCTTTCAGGTTAGCGATAGCTTTGTTTAGCATGTCTTCAGTGGCATATCTGCGAGCAGTTTCCTCATCAAACTTCTTCTCGTCGGCCTTCACCTGAGCCTTCAATTTGGAGATCTGCTGTTTCAGTTTGTCCTCCCGCTCTTTGTTGCTGGCTATAGTGGCATTCCACTGCTGGTTGAATTTGGATATTCTCCGGTATGCTTCATCCAGATTCTGCTTCTTGGTGGCAAGCACATCGTTGACAGATTTGAAGTCCAGACCCAAACATTCCCGGTCAGCTATCTGCTTGGTCAAGTCCGTGCCTAACCGGTTTACCAGCTCTGTCTGCTTTTTGAAGGAGTGGAAGGCTTCATTTCTCTCGCTCCTAAGCTGTGCCAGCTCTTTCTCCAACTCTTCATTGGCCTTTTTTTGTTCTTCCTTCTCAGCTAACACCTGATTATACTGCTGAATAGACACTGTAGTAGGCTCTTCAACCACTGGAGGGCACTCTTGCTTAGCAGGTGGAAAAGGCATCCCTATGGTCTCTGCCCTGCTCTTAATCCATGTCATATAAGGAGCATACGCTTGGCTATTGCTCTTACCCAACAATGATTTCCCTCGTTTGCTGACGTCATTCCAGGCATGCTGAAGCTTAGCTAACATATCCCCCTCTAGGAGCCTTGTGAGGTACAAAGATTCCTGTACCTCTTCGTCTTTTGGCGGACCTCTCAAAGCATATGCAATCTGTCTGACGAGTAGAGAGGGATTATAGTTGATACAGCCCTTCTTCCAATCAAAGGCACATTCAGAAAACCACTGCAGCTGAAGATAATTTCAGTACCCAACATATCTCGATCAAACCAAACGATGCTCTCTGCTGATAAACCCATCAAGCGCTCAGACCACTCAGCTGTGGCTACAGATGAAGCAAAGAGACCCTTCTTAGGCATGTGACTATCAAACCATCTGTAGAGTAAGGGCACACAACATGATACATTCTTACCTCTTCTATTTTCGTTCTTGTAATGGACGGAATGATACACATTGCTAATCATGGTAGGAACTGGATTCCCTGATGCAAAGATATGGAAGGCTTCCAAGTCTACAAAATCAGGCATGTTGGGAAACAAAATGATGCCATAAATGCAGAGGGCAAGAATAGCGTTGAATACAATCCAACAACCGTCTTTAGCACATTGTTGCGCTTTCCCAACTAGGAACTGCAGAGAAAATCCAGGAACCCCATTCCAACTGGACAGGAGCAACTCAGAGGCATCCAGATGAAGAGCAAGAGCTAGATTGGCCAGATTAGGCTTAGCATCCATGTGAACAAACAACATCTGATTCTTAATAGGTACACCCAACAACTCAGCATACTCCTCTAATGTAGGTGCAAGAATGAAGTCCGGAAAAGTGAAGCATCTCATTGGAGGGTCATAGAACTGTAGCAAGGCATACAACCCATTCAACTCATATACCGAAGGTTTACGAACCAGACTGAGCAGCTTTCCATAAGATTTTCTGAATTCCCCTCTCACTGTATCATCTGCCAAGGCAATCAAACTGGACAACAAAGGAACATCTGAGGTAGGGAGCTTGTAGGCCACATTCTTCTTCAAAGATCCCATACTAGCATAACAGAAGGCAAGAATGACCGGAACCGGGGGATAATGAATGCACCTGCAACACAGACACACGTTAATGATATGCAAATGATTATGCAAAATGCAATCATGCAACAGGGGATCAAGATTGTGCTGCTGAGGAGACCGAGGCTCTGTTTCAACACAATCACAACTGCTCTGATAATACAACCCTGAAGAGGACCAATAATTAGGCACTGTCGAGAACAACCACATCTCTGATGATAAGAACCCTCTGAACCCAACAATACTGATACACTGTCAAGAAAACCAGTTAGTCTGAAGGTTAAGGTTTCCTGCAATAACCCGACCCCGCTCACAGGTATGGACCTAGTCACTGATAAGGTATGGCATCCTATGCGTTTCCCAGCGTCACAGACTTTCAAGAAACGATGATACGATACCCAGAAGGTGTGGCATCATCATCTCTTGAAGTGGCCTCACTCGGCTGATTCACAAATGATCGGTCCCCAGAGTCGACAATCCTCCAAACCAACAACCCTCAAGCCCAAAGGGCCGGAAAAGAAGTCAACCGGGAGAATCTCGTCTGAGCGTGGATTTCGTGAGACACTAGTACCTGCAAAGTAAGCACGCGCCTACTACTTTCCACAACTACTACTAGGTATACACTCAAGCCTGGGTCTGGCTTATCACTCATCAGAGCCCCTACCCACAACAGCACAATAATGATATCATACTAAAAATAAAATGCGATAAATAAAACCCAACAGGTAAACACACAAGCGCTAGGATTGACTCGCATAGGGAACCAGAGTCCCCAGCAGAGTCGCCAGCTGTCGCTACCGCGAAAATAAGGTGCCGACAAATCAGAAGAGTCGCCATCTTTCGTTAATTATCTCACAGAAAGGGAAAGGAAACAATCAGAAAAACTTGACGAAAAGGTATAAGACAAGGTCATCACAATCAATGTCTGGATTCGGGAGTCGGTTACGCAAGGGGAAGGTATTAACACCCCTCACGTCCATCGTACTCGATGGGGTCCACGCTTATTGTGTTTATCTAACGGGTTGATTTATCTATCTATCTAAAAGTCTGGTCTGAAAAGAAAAGAAAATGACTCGGCAGAACACAACAGTTTTATGCCTACGTATTCCCGTTTGGAACGAGAAATCAGAGTCGACGTAGTTCGCCTAACTACGGGTTACGGGGGAAGGTTTCTCGCCGAGATATCGTATCTCGTGCCTACGTACTTTCACAAGGCGTGAAAGATTAGAGCAAACGTAGTTCAGGACAACAAGAGACACAGGTTTGTCCTTTTTTATCCGAGTAGGGTTAACAGACGGTTCCAACAGTTGGTGTATGCAGCTCACTCGACGGAGACTAAGGCGTTTATCGTTTGCGGTAGAATCGAGAGTTAACAGAACTCTCCTTCTGAAAAGGGTTTCCAAGGATTAAAGGTCCAAGAGGACAAAAAGATGTTTGATCTTTGTTTTTTGTCTTTTAGAAGAAGTGTTTTTTATGGATGTTTGCAACCAATATCGCACTAGAGACTATGACCTGAGAGTGAATGCGTCGCATGTCACCCAAAGGGTGCCATACTAAACATCCAAGCTGTTGGAAAGAAACTCTCAAATAACCCTTTCTCAAGTAGCTTAAGGCTCGTAGCGTACGACATTAATTAACCTTTATTACTGTATTTTGATTTGTTTGAAGATGAGAAGAGAAAGGACGCACTAAAGGGGAACTGATCCAATCCTAAAGTTGTCATGCAAAGTTGATCCTCTGATTGAGGTTAGGAGGGAACTACCTAATGTTATCATGCATGGTTAGAACCCTAATGTCTGTCATAACTTCTCTTGAACAAGAGAAGTCAGAGTTCCTAGGGGAACATGGCAAAGGAAAGCAACAACAAAAGAAATAACTGTAAAGAAACAACTGTAAGTAAAATGCATGCAATGCAGAAATACAAGCAGAAGAAGTCAAACTCAACTTCTAGATCAAGCAAGCCAGAGGCAACATACAACACAGGCAAGGGAGACAGACTCAACCTTAAGCCAGCAAGCAAAGCCAAGCAATAACAGTCAAGCAGAGGGAGACAGGCTCAACCTCTAATGCAAACAAGCAAAGGGAGACACTCAACCTTTAGGATGCTCTTAGGCCTAGAATCATCTACATGAGGCCTAGTCTAATGCAACACACCAAACAGTCACACAAGCAATAGCACATCAATCAGAAAATACAGCAGACAAACAACAGACAAAATAGCTCAACAGCAAAGTAGATCAACAACAAAACAATCAAACAGTCTGCAAAACAACTTCAAGTCCAAGCCATCTTCAAGAGAAGGAAATGAAAGCTTCAACTCCAAGCTCCAACAAGAGAGAAGAGAGTTAACATCAAGATTATTTCCTGATGATGGGAAGCATGATGGAAACCAAGGGAATCCATCATGGCACTCAACCATACATCTGAGATAGGCATCCTCAAAGGTTTTACCTCTTGTGATATGCCACACATCCTTCCAAAGGAAAGATGAGGCTTCCACATAGGGACCTTGAATCATAGGATGGGAATGGAAAGAAATCAAAGCAATCCATGTTTATTTGGAGAAAGAGAAAACAAACTAAAGCTCTTCCTAAACCCTAATTGATTAAGCTACAAGAAAGATACTAAAAGGAGGTCTAAACACCAAAACCAAACACCGCAATCAAGCAAACAGAACCTTCTATATGTCTAAAACACTATCCAAAAGGAATGGGAAATTGATCTTATGCTATGGGCCACCATTGGGGTTCAACTAGTGCAAGTGTTATGTTGAAGGCATCTTAAAACTAGCCTAAGTATTAAATCTATTTAAAATACTAAAACTACTTCTAAAATCCTATAAAATTTTCTATGGGAACCTAAATGCATTAGGTATCTATAGTAAAAGGACCAGGGCCTAAATCAATGGGAAAAGCCACTAAAGAAATCCTAAACTTAAAGTTGTCAAAGGGAAACCCTAAAATGGAAGGTCATGGGAACCTAATCCAAAACAGAACCTAAAGTTATATAAAAATTATGAAATAATTCCTAAGGGATCATGCATCTCTATACTAGCAACCAGAAAAAAAATATCACTCAAATTCCATACCAAATGATCATACAAAAATCAGCAAGAAAATGAAGAATTATGCAAAAATTAAAGAATTAAACAAAATGCAAAAAATCAAATTAAATTGAAAATTGCATGAAAATAGAATGTAACAGAACCAAAAAATCAGAAATTAAATCTAGATTATCCATATATTTTTATCATATTTTTCTGATCAAAATTGGAATTATTGTGAATTAAAAATGAAACAAGCAATTAAAATAAAAAGCAAAAATCAATTAAAAGAAATAAAAGCTGAGAATTAATCAGGAGCGCTGGATGAAGTGACTTGGTATGCTAATCTGAAGGATCAGGGTTTGCCACCTAATAAATGAAACAGTGCGTTTTTGGGAAGTCCAAGTCAATATCAGAATTAGATCTCACTCGTTGGATCTGATTACAAAGTCTTCGTTTCAACTCCATCCAATGGTCCATACTTCGTCTTCTTCATTCAAACCTCAGAAGGAGGGAAAATAACAGCGGTGGCCGGAGAACAACGCCAGTCGTCTTCTCTGGCGAGACTTCATGTACAGGCGATCAAAACACTTCAAACCTTATATGAACTTCTTCATATTTTCACCAAGATTCCAAATATGCTATCCATTCATCCTAATTCTTCATGCATTTCAAAATTCGAACATAAACAGAAATCACTCCATAATTTTGATCATCATCAAAGCTCAATCTAAAGCCATGGATCAATTCCTCATGCTTCATAGATTATCTTGAACTAATCAAATCATGCTAACACCTTAAGATCAAAGAGCTTCGAAGCCAAACAGAAAGTTGATCACATCCTAATTTGTCTCTAAACTCCACAATTTTGATCCAGAATCCATCTATAATCTCTCATAAACCTTAACCTCATGCTAAAACATGCTAGATCATCATGAATCTACAACAATTTTGAAAGTTGCATACCTGAGTTGCAACTTCAAATTGGACCAGTTAGGGCATGATCCTTGACTTTAAACTGTGCAGATACACTCTATGATTGATGCTGAAGATGATTTGATCCTCAATTTGCCTTGAATTACTCTTGAAATGAAAACACGATTTGCACCTGCTCCCTTGAAATTCACTTTGCACTCTCTGGTTCTAGCTTCAAATTAACACCAACCTTGCACTGAACCTTCTCATGAACTTATATAGAATTGATTTTGATGATTTGGAGGCCCATTGGAGGCCCAAACAGTGAGATCCAATTTTTCACTTTTGCTTGAAAATTCAATCATGGTGTACACGATTCTCCCTCAATTCCTTCCACAAGAAGCTTCCTCTATAATCTTTATGGACTGTGGAGAGTGTATAGATCAATTTGAGAGCTTAATCCTATCATATGGCCAAGGTTGGATATGTTTCTTCCTCATGAAGTATCAAAGTGAAACACCATGAATTAGGCCTCAAATAGATTTTTTAATATTTCCATTATGTTCAAAATGATACTTCTGATCAAAATGAGCACTCATTTGCATTGGTTTGAACACATATGAATTAATTTGGATTTTTTCACTTAAATGCCTTTAAATTCCCCTTTTGTCAAATTTTTCAAACCAAGTCTCACCCTAAGGCAAATCAAAGCCTCATGGATACATGGTTGACCTAAAAATGCCATTTTGAACAAGTTTTGTGTTGGACAAAACTTCATTTGAGAGGTGCAAGATAGAGAAAATGACCTATAATGCCAAATGACCTATAATCTCACTTTCCCAAAATACCCCTAACTTGTAAACCTCATAACTTGAGTTCTACAAATCAGATGGGAGACTTCTAGTACAATTTGGAAAGCTAAGATCAATACCTACAACTTTCATGTTAGCCAAAAGTTGAGGAGAAACACCCTTCTAGGTCAAAAGTTCCTTCGAAGTTGGTTGACTTTTGCAGACAAATTTCACATTCATCTGATGACCTGTAACTTGTCAGGATCATAACTTGAGTTCTATAAATCCAATGGAAGACTTCTAGTACTCAAATTAAATCTAAGAGTATGCTCTACAAGTTTCATGTTAGCCAAAAGTTGAGATGAGACTTGTATCTTGAGATAAGTGGTCTTGAAGTTAGGCACCAAATAGGGGATTTTACCCTGAGAACCCTAGTTTAGCAACTCCTCACACTTTGAATTCTTCCTGAATTAATCTTGGAATATCACCTCATGTATCTCAACACAACTCTCCATGATTAAAAAGACTTATAATTGAGCTTTGATCCTCTTCAATTGCACAGTTGACTTAGGGTTACTCAGATGAAAACCCTAATTGTAACACCTTCCACTGTGGCTCTTCACACTTAGCATAATGACTTGACTGAGCTCTACCATGACCCTCAAGACACTCCATGATCTCTATCCACATACCCTATCCATGCGCAAGGCCTCACAACCCACTGATGGTCTTCCATTGGTCCTCAGGTTAGGAGATGAACCCTATACAAGCAGTCAAACTTCTCAAGAGCATAAACCACCTCCTGATGACTTTAATGACTTCTCAAGCTTGAACAAAACCTCTAGCTAGGCTCCTCTTGATATAAAACATACTTGATCCCCTGCTAAATGAATAATTCTATGCTATGCAAATTCTAAAACAATGCAATGCTAATGCAATGAAACATAAACCAGGTGAGAAAAAGGTTAGGCAAATTTTAGGGTGCAACAGCTTGGACCTAGTAAGATGAACTTCTATGGAGTTCATTCTTTCAAGGTAGAAGTCATATAGATATGAAGAAGACTCCGAATTTGTCCGAAAAGAAAGGAAAATGCTTAGGAGATGAAAGGATAAATCAATGTCAACCCTCAAGTAGACACTGAGTAACTCACAGAGGTCGCTATCACCAAAAGGATGATAGTACATACACAACTCCAATATCTGACACCAAAAGGATAATAGACCTATCACCAAAAGGATGATAGTAAACTCACACAACTCCGGCACCAAAAGGATGACGGATCTACCACTAAAAGGATGATAAAGAACATACGCATACAATCCCAACACCAAAAGGATGACAGGTCTATCACCAAAAAGGAAGATAGAGAACTTGTAACAACCCAATTTTCAGTAATTAATTATTTATATTAATTAAATGATTTAAGAGGATTGTTTGATTAATGTATGATAAATTAAATGAATTATTAGATGTTGGAGAGAATTAGAAGGGAAATACTTATAAGGAAAAATGAAGAGAAAGGAAGAAGATAGAAATTAAGAGAAAGAAAAAGAAAGATAGAGGAAGAAGGAGAAGAAGAAAAAGTTGGAAAAGCTCAAGAACAACTCTCAAGCATCGATTAATCGAGGTAAGGGTGTGGAATATCATTATCTAGTCAATGTCTATGATTATGTATGCTTGGGTTAGATTGTTGGTTGTTTTTCTACAACTTCCATTTTAGGGCAAATTGGATTTTAATCGACAGAAACCGAGTTTTAACGGTAGAAACTGGAAATAAGTGATATAAATTAGTCGAGGGAGGTTATACTAAGACTATGGAACTGGTTTGGTGAGAATCGGTCGGTTTTGTGAGGAGTTGAGGACTTGGTGACAGTGGGAATTTTCTGAATTCGCAGACATTCGCTAGCACCTTCGCTAGGCGAACAGGTGGCGAACATTTGCTAGCAACTCGTTGAGCGAATGGTTAGCGAGAGGTCCCAGACTTGGGCATAATGGATTTGAGGTTCTTCGCTGGTAGCGAATGGGGCAGCGAAGGTTCACCAGGACCTCGCTGTAGCAAGCTAGGTAGTGAAGCAAGTCAGTAGCTTCTGTTTGCCTTCGCGAGCTCGTTTGCTAGGCGAACAGATAGCGAGTATTCGCTAGGGACTCACTAGGCGAGCAAGCCAGCAAGCGTGACAGCATTTTGTTTTCTTGTGATTCCATTCCATGCTGATTTCTTTGTTTGGAAGTGTTTAATCCTTGTTGGAAATGAGTAATTGTATACTGCGAAATATATGTTGTGGGTAGCCGTAAGGCGTGAATCTTAGATTGTGGAATTGATTATGAATAAATATTGTTTGTATGAGATTGTATGAATAGAATGCATGAGAACATTATGAATATGTGTGCATTTCTTGATAAATGTATCGATGATATATGAATATGTTGTGTGTGCAATTATGTTATAATTCTTGTGTGATGAATTATGTGAATGCATGGGATTAAGATCCGAGACGGTCTTAAGTGCATTTGGTGGTCGATTGCATATGCATCATTTAGTCAAGAGGCAATATTTTCTAGTTTCGTGGAGACTAGTGACTTGTTCCAAACCTAGAAGGGTGGGTTTGAAAGCTTAGGGAACGAGCTTTGTTATTATCGGTCTAGAAGGGTGGATCCGGTTTAAGTGTAAAAACCAAAAAATGATAACAAGTGTTGGTACCACATGGCATGAGTTGCATTGAGTCACATGATTAACGTGTATTGTTGTATGAAAGTTTGCATTTATGTGAAGTATTGAATTGAGAATTATGGATGTATGCATGATGAAATGTGCTTGATGATTATCCATGTTTGTTTACACTTATGTTGTGATGTATATTTGTATATGTATATTTTGATAATATGTTGTAAAAATGAATGATAAGGTGAACCAAACTGAATTATGTATCTAAATGATAACATGTCTTAAGTAATTCAATGTTTTAATCTTCCGCTTTTATTTCTAAATATTGAGTTGTGGGTGTAAGGACTAAGTTCATCTGTTGAACTACCCCACCGTTGCATGTCTTTTATATAGCAGGTGATGTATGTTATTTTGGTGAATGATGTGGTATACTTCTTTTATACCATGCTTCAAATTTGCTCTGATGAAATTTTATTATGTGATTTATTTTATTTGTTTATTTGGGGGTATAGAAGGGGGTGTTACATTAATTGGTATCAGAGCAGGTCGGTCTGTTGACCAAGTTGTTAATGTATTATTCCCCATTTGCATTTTGGTACGTGTGTAGTACTATCAATATGGTTGTTCTAATGAAGGTTTGTTGTGGGAATCAAGAACGATGGTTGCAGGTAGGAATGGCGAAGCAATTGCAGAGGCTTTGACGAGGTTGGCGGGAGCAATTGGGCAGAATCCTAAGCCGGTGTGAATATTAGAAACCATGCTGATGATGAGTTCCATGCTTTGGAGAGGTTTCAAAGGAATAATCCACCAGTTTTCAAGGGAACCCATGAGCCTGACAAAGCGCAAGTTTGGTTTAAAGCTATAGAGAAGATCTTTCGGGTTATGAATTGTTCGGATGCACAGAGGGTGCAGTTTGGCACTCATATGCTCGAAGAGGAAGCTTAGGATTGGTGGGGTAATACTCGCCAAAGGTTTGAAGAAAATGATATGGTGATTACTTGGGATCTTTTTAGGGAAACATTTCTGGAGAAGTATTTTCCAGAAGAAATGCGTGGAAAGAAGGAAATTGAGTTTCTTGAGTTGAAGCAGGGTAACTCAACTATGGCCAAGTATGCGGCGAGATTTGAGGAGTTGATTAAGTTTTGTCCTCATTATAATACTGTTAATGCTTATCCAAGTGTCTCAAGTTTGTGAATGGTTTGAGGCCGGAAATTAAGCAAGCTGTTGGTTATCAGGAGATTAGGCGATTCTCGGAACTGGTGAACAAGAGCAGGATTTATGATGAAGATAGTAGGGCTCGGTCTAGCCACTACAAGAATTTAAGTGAAAAGAAAGGAAAAGGTCAATTTAGAGGAAAGCCGTATGTGACTCCAGCAGAGAAAGGGAAGCAGAAAGTTGGTTTCGGCAAGAAGCCAAGTGGGGGAGGAGTTTCCACTCTGGTGAGATGTTTTAGATGCAGTGAAGAGGGACATCATGCTCCCAAGTGCAAAAGTGTTGATCATAAATGTTTTAAGTGTGGGAAGCCAGGCCACAAAGCTCTAGAGTGTAGAAGCGGCGTGAATGTGACTTGCTATAACTGTGGTGAGCAAGGGCATATTAGTACCAAGTGTGATAAGCCAAAGAAGACTCAAGGGAGTGGGAAGGTGTTTGCTCTATTAGGGTCGGAGACTGCTAATGATGATCGATTGATCCGAGATACGTGTTTCATTAATGGTATACCTTTGATCGCTATAATTGATACTGGAGCTACGCATTCTTTTATTTCTTTGGATTGTGTTAAAAGATTAAGTCTTGAGTTGTCAGTCATGAGCGGAGATATGGTTATTGATACTCCTGCTATGGGTTCGGTAACTACCTCATATGTGTGTTTGAATTGTCCGTTGAGTATTTTTGGTAAGGATTTTGGAGTTGATTTAGTGTGTCTTCACCTAGATCAACCTGATGTTATCCTGGGGATGAATTGGTTGGAATTCAATCGTGTTTATATTAACTGTTTTGACAAAACAATTATTTTTCCTGAACCTGAGAAGGAAGAAGATTTGTTTATAACTGCTAAGCAAGTGAAGGAATCACTGCAAGAAGGTGCTAAGGTATTCTTGTTAATGGCAACGGTGAGTGTTGGTGAAAGTGGATCGATTGATGCTTTGCCAATTATCTGTGAGTTTCTGGAATTTTTTCCTGAGGAGATAATAGATTTACCGCCGGAACGAGAAATAGAGTTTGTGATTGACCTAATTCCTGGAACTATTCTGATATCGATGGCTCCATATCGTATGTCCGCATCGGAATTGAAAGAGTTGAAGAGTCAACTTGAAGAGCTACTTGAGAAGAGGTTTATTCGTCCGAGTGTGTCACCGTGGGGTGCACCGGTGTTGTTTAAGAAGAAGGAAGGTTCTGTGAGGCTCTGCGTGGATTACAGACAACTGAACAAGGTGACTATCAAGAATAAGTATCCACTTTCGAGGATTGGCGATTTGATGGATCAGTTGGTTGATGCGAGTGTGTTCAGTAAGATATATTTGAGATCTGGGTATCATCAGATTTGCGTGAAGGCTGGAGATATTCAAAAGACTGCTTTTAGAATGAGGTATGGACACTATGAGTATTTTGTGATGCCATTTGGTGTGACTAATGCACCAGGTGTATTTATGGAGTACATGAATAGGATTTTCCATCCTTATTTGGACATGTTTGTGGTGGTGTTCATTGATAATATTTTGATTTATTCGCTGAGCGAAGAAGAGCATGTCGAGCATCTGAGGATTGTGTTATCTGTATTGAAAGAGAAGCGTTTGTATGCTAAACTTTCCAAGTTTGAATTTTGGTTGAAGGAGGTGAGTTTCCTTGGTCATGTGATTTCGAGTAGAGGTATTGCAGTGGATCCGTCGAAGGTTGAAGCGGTATCGCAATGGGAGACTCCGAAATCAGTTTTTGAGATTAGAAGTTTTCTTGGGTTGGCGGGATATTATCGGAAATTTATTGAGGGATTTGCCAAGTTATCATTGCCATTGACGTAGTTGACTAGGAAAAGTCAAGCTTTTGTGTGGGATGCAAATTTTGAAGGAAGTTTCCAAGAGCTTAAGTGAAGATTGACGACAGCTCCTATTTTGATTTTCCCGAATCCGACAGAACCGTTTGTTGTGTATTGTGATGCTTCTTTGATGGGTTTAGGAGGTGTGTTGATACAAGATAAACAAGTTGTAGCTTATGCTTCGAGGCAACTCAGAGTGCATGAGAAGAATTATCCGACGCATGATTTAGAGTTGGCCGCTGTTGTATTTGTGCTGGAACTTTGGAGGCACTATTTGTTTGGTTCAAGATTTGAGGTGTTTAGTGATCATAAGAGTTTGAAGTATCTTTTTGATCAGAAAGAATTGAATGCAAGGAAAAGGAGATGGTTAGAACTTCTGAAAGATTTTGATTTTGGTTTGAATTACCATCCAGGTAAAGCAAACGTGGTAGCTGACGCGTTGAGTAGGAAATCGTTGCATATGTCGATGATGATGGTAAAAGAGTTGGAATTGATTGAGCAATTTCGTGATTTGAGTTTGGTGTGTGAGAAGACTTCTTATGGAGTTAAGCTGGGTATGTTAAAGCTTACTAGTGGTATTCTGGATGAGATTCGAGAAGGACAGAAATCTGATTTGAGTTTAGTTGATCGGTTGACTTTGATCAATCAAGGTCGAGGTAGTGATTTTCAGATTGATGAGGACGGTATCATGAGGTGTCATGATCGGGTTTGTGTTCCTGATGTTGTTGAGCTGAAGAAGAGTATTCTTGAGGAAGGACATCATAGTGGATTAAGTATTCATCCGGGTGCTGCTAAGTTGTATCAAGATTTGAAGAAAGTATTTTGGTGGCCTCGCATGAAGAAAGATATTGCCGAGTTTGTGTATTCTTGTTTGACTTGTTAGAAGTCAAAGATTGAGCATCAGAAACTGTCGGGTTTGATGAAACCGTTGTTTATTCATGAGTGGAAATGGGATAGCATTTCTATGGATTTTGTCTCTGGTTTACCAAGGACGCCGAGTAACTTTGAAGCTATTTGGGTTATTGTGGATAGATTGACCAAATCTGCACACTTTATTCCTATGCAAATGGGTTACCCGTTGGAGAGGTTGGCAAATCTGTACATTGAGAGGATTGTTAGTTTGCATGGTATTCCGTCTAGCATTGTGTTAGATAGAGATCCGAGGTTTACTTCGAGATTTTGGGAAGGGTTGCAAAGTGCTTTGGTTACGAAGTTGCGTTTGAGTTCAACTTATCATCCACAGACCGATGGTCAGACTGAGAGGACGATTCAATCACTTGAGTATCTTTTGAGAGCTTGTGTGTTGGAGAAGGGAGGAGCTTGGGATAGCTACTTAACTTTGATTGAATTTACTTACAACAACAGTTTTCATTCGAGTATTGGAATGGCACCGTTTGATGCATTGTATGATAGACGGTGTAGAACGCCATTGTGTTGGTATGAATCTGGAGAGAGTTCTGTGGTTGGACCCGAGATAGTCCAGCAGACTACCGATAAGATTAAGATGATTCAGGAGAAGATGAAGATTTCTCAGAGTCGTCAGAAGAGTTATCATGACAAGAGGAGGAAGGCACTTGAATTTTAAGAGGGAGATCATGTGTTTCTTCGAGTTACTCCTATGACTAGTGTTGGTAGGGCATTGAAGTCGCGTAAGTCGACACCGTGTGTTATTGGTCCTTATCAGATTTTGCAGAAGATAGGGGAGGTAGCCTATCGTGTCGCTTTGCCGCCGTCGCTTGCTAATCTTCATGACGTGTTCCATGTATCTCAGTTGAGAAAATACATTGCGGATCCGTCTCATCTAGTCCATGTAGATGATGTGCAGGTGAGAGATAACCTGACAGTGGAGACATCACCTACGCGGATAGAGGATCGAGAGTTGAAGAAACTTCGAGGAAAAGATATTGCTTTGGTGAAGGTCGCTTGGGGAGGATCGGCTGGAGGAAGTGTGACTCGGGAACTGGAGAGTCAGATGAGGGAGTCTTATCCAGAGTTGTTCGAATCAGGTAACATTTCGAGGACGAAAATTCCTAAAGTGGGGGATAGTTGTAACAGCCTAATTTTCACTAATTAATTATTTATATTAATTAAATGATTTAAGAGGATTGTTTGATTAATTTATGATTAATTAAATGAATTATTAGATATTGGAGAGAATTAGAAGGGAAAGACTTATAAGGAATACTGGAGAGAAAGGAAGAAGATAGAAATTAAGAGAAAGAAAAAAGAAAGATAGAGGAAGAAGGAGAAAGAGAAGGAGAAGAATAAAAAGTTGGAAAAGCTCAAGAACAACTCTCAAGCATCGATTAATCGAGGTAAGGGTGTGGAATATCATTATCTAGTCAATGTCTATGATTATGTATGCTTGGGTTAGATTGTTGGTTGTTTTTCTACAACTTCCATTTTAGGGAAAATTGGATTTTAATCGACAGAAACCGAGTTTTAACGGTAGAAACTGGAAATAAGTGATATAAATTAGTTGAGGGAGGTTATACTAAGACTATGGAACTGGTTTGGTGAGAATCGGTCGGTTTTGTGAGGAGTTGAGGACTTGGTGGCAGTGGGAATTTTCTGAATTCGCAGACATTCTCTAGCACCTTCGCTAGGCGAACAGGTGGCGAATATTCGCTAGCAACTCGCTGAGTGAATGGTTAGCGAGAGGTCCCAGACTTGGGCAGAATGGGTTTGAGGTTCTTCACTGGTAGCGAATGGGGCAGCGAAGGTTCGCCAGGACTTCGCTGTAGCGAGCTAGGTAGCGAAGCAAGTCAGTAGCTTCTATTTGCCTTCGCGAGCTCGTTCCCTAGGCGAACAGATAGCGAGTATTCGCTAGGGACTCTCTAGGCGAGCAAGCCAGCGAGCGTGACAACATTTTGTTTTCTTGTGATTCTATTCCATGTTGATTTCTTTGTTCGGCTGTGTTTAATCCTTGTTGGAAATGAGTAATTGTATACTGCGAAATATATGTTGTGGGTAGCCGTAAGGCGTGAATCCTAGATTGTGGAATTGATTATGATTACATATTGTTTATATGAGATTGTATGAATAGAATGCATGAGAACATTGTGAATATGTGTGCATTGCTTGATAAATGTATCGATGATATATGAATATGTTGTGTGTGCAATTATGTTATAATTCTTGTGTGATGAATTATGTGAATGCATGGGATTAAGATGCGAGACGGTCTTAAGTGCATTTGGTGGTAGATTGCATATGCATCATTTAGTCAAGAGGCAATGTTTGCTAGTTTCGTGGAGACTAGTGACTTGTCCCAAACCTTGAAGGGTGGGTTTGAAAGCTTAGGGAACGAGCTTTGTTGTTATCGGTCTAGAAGGGTGGATCCGGTTTAAGTGTAAAAACCAAAAAATGATAACAAGTGTTGGTACCACATGGCATGAGTTGCATTGAGTCACATGATTAACGTGTATTGTTGTATGAAAGTTTACCTTTATGTGAAGTATTGAATTGAGAATTATGGATGTATGCATGATGAAATGTGCTTGATGATTATCCATGTTTGTTTACACTTATGTTGTGATGTATATTATGGTTGGAATGAATTGTAGTGAGAAATGCGAAAGTATGTGTTTTATACTTGTGTATGTATATAATTATATGCTTTGACTATTATGATAATATTTCTCACCCTTCTGCTGTTTCATAATGCTCTATGAGGCATTGCAGATTAGGTTGCTGGAGGTCTTTTGTGAAGTTTAGCTTCATCATTTTGGTCGGTTATGCTCTGATATGTAGCACCGGGTAGTTAGGATTGTATAGTATTCGTTTGGAATACATTTGTGTATGTATCTTTTGATAATGTGTTGTAAAAATGAATGATAAGGTGAACCAAACTGAATTATGTATCTAAATGATAACATGTCTTAAGTAATTCAATGTTTTAATCTTTCGCTTTTACTTCTAAATATTGAGTTGTGGGTTTAAGGACTAAGTTCAGCTGTTGAACTACCCCACCGTTGCATGTCTTTTATATAGCAGGTGATGTATGTTATTTTGGTGAATGATGTGGCATACTTCTTTTATACCATGCTTCAAATTTGCTCTGATGAAATTTTATTATGTGATTTATTTTATTTGTTTATTTGGGGGTATAGAAGGGGGTGTTACAGAACTCACATAGAATCTGGCACCAAAAGGATGAGAGACCTATCACCAAAAGGATGATAGTACATACATAGCTCCGACACCAAAAGGATGACGGATCTATCACCAAAAGGATGATAGTGAACAGACACCTCCGACACCAAAAGGATGACGGATCTCTCACCAAAAGGATGATAGAAAACACACAATATTTGGCATCAAAAGGATGACAGACTTATCACCAAAAGGATGATAGTTAACACTCTTCCGACACCAAAAGGATGACGGATCTATCACCAAAAGGATGATAGAGAACACACGCATAATTTGGCACCAAAACAATGACGTACCTACCACCAAAAGGATGATAATAAACACACTTCCGACACCAAAATGATGACGGATCTATCACCAAAAGGATGATAGAGAACACACGCACAAAATGACACCAAAAGTATGACAGACCTACCACCAAAAGGATGATAGTAAACACACCTCCGACACCAAAAGGATGACAAATCTATCATCAAAAGAATGATAAAGAACTCACACAGAATCTGGCAACAAAAGAGTGACATACCTATCACCAAAAGGATGATAGTTAACACACCTCTGACACCAAAAGGATGATGGATCTATCACCAAAAATGATAGAGAACTCACACAGAATATGGCACCAAAAGGATGACAAACCTACCACCAAAAGGATGATAGTAAACCCACCTTCGACACCAAAAGGATGACAGATCTATCATTGTCATACCCCAAATTTGTCCTACCTTGTGTATACATCTCATTTTGTACATGTGCCCATCAATCATTATTTAGAGAAAAAATCTAAAAAAAATATGCATTGCCTTGGCTTACTGTTTAGTCTTCTAAGTTGTTTGAGGTTTGAATCCAAAGTGATTTAGGCACGGGTTGATTATAATTCAAGTGGTTTTTTGTTGGAGCTTTCAATTAGGTTTTTACCTATTCGAGTCATCTGTGCGTGATCCAGACTATTAAGTTATGATAAGTGTCGGGGTGTCATTCCTGAAGATCATGAGAGTTCAGTATATTTGTAATTAGAGCTTTAATATCCTCAAGTCATGTTCTTATATTTCAAGGATCTATGTGCGGTTCAAAACTCAAGTTCATTCATGGTCAAATTTTGATTATTAGAGACGTTGGCAATTTGGATAATATGATTGTTGGGCTAAATCCACATGGAAATTCAAGTGCTTATTATTATGAGCCATCATGTTTTCGGACAAGTTCGAAATTGCATAGTAACTCAAACCGAAACTTGATCTAAAGGTATAAAGCCCATCATGTTTATTTTCTAGATTCAACAAAAAATAATGAAGTTACATAAATAGCCCATGTATTTTACAAACTAAGAGGGGGGCTCAAAAGTGATTAACAAAAAAAGGGGTTGTTGTTAACAACTACAGCATAAAGAGTTTGTCACAGCATCTTCAGCTAAATTGTTTGTAGCTTCAACAGAGATAAGGCCCATTTGCATCTTTAAATCAGTACAAGGGCATTTTTTTGAACGTAACAGTGAAGGGGGTGAGGCAATTCTTAAGGGTCATGATAAAATAACCATATACAAGCTGCAGCAGGGTCTGTGCACCCCTTTTGTTTTCTGCACCAATTCACGCCACCAAAGTTCGTACCTCCGGCAATTCCACCCAGAAAAATTCATAACGCAACTGTCAATCCACATAGCAAACCGACACACTCTGTCAATCCCCATTACAACTTGTACAACGCGTCATGATGCAACGTTTAATATACGTACTACTTGCAATACCGAAAATTCTCACGGCAATCAATTTACGCATTAAACAAGTGCGCTGCAATACAAAAGAAGAAGATGAAAGTAGAAGCGGTTCCGTACCGTAACTAACATACCACTCCCAGGATAATCTGCGGCAACGTTCCTCACAGTGTGCACAAGTCGCAAACCGACAAAAGATACTCTTCTAGCTTGTACGTCCAAGATGATTTCAGTTTCCATACCACCCAAAAGCAACTGCGGGCCCTTGTTTCATTTCATGGCCCCGTCTTGTATGAAAAATGACAACCAACAACAGCCTATGTCTCGCGTGTCACCACCATCCAGATGCTATCATACCACCTCTTAACCACATAGCATTCTACAATCGTAAGAAATAAAGGAAAATGCAAATCAAATTTAAGATGTCTGTTATGTAGTAAATGGACCTGCAAAAATTGAAAATCACAATTCAGTAGAATTCATTACAGCTTGGAAAAGGTATGTAAGGAAGAATTGAGGAAAGTTTCAGAACCTCACGATAGGGAAAGCGACTACACGGTCGATCCTTAAAAATGATGATAAGAATCACCCGGCCTGCATTGCTAGACATAATCTGTAATCATGTTTGGTCATTTAAAATAAAGTAAGGATTAGATTATTGTCAAGTAAGGGTGATGATGGGAATTGAGAAATTTCCAAACCTTACCAAAGAAGCTTTCAAAATTTGGAATATTTTGTCCCAATCCATTAGCTTTCCGCGTCTCAGTTTCACGTACAAGAAGATAATCTTCAAACATGATACCGAGTTACTCCAAGGGTAGCCCCATGTATCTATTCGACGCAAGATGAAAAAAACTGTCCAGAAACTTTCAATCATAGTGCATATCAAGAATAAAAGTTATGTTCTTAGCCAAGGTAAACAAAGCCATTCCATAAACTAACCTGAGTGATTCACAAGCCCGCTGTAATTACGTTGTCCAAAGTTACTTGTGATGCTGAGATTGCCATTCCATGACGAGCTGCTCTATCAAGCCAGACATTTTCCTCTCCCATGTACACATGAAACAAAACGCAGTGAAAAACTCAAAAAACAAAAGCTCATAATTCATTGTAACAAAATTCCAAGAAAGATATCATATTGTACATGGGTCCATATTTCAGAAACGACAAAGGAATTTACAATTCTCTCAGCCGACACTTTATGCGCATGAGATGCCTAGCTTTATGAATAGTCTTTGCGTAATAAATCCACTCACCATTTTCTAGACCTGCAGACATTCAAGCATTACAGATTATCACAGGGTTAAGATAAATTTGAAGCCCAAGCTTAGCTGATTGAGGCACGAGCCAGTTTTGTTAAAAAGGATTGACATGTAAAAAATTAAAACCAACTGACAATTTGTAGCGTCTGTTATTGACAATGTTGGTGAGAGAGCTACCATACCCAATTAGTTCCTCAAAGTGTTCACATGAATGGGATTACTTTTCACCTTATTGAAAGGATTCACTTGGTACTGGTCATGGCCATTCATCATGTTGATAAATTAACTTTTCTGCATCTCATCCAAGGAGTAATCAATGGGCTAGAACTTCCAAATTATGTATCACAGTATACCCGATATGTCATGGTATGGTGAGTTTTAAGGAGTTGAAGGTTACCTTGATGACATCCATTCTTTGTCTTGCAATGGCAGCAAAGGGGATGAAGCTTTTTGAATAGCAGTGTTCTAGCAGAGCATGAACAACAAAACAACAAGAAAAGAGCTATGTTAATAATAAGACTCCTAACACAAGACAGTATGATAGTCACAAAACCAAGCCAGCCCACATCAAAGAAGTCAAAGAGAGTTACCGCGGTGAAAATGATGAATTGGTGGTAGAAAATTCACATATTTTCCATCTCATGCTAAAGATAAGGTTGTACTTTTGGTCCCCACAAAAATCCCTCTCAAAAACAACAAACTCTGCTACACTCAACACACCAGCCTGTTGCAAACCGTACCTGCACCCTCTGCTATGCTTCCACTCCCCCCACACCAGACAAAACCTTGCACTAAAACAACATAACAATACCCTGCACACATCATACCAACAGACCTATCTCTGCTACAACAACAAATTGACAGCCTGTATGATAATTGAAAACAAATTCACAACGCCAGACACAAAACCTTTCTCTCCGCTTCTACCTATAAAAAAACGATAACCCTTTTCTTCCTGAAAAAAAAACCGAGCCTCCATCTCCTTGAATAAAACCGAAACCATTCATTGAACCCAGGGGAACCTTTTCATTCTTCATCAACAGCGATAAAACAACCTTCTCATGACCTCAAAACTTCATAATACCTCCCTCTCAGAACTTGAACTTCTTTTGATTCCTCTCCAAAACTCCTCAAAATTCCTCAATAAACCTTCAACACAAAAACCTCTCCAAACCTGTAAATCACAACAACTGAACTTGCATAAAAAAAATTCAAAGTTGACAGAACAACCTTTGGAATTTGGAAACTTCAAACTTTCAATCAAGAAAACACCTTAATAAACTTACCTCAGATCTCACTCAGGTTTTCTTCTTCTTATTCTTTCAACCAGAACCGAAAACCATTTCTTCTCAAACATCAACTCTTTCCCCATCTTCATCTTCTTCCATCGGCATACACCGCATAACCAACTCGCCAATAAACTTCTCAAACACAATAAATCTTCCCTCTCCCTGAACTTCCTTCAAAACCGAACCAACCATAATCACCGTTTTCCTCTTCCAAAATCACTAAAATCCGCAAACACATCTAATCGCCTCCATTGCGATTCCGACACCAAAACATAAACCCCATCTTCTACTCGTCCTTCCCTACCGTCTTCAACCAAGCCACAAATTCGAAGCCCTCGCCCCAGAACCTCACCGTTCTTCTTCCACAACAGCCAATCATAAATCAAACCCATGAAATCCTTAAACCTAAACCCAGGACAGAAGAAGATGAGTTTGAGATGAGTCAAAATAGAAGAGGAGATAGTGAAACTTGAGTAAGAACCAGTACTCACCTGAAGGTATTTTGAAATAGGTGCGTATGATGGTTGAGCGTTTTTCTCGCATTCCATAGCCGTCGCAGTTTCTTTTAGGGATATTATCACTTGTTGGTTCTATTTTCCACGTGTCCTCTTATTTCAACGCGGTTAAGTTGGCCATTATGACTAATGTTGTTTTAAATATAAAACCTGGTGGTGATGACGGGATTAAGAGTTCACATGTCTTGTTTTTTTATTTATTATTTTCACGGTTTGGTTATGTTTTGTGGATGAATGGACCATATGGCCCATAATGATTCCATTTTGTTTTAGATCACATACACTCAGATTTTGTTCTGCCCCCCTCTTATGTTAACACTAATTTTGGGGTTTGTTTTGATAAAAATTCTGTCTTGATTATTTTATTTTTTTGTTAATTGTTTTACTAATCATCTCCCTTAGTTTCTTTTTTAGAAACCCTTTTGTTGGATATTTCGGTTATATCTTTAATTCATTTTAATTTCCAATTTTATTTCATTTTTATCATTTTTTTATGGTTGATGACGATACCCCAAAGTTATTTTTCTGTCAAATTATTGATGAAAAATAACAAACCCGAGACCAACTTTTCATTTTTCGATTTTTATCGATTTTTATTCATTTTTATACACTTTTGTCACCTTTTGGTCCATGACGAATTTAAATAAATATTATCGGTCAAATTATTGATAGATGATATTTTATTCGAGACTATTTCATTTTCTATTTCATTTTCCTTTTCATTTCCATTTTTATTCACTTTTTTCGGATCGATGATGTCTTTAGATTCGTAAGCGTCGCGTATTGAGGTTGATAACCTTCTCGATTTCAAATCTATGGGGAATAACCATTGGGGTAATTTTCCGTACTTTGGGATCGTGATAGGCTACCTTCGATTAATCGGCATTATGTTTGCGATTAAGACGAGATCCCATTCTTTCGTGTCCCGATTCGATTCACTAAACTAACCAATAACTTTAATTTTCGTTAAATATTATTGTGGATATTATTGTTATATTATATTGTTATATTCATATTGTCATACTCATTATTCATTCTTATTCACACATTATCCGAAGACACATAGTAAACTATCGAAATCCTAAAAACCAAATTGGTGGACTGTTGTATCATTGGTTATTTGCAGGTATCTTAATTTTAAGTTGTGCCCGACTTTGCTCAAGGCGTAGTTTAGGACACAAATGCACACACACAGCTTTCTCTTAGGCTACCTTACAATGAGACCCCTTTATTTCGTGCAATCCCGTGTAACTTATATGTACCCCTCTCCCATTCTGATGTATGTTTCCCATTTCTTTGATTATTAGTTTATCTCCTAGGAGCACCCATAGGGACTAGAGCGGATCAAACTATTTTCAAACTAATTCTCGATTCATCATCGAGCCATTTTCAAACAACCTTGTAAGTCGAATGCTCATACACATTCGCCATCAACCTATTACAACTCGACCATTGATGCGTAAGTCAAGTCGGTCTCTTCTTTCAAACCATTTCATTTCCAACACGTTTTGCACGCGATAATGAGTCAAACCCTTGATCCAACGTCAAGAGGATTTTCGAAACAAACTATCAATAAACTAACAACTATTCAATTCTTTTCAAGGTGTAAAGACTAGGTTCAAGTCTTTGATCTTGCTTTTAGTTGTTTATACACGAGTTATCTTATTCGTGTGTGAGCAATTGACGCCTTTAAATAATATTAACAAACTCGACAATATTCAACCATCTCCAATTACTCATCCTTTCACTCACCTTTCAAACAACTTCTTTTACGATGAAAAAGAGAGTGTCCCAAGTCTCGGTTCGCTCTATCGACTACTTGGATCCGAGAAGCCTTTCTCAAGCTTCAAGTAGTCGTCATCCGACCAATCTCATCCTTCTATACACCATTTCAAATTCAAACAACCTTCTTTTACGATGAAAAAGAGAGTGTTCCAAGTCTTTGGTTCGCTTTCCCGATTACTTGGGGTCCGTGAAGTCTTTCTTAGGCTTCAAATGATCATCATCATTTCAACCTTATCCTTTCAAACACATCATTCCTTCATGATGAAAAAGAGAGTGTTCCAAGTCTTTGGTTCGCTCTCCCGATTACTTGGGTCCGAGAAGTCTCTCTTAAACTTCGATTAATCGTCATCCGTACCCACTTCAAACCCATTCAATACCGTTTCTTTTTGTGGTTGTTACCACGAACTACGAACACTCTGATTCTTCATTCACTGTTGAATGTAAGATACGTACGCACAAGATTGCGATGATCTTGGCGAGCACAATCCCCTCCATCTTCCATTTCCCCCATCCTTTCCCGTAGTCGAACTACGACGCTCTGATTTCTCATTCTTGTCCGAATGAGCATACGTAGGCACAAGGGCCCCAATCCTTGGCGAGCACTGTATCCTCTAACCATCCCCTTTCCCCTAGCGTCTTTATCCCTTTATAGTATCGTTATAGTATTTAGTAGTGAGTAGAGAAGAAATAAGTTTAGCTAACATCCATCACAACTCAAATTAAGAGGTTCCCGTTGAGTACAACAGACGTGAGGGGTGCTAATACCTTCCCCTCGCGTAACCGACTCCCGAACCCAGGAATATGGTTGCGACGGCCGTGTTCCTTCCGCGTTTGTGAGGTTTTCTCGATATTTTCCTCTCCCGTTCATTTGGGAAAATAAAGTTAGGTGGAGACTCTGTCGAACCGCATTTCCGCGCCTTTTGCGCGAGGGTCGTATGTTCGAAATGAATTTTCGAGGTGCGACAGGTGGCGACTCTGCTGGGGACATTTGCTCCATGCAAGAGAGAGTCGAGCCTATCTTAGTTTGAGTTGTTAGCTTTTTATTTTTTTCTCGCTATTTTTATTGCTATCCTTGTTTTGGTTACTTGTGCTTGTGGCATTGTTGGGTTACTTCTACTTGTGATTACTTTGTGAGATGGCTCTACACCCGAGTCCGAGTATAACCCTAGGATTGGGATGGTGGTTGTGTAGTGGAGACTTGCGTGGAGTCTTTCACGTTGAGTTGAAGCGAAAACGCCGCTTGGAGTAGATTCCTTAGAGATGTTGTTGTGGTGGTGAGTCTTTGCCATAACAATAATGTTTTCGAGTATGAATCGTTGATCCCAAGGACCATTAACCGTTTTATCCATGGTGGTTGGTAGTGTTAATTCTTTTTGAATTAATATGAACGCCCCAATCAGATGAGATCCCTTGAACGTATTACTTCCTTATAGTAATATTTTCAACCTCGATCTATGACTCTGAGAACCTTTTCTAGAATCCGTGTGTCGATGGTTGTGTAGTTGATGCCTCCGAGAAGTCTTTCTCGCGTGGAAGATACGAGAACCTCACCTAGAGGAGATTCTTTTGAGGATATTATCATCATGACGAGGCTTTGTCATGGCAGTAATATCTTTGAAAGATATCCATGACTCTAGGCACCTATCCATTTTAGAATCCTACCCGTGGGGGTTCCTTTGAGCAGTGACTGTGATCCTTGAACCGTTCACCCGGCTAATTCTCAGAATTGTTTGAATTTGTGATCCTGTGATCCTGGATCTTGCATCTTGCATCGCATATCATTTGCATGGCATCTCATTTGTTGTGCATCTTGCATTCTCCTTCCTTCGTCAATTTCTCATGTTTCTCTTTCCTTCATATCCAGTAAATCAAGCTGATTCCTCGACACCAGTACGCAACTAGAGCCAATACAAGACGAATGATGGAGCAGATTTAGCAGGAGCAAGCTGCCTTCAGGGAAGAGTTGGATTCTATGAAAGGAAAGATTGACCAGATCCTTGAAGCCATCCTCACGGCCAGAAGAGAGGAAGAACAGCGTGAAGCTGCTGCTGTCGTCAACAACAATGGTCAAGGACAAGGGTCTACTGCCATCCCTTTGGTTCCAATTCCAAATCCTCATGGAATGCCGTTGAACTTCAATAACGCAACCGAAGGGAACATTTCTCATCCAACCCCAGCGCTTGGAGTTACTATTGGAGCTATCCCGCAGGCCCAGCCTACTGTCGCGCAGATCCTAGCTCCCCATACCGAAGATACTCTGATGGATCATTATGACGACGTTCAGAACTATCACGCTACTATCCCCATTTCCAGTCCTGTTGCTGCTCAGGATTCAGAAGCCATGAAGATGTGCCGAGATCTAGCCGAGAAACTCCGAGCCATGGAGGGGCATAGTTCAAATTATTTCAGTGCTTTGGAATTATGCTTGGTGCCTGATGTTTTCATTCCTCCCAAGTTCAAAGTGCCGGAATTTTCGAAGTACAAAGATCTCAGTTGTCCAAACATTCTTCTGAAGATGTATTGTCGCAAGATGGCTGCCTATGCCAGAGACAAAAAGCTCATGATTCATTGCTTCCAAGACAGTTTGTCTGAGGCATCACTCGAATGGTATATGCAGCTGGAACATAACAGTGTGCGCACTTGGGTCGAGCTAGCTGATGCATTCGTCAAGCAGTATAAGTACAACACCGATCTTGCTCCGAATCGTACTCAACTTCAGAGTATGACTCAGAAGGACAACAAATCCTTCAAGGAGTACGCGCAACGATGGAGAGAGCTAGCTGCAAGGGTGCATCCACCTCTTGTTGACCGTGAACTAATTGACATCTTCATGGGTACTTTACAAGGCCAGTACTACGAAAAGCTGATCGGTAGTGTCTCCACTAGATTCTATGACTTGGTGATCGTCGGTGAGAGAATTGAGGAAGGGTTGAAGAGTGGAAAGATACCAAGAGGTTCTAACAGCCAGGCCAATGCCAAGAAGCCTTTCAATGGATACAAGAAGAAAGAGGGCGAAACAAATGCCATCTCTTTGCAGAAAGGGCAAGCTTCTCAACAAGCTCTCGCTCCTATGCCTTATCAAGTTCCCTATTATCAGTATCAGTATGTTGCTGCTGCGTAATATGCTCCAATGCCTTATCAGCTAGCTGTTCAAGCAGTGCAAGCTCAGATGCCACAGCAATAGGCTCCTCAGCAACAGGCCTACAACCAGCAAGGATATCAGTATCCTCCTCAGTGACAGCAGATGCAAGCTACTCAGCAACGACAAGGTGCTCGCCCGCAGCGTCAGCAGAGAACATGGAGGCCAGATAGGGTCTTTGATCGTCTACCTATGACATATGCTAAAATCTTTGCTCAGTTGATGGAGAAGAAAGCTGTTGTTCCGAGAGATTTGGCTCCCCCAACTGTCATTCCTGCCGATTACGATGCAAATGCTCATTGTGAGTTTCATAAGGGCGCTCCAGGTCACACCATTGAGGACTGCAGAGCTTTCAAGCACATAATTCAAGACAT
Organism: Lathyrus sativus; assembly: GCA_963859935.3. Lineage (NCBI taxonomy): Eukaryota > Viridiplantae > Streptophyta > Magnoliopsida > Fabales > Fabaceae > Lathyrus > Lathyrus sativus. The sequence continues at coordinate 350,753,008 of OZ012740.1, read as the reverse complement.
GATCGACAGGGATGCTGTCAACTTCAATGGGCAGTCTCCAAATGTCATCAACAATCCGATGCCACCAGTCAACTAGTGCCAACATCAGATCAAGCAGAGTCAAGTTCATTTCTCGAAGAAGGTCGTCATGTCGCCATTTCATATTACGCATTTCTTATATTTGTCCCTGTTTTTTTAAGTATTGTATGATTTGAACATTTGTCATTCGTATTCGGTTTTCATTAATGTATCGTTTATGCATGTTTTGAATTAGTTATGTCGTATTCGCTCATTTTTTCACTTATCACCGACGCATTTATTCATTTCACACTATCCATTGTTTGTTTGAGGGAGGATGATGAAAACGAGATACCCATAATTGCAAACCGTATGCTTTCAGATAGAATCTCGTCAATGATGTACATGCATTGTTTCAATTCCCCAAACACCGGAGATATAAGGAGTTAATCCCTAGTAAACCACTTTGAGCCTAGAAGTAGCAGTTTCTTTCGGATATTCAAACCTTACACTCAACCTGGGGCAGGGTAGTGTTCGGTTAATCCAACCCCGCACTTGAATCAACAAAGCGAAATCCCAAAGACGGTGGTTCATTAAAGACCCATGCTATGGCAGTCACAACCTTCCCAAAAATAATAAAATCAAAAATCCTGCTAAGTCAAACACCTTAGAGGGGACTTAGGCAAAATGAAGGCAATCCCCATGGATCTGACAAGCAAAGTCAATCCATGCAAAAGTTAGGGATCAAAAACGAAAACAAAAGAGGACCCCGAAACCCTCAACAAAAACAAAATAATATTCAGTGGCCACCCAAATCAAAAGGGTCACTAACATCCATCAAAAACCAAAATAAGGTGATTGCCACGTCGAGCAAACCTTGAACCATCAAGTTTATACCGTCAAGACAAGTGTAGGATTAACTGAGCGTAGGACTGGAGATCATCAAGAAGAAGGGGTGGGTACAAATCATACTTTGAGCCTAATAACCTTTGTTTCATAACCGTGAACCAGACCACGTTACAACCTTCGAAAGACCTAATTGAGACGAGGTTTATTCTGAAAGCATATTATCGCAAGGTTGCGTAACCTGACTCCTCACATGATTGTTAATCATCAACATTGGTGTCATTATCCTTGCAATATCTTCTACACCAATCAAAATTAGCACTACGTCTGGGCTAACAGTCCATTCGTCTTACTATCACGACACTCTCAAATAAACGATACTTTTTCAAACTTGCATTAAACTTTGCATTAATATTACCATTTTTGGATGTACAATTTTAATTGCAAATCAGTGCTAGGTATTCAAGGACATTTCAACAAGAGGCAATCAAGGAAGAATTTGACTTCCAGTGGCCAACACGAAGTGAGACTACCTCAGAGCCCACAGGCTGGGGCAAATTACTCAACAGCTCGAGCAGGGGCAAGTCATCTGAGTTCAACTTCCATATGCCAGAACTGGTTAGTCTGGGGGCAGGCCATTGCCATGTTCAAATTGGGGCAAGACCAGGTCGTCCAGACCATCAAGCAGAGTTGCAACTCTCTCTGAAGCAAATTCACAGTCACCAAATATCCCAGACTTGGGGCATCAAGGACATCTTCTGCTCCAATCATGGCGTCTTCAACAAACTACCTGTCGAGGAAGTCAATCCCTCCCACCACCCGAAGTCCAATCCGCATTGGCAACTACCAGAGTCCACCATGCTGGCGTCTCCACCTGCATTTCCAACTACCTGTCTGCATCATGTGCATCATACGCATTGCATTCGATATCATAAGCATCTTGCATCATATGCATACTCAAATCATATCATACTTCCCCGACTCTTGCATCTCCGCGTGTCAATATTTGCATTTGCACTTCCATTTGTTATGGAACATCATTATCATCAAGCATCCACATATGCAAGTCAAGGTCTAGGATCAATTTCGAAGATTTCTAAGATCATCATCAGCCCGGTCAGGGGCATTCTCCGCAAGACTGTGGGTTTCTCCCACAAACTTCAAAAAACATCAAAGCAATCATCAGCCCAGTCAGGGGCAATCTTCTGCAATTGTGGGTTTCTCCCACAAAATTCAAAGGATATTCAAAACAAGATTCAGCCTAGTCAGGAGCATTCTTGTCAAGACCATGGGTGTTTCCCATGACGTATTTCAACCTCGTGGTTGATCAGATCCTCAAGTCAACATTCAGCCCAGTCAGGGGCATACCATTCAAGACCGTGGGCGTTCCCCACGAAGTTGTTCAACCTTTTATTGGGCAAATCCAAGAAGTTCAGTGCAAGATCCAACCCGAGCAAGGGCATCTTTAGCAAAACCGTGAGCGTTCCTCATGAAGTTGTTCAACCTTTTGTTAAGCAAACCAAAACATCAGGATAAACTCGGCCCAGTCAGAGGCATCCTCTTCAGAGCTCATGGGCGTAACCATGAAATCATTTCAACAAAATTATGATCTCTAAGCAAGTCAGTGGTCGTCCCCGCTGATACATTTCAACCCAATCTTCCTCTCAATGAGTTGTATCCAACAAGCGTGACTGTTGTCAATTGCGTTACTATCATCCTTTTGGTGATAGCTGAACTTCATCAGTTCAACCTAGCCTGCATCCTTTTGGTGTTGGTAACCTTCAATTTGTGTTTGTTCTATCACCCTTTTGGTGATAGCAAATTGTGAGTATGTTTCGCTCCGTCATCCTTTTGGTGAGGGGTTTGTCATAGTCATTAATGATAGATTGTGCGATAGTTTATTTGTGTTTCACTCCGTCATCCTTTTGGTGGGGGATCTGTCATAGTCATTAATGATAGATTGTGTGATACTGTTTGGCGTGTGTTTTGCTCCGTCATACTTTTGGTGGGGGGTCTGTCATAGTCATTAATGATAGATTGTGCGATATAGTTTGTTTGTGTTTCGCTCCGTCATCTTTTTGGTGAGGGGTCTGTCATAATCATTAATGATAGATTATGCGATAGTTCGGAATGAGTTCGCTCTGTCATCCTTTTGGTGGGGGTTTATCATAGTCATTAATGATAGATTGTGCGATAGTTTGTTTATGTCTTGCTCCGTCATCCTTTTGGTGGGGGGTCTATCATGGTCATTAATGATAAATTGTGCGATAGTTTGTTTATGTCTCGCTTCGTCATCCTTTTGGTGGGGGGTCTGTCATAGTCATTAATGATAGATTGTGCGATAGTTTGTTTGTGTTTCGCTCCGTCATCCTTTTGGTGGAGGGTCTATCATAGTCATTAATGATAGATTGTGCGATATTGTTTCGTGTGTGTTTCGCTCCGTCATCCTTTTGGTGATATGGACCTTTTTCCAGTTATTCACTGCTTAGCATTCCTTCTCTTTTCGGACAAATTCAGGGTCTTCTTCGTATCTAATTGTCTTCTACCTTGAAAGAATGAACTCTATAGCAATTCATCTCACTCGGTTTAAGCCATTAGATAGGGGCATCTGTCATACCCCAAATTTGTCCTACCTTGTGTATACATCTCATTTTGTACATGTGCCCATCAATCATTATTTAGAGAAAAAATCTAAAAAAAATATGAATTGCCTTGGCTTACTATTTAGTCTTCTAAGTTGTTTGAGGTTTGAATCCAAAGTGATTTAGGCACGGGTTGATTATAATTCAAGTGGTTTTTTGTTGGAGCTTTCAATTAGGTTTTTACCTATTCGAGTCATCTGTGCGTGATCCAGACTATTAAGTTATGATAAGTGTCGGGGTGTCATTCCTGAAGATCATGAGAGTTCAGTATATTTGTAATTAGAGCTTTAATATCCTCAAGTCATGTTCTTATATTTCAAGGATCTATGTGCGGTTCAAAACTCAAGTTCATTCATGGTCAAATTTTGATTATTAGAGACGTTGGCAATTTGGATAATATGATTGTTGGGCTAAATCCACATGGAAATTCAAGTGCTTATTATTATGAGCCATCATGTTTTCGGACAAGTTCGAAATTGCATAGTAACTCAAACCGAAACTTGATCTAAAGGTATAAAGCCCATCATGTTTATTTTCTAGATTCAACAAAAAATAATGAAGTTACATAAATAGCCCATGTATTTTACAAACTAAGAGGGGGGCTCAAAAGTGATTAACAAAAAAAGGGGTTGTTGTTAACAACTACAGCATAAAGAGTTTGTCACAGCATCTTCAGCTAAATTGTTTGTAGCTTCAACAGAGATAAGGCCCATTTGCATCTTTAAATCAGTACAAGGGCATTTTTTTGAACGTAACAGTGAAGGGGGTGAGGCAATTCTTAAGGGTCATGATAAAATAACCATATACAAGCTGCAGCAGGGTCTGTGCACCCCTTTTGTTTTCTGAACCAATTCACGCCACCAAAGTTCGTACCTCCGACAATTCCACCCAGAAAAATTCATAACGCAACTGTCAATCCACATGGCAAACCGACACACTCTGTCAATCCCCATTACAACTTGTACAACGCGTCATGATGCAACGTTTAATATACGTACTACTTGCAATACCGAAAATTCTCACGGCAATCAATTTACGCATTAAACAAGTGCGCTGCAATACAAAAGAAGAAGATGAAAGTAGAAGCGGTTCCGTACCGTAAATAACATACCACTCCCAGGATAATCTGTGGCAACGTTCCTCACAGTGTGCACAAGTCGCAAACCGACAAAAGATACTCTTCTAGCTTGTACGTCCAAGATGATTTCAGTTTCCATACCACCCAAAAGCAACTGCGGGCCCTTGTTTCATTTCATGGCCGCGTCTTGTACGAAAAATGACAACCAACAGCAACCTATGTCTCGCATGTCACCTCCATCCAGCTGCTATCATACCACCTCTTAACCACATAGCATTCTACAATCGTAAGAAATAAAGGAAAATGCAAATCAAATTTAAGATGTCTGTTATGTAGTACAATGGACCTGCAAAAATTGAAAATCACAATTTAGTGGAATTCATTACAGCTTGGAAAAGGTATGTAAGGAAGAATTGAGGAAAGTTTCAGAACCTCACGATAGGGAAAGCGACTACACGGTCGATCCTTAAAACTGATGATAAGAATCACCTGGCCTGCATTGCTATGACATAATCTGTAATCATGTTTGGTCATTTAAAATAAAGTAAGGATTAGATTATTGTCAAGTAAGGGTGATGATGGGCATTGAGAAATTTCCAAACCTTAGCAAAGAAGCTTTCAAAATTTGGAATATTTTGTCCCAATCCATTAGCTTTCCGCGTCTCAGTTTCACGTACAAGAAGATAAGCTTCAAACATGATACCGAGTTACTCCAAGGGTAGCCCCGTGTATCTATTCGACGCAAGATGAAAAAAACTGTCCAGAAACTTTCAATCATAGTGCATATCAAGAATAAAAGTTATGTTCTTAGCCAAGGTAAACAAAGCCATTCCATAAACTAACCTGAGTGATTCACAAGCCCGCCGTAATTACGTTGTCCAAAGTTGCATGTGATGCTGAGATTGCCATTCCATGACGAGCTGCTCTATCAAACCAGACATTTTCCTCTCCCATGTACACATGAAACAAAACGCAGTGAAAAACTCAAAAAAACAAAAGCTCATAATTCATTGTAACAAAATTCCAAGAAAGATATCATATTGTACATGGGTCCATATTTCAGAAACGGCAAAGGAATTTACAATTCTCTCAGCCGACACTTTATGCGCATGAGATGCCTAGCTTTATGAATAGTCTTTGCGTAATAAATCCACTCATCATTTTCTAGTCTTGCAAACATTCAAGCATTACAGATTATCACAGGGTTAAGATAAATTTGAAGCCCAAGCTTAGCTGATTGAGGCACGAGCCAGTTTTGTTAAAAAGGATTGCCATGTAAAAAATTAAAACCAACTGACAATTTGTAGCGTCTGTTATTGACAATGTTGGTGAGAGAGCTACCATACCCAATTAGTTCCTCAAAGTGTTCACATGAATGGTATTACTTTTCACCTTATTGAAAGGATTCACTTGGTACTGGTCATGGCCATTCATCATGTTGATAAATTAACTTTTCTGCATCTCATCCAAGGAGTAATCAATGGGCTAGAACTTCCAAATTATGTATCACAGTATACCCGATATGTCATGGTATGGTGAGTTTTAAGGAGTTGAAGGTTACCTTGATGACATCCATTCTTTGTCTTGCAATGGCAGCAAAGGGGATGAAGCTTTTTGAATAGCAGTGTTCTAGCAGAGCATGAACAACAAAACAACAAGAAAAGAGCTATGTTAATAATAAGACTCCTAACACAAGACAGTATGATAGTCACAAAACCAAGCCAGCCCACATCAAAGAAGTCAAAGAGAGTTACCGCGGTGAAAATGATGAATTGGTGGTAGAAAATTCACATATTTTCCATCTCATGCTAAAGATAAGGTTGTACTTTTGGTCCCCACAAAAATCCCTCTCAGAAACAACAAACTCTGCTACACTCAACACACCAGCCTGTTGCAAACCGTACCTGCACCCTCTGCTATGCTTCCACTCCCCCCACACCAGACAAAACCTTGCACTAAAACAACATAACAATACCCTGCACACATCATACCAACAGACCTATCTCTGCTACAACAACAAATTGACAGCCTGTATGATAATTGAAAACAAATTCACAACGCCAGACACAAAACCTTTCTCTCCGCTTCTACCTATAAAAAAACGATAACCCTTTTCTTCCTGAAAAAAAAACCGAGCCTCCATCTCCTTGAATAAAACCAAAACCCTTCATTGAACCCAGGGGAACCTTTTCATTCTTCATCAATAACGATAAAACAACCTTCTCATGACCTCAAAACTTCATAATACCTCCCTCTCAGAACTTGAACTTCTTTTGATTCCTCTTCAAAACTCCTCAAAATTCCTCAATAAACATTCAACACAAAAACCTCTCCAAACCTGTAAATCACAACAACTGAACCTGCATAAAAAAAATTCAAAGTTGACAGAACAACCTTTGGAATTTGGAAACTTCAAACTTTCAATCAAGAAAACACCTTAATAAACTTACCTCAGATCTCACTCAGGTTTTCTTCTTCTTATTCTTTCAACCAGAACCGAAAACCATTTCTTCTCAAACATCAACTCTTTCCCCATCTTCATCTTTTTCCATCGGCATACACCGCATAACCAACTCGCCAATAAACTTCTCAAACACAATAAATCTTCCCTCTCCCTGAACTTCCTTCAAAACTGAACCAACCATAGTCACCGTTTTCCTCTTCCAAAATCACTAAAATCCACAAACACATCTAATCGCCTCCGTTGCGATTCCGACACCAAAACACAAACCCCATCTTCTACTCGTCCTTCCCTACCGTCTTCAACCAAGCCACAAATTCGAATCCCCCGCCCCAGAACCTCACCGTTCTTCTTCCACAACAGCCAATCATAAATCAAACCCATGAAATCCTTAAACCTAAACCCATAACAGAAGAAGATGAGTTTGAGATGAGTCAAAATAGAAGAGGAGATAGTGAAACTTGAACAAGAACCAGTACTCACCTGAAGGTATTTTGAAATAGGTGCGTATGATGGTTGAGCGTTTTTCTCGCATTCCATAGCCGTCGCAGTTTCTTTTAGGGATATTATCACTTGTTGGTTCCATTTTCCACGTGTCCTCTTATTTCAACGCGGTTAAGTTGGCCATTATGACTAATGTTGTTTTAAATATAAAACCTGGTGGTGATGACGGGATTAAGAGTTCACATGTCTTGTTTTTTTATTTATTATTTTCACGGTTTGGTTATGTTTTGTGGATGAATGGACCATATGGCCCATAATGATTCCATTTTATTTTAGATCACATACACTCAGATTTTGTTCTGCCCCCCTCTTATGTTAACACTAATTTTGGGGTTTGTTTTGATAAAAATTCTGTCTTGATTATTTTATTTTTTTGTTAATTGTTTTACTAATTATCTCCCTCAGTTTCTTTTTTAGAAACCCTTTTGTTGGATATTTTGGTTATATCTTTAATTCATTTTCATTTCCAATTTTATTTCATTTTTATCATTTTTTTATGGTCGATGACGATACCCCAAAGTTATTTTTCTGTCAAATTATTGATGAAAAATAACAAACCCGAGACCAACTTTTCATTTTTCGATTTTTATCGATTTTTATTCATTTTTATACACTTTTGTCACCTTTTGGTCCATGACGAATTTCAATAAATATTATCGGTCAAATTATTGATAGATGATATTTTATTCGAGACTATTTCACTTTCTATTTCATTTTCCTTTTCATTTCCATTTTTATTCACTTTTTTCGGATCGATGATGTCTTTAGATTCGTAAGCGTCGCATATTGAGGTTGATAACCTTCTCGATTTCAAATCTATGGGGAATAACCATTGGGGTAATTTTCCGTACTTTGGGATCGTGATAGGCTACCTTCGATTAATCGGCCTTATGTTTGCGATTAAGACGAGATCCCATTCTTTCGTGTCCCGATTCGATTCACTAAACTAACAAATAACTTTAATTTTCGTTAAATATTATTGTGGATATTATTGTTATATTATCTTGTTATATTCATATTGTCATACTCATTATTCATTCTTATTCACACATTATCTGAAGACACATAGTAAACTATCGAAATCCTAAAAACCAAATTGGTGGACTGTTGTATCATTGGTTATTTGCAGGTATCTTAATTTTAAGTTGTGCCCGACTTTGCTCAAGGCGTAGTTTAGGACACAAATGCACACACACGGCTTTCTCTTGGGCTACCTTACATTGAGACCCCTTTATTTCGTGCAATCCCGTGTAACTTATATGTACCCCTCTCCCATTCCAATGTATGTTTCGCATTTCTTTGATTATTAGTTTATCTCCTAGGAGCACCCATATGGACTAGAGCGGATCAAACTATTTTCAAACTAATTCTCGATTCATCATCGAGCCATTTTCAAACAACCTCGTAAGTCGAATGCTCATACGCATTCACCATCAACCTATTACAACTCGACCCTTGATGCGTAAGTCAAGTCGGTCTCTTCTTTCAAACCATTTCATTTCCAACACGTTTTACACGCGATAATGAGTCAAACCCTTGATCCAACGTCAAGAGGATTTTCGAAACAAACTATCAATCAACTAACAACTATTCAATTCTTTTCAAGGTGTAAAGAGTAGGTTCAAGTCTTTGATCTTGCTTTTAGTTGTTTATACGCGAGTTATCTTATTCGTGTGTGAGCAATTGACGCCTTTAAATAATATTAACAAACTCGACAATATTCAACCATCTCCAATTACTCATCCTTTCACTCACCTTTCAAACAACTTCTTTTACGATGAAAAAGAGAGTGTCCCAAGTCTCGGTTCGCTCTCTCGACTACTTGGATCCGAGAAGCCTTTCTCAAGCTTCAAGTAGTCGTCATCCGACCAATCTCATCCTTCTATACACCATTTCAAATTCAAACAACCTTCTTTTACGATGAAAAAGAGAGTGTTCCAAGTCTTTGGTTCGCTTTCCCGATTACTTAGGGTCCGTGAAGTCTTTCTTAGGCTTCAAATGATCGTCATCATTTCAACCTTATCCTTTCAAACACATCATTCCTTCATGATGAAAAGAGAGTGTTCCGAGTCTTTGGTTCGCTCTCCCGATTACTTGGGTCCTAGAAGTCTCTCTTAAACTTCGAGTAATCGTCATCCGTACCCACTTCAAACCCATTCAATCTCGTTTCTTTTCGTGGTTGTTACATGAACTACGAACGCTCTGATTCTTCATTCACTGTTGAATGTAAGATACGTAGGCACAAGATTGCGATGATCTTGGCGAGCACAATCCCCTCCATCTTCCATTTCCCCCATCCTTTCCCATAGTCGAACTACGACGCTCTGATTTCTCATTCTCGTCCGAATGAGCATACGTAGGCACAAGGGCCCCAATCCTTGGCGAGCACCCTATCCTCTAACCATCCCCTTTCCCCTAGCGTCTTTATCCCTTTATAGTATCGTTATAGTATTTAGTAGCGAGTAGAGAAGAAATAAGTTTAGCTAACATCCATCACAACTCAAATTAAGAGGTTCCCGTTGAGTACAACGGACGTGAGGGGTGCTAATACCTTCCCCTCGCGTAACCGACTCCCGAACCCAGAAATATGGTTGCGACGGTCGTGTTCCCTCCGCGTTTGTGAGGTTTTCTCGACATTTTCCTCTCCCGTTCATTCGGGAAAATAAAGTTCGGTGGCGACTCTGTCGAATCGCATTTCCGCGCCTTTTGCGCGAGGGTCGTATGTTCGAAACGAATTTTCGAGGTGCGACAATCACCAAAAGGATGATAGAGAACTCACACAGGATTTGGCACCAAAAGGATGACAGACCTATCACCAAAAGGGTAATAGTTCACACACCTCCAATACCAAAAGGATGACGAATCTATCACCAAAAGGATTATAGAGAACACATTCACACAATCTCGACACCAAAAGGATGACAGGTCTATCACCAAAAGGATGATAGAAACTTCCCACGTTGATGGCTACCAACACCAAAAGGATACAGGTCAGGTTGGATTGACAAGGTTTGGTTATCACTAAAAGTATGATAGAGAGGCAATTGTCAAAAGGTCAAGTTTGCTGGAGATATGATGAGTAAGGAATATTTGAGACATCAACAAAAGGTTGAAGCAAAGAAGTCACTGAGGAACACCATCCTTGTCAATAAAAGGTTGAAAGGAACCAACTCACTAGGGAACACCCAAGAGGAAGGTTGAATTTTGTATGAGGATAAAAACTCTATCCACAAAAGTTTGAAGAGTACAATTCAATGAGGAATGCCCATTAACTTGCTTTGAGATCACAATTTCATCAACAAAAAGTTGAAGTAATTCCATGAGGAATGCCCATGAACTTGAAGAAAATCCCCCTGACTAGGTTGAGGTTTGCTTGATCTTATATTGATCAACCAAAGGTTGATACAACTTCATGAAGAACACCCACGGATTTTCAGAAGATGCCCCTGTCTGGAATGAATATCATCTTGGACTTGATCAACAAAAGGTTGAACATTTTTGTGAGGAACGCCCACAAATTTGAAGAAAATGCCCCTGATTGTGCTGAACATCGCCTTGGAATCATGGATTGATTAACTAATGGTTGATACAACTTCGTGGGGAACACCCATGGATTTGCAGAAAATGCCATGGCTGGGCTGAAGATCGCTTTGTTTGATCAATAAAAGGTTGATACAACTTCGTGAGGAACGTCCACGGTCTTGAAGAAGATGCCCCTGGTTGGGCTGAAGATTATCTTGGAAATCTCAAGATCGATCCTGGATCTCAACTTGTGCATGTATGAATGCTTGATGTTGGTAATGAGGTTCCATATCAAATGGAAATGCAAATGCAAATGCTGACGCGCGAAGATGCAAGTGACGGGGACGTATGATTGGGTTTTTGTATGCATATGATGCACATGATGCTTATGATGTCGAATGTGATGCTTATGATGCATATCACTACATATGGGTGATTAGATATGTTTGCGCCAACATGGTGGACTTTTAGTAGTTACCAATGTGGATTCGACTTTGGTTGGTGGGAGGGATTGATTTCCTCGACACTCAGTTTGTTGAAAATGCCATATTGAAGCAGACGAAGATGTTCTAGATGCTCCAGACTTGATCACTTAATGATATGTTGTGAGCTCATTTCAGAGAGGATCACAACTCTGCTTGATGGTCATGATGACTAAAAATTTAGAGAGGACCTACTTCTGCAACTTGTCTTGCCCCAGTCTGAACATGGTAACGGTCTGTCCCGGATCAACCAGTTCTGACATGGTCTAATCTTTGGAAGCTGAGTTGTGCTCTGAGATGACTTGCCCCTGATTGAGCTGTCGAATGATTTGCCTCTGATGAGGGTTAGAGGTAGCCCTGATTCGGGTCAGCAACGCTGAAAGTTCAAGTTCCTCTTTGATTATCCCTTGCTGTAGTGTCTTTGATGTCAAACACTGATTTGCAGTTAAAATTGTACATTCACAAATGGTAATCTTAATGCAAAGTTCATGCAAGTTTTGAAAAATAGTTGTTTATTGAAGTGTTGTGATAGTGTGAGATGAATGGACCATTAGTCCTGACATCATGCTGATTTTGCTTAGCGTGTGAAAGACATAGCAAGGAAAATGACACCAAAGTTGATGATTAGCAAACATGTGAGGAGTCAATTTATGTAACCTTGCAATAGTATTCTTTTAGAATAAACCTCACCTCAATTAGGTATTTTGAGGGTTGTAACATGGTCTGGTTCACGATTATGAAACAAAGGATATTAGAATCAAAACTTGGTTTGTACCCACCCCTACTTCGGGATGAACTCCAGTTCTACGTTTAGTTAATTCTGCACATGTTTGTCTTCCAAAAATGATTGACGGTGTAAGCTTGATAATTCAAGGTATTCTTGAAATGGAAGTCACCTTATTTTGTTTCTTTGTTTCCTAAGTCCCCTTTGAGGTGCTCGACTTAGCAGGCTTTTGATGACTTTATTTTTTGATTTGGTTTTTGAGGATTGTGACTGCCAAATCATGTGTTATTGAAGAACAACCGACATGTATTTTGGATTTTTCTTTGTGATTCGAGTGCGGAATTGGATTAACTGAACACTACCCTGCCCTAGGTTGAGTGTAAGGGTTTATAGATCCAAAGGAAACTTCTACTTCTTGGCTCGAAGTGGTTAACTAGGGATTAACTCCTTGTCTCTCTAGTGTTTAGGGATTGAAAAAATGCATGTACATCATTGACAAGATTTTGTATGAAAGTATACGGTTTGCAATTATGAGTATTTTATTTTCTTCATCCTCCCTCCAATCATTGCTAAATAATAGTTGATAAAGAGTGTGAAGTGAATATGTATGTGTCGGTGTTTTGCAGAAATGAGTGAATACGACATAACTAATTCAAAACATGCATAATCACTACATTAATAAAACCAAATACGAATATGGAAATGTTCAAAGCATACAATACTTAAACAAATAAAGACAAAATACAATAATACAAAAGATTAAACGGCATGATGACTGCCTTCTTCAGGGAGATGAACTTAACTTGACTTTATTTAACTTTAACTTGATGTTGGCCCTAGCTTGGCGGCGGCAGAGGGTTGGGCGTTGTAGCTCCATCATGCGTCTAGTGTTGGCTCGAGTTGCATACTGGTGTCGAGGAATCAGCTTGATTTACTGGAGAGGAAGGAAGGAGAAATGAGTTCCTGTTGTTGAAATGAAATGCTAGATGCATAACCTATGCAATGCAATGCAATGACATGTATGCAGGATACAATGCAAGATGCAAGATCCAAGATCCAGGATTACAGGTTCAATCAATTCTTAAGCTGGTCACTGTAACAGGTACGTAACCAAATTTTTTTGATCAAAGAAACCTTACATGTAGACCCTATACGGGAAGATCTAGATTCTTTACCCATAAAACCACTCGCAGGATAGTTTTTATATTGACGGATATGGTTCCCAGGATCGCGGACACTATCACATCAACGTCACGCAACATGCTAGCTACTTTACGATGATAATGACGACAAGGTCTCTCCTAAGCAGAGTCCTTATGTTAGGCACACAAAGAGCGAATCCTTGGAGACTAACACTACACGACCACCAATATAAAACTGGTTCTAAAAGGGTTCCCAGAATCATGGGCCCTTCATGAATCAAGTCGTGCAACAGGCTAGCTGTGTTACCACAAGATCTACGAATAGGTCTCTTCTAGGGGAGCTTTCATGCTAGGCACACAAGGAGTGAGTCCTTGGGGACTAACACTACTCGACTACCAATTCTAAGCTATGTATTCCTTCTTCTTTTACCAAAGCTCGGGCGTAGAGCCTTACTCATGACATCATCCTAAGATCTAATAGGCAAGCAAGATAACAGGTGCATAAGAGAAAGCAATAAGAGAACAAAATGTATACGAGAAGAAAACACACAAACGAAGATAACGCTCTTTGTGAATACCTAAGTTAGGCTCGAGTCTCTCTTGCATGAAGCAAACCTCCCTAGCAAAGTTGCCAGCTGTCACACCTCGAAAAATACAAATCGAGAAAACGACCCTCGCGCGAAAGGCGCAAAAAATGCGATTCGACGGAGTCGCCACCGAAATTTATTTATCCCAAAAGACAGAAAGGAAAATATTGATAAAACCTTTAAAATAGAAGAACACGGTCGTCGCAACCACGTTCTGGGTTTGGGAATTGATTATACGAGGGGAAGGTATTAGCACCATTCACATCCATTGTAGTCAACGGGAACCTCTTAGTTTGATTTGCGATGAGCGTTATTTAAGCTTGCTTGTTTTCTTCTCAATGGTAAATGTGAAATAGTAAAGATAGGATAGCGAAGCTAGGGACAAATGGGTGGTTCTAGGATAGGGTGCTCGGCAAGGATTGGGGCCCTTGTGCCTACATATGTTCATTAAGATGAGAATGAGAAATCAGATCTTTCATAGTTCGACTACAAGAAAGGTAACAATGAAATGGAAGATGGATAGAATTGTGCACGGAATGACAAAAAAAGATGGAAGTGTGCTCGCCAAGATCATAGCAATCTTGTGCCTACATATCTTACATTTGAATGAATGAAGAATCAGAGCGTCTATAGTTTGTGGAGACGACCACAAAAAAAGAGGGTTGAATTTGTGTTGAAGTTTGATTGAGTTTGGTTTGGAAGCGAAATTTTGACTGACAAACAACCCAAGGGGCATGCCTCGAGAGCTGTCACTCAAGAATCCAAGGAATGCGAGATTCCAAGAACTCAGTTCTTTCAGGATTTGATTGAAAATGTTTGAGAACGGTTGAACGTTTTAAAGTCGAAAGATTGAATGAAAAACAACCCAAGGGGCGTTCCTTGAGAGATATTCATTCGAAGATCCAAAGAATGCTAGACTCCAAGAATATCCTTCTTTCGTAAGTTTGACTACAAAAATGTTTGAATAAGAATTAAGTGTTTTAAGACGAAAGGTTGAATGAATGACAATCTAAGGTGTGCGCCTCAAGAGCCACTCATTCGAAGATCCAAGGAATTCTAGACTCCAACAATCTTCTTCTTTCAAAGTTTGATTGAGAAAGGGTTAAAAAAGATTAAATTGAATAAGTTGACAAAAAAAGGTTGATGGCGAGGCAAAAGGTGCTCGACTTATAAGTTTGAAAAGAAATACCACTTGACGTTGGATCAAGGGTTTGATTGTATTAACGTGCAAGGAAGATTGAAAAGAGGTTGATTTGAAAATGGCTCGACGACGAGTTGAGGGTTTGGTTGAAAAGAGGTTAGAATCGATACTAGTCCCTAGGGGTGCTCCTAATAATGAAACCACAATGAAATATGGCGTGTGCGATATGTTGATGGCGAATGCCTATGAGAAATCGACTTACGATGGGTGTTTGAAAATGGCACGATGATGAATCGAGAATTAGTTTGAAAATGGTTTAATTTATGTTAGTCCCTATGGGTGCTCCTAGTATACAAACTACATTCAAAGCAAATATGAATGCGTACATCAAAATGGGAGCGGGGTAAATGTAAGTTACACGGGATTGCACGAAATAAAAGGGTTCATTGTAAGGTAGCCCAAGAGGAAGTTCTGTATGTACGAGGTGTCCTGAACAAAGCTTGAGCAAGAGTTGGACAAAAGCTCAAAGTTAGGTGTCACACCCTAATTTTTGACCTTAAGATCCCGCCTCTTTGTGCTTTTTTCCCACCAGTTTTATTTTATTCTATGTTGTTTTATTTCTTTTTTATTTTGTATGTATGTTCATTTACAACTAACCAGTTCCCACGCAGATGCAACACTTTCAATTGCAGATTAGATCATTTCTTTCCATTGGTGTTGAACATAGGCGTCCAAGGTAGGTTTTTTTTCTCAAGGCAAGGGAAGCGAGACTCTTGAGAATTTAAATTGAGGAGTTGAATTGGTCTAAGTTGCAATACTTATTATTGGATGAGGATCCCAGGTGGTTCATTTTCACTAATTTAAGTTCATGAATCTAATATCATGCAGCAAGATTACCACGCGAGAATTCAAATTCAAGTTTTAC
The DNA here is from genome assembly GCA_963859935.3 of Lathyrus sativus. Taxonomy (NCBI): domain Eukaryota; kingdom Viridiplantae; phylum Streptophyta; class Magnoliopsida; order Fabales; family Fabaceae; genus Lathyrus; species Lathyrus sativus. The sequence continues at coordinate 350,736,957 of OZ012740.1, read as the reverse complement.
TTTAAGATTCATATCGTCTCCGAACTTTCAAGGGTCACCGAAATTAAATACAAGGATTCACGTGTGCCTCAGTATTAACTCCAAGGCCTGCTCATATTGGAGTCTATAGAACTCGAAAGGAGGTTACCTTTTGTAACAAAGCAATTATAGTCACTTTGCTCCTCTGGTCTTTGTTACTGGTTCAACTCAGAATTCCAAATGCGGCCACCAAGCTTTTTTTAAGACTCAACATTGTTTCATTCGAGATTGGTTCATAGGTTGCAATTGAGGTTTATCATGAGAAACCAATGGCAAATCACTGTTCACGTAAAACCAAAGTATTTTCTAAAATAAAAAGCCTTATGATTATATCAAGATACAACATATTATATCACACTATTGATTTTACACAAAGGTAATACCATGACATTTCACTATTTAAACCCCAACACCATGGAATTTCAAGACTCAGGGGTTTATTCGAAACCGAGGCGAGAGTTAAAACAAATTCATACCAAGAACACCATATGTACCCGTTCTTTAACAAGTTGGGACTTACACTTGTTTCTGAAGCCCAAGGTTTCTAAAACATAAGATGCCTATGTACAAATCATTTCTCGAGCCCTGCGTATTCTTGATGCTTGGATCCGCCGCTCCGTATCCGCAAGACCATGATCCTTGAGCAGTATCCCTGCAGGTTGACACAACAGCTCCATTTAACCCACAAAGTAGCTATATAAATCACACGAATAATATTGTCGGTAACAGAATAAGGACATATATATAACCATCATGATATTACAAAACAAAATTACCTCGGAACAACACTGTAGCCATCACCATGATTGTCGCTAGCTATCACGAGCTGGAGATTAGTCGCTGCTGCAATTGTTTTAAAAATCAAAGAAAAACCATCCGCACTTGTGAAATATGGAACACTCCCAGCATTGTGGAGAACTTCGTAGTTGGTACCCATCGGACTCTCCCGCCACGAGATGCCGTAATAGGCTGTGCGTTAAAACCAGCTATGCTTCAGATGCAAATAATGATTCTCATCTCAATAGTACAAAGGATTTCATCAGCATAACAAGGCTAAGCCCAAATGTTGAATGACACGCATCACAACAACAGTTTGGAAGGCCTTAATCTAATCATTTACTGCCAACATGAACTAGTGTTTGCTTACCCCTTTGTCACCCCATTTAACTTGCCAAAACCATAAGCAGAGCTTCTGTTGATCACCACCAAGTATTAATAACATAGCTGTCAAGATGAAAGAGAAGGACCCTAACACGTTCAAATCTTTCCGAAAACAACTCACAAACATTGGAGGCGGAAAGTGTCCGAAAAGGGAAACATAATCGCAGAGTCACCTGAAACAAATCAATCCTGTTTGAGAAATTGAAACCTCAATCTCACACTTTGTTAAGAAATTAAAAGGGCAATCTCGACAAAAACGAAAACTTTCGTAACACATAATAGTACCTTCCAAAACCGTCAAAGCATGATCCAGCTGATATGGAAACCTCATTATTAGTCTTCAATCCACATTGTTCCCTACAACCCTATATAAGAACGATTCAGACACTCACAAAAGACAACAAGAACACACAACCATTCTAAAAACCGCAAGCACAGGATCCACCACATTCACAGAAAGATCCCAAATTCAAAACCCTAAAGGATCAAAAGAAGAGCAACTTATCTCCTTTAAAGCTTCACCGGAAATCACCCTTTTCGTCCACCGCAAGCCACAAAATCACCATAAATCGCGAGCCCCCTTCAAGATCGTCGCGCATCCGTGCTCCAGCAATCACCGGAAATCACCGTCTCCACCGGACCTCCGAAGAAAACTAGTGAAACCGTAAATTGCCCCATGCTAACATTGATAAACTAATAATTTTCTTGTCTGTTTATGTAGGAGAAGAACGAGAATGAAAGAGAGAAGGAATAAGAAGAAGTCTTGTGAGAGGAAGGAGCAGAGATCAGTGGCGAGGCGAGAAGATGAATTGGGGATTTCAGGGAGACCTAGGGTTTCCGCCCCTTTTTTAGTTAATTTTTTTGTAATGATGTAATCCTGTAATACTCCCCACACTAGTAATCGTGCACCCTCACTCACACGACCCTCGGATCTCCAACGAATCTCATCACACGGTCAACATCGCGCATACCCACAGTAACTCATGCACCTCGCTCGCATAGGATCCATCCGCCTGATTAATCATTTTATTAAATTATTAACCTCAATTATTTTATAAACTAACTAATTAACCCCTTTTTTTAATCACTTAACTAATAATTGTTTTTTTTAAATCAACCTAATTAATAATTATAAATATTTATTCTAATCACCCTTTTTAATTAGTTGGACTGCATTTTACTTAATTAGTCTCTTAACTAATCTTTCTCTTAATTAATAATAAATCCTTTTGTTAATTTTTTCTTAAATAAATAGTAATTCTTAATTAACCTTTGTAAGAAAAAGGTAAATCAACCTTTTAATTAAGTTCTATTTCTCATATCTTGACAATTGTTTAAATAAGCGTCTTCCTTTTAATCAATTAATTTGATAAGTCTTGAGTGAACTTTTTATAAAACCTTTCTTAATCTATCCACACGTAAAATCAATCTTTTTAAATAACATGATAATCACTCTTTTTTTAAAAAATAATTATAAAATATTTCATAATATAACTTTACCTATTTAATAAAAATAATGATATAATAACTAAGCTTATTATAATAATAAAAAAAAACTTATTTTATAACTAAAGGAAATAGTAACTTATTAATAGAATATTATCTTGTATCTGATAAACCTTTTTATAAACCCTTTTATTTAAAATCAAATCTCACCCAAATAATATATTTTCTCATTAATACAAATTTGACTAAAATTAATCAACTTTGCCTAAAATCCAATCGCGCGCGCTTGCACTCTGCTCACATTATTCACTCTCACTCACTTAGCGCTTTCCTGCGTTTGTGTATGTTTTACTTTATCCGCAACTTTTATTTACCGCAATTTATATTTACCATCATTTATTTCATCGCATTGCATAATGTCCAAAGGAAGAATCTGCGCATAACGTAAAACTTGCGTGTATGCACCTCATTTGCATCATAATCCCCATTGATCCTTGATCCCATTCAAGTCGATCTTTTAAGATAGATCCTACCTCATAAGGAGGACCTTTTATCTTTTATAACATAGAAACAAAACAATTCAACAACTCAATTTAAACTATTCAAACAATAGAGAATAAGACATGAGTCATCTTGACAGTCCAGATATAAATCTCCTGCCTTATAACAATACAATCAATATGTAGGTACTTTTCCGTTTGAGAGTGATAGTGGCATACTCGCTGACCACAATCGGAGTTTCTAATCCCTTCTCTCAAAACGATGCAAAGACTATTTTCCTACAAGTTATGGTGGCTACGTCAAGTCCTCTCCTTCGAGATGACAACTCGTCTTTTCTCCTAGACCCAATCAATCAACTATCCTTATCCCGTAGGAACTTTGATCACAGTCAAAGAACTCCTCAAACCCTTTAGGGGAACTACAAATACTCTGATTCCACTCTCGTCAAGATATGTAGGCACAAGATGCGATATCTAGTCGAGTATGCTTAAAAATAAACCACTATGTCTTTCATCCTTAAGCAGATAACCCTTAGCAATAAACAACATAAAACAAGAGGTTCTTGTAGAGTACTACCGAAACATAGGATGCTAGCACCTTCCCTAAGTTTAACCAACCCCCGAACCTATAACTCTCTAGCTTTTGCATTTGCATTGCATTGTGGGTAATTCGATCTTTTTCCCTCCCTTTGGATAAATTAAAGATCGATTGTAATGAATTTAGATTCAAGCTAATCAATAGCTTGGTATTCAAATTTCACCGCGACAGAAATGGCGATTTCACTAGGGACACTCATTGGGTTTCCCTAACTTGGTTTGTTTTTTATATATATTTGCTTATATCTGCTTATTTGTATATTTGCTCTTGTTTGCTTTTGGGATGATATCTTTGAGTGGTGATACAAAGTCCTACACCCGGACTTGAGTTAAACTATGATAGAATGGTCAGATATTCGACGAGGCTTATAGGGAGTGAGTCCCAACCAAGTTGACTTGAGAATCACCGCTCAGTTGAGACCCTTTCTAAAATGGTTCGGTTGAACGAGTATAGTTGTGAAAACTTTTACTATTTTCGATTGGAATCTGCGATATTGAGGACCGTAGTTACCTTTAACCCCACTTTGGCCTTTATTAGGACGTAGTGCAAGAACTATGGGGGAGTAGTCCTGAAATAGTTGCTACGCGATACTACACTCAAAAGAGGTTCTCTTGAGGATATTATTAACCACCGAGTCATTCGGGAAATTGATAATATCCGAAAGATGGACTAATGACTTTGGGAACTTTCTTAGAACCTTGTTCTGCAGGTATAATCAACCTTTAGTCCACGTTCTTTGGGAATGTGTATACCTTTTGCTCCATGCTCGTTGCAAACCTAGGACCTTCTTGTTTGTTTATCTTTGTGTCCTTATGTGCTTACATGTGTTTGTTGCATCCATAAAGCATCATATTGCATCGGTTTCATGGAACTCCGAGTTTATTTGTAAACATTATAGAACCAATAGGGATTACAAAAGAAAAATATTTTGAAATATTCTTTTAAGAGTCCTAACCTGGATGACCTAAGGAAGTTAGAAGCTCCTATCGAAGATCAATAGAAGTTCAAAAAACTTTCATCAATATTGAAGATCCAAATAAACAAGGGCTTCCTTCCTTATTTTCTAGCAAAGAAAAGAAGAGAGATGGAGGATTTATTTTCCTCTATCAGAATATTCCTTAGAAGCTGATCGTGAACAACTTATATTCAAGAAAGCCCAGATAGAAGAGAAAATCAACAAGCACGATGAAGGACTTCCTTAGGACCTTATCAGCTTTTTAAGTCAGGACTCTTATAAGAATGTTTGTTTGTAATCGATATCAAAAAAATAATAAACGAGTTTTCTTTGGGTACTCTGTGACGTTTATAAATACTTGAGTTCCATGAAACCTTTTGTTTTTCATTCTTGCAATTGCATTTCGCATTTTGCATCAGCATAACATCCTTTGAATTCCAGGGGGTCTCACTCTTGCTTCATCTTCACAGACAAACTGAATCACCAGTACAATACTCGCGCCAGTCAACGTCAAAAGATGGATCAACTTGAACAAGAGAATAAGGTGCTTCGTGATGAGGTTGCAATTCTGAAAGAAAGCTTGGAGAGATTAAATGGTTTAGTTGAAGCTTTGTCCAAGCAGTCTGTGCTCAACAATCAAGACATTCAGAGGACCGTTATCTCCGAAGTTGTGTCAGCACCGATCCTAGTGGTGCCCACTACTGCTGAGCCTACCTACAGCATGCCACCAGGTTTCCCGTGGGGGATGCCTTCTCATTTCACTTCTGCTGGCTATCGTCCGTCTGTTCCTGAGGTCCCTGCCATAACCACTACTCAAGACATTCCTGCAACTACTGCTGTGATGACTGTGACACCTCCACGTGTGAATGCTACTCCGTATGTTCTAGACGAGCCAATTTTCCATGGGACACCCGGTGAAACTGTGGGTTTTGAAGAAAGAATGGATGGTTTTCAAGACCAATTTTTTGAGATTCAAAAATAATTAAAAGCTCTTCGTTGAAAGGATTTGTTTGGAAAGAGTGATTCTGACTTATGTTTGGTCCCAAATGTCAAGGTTTCGCCAAAGTTTAAGATCCCTGATTTTGAGAAGTACAAAGGAAATACTTGTCCTCAGAAATATCTTATCATGTATTCTAGAAAGATGTCTGCCCAAACTGACAATGATCAATTGCTCATTCATTATTTCCAAGACACTTTAACAGGCGTTGCACTCAGATGGTATATGGGATTAGATAGTGCGAAGATTCGAACTTTCAATGATCTGGGTGGAGCCTTCATCAAACAATACAAATATAATGTGGACATGGCTCCTGACCGTGATTAATTGAGGGCCATGGCTTAGAAAGACAAAGATAATTTCAAGGAATATGCTCAACGTTGGCGCGAGTTAGCCGCGCAGGTAACACCGCCATTAGAGGAAAGGGAAATGACCAGGATTTTTCTGAAAACTCTAGGTCCTTTCTTTTATGAGAAGATGGTAGCAAGCGCACCCAGTGATTTCATCGAAATGGTGAACATGGGTATGCGTTTGGAGGAAGGGGTCCGCGAAGGAAGGTTAGTCAAGGAAGGGAGTACTCCTAACAATGTTAAAAGGTATGGGAATGGTTTTGTGAAGAAGAAAGAATATGATGTAAGTGTTGTGCAGCAAGGAAGATTCAAGAAGGGGTATCCACCGTCACGTCAGGTCGCTGCGGTATCACCTGTATTCAACGCTCCAACTTATCAACCACAGCCACAACATCAATAAAATCAACAAAATCAGCCATTCAACAATCAGGGTCGTGTACACAGAAGAATAGACTTTGATCCCATCCCTATGACGTATGCTGATTTGTTCCCGGTTTTGATTCACAAAGGCCACATCCAGACAAGAGCTCCACCTGAGGTACCCAAGAAACTTCCATATTGGTATAAAGCTGATAGATTTTGCCCGTATCACCGAGGTGCTCCAAGCCACGATATTGAGAACTATTACGGTCTGAAGGCAGATGCCCAGAGGCTCATTAAGTGAGGAATATTATCTTTTAAGGATTCCAATCCTAATGTGTAGGATAATCCTTTACCTCAACATGGTTCGTCCTCCGCGAACATGATCCAAGGTTATTTGGGAAGCTCATATCAATATAGTGTCTGAAGATGAATCTGAAAGCTACATATCAGACGATTCTGCAAGCCTCTCCATTCCATATGAAGACTTAATAAAATCCAAGAGAAAGGACTTGTCTGGCTTTTCATTCTGTTTGCTTATGTGTATTTCATTTCTTTGATTTATAAAAGCATGTTTGGCTTGTAGAAATTTTTATTTTGAATAATTAATGCAATAAAATGTTTGTCTTGAAGAAATCCATTCGTTTTCACTCGCAAAATGTTTTTCATAATTTATGATGCCAGCTTTATCCAATTTTCTTTTCACTTTGGTGAATAATTGGAAGGAGGATGACGGAGTAAAACGCAGGATCTCTCGTTGTATGCTTTTGAATAAAAACCTTACTGATGATGTAAGGCATTGTTTCAAACCTCCTAAACACCAGAAACATTTAACCTTTTGAGCCTTGATGAAGGATCTGTTTTTTTTTCAAATCAAAACCTCGTTTTAACCTAGGGCAGGGTAGAAAAAAAAGAAAAAGGAATGAGCACCTTTCAAAAGTTGGGTGGGCACAGATATACTTTGACCCTTATCATTTGTTTTACAAATCAAAAACTAAGCCCAGATACAACCCTCAATAGTCCTAATTGAAGTAAGGTTTAGTCCGAAAGCATGCTCGATGAGATATCGTTTCCTGACTCCTATGAGCCATGCTCAATTTTTGTTGGCTTTATAAAATTAAAACTATATCCTAACTAGTGATTTTGTCACAAGTTATCGTGATTTCTCTTTTCAAAACTTCAAGACAAACATGTATGTTGCATTAACAGTTTCAGAATTGACATTTCTGACTTGCTAAATTTACTTGATATCTTAGAAAGATTACGTGAAGACATCACCGATTAAATTTGAAGACTTTGTTGACCGGGGGTAAGTTATTTGATTCGTACAAATTTGGATTCACCTAGAACACAAGTTTGAAGACTCAGTCATGATACCATCAATCAGGGGAAGTTACATCGAGATTCGACGAATCTCTCCGAGAGTTTGAAAAAAGTGGGGCATTTGGACGTCATGTTTTCTGTAAAATCCTCTCGAGATAACCTTTTCTCCTCGTGAACCATGTGACTTGGGGCATTTAAAAGTCGGAGGTGGTTGTGATAATTCTGCGACAAACTTTTTTCCATGCAAGAAATCTACAGTTAGTGACCTGAGAATTCTCACTGAGCTGATTAGCTTCGCTGCTCCAGCGAAGTGGACGTTATTTCACTTCCCAGGGGATCATTTTACAATGTCGATCTTCCTCAGCAGAGCGGATGTTTATTTCATCCCCACGAAGTTTCGACTCCAACATATTCAACAAATTTGTTAACCCAAGTTTCCCCATTAAATGGATATTACGAGTTTGACCCACGCCTAGTAGATCTTTATTCTCATCTTCAACCTGATAACCAAGATTATTTTGGAAAATTCTTCAGTAAGATCAAGATGTTATATCCCTAAGTGGAATGTTTTCTATTCCCCAAATAAAGTTTTTTAAAGCCTTAAGGCAGGATTGTGATCCTGTATATGGTCCTCCACCAATCCATAGTGACGCTTCTGTCTTTGAAGATTGGTCAGATATTTGTTCCCTAGAAGGAATTCTAAAAGCAAGTGCACATTTCTCCAAGCGATGTTTGATCTATGAAGATTTGGTTTGAGTGCCTTTCATCCGAGATGTTTATTTCATCTCTGTTGGTTTTGTTAGCATACACATAGCATATAGGTAGATAGCATGGCATGTGCATTTTTTGCATCTCTGGGTGTGTCTTCTCCTTCCAAGTAGAGTTGTCAGCCCTAGGCAGAAAGAGCGCAATATTTCTAATCCTCACGAAGTTCGATCCTCGTGGAAGATGGTTGTTTTAGTTAAATCCCATTTGAGTTCACACCTTAATAATCGAGTCTTGCTTGACAGTTTATCTTCAGTTATTTCCTGAATTGAACTTCGGTCCCTGACAATCACATTTGTGGATATCTCCAACTTTTGAACATGGATAGAGCGTGCATTTATTTTGCACTTTGCTCCCCAGGAAGAATTTATGAAGATAACTATTGAAGACAGATATTTCTCCAACAGTATTATCAGATTTCCTCAACAAATTATATCTGAACTACAAGCAACCTCTTTATTTGAGCAACTTGTTACGATCAGGTTTTCTATCAAAGATGACAAATGGCAGTCTACTCTAGAAAGTTTGCCTGTCCCTAGTGGGTTTATCAAGATTATCAACTCGTCAAATTGCATCTCTCTGGAAATCCGTCGGAGAAGCTTGTCGAAGACTTTACAGACTTTGTTTTCTCTTTATTTGAGAATTTTCACTACAAAGAAGTTACACTTTTACAGCTACAACAAGGTTACTCCTCAGGAATGTACTCCCCAGTGAGTTCATTTCACAAGTTTAATTCCATCAAATGACATCTCTTACGAGAAATATGGTGAAGTTTATCATAATAGGTCTCTCTTTATTTGAGAAGACATATTTTGCTGATCAACTGGCTTACATCTTTTCAGAAGATCCCCGTTGAAGCTTTACAATTTGATTTTTGGTCAGACACCTTTTCTTAGGCTACCAGGTGTGGTAGTATGTGGTCTCTCCATCTTTGGGTTATTACCTTTGCTTAGGCTATCATATGTTTGATAGTAGGTAATATACAATCCTTTTTGGTCAGACACCTTTTCTTAGGCTGCCATATGTTTAGTAGTAGGTGATCTCTCCTTTCAGTTATTACCTTTGGCTTAGGCTATCATGTGTTTGATTGTAGGTAATACACCTCTCTATTTGTCAGATACCTTTTCTTAGGCTGCCAGGTTTGGTAGTAGGTCATCTGTCCTTTTTGTGTTCACCTTTTCTTAGGCTATCATATGTTTGATAGTAGGTAACACATCTGTTGGGTCAGACACCTTTTCTTAGGTTGCCATATGTCTGGTAGTAAGTGATCTCTCCTTTCAAGTTTATTACCCTTTCTTAGGCTATCATATGTTTGGTGGTAGGTAATACATCTTGTTTTGGTTATTACCTTTTCTTAGGCAATCATTTGTTTGATAGTAGGTAATATACCTTTCTTTTGGTCAGATACCTTTTTTTAGGCTACCTTGTTTGGTAGTAGGTCATCTTTCCTTTGTTGTGTTCACCTTTTCTTAGGCTATCATATGTTTGATAGTAGGTAACACACCTTTTTGGTCAGACACCTTTTCTTAGGCTACTATGTTTGGTAGTAGGTGATCTCTCCATCTTTGGGTTATTACCTTTGCTTAGACTATCATACATTTGATAGTAGGTAATAAATCGTTTCTTTTGGGTCAGATACCTTTGCTTATGCTGCCAGGTTCGGTAGTAGGTCATCTTTCCTATTCATGTTGCCTTTGCTTAGGCTATCATTAGACTGATAGTAGGTAACATGCGTTTCTTTGTTTCAACCAGATACCCTTGCTTAGGCTGCCACGCGTTGGTAGTAGGTTATCCTTCACTTTCAGGTTTCTCGCCATTGTTCAAGCTACTATACTCTTGGTGGTATTATTATATCTTACCTTTATTTTGGATATTCCACAATGATTGTTGTCTCTTCCCCCTTGGAGTCACGCTTTGTCGAGTCTGTTTTTCTTTCGCTATTCCTACGTTTCTCGAGGTTTGCGTCCAGTTTCTCCCATGTGGTATCATGTCTCCACAAGACCGCCTGTCTTGCATTCTCATATCATTGCATATCATATGCATTTGGTGTTATATAAGGGCCAAAAATTCGTGCAATGTTTGTATTTAAGTCCCTCCTATCACGTCGAGACGAAGATCCCAACCTCCATATCTCCGGATAGAAGTAACTTAAATAGGGGCATCTGTTACACACTAATTTTTGACCTTAAGATCCCGCCTCTTTGTGCTTTTTTCCCACCAGTTTTATTTTATTCTATGTTGTTTTATTTCTTTTTTATTTTGTATGTATGTTCATTTACAACTAACCAGTTCCCACACAGATGCAACACTTTCAAGTGCAGATTAGATCATTTCTTTCCATTGGTGTTGAACATAGGCGTCCAAGGACTAGTTATGGTTGTGTGGCAAGCAATCCCCAAGGCAGGTTTTTTTTCTCAAGGCAAGGGAAGCGAGACTCTTGAGAATTTAAATTGAGGAGTTGAATTGGTCTAAGTTGCAATACTTATTATTGGATGAGGATCCCAGGTGGTTCATTTTCACTAATTTAAGTTCATGAATCTAAGATCATGCAGCAAGATTACCACGCGAGAATTCAAATTCAAGTTTTACTTTAAGATTCATATCGTCTCCGAACTTTCAAGGGTCACCGAAATCAAATACAAGGATTCACATGTGCCTCAGTATCAATTCCAAGGCCTGCTCATATTGGAGTCTATAGAACTCGAAAGGAGGTTACCTTTTATAACAAAGCAATTATAGTCACTTTGCTCCTCTAGTCTTTGTTACCGGTTCAACTCAGAATTCCAAATGTGGCCACCAAGCTTTTTTTAAGACTCAACATTGTTTCATTCGAGATTGGTTCATAGGTTGCAATTGAGGTTTATCATGAGAAACCAATGGCAAATCATTGGTCACGTAAAACCAAAGTATTTTCTAAAATAAAAAGCCTTATGATTATATCAAGATACAACATATTATATCACACTATTGATTTTACACAAAGGTAATTCCAGGACATTTCACTAATTTAACCTCAACGCCATGGAATTTCAAGACTCAGGGGTTTATTCGAAACCGAGGCGAGAGTTAAAACAAACTCATCCCAAGATCACCATATGTACCCGTTCTTTAACAAGTTAGGACTTACACTTGTTTCTGAAGCCCAAGGTTTCTAAAACTTAAGATGCCTATGTACAAATTATTTCTCGAGCCCTGCGTATTCTTGATGCTTGGATTCGCCGCTCCGTATCCGCAAGACCATGATCCTTGAGCAGTATCCCTGCAGGTTGACACAACAACTCCATTTAACCCACAAAGCAGCTATATGAATCTCACGAATAATATTGTCGGTAACAGAATAAGGACATATAGATAACCATCATGATATTACAAAGCGAAATTACCTCAGAACAACACTGTAGCCATCACCATGATTGTCGCTAGCCCTCACGAGCTGGAGATTATTTTCTGCTGCAATTGTTTTAAAAATCAAAGAATAACCATCTGCACTTGTGAAATATGGAACACTCTCAGCATTGTGGAGAACTTCGTAGTTGATACCCATCGGACTCTCCCGCCACGAGACGCTGTAATAGGCTGTACGGTTAAAACCGGCTATGCTTCAGATGCAAATAATGATTCTCAGTTCAATAGTACAAAGGATTTCATCAGCATAACAAGGCTAAGCCCAAATGTTGAACGACACGCCTCACAACAACAGTTTGGAAGGCCTTAATCTAATCATTACTGCCAACATGAACTAGTGTTTGCTTTCCCCTTTGTCGCCCCATTTAACTTGCCAAAACCATAAGTAGAGCTTCTGTTGATCACCACCAAGTATTAATAACATAGTTGTCAAGATGAAAGAGAAGGACCCTAACACGTTCAAATCATTCCGAAAACAACTCACAAACATTGGAGGCGGAAAGTGTCCGAAAAGGGAAACATAATCGCAGAATCACCTGAAACAAATCAAACCTGTTTGAGAAATTGAAACCTCAATATCACACTTTGTTAAAAAATTAAAAGGGCAATCTCGACAAAAACAGAAACTTTCGTAACACATAATAGTACCTTCCAAAACTGTCAAAGCATGATCCAGCTGATATGGAAACCTCATTATTAGTCTTCAATCCACATTGTTCCCTGCAACCCTATATAAGAATGATTCAGACGCTTACAAAAGACAACAAGAACACACAACCATTCTAAAAACCGCAAGCACAGGATCCACCACATTAACAGAAGGATCCCAAATTCAAAACCCTAAAGGATCAAAAGAAGAGCAACTTATCTCCTTTAAAGCTTCGCCAGAAATCACTCTTTTCGTCCACCGCAAGCCGCAAAATTACCATAACTAGCGAGCCCCCTTCAAGATCCTTGCGCGTCCGTGCTCCTGCAATCACCGGAATTTACCGTCTCCATCGGACCTGCGAAGAAAACCAGTGAAACCGTAAGTGCTCCTATGCTAACATTGATAAACTACTAATTTTCTTGTTTGTTTATGTAGGAGAAGAACGAGAATGAAAGAGAGGAGGAATAAGAAGAAGTCTTGTGAGAGGAATGAGCAGAGGTCGGTGGCGAGGCAAGAAGATGAATTGGGGATTTCGGGGAGACCTAGGGTTTCCGCCTCTTTTTTAGTTAATTTTTTTGTAATGATGTAATCCTGTAATACTCCCCACATTAGTAATCGTGCACCCTCACTCACACGACCCTCGGATCTCCAACGGATCTCATCACACGGTCAACATCGCGTATACCCACAGTAACTCATGCACCTCGCTCGCATAGGATCCATCCGCCTGATTAATCCTTTTATTAAATTATTAACCTCAATTATTTTATAAACTAACTAATTAACCCCTTTTTTTAATCACTTAACTAATAATTATTTTTTTAAATCAACCTAATTAATAATTATAAATATCTATTCTAATCACCCTTTTTAATTAGTTGGACTGCATTTTATTTAATTAGTCTCTTAACTAATCTTTCTCTTAATTAATAATAAATCCTTTTGTTAATCTTTTCTTAAATAAATAGTAATTCTTAATTAACCTTTGTAAGAAAAAGGTAAATCAACCTTTTAATTAAGTTCTATTTCTAATATCTTGGCAATTGTTTAAATAAGCGTCTTCCTTTTAATCAATTAATTTGATAAGTCTTGAGTGAACTTTTTATAAAACATTTCTTAATCAATTCCTACTTAAAATCGATATTTTTAAGTAACATGATAATTGTAACACCCATTTTAATTATTTAGTCTTTTGGTGTTATTTTATTTTTGGTGTGTCCTTTGTGGGGGAGTGAGTCTGAGCGCGTGGGTGGGTGACCTTAATTTATAGGAGCCATTTAATAAAATGTAGAGTTTAATATTAATGTAATATAATTGATAATGATAATAATATAATACTTTATAGTAATGTGGTTATGTTATTAATCTTATTATTATTATTATTATTATTATTATTATTATTATTATTATTATTATTATTATTATTATTATTATTATTATTATTATTATTATTATTATTATTATTATTATTATTAATAGATTAATAAAATGAAATAAGGATTAAAAAGGGGTATTAGAAGAGTTTGGGGGAAATGGGAGATTAGAACACGATAAAAGCCAGTTTTAGAGAGAAGAGCAAAGGGGAAGAAAAAGGAGGAAGAGAAGAAGGCTAGGGCTAACGATTCTTCAGGTTCTTGGTCAATCGGAGCATTAATCGAGGTAAGGGGAGAGAAACTGATTGGGATTGGTGTTTACATGAAATTGGGTAGAGGGGATTCCTTAATCCCATAGGGATTTGATGAATACGTTTGTTATGTTGATATGTCTTTGATTGTTGTTGATTTTGATGAATTTTGTGTGCATGTTGATGTGTTTATGATTGTTGCTGCCATTGATGAATGGGTGCATATATTGTGTGATTTGGTGAGGTTCTGAGTAACTTCTGTAGTTCTGTTGTTGGACATAGGTGTGGGTTCTGGAGATAAATTGATAGAATAATGAATAGAGTACTGTGTACTAGTTATAGTAATGATAGGATGGAAGATGGAAGTAAAGTGATAGGCTTGGAATTGAGCAAGATGACATTGTTGGACAGTGAGGGTTTTGAGAGATCGCAGACGCTCGCTAGCACCTTCGCTAGGCGAGCTAGTAACGAGCATTCTCTAGCAGGTTCGCTAGGCGAGTGAGGTAGCGAACCCTTCCAGTAGCTACTATCTGCCTTCACTAGGGAGTTCGCTAGGCGAGCAGCTAGCGAGCGTTCGCTAGGACTTCGCTAAGCGATCAAGCCAGCGAGCGTGACAGAAAGTGACTTTATGTTGTTTTGCCTTGTGACCTCGTTTTGTAGTATCCCTTGAGTTGTGACCAGTATAGATATGGTGATTAGTGGTGAAGAGTGTATACTTGACATTAAAAGGTGAAATTATGTAGTGATTGAAGTTAATTGAAATAAGTAGATTGGGGTGTGAGATATGTATGGGGTATGGTGATGGGATCTGAGGGATCGTGTGACTTTAATTAAAATGATTAATTGATGAACAATACGTATGTATGATGTATGGTGATGTGATCAGGGGATCGTGTGCACGTAGCATGCTTGAGTTATTTGTTGTGCATTTTGTGTTATGCATATCATGGTGTTTGATGGGAAAAGTCATTGCTCAAGAGGAGTGTATGTGATTCATCCGTACTCCCTTGTGGAGAATGGTGGGGACAGATCGTGGCCAAGGACAGGCCTATGTGATCTATCCGGGGTTCGATTAAATGAACCAATGAGTCGGTACTGCATGCATGGTGTTGAGTTGCATAATTGCATTATGGTGTATTGTGTTGATGTTGGATAGTAGGTCGTGTTTGATGAATGTTGGGTGATGAATTATATGATTACTACCTTTATTTTATGTATTGTTTTACCGATAATTTTGATCATGTTTTCTCACCCCTTTGTTGTTGTTGTTGTTGTGGTCTGTGCTTCTTCGGAAGTACAGATAATCCAGGTACTTAGCTAGCTTGGATAGAGGTGTACGAGTCGAGTCTTAGGATGCTCTGACACGTAGCACGGGACTTGGGCGTTTTCTTTTGATTTAGTTGAACTTATTTTACTTTCCTGTAACGTATCATGTGTTGGTGCATTTTATTATTGAATATTTTCATGTATTGGCGGATGGCCGAGAATGATGAAATAATGAATATTTTCCGCTGCTTTGTTTTGAAAACCTTCTAATGAAGAGTATGCCAAATTGTGTGATGTGATATCCCACTTTTGTGGAGAACTCTGATGTTATTTTGAAGTAATTGTATTTTATTTGAATTTTGGGAAGTGGGTTGTTACAATTGGTATCAGAGCAGGTCGGTCCGTCCGGCCAGTGTAGCTGTTGAGTCTGTCCTTAGGATAGAGATTGTGTATCTTTTAACCTGGTGTTGTTATTGTTGAGCAGTATGGCTGTTAGCTCCTAAATTCGACGCCTCAGGTAGAAAGAAGGTATTCAAGACAAAAGGGTAAAAAATAAGTTGAGAACAAGAGAATGGTCGAAAGAGGCAAAGCAGTCAGAAGAAGAAGTCGAAGGACTCACCCAGAAGCCAGGAGTTCGACCGCTTGCTGAGAGGGTTGGTTTTTCAAAGGATTTGAAATTTAAATATTGGAGGGAACAGTTTTGCTTGTTGAAAATTGAGGGAGACACGTGTCGCCTTATGAGCAGTAGATACATGCATTTGTGCCAAATGGCGCAAGGAGGTGATGATGGAGGTTATTAGAGGTTATTTTTTATTACTATAAATAGGGTGTCTTAGACATGTCCAAAGTGTGTTATAATTTACTATTGTACAAATTACTCTCGAAATTACTCCAAGTATCCGAGTGTAGATAAAGCGAGTATTGTAGAGAATGTACGTGATGTAAACACACCATCTTTTAACTTAATGCAATTTACTTGTTTACTTTAAATTTTACAAAGTCTTTTATTGTCTTTATCCCTTTTCTCCTTATTTTACTTCCTCCTTCCTATGCAATTCTTTTCTCTTCGTCCTCAATCTAACTTCTTCTCTCCCAACAAACTCTCTTCTCTTTTATTGAAAGCTTTACTTGATCTTTAAATTAACCCGTAGTCGAATAGAAGTTCCTTTAAGATTCTTTCACCCCAATACTGTTCGAGTGTGGAACTTGAATAGATTCTTAAAACAAAAACAAACCTTTTAGCACATGTTCTAGGATCAATCTGATCGATCCTGTGAGTCACCAAAGTTAGATTTGGAAGATCAACGTTCTTTTTTGATTTCCAAGGGAAACAAAATGGCACGCCCAGTGGGACAGTGCTAGAAAATCTGTTTTAGAAAACTGAACTTATAAAAATTCTGCAGTCGTACTGGTCCTTTTCGTGAGAGGTACATTTTTATGTTACTAAGAAGTGGTAAAATTGCCGCTGTAAACGAAGAGACACGACCAAGACGAAACAGTAGGAACATGGCTACGGATACGAACCAGCCAGATAACCCCAACCATCAAGGAGACGGTTCCAGTGAGGGAATAAGAGACGATGGAATTCCCCCTCCGATGCCGTCGACTGGAGAACAAACGATGCTGCGGTGAGGCCAGTAGTGACACCTTCCGTACTTGGGGTTGGGTCGACAGTAATAAGACCTTATACTCAACCTGTGTTAGAATATATTGGTCATCAAGCGTCGAATCCTCAGATTTTGCTAGGAGGAAGTTCGACGTCCAGGCAGTTTGGTTCCCCTGGTTTTACACAATCACCAAGAAATCCCCCATATGGGATGCCCACCGCTATGATGCAAGGGCTCCAAAGTGCACCCCCATATTTTCAGATCAGGCGATGGCTTCGCCGCTACAAGGGTCAGGGTCAGGCGTGAACATGGGTCGAAACCCCCAAAACCAGAGTTTAGGGTATTCGATACAAGGCCCCAATTTGACCAACACCTCAGTTGCCTGTTTAAGACAACATATGGACGAAAGTAACCTACAAATAGTTCAGACTTTGTCACAAACCATGGGTGAAATATTTCAACCATTGATCTAAAATACAACCCAGACCAATCAACAATTGGCGGTACAATTGACGAGATTGGCTGAATTCATGGGGGTACCTCCTTTAACCAGAAACCAAGCCGCAGTAATGGATGCCCCACGAGACAACTTGGAGAATATGGCAGAAGTCGACGTAGGAAACCAAGGAAGGATAACCCCTCCGATAGTCGAAGGGCTTAGGGAAGAGCCTTTGCAAAACCAACCCTGTGGCTTGGGATAAAGAAACCCAGGAGTAGTGGTTGTAAATCGGAACCAAGACGCAGACAATGTAGTCCAGCAGGTTCGTCGAAACAATAAAGCTGTCGACAATAATCTAGCGGCCATGGTCGAGAGAATTATGGCCAGAAATGGGTTAAACACTGGTTTCACCAAGCCAAATTACACTTCACCTATAGTAGACTATATCCTTCAGGAGGAGTTACCTCCTAGGACGAAGTACCCAAATTTACTAAGTTTTTAGGAGATACGACGGAATCCACCGTCGAACATGTGGCTCGTTACCTAATCGAGGCTGGAGAGATAGTGAATGATGAAAGCCTTAGAATAAAATACTTCCCAAGTTCTCTTACTAAAAATGCCTTTACCTGGTTCACAACGCTTCCCCCTAACACAGTATGTAACTGGATCCAGTTAGAGCATTTGTTCCATGAACAGTTCTATATGGGTCAGACTAAAATTAGCTTAAAGGAACTCTCTAGTGTGAAGCGTAAGTTTTCTGAACCAATATAGGAATACCTTAATAGGTTCCGGTTGCTTAAGGCCAGATGCTTCCCGCAGGTCCCTGAACATGAGTTGGTCGAAATGGCCGTTGGGGGTCTCGACTACTCTATTAGGAAAAAGTTGGATACCTAGTACCTAAGGGACATGGCCCAATTAGCCGATCAAGTTCGACAACTCGAAAGACTCAAAGACGAGAAGGCTAAGTTTAATAAAAATAAAAAGGTAGCTTTTGTCGAATATAACGAGAACGTCGAAGGTCTGTGTGATGAGTCTGTGAGTTTCGACGATGGCGAAGTGGACCTTGCTGAACTTAAGCAAGGACCGCCTTACTTGTGCAAAGTATTGGCTCCCCCACAAGGGAAGAGTTATGTCGAATCTGAAAAGAATGATAGGTTCCCAAAGAAAACATATACTTTCGACATCACAAAATGTGATGAAATCTTCGATTTGTTAGTTAAAGACGGACAAATGATAGTGCCTCCTGGCGCCAAAATGCCGTCCATAGAACAAAGGAAGAAAAGAGGGCTTTGTAAATATCATAATTTCTTGGGTCATAAAATATCTCAATGTTTTCTTTTCAGGGACCTTGTTCAAAATGCGATCCAGGAAGGACGTCTAAAGTTTGGAGAGAAAGCTGGTGGCCAAATGAAGGTCGACTCAGATCCTCTGCAAACGGCAGACGCAAATTACACAGAGCCAGTCGAGGCTAATATGCTCGAAGTGGCCGACGGCTATGACTTTTCAATCAAAGTGATAGAGGCTGCTGGAAATCCCATAGACGAAGATGTGACGGCGAAAGTTACCATCAACTTCGGACAAAAGAGTTGTGTCAAAATGGAAGTTGATAGCTGTGACCAAAGGGATGAAACCAAGAGCCCAAACAACAGGAACAATCTGGGTTGGGAGATAGTGACCAAAGAAACGGCTGAGGACTTCATTAAAATTGATCAAGTCACCAAAGGCATGGAGTTAAGCTTGAAGAAGCTTAATCTGGCCAAAGAAGTTGAAATTAACATGGTACAAATCACTCAACATGAGGAGGTAGCGGATAGTGAGTCGAACTACCAGGAAACACACACAAGGGAAGCCTACCCAGAGCAGGAGGAATCTATCGTTTCTTTCCTTCACCGTTTCCAGGAGAAAGGTTCTAGTGTGATGCTTTGTCCCCGATGCAGCGCCATATTCGACAAGAAGGCTGCACAAAAGCTAGAAGGAACACGAAGGCTGAGGCAAGAAAACGAAAGGCCAAGATTCGACCCTCGAAGAGGCCTTCAACAAAGACCTGACCCTCGCATAAGGCCTCCTACGAACAAACCCACTGGCTTTAAGCCCAATGCTGAGGCCACTGATGGGAAGTGGACGAAACCCAATGAGAACAGGCAGCAAGGGTAGAAAAGGTGGAAGAACTTTAAAGTGCAACAAGGATCTTCGTTAAGCTACCGAAAAGAATTTCAGTCTTCGAAGGCTGCTCATGTGTCAAAAAACTATAAAGGGAAGAATCCCATGTCTCGATCCCAATGGAGACGTGATCAGAGAAGAAGAAAAGCACACAGAGAAGGTGCACATAAGGACCAACCACAATCTAGTACCAACATCCCCATTGAACATGAGGGTCGAACAAAGGCCTTCAGGAAGACACCTGTAGGAAGAAAGTTGTTTCCAACGCAGGTCGAAGAACAAAGGAAATCAGTTGACGATGAAATGACCGATAATTTTGATGATGACTCTGATGATACGTTGGATATTTTGGTCAACGTAGTATCAGTAATGCCTAGGGAATTCAACAGGATCTCCGTAGTTGAAAACTCAGACACATATACGGACTGGGAAATAACGGCTCATAAGCCGGTATGCTATTATGTAATGAACAATGACTGCGTTGAGGAGCAAAATGCATTCTTTGAACGGCCAACAGAGGCGATGAAAAATCATCTGAAGCCTCTTTATATTACGGCACAAATAGAGAAGGTCCCAGTTAACAAAATACTGGTGGATTGCGGCGCTACGGTAAACCTAATGCCGCATTTTCTGTTGAACAAAATTGGGGAAAGTGAGACAGACACCAAGCCACACAACATGGTGTTATCAAACTATGAAGGAAAAGTGGGTTCAACCATGGGGGTCATTCAAGTGAATGTCACGGTCGGAACCATTACCCGCCCGACTGTCTTCATGGTGGTGGAGACCACTGCCAATTACAATCTATTACTTGGAAGAGAATGGATCTATGGAGTGGGGCAGTTCCATCTTCGATGCATCAGAGGATTGCCATCTTGAGACCAGATGACATTGTCAAAAACATCGAAGTAGATCAGGGATACTCCAAAGCACCTATAAACCATATTGAGAGAGGACAGTTTGACAAACATTTGGCCGGTATAGGGCCATGTGAACCTGCAGGCTTCGACTTTACACCTAATGACGAAGTGTATTGTTCGCTATATCTGCATCCCGTTGAAGGTTTCCGATGGGACAAGGAAGTTCCAAGCGAAAGGTTACCATACCTTGGCGAACTTCCCATAGACCCCACTGGCTGGGGAAGTGAGTTCGATGATGATGACCGAAGCCGCAGTGCTTCAAAGGATTTCGGCCTACGTGGCCGAAACTAAGCTACAAACGACCTTGGAGGCTGCTAGTAACGAAATGGCTGAGGGAGCCAACGAAAAATCCAAACAAGTAGGTCCAGTTGGGTATTTCAACCCTAAGATTCAATACGAGGGGCAGAGACTCGACGCCATATATGACGATGAGCCTTTGGGTTTTGAAAAAGATCCCTTGGCCAGCGACGTTAAAATGTTGGCGCAAGATCCACTGGAGGAAGTTGACCTGGGAGATGGAGTAATCAAAAGGCCAACTTATATCAGCGCCAACCTCGACCCCCAACTTAGGGTCGAAACCATTCAGTTGCTACGAGAGTATAGGGATTGTTTTGCTTGGGACTATGACGAAATGCCAAGTCTAAAGAGAGATCTAGTCGAACATAGGCTACCAATCAAGCCTAGCAAAAAACAAGTCAAGCAGAATCCAAGACGTTTCGCCCCTGAGATCCTCTCAAAGATAAAGGAGGAAATCGAAAGACTCCTCCGATGCAAGTTCATCCGTACGACCAGGTATGTCGAATGGCTAGCAAATATTTTACCAATCATTAAGAAAAATGGATCTTTAAGAGTCTGTATAGACTTTAGGGATTTGAATTCAGCAACCCCTAAAGACGAGTATTCGATGCCAGTGGCAGAAATGCTAGTCGATTTAGCCGCTGGCCACGAATACCTTAGCATGCTGGATGGATATTCTGATTACAACCAGATTTTCATTGCTGAGGATGACATTCCTAAAACGGCATTCCGTTGCCCAGGGGCCTTAGGCACTTACGAATGGATAGTGATGCCTTTTGGCCTAAAAAATGCTGGGGCAACGTACCAGCGGGCGATGAATTCGACTTTCCATGACTACATTGAGTCCTTTATGCAAATATACATTGATGACATTGTGATAAAATCTGTGTCAGGAAAGGCTCATGTGGAACATCTGCGCAAATCCTTCATGAGAATGAGGATGTTTGGCCTCAAGATGAATCCCCTCAAGTGTGCATTCTGCGTGCAAGCAGGAGATTTTCTGGGTTTCGTAGTCCACAAGAAGGGGATCGAAATCAACCAAAACAAAACAAAGGCCATCATGGAAGCGAAAGCGCCAGCCAACAAGAAGGAACTTCAATCCTTGCTGGGCAAAATAAATTTCCTAAGAAGGTTCATATCGAATCTCAGTGGAAAAACACAAGCCTTCTCGCCATTGCTTCGAGCCACCAAGGAGAAGTTCAAATGGACGAAAGATCAGCAAGAGGCTTTCGACAAGATCAAAGACTACTTGACTCATCCTCCGGTCCTTGCACCTCCATGTCGAAATAAAAGCATGAGACTGTACATAGAAATGTCAGACAAAACTCTAGGGAGCATGCTCGCTCAAGAGGATGGAAGTGGCGTCGAAAGAGCCATTTACTACCTTAGCAGAGTTTTAAATGATGCAGAAACTAGGTATAATGAGATAGAGAAATTATGCTTATGTTTGTATTTCTCATGTATGAGGTTGAAGCAATATACAAAACCAGTTGATATTTACGTTTCGTCACATTTTGATATTATTAAGCACATGTTGTCCAAACCTATTTTGCATAGTCGAATTGGTAAATGGGCATTAGCATTAACTGAGTATTCATTAACATATAGACCGTTGAAAGCGGTCAAAGGGCAAATAGTGGCAGACTTTATTGTCGACCACTCCATAAATGAAAGTACCCTGAACATTGTCGAACTAGAGCCTTGGAAGCTATACTTTGACGGGTCTAGTCACAAGAACGGGACAGGCATAGGTCTATTGATCATTTCGCCTGAAAAAATTCCAACAAAATTCAAGTATAGAGTCGAGGGCCTATGTTCTAATAACGAAGCTGAATATGAAGCTTTGATCGCCGGACTTGAAATTTTGTTAGAATTGGGGGCAACCTAAGTCGAAATAATGGGAGATTTAGAGTTGGTTGTAAAACAGCTAACAAAGGAGTACAAATGCGTTAAAGAAAATCTCATTATGTATTTCGTAATAGCGAACAGACTACTCAAAAAATTTGAAGTATGCACTATTCGACACATACCACGAATACACAATCAGATAGCCAACGACATGGTGCAAGTTGCCTCAGGATACAGGGTCTCGAAGGAGAACTTGCAAGAGGCAATTGAGGCCAGAGGTAAGGTAGTGTCCGTGGGCTTGAGACCGTCAGACTTGGATGTCACGAAATTTGGCTACGCTGACGAGGAAACCTTTGAGATTTTTACTATCGAAGGTCTGACAGACAAAGATTGGAGGAAACCTCTGGTCGAATACCTTCCGAATCCTTCAGCAACCACAAAACGAAAGATAAAATACCAAGCACTAAGTTATGTCTTGTTGGGGAATGGTGGGACATGCGGAGCATACTTGGCGTACTTGGCGTTGTCCTCGGTTCATGGTTGTCGCTTGCGCGAAAATAAGGTGCCGGCATGACAGAAGAGTCGCCACCTTTCGTTATTTATCCCTCAGAGCGGGAAAGGAAACGATCGGAGAAACCTGACGAAAAAGGGTAAGACAAGGTCATCGCAACCATTGTCTGGGTTCGGGAGTCGGTTACGCAAGGGGAAGGTATTAGCACCCCTCACGTCCGTCGTACTCGACGGGATCCTCGCTTGTTTGTTTACTTGGACGGGTTGGTTTTATTCTATCTACCTATCAAGGTTGGCTGAAAAAGAAAAGAAAAATGACTCGGCAAAGCGTCGCACTTTATGCCTACGTATTCTCATCAGAGAATGAGAAATCAGAGTCAACGTAGTTCGGCCTACGAAGGGTTATGGGGGAAGGTAGCTCGCCAAGACTTCGCCATCTTGTGCCTACGTACTCTCAACAGGCATGAGAGATCAGAGCTCACGTAGTTCGGGAAACTACGGTTTATTTCCTGTTTATGAAAGAAGTGTTTTTTATTGTGTTTGCGATTTCAACCGCACTAGAGAATATGACCTGAGAGTGAATGTGTCGCATGTCACCCAAAGGGTACCATACTAAACATCCAGACTGTGGAACAGAAACTCTTTCACAATCCTTTCTCAGATAGCTTAAGGCTCGTAACGTACGAAAGAAATCATTCATGATTACTGTATCTTAAACTGTTTTGAGATGAGAAGAGAACAGGCCCAACTAGGGGGGAGACTATCAAGTCCTACTGTTATCATGCCATGGATTCATCCTATGGTTGAGGTTTGAACAGGGAACTCCTAGGTGTTGTCATGCATAGGTTTCAACCTAAAAGTCTATCATCGAATCCTTATCAAAGGAAATGAGAGTCCTAAGGGATCATGTCAATGATACGCCAAAACAGACAAAGCATCAGCTTAAAAGTAAAATGCATGCAATGCAAGTGAGGGAGGAAATGTGTGTGGGGCTTCAGCCTCCACAAGCTCGTCTCGACCTCAAGCCAGTCATGAAATAACAGTAATCATACTGAAAAATAAACAACATGCTATCAAGCAATAAACAGTAAATGGCAATCATACAGATAACATGAAATGAAATGCCATCAAACAAACAAACCACATGGGCAAGGGAGCTGGGCTCTACCGAATACCCGCAAGCAAAGCCACGCAATAACAATACAAGCCTAGGGAGCAACTCAACCTCTAATGCAATCATGCTCCTAGATTATACTTATTCTAGATGAACTTATTCTAATGCAACAGACAAATCAAGCAAAACAAACAATACAAAAAAGAAAAAACAGAAGAAGCCCTCAGCTCCTCCAGCTGCTACTCAGTCCTCAGACTTCAATCATCAACTGCTTTTCAGGTTTCAACCCTACAACATGAGTATCAACTCATCTTCTCCCTTAAGCTTCAGCTTCTTTGATCAGCTCCACCTTCAGGCTTCACTATCTTCAGGGATCTTCAAGTATCAACTTGATCTTCATGCTCAGGCTCTGACAGCTCTCAAGACAAATCAAATAGAGAAAAATCACCTACTGGATAAGCTGGGGGATATTGAACTGCTTATTTGATCACCAAAGATGGCCTATAAGGGTTCAATATCAAATGAAGGGTTCCCTCAAAAGTTCTACCTCCTGGGTATAACACTAATCCCTCCAAAGGAGAGAGGTGTATACCCTGGAAGGACTTTGAATCATAGGGAGGAATGGATGTGAAGAATACCATCCATGTTTGAGAAAGAAATTATCTACATCTAAGCTCTCTCTAATCCTAACCCTAAAACAAAACCCTAATCTACCTCTAAGCAAAGCCCTAAAGCAAAGCCCTAATCAAATCTCTAAGCAAAGCCCTAAAGCAAAACCCTACACAAGAGAAATCAATCCCAGTCTTCAAGCTTCAAAACAAGCTTACCAAAGAAAGGGAGCTAAGTAGGCAGACTCATAGTGCCTTCCTCAGGAAAGCACTAGGAGGCTTATAGTTAGGACTCATATCCCATGTGGCTCAACAACTGTGATCGGTTTACATTCCTCCTCAGGAGAAACTAAACTCACATGAAGGCTCCAACATCATTGGATACTTGAGAAATCCTACATGAACTAAGGGAACTAAGTGAACAGACCCATAGTGCCTTCCTCAGGAAAGTACTAGGGGGCTTCCACTTAGGAATCATATCCCATGTGGCTCAACAACTGTGATCGGTTTACATTCCTCCTCAGGAGAAACTAAACTCACATGAAGGCTCCAACATCATTGGATACTTGAGAAATCCTACATGAACTAAGGGAACTAAGTGAACAGACCCATAGTGCCTTCCTCAGGAAAGTACTAGGGGGCTTCCACTTAGGAATCATATCCCATGTGGCTCAACAACTGTGATCGGTTTACATTCCTCCTCAGGAGAAACTAAACTCACATGAAGGCTCCAACATCATTGGATACTTGAGAAATCCTACATGAACTAAGGGAACTAAGTGAACAGACCCATAATGCCTTCCTCAGGAAAGTACTAGGGGGCTTCCACTTAGGAATCATATCCCATGTGGCTCAACAACTGTGATCGGTTTACATTCCTCCTCAGGAGAAACTAAACTCACATGAAGGCTCCAACATCATTGGATACTTGAGAAATCCTACATGAACTAAGGGAACTAAGTGAACAGACCCATAGTGCCTTCCTCAGGAAAGTACTAGGGGGCTTCCACTTAGGAATCATATCCCATGTGGCTCAACAACTGTGATCGGTTTACATTCCTCCTCAGGAGAAACTAAACTCACATGAAGGCTCCAACATCATTGGATACTTTAGAAATCCTACATGAACTAAGGGAACTAAGTGAACAGACCCATAGTGACTTCCTCAGGAAAGTACCATGAACTTCCCTCAGACTCCAGGGTCTCAAACCTCACAGAAAGAGAGCAAGCTCCTAAACCAGGCCTTCAATCCATGCCTCCTCCAATCCTCTAGTATGCTCCACTAAGCTCCACAATGAGATGCCAAGCTCCTCCAATCAAAGGGATACCCCAAAGCAAAGCAAACTAACAAAACTTGCCCTAAAGGCCACACAAACAATCATTCAATTCAAAAATCAACTAAAAATAGCATATTATTCTATTAAATTCTAATATAAATGCTGGGGGACCCTACATAACTACCCTTGAGTCCCATATATTCCCCATAGACTAAATTGCCCTATAAAACCCAAATCTAAAATTGTTATGATCCTATGCTAAAGTTTTAATCAAATTCTACACTACTTAAAGCTACCTAATTAAAACTAACCTAAAAATTATCACAAAATTATGAAATTAATTCAGGGGGACCCTAAACCATTCATCTAATTATCCTAAAAAAATTGAATTAAAAATCCTAAGGGAACTATCCTAATTAAATTCTACAAGTTGGTATACCAACTAAAAGAATTAAAAAAAGCAATTAAAAGTAAAAATGCACAAAAAATATAAAAAAGAAATAAAATGGCTATTTTATATTTTTATATTTTTTTAGACAGAAAATGAAAATTGTGAAAAAAAATTGAATCAAAAAATATTCATTTTTTATTTTGTTATGATTTTTTGAAGTTTAATAAAATTTGGAGAAAATATAATGTGAAAATTGGATGAGGGGTGCAGATAGTGATGATGTTAAGTTCAAAATGATAATGGGCTGAGACAGGGGGTGTAGGCATGAATGCGCGCAAGGCCCAATTTATTAACCAGAAAACTAATCAAAAATGGAAAGAAAAAGATTAAAACGGCGGTGCATGCAGCAATAAAATATAGTGCAATATGGCATCGGGCTGGACAAGGGGGTTGGAATAGCAGCACATTCATTTAGGCCCAGCGTGTTTTAAATGAAACGCATCGTATGGGGTGCTCGTTCTCCCTGCAATTCTCTTTTGAACGCTGGCCGTCCGATTGCTTCCTCGGTCAGCTGGTCAACGCACGATCCAACGCATGTGATGTTGTCTTCAACCTTAGATCATTAGGGTTTGCAGCAAACCTCCATTAGAACACTCCATGCGCAAACTTTCAAGCTCTCGTTCTATCTCGTTTCTCAACCAATTTCGCTCGTTCAAAGCCCAGATTTAACCCATTTTCCACGCTGAACATGATGGTAATCTTAGATTCCACTGAAACACACTCTATCCTCCAAACCGAATGGATAAACAACCCAACCTCAACATTATCATCACATTTCGACTTCAATATTTCCCATCTTTCTTTATACATAAATGACCTCCATGTTATACTCATCATCCTAAGCTATAGCACACGAAATAATGTTCTCTATCCAATGAGTTCTTGATCCATAAAGTAAACATGTCAGATTTTCGACCTCCATAGAATGCACTCAAACTTTCCAAATTTGTTCTCCTATTGGTCTCTAATACAACTATCCTAACCATTCTATCTAACAATGCATAATTAAAGAGTTTCAAGAGGTTTTGCAAACCTGGTGATTGATGATGGCAGAAGTAGTAACCCTTCACTTCACTGCTTGAAACCTTCCAAGATTGATCTTTAATGGATGATAAGAGTTCTGTATGCAAAAAGATTGATGGATAATGCTTGTGTCTTGATCTTGAGTGAGATTTGCTTTTCTTGCACTTTCACCACCAAAGCTTCAAACTTCCATGGATCAACCTTCAACTCAGTATGCAAATGCTCATCATGATCCAGAGAATGTGTTTGTGGAGAAGAAAAAGAATGAAAATGGAGAAGAATAGGGATTTGATCTTGAATTGCAAAATGGAAGAAGTTTGGTCAATTCTCTCTTTTTTGCACTATGAACATCAACAATCACCAACCCTGAATCAATGGGCTTTGCCATCAATATATAGACATGCTTAGAAAGATCTAGAATCATCTAGATCACTCTAGATGGAACTTGAAGTTTCTAGGATGTGGTGTTTGCATTTCCATTCTCACCACATGAGATGCATCATGACAAAATCCCATAACATGAGTAATTAGCTTGATTTTCTCCTTAGGTGGTATTTTGGACAATATGCAATGCTTAAACACCTTGTTTATTAAGCTTTCATTTGATTTGGCTAGGTACCCCATTATGCAAGTAAGACTTTTACAAGGCAACTCCAAAATTTAAGCCTCAAATCAAAATTGTGGCTGAACCATTGTTCTTAAAATATCCTTTGGAGTCAAAATGGCCTATCATATGCCATGGTTAGGGTTTAGGACTTGGATTTTGTGATTTTCCATTTCACTTTAATTAACTTATGTCCCTTTTTTAGGCCATTTTCATCACTTTTTGCTATGAGCCTTTCCAACATCTCATGAACACCCTACTAGCCTTAAAACATCATTCTAAGAAACTTTGATGTTGAAAGTGTTTCCATTTGAAGCTTGGAAGTAGGAGATATGGCCATATGCTTGAAATGACCTATAAGTTCAAAATGACCAAAATACCCTTGGCTTGTCAAAGCCATAAGTTGAGTTCTACAAATCCTATCAAGGACTTCTAGTACTCTCTAGAAAGCTAAGAAGATGCTCTTCAACATTCATGTTGACCAAGAGACCATAGGAATCATCCTACTAGGGAAAACGTTGTCTGCAAGTTGGGTGACTTTCAAGGACCCAGATTCACATACCTCAGATGACCTGTAATTTGTCAAAACCATAACTTGAGCTATGCACATCCTATCAAGGACTTCTACCACTCAAATTAAAGCTAAGAACAAGATCTAAAACATTCATGTTGTGGGGAAGATGAGATGACAATCACATCTTGAGCTAAAACTGCCTGGAAGATGGGGATCAAACTAGGGGATTTTACACTGTCAATCCTTAGAAACCCTAGCTTAAAACTTCTCAAACTCCTCAATCATGATGAGTTGGTCTAGGAATCATCCTTATAGTATCTCAATACGTCATTCCATGATCACATGGCCCTTGGATTAGGTCTCAACCCTCTCCAAAACATCAGCTGACCTAGGGTTGACCCAGTCAAAACCCTAATTCTACCACTCATGGTTGAATCTTCTGAATTCTTGCATAATGACCTCTCTGGGCTTCATGATGGCTATAAAGACATCTCACAATATTTCTCAAAGCTTCAAGTCTATTCTTCAAAGTCTCAGAATCATCTGAGGAGCACCCACAACTCTCAAGTTATGAGACACACAACCTTGGTTTCAGCCAATTCCTCTGAGGATCTCTTGAACTTTCTGATGAAGGCACCAACCTTCAAACACTTGATGGATAAATAAATGTTGGTCAAATTTTGGGGTGCAACAATGGTGGGACATGCGGAGCACACCAAGTAGGCCATAAGATGAAATGGCTGCTATTTCGCCAGGGGATGTACTGGCCGACGATGCTGAAAGACTGCATTAAGTTCGCCAAAGGTTGTCAGGAATGCCAAGTCCATGCTGGCATACAACATGTCCCAACAAGCGAGTTGCACTCCATAGTCAAACCATGGCCATTTAGAGGTTGGGCCTTAGACCTAATAGGAGAGATTCGACCTGCGTCTTCCAAAAACCAGAAGTACATTTTGGTAGGGATAGACTATTTTACCAAGTGGATCGAAGCTATACCTCTATCGAAGATAGACCAAGAAGATGTTATCGAATTCATTCATAAGTATATCATCTACAGATTTGGGCTACCAGAGACAATAACGACAGACCAAGGGTCAGTATTTATGGGTAGGAAGATGCAGGAGTTTGCCAAAGAAATGGGATTTAAACTCCTCACCTCGACGCCTTCCAATGCCCAGGCCAATGGCCAAGTCGAAGCGGCGAATAAGGTGATAATTGGCATGATAAAGAAATAGATTGGAAGCAAGCCTAGGAATTGGCATAAGACGTTGGATCAAGTCCTATGGGCATGTCGAACATCCCCGAAGGAAGCAACCAACACTTCCCCCTATCGACTCACCTTCGGCCATGACGCAGTATTGCCAGTTGAGATACACATACAGTCAGTGAGAATTCAAACACATCATGAAATCCCTCGAGAGATTTATTGGGACATGATGCTTGATGAATTAGTCGATCTAGACGAAGAAAGATTAAAAGCTCTAGAACTCTTGAGAAGACAAAAGAAAAGAGTGGAGAAATCATATAACAAGAAGGTCAAATCAAAGACTTTCCTGGTTGGAGATTTGGTATGGAGGGTAATCCTCCCTATGGATCGAAAGGTGAGGTCCCTAGGCAAGTGGTCCCCAAAGTGGGAAGGACCATTCCAGGTATCGAAGGTATTCTTCAACGGGGCATATGAAGTGACAGAACTGAGTAAGGACGAGAAAACATTAAAACTAAATGGCAAATATTTAAAAAAGTATAAGCCTGCACTTCAAGAGGTAAAAATATCAACAGAGTAACAGTCAAATATAAAGTGAAGCCATAAATGGTGATTTAAAATATGCCAAAATGGCCCAATGTCTTACAAACATAATAAATGGCTTACAAAGGCCAGCATAATCTTCTATATTACAAAACCTAAACAAATCAAAAAGGAAGATTCGCCTTCATCTTAAGATAGGTCGATTTTTGGAGTTCGAGACGGCTTTGGCATTGAGCCTTATCTGTCCTCAGCTGGGCAACTTCAGATTCCAGACGACGGGCTTCTTCAGCGTAGGTGACGGCATGTTCAAGTTCAGCTGTTAAAGAGGAGTCATCGAAAGCAGATAGTTCAGCGTTCTTCTTCTTAGCCTTCGCTATCTTACTACGGAGTTTTTTAATCTTCCTCTCCCAGTAGGCAATGTTCGCTTCGTTAGTCAGGACCTCTTGTTTATTTTTCTCCCTCGTTTCTTTCAACTCAGCAATCTTCTCCTCAGAGTCGACAACAGCGCTCTAAGCGGCAGCTTCGCTGCCAGCCTTCGTCTCAATCTCACCCTCAATCTAGGGCAACAATCAATAGTCTTTATAAACCTGGTCGATCAGGGTACCAACTTCTTGAATAACATTTGCAGCCTCAAGAGTAAGGGATTTAATGTCCACTTTTTGAAGAAGAGCTTTAAGGGGAAGATGGCTGGCTGGGCCCATCTGCAGGAGGGTGAAAAGATCCCCTTTGAAAATCTTTTGCTTAACCTTGTCGAGGGCGCTGTCAGCTGGAGGCTTTGAGGTTTTCTCTTTAGAGGTCGAAGTACTGGGAGTACAGCTAGAAGAATGACTTCTCCTACTCAACAAAAGCCTGATGTATTGTCGAGGGTTGGAAACCTTCAACGCATCCAGTTCGACGGAAGTAAGTTGAGTTTTTCCTGGGAAGAAGTTCGTTGGAATATCCTTTGGGGTAGAAGGAACAAGTGTCTTTGTTGTTTCAGCAGTTGTAGGTTCTTTGATAGAGATGTCCACAATTTTCAATTCTTTATCTTGGCTTTCCTTCGCCTTGTCGCCATCCTCCTCCATTTCATCCCCAGTGCCTTTGTCACTGGACTCATGCAATTCAGGCTGAGGCATAGCCTGATACTCAATGGCTTGATCACCCTCGACAGCCTTTTCATCCACAGCTACTGTCTGACCTAAAGGAGAATTGGTCGTATCATCCAAAGTTGTTTTCCCCTCCAAAGTGTTGACCTCATCATCCGCTGTAATGGGATTAACCTGAGCATTGTTGTCTTCATGATCAGAACCATCAGTTTGAGACTGCTGGGTAGTGGTCTTTGCAGGAGAAGGTGGGGCTGTGAAAGAATCAGGTTTATTAATTTCACCAAGTGAACTCACACCAGAACCCAAATCAGAAGTGGGATGATAGGTAGGCTCACCCTGGCTATTCAAGGGATAGAGCGACAAAGGAACCTTGGTGGGATTAGATTGTGAAGCTCCTGCATCATCCTAGAAAAGGTGGACATTAGAAAGAATAAAGACTAAAGAATTAGTGCAAAGGCCCAAGGAAAGATAGATGCGCAATATACCTTAACAGTTTCGTCAGCAGGACCAGAATTGTCACTTTCCATGGGGACAGCAGCTTGGATCGAAGCATCCCCTATGGGAGTTGGAGTAGGGTCTTGAGGAGGAATGGTGGGCTGAGGTGTGTTGGTTACAACAGGAGCGGATGGAGCATCAGGAGCATCCACATCATGGATAATCTTTCTTTTCCTTTTCATTTGAAGACCCTCACGAGGAGACCCATCTTCGTCATCAGAATCAATAATAATTTGGGGAGAAGCCCTTTTTAATCTTCTTTGAGGGGTAGGTGGTTTTCGACTAGCCTGAAAGCAACATAAAGCGTTGAGAGTGATTAAGGAGATTGGGATAGTAAAGAACTGCGGAAGGTTACCTTTTGATCTTCGTCCTTGACTTCAGTTTTGGCTGTTGGGGAAGCACGTTTCGGAGCAACTGAAATGTAGATGATACTAAAAACAGTTAGCAACAATAAAGCTCAGATAGGAAAGTCCAAATCGAAGGGGGATGAACCTTCAAGAGTGTCGGATTCGATGTGAACATCTTCGATACTGACATGAAGGTGCCCTTTAAATGTATCGAGTGTATGTTTAGTCGGAACCACCCGCTGTGCTTTAGGCTTAGACTGTTGTCGAAGAAATTTTATAGCGTCTCCACAAATGAACCAATCTGGGAATGGAGGGGCAAGATCTACGCCAAAACCAGCGGATGGTAGTCGAGGGACTTTTGGGGGAAAAAGTTTAAAGGCAAACTCATACCGTTTCTTGCGAGGAACAGAAGAGGGAATCTTTAAACTATCCAGTTTTTTGGAAAAATTTTCTTTCAAAGTGACAGCAGCCTCACGGATGGTTCGACTAACATCATCTGGTCGATAGGCAGTTTAGAAATACTTCTAGAAGGCTTGAATCTCTTTGATATGGGTAGACGTACCTTTCTTGATCTTCTCCTGCACATTAATGAAAGCTTGGTCAATCAAGCGAGCAAAACTGGAGGCGTCAAGAAATTCTGAGGCGTAATGTTTCGACCACCAGTCATAGAAGTTTTGGGAGCAAAAGTAAGAAGGTTCAAAGTGAACAGGTGTGAGATAGGACTTGTGGGCGTGGCGTGCTAGTTGTGTCGAACAGTCCAGAGGAGATAACACAGTGAAAGGAAGAATGATATGTGATTTCTTGTCATACAGGCATTTAGGCAAGGTTTGTATTAACCCAAATTGCCTGGACACCAAGTTCGGTTGGTAGGCTAGCAAGCTGGAGTGACCTCTAACAAGGTTTAGATTGTGAACCATTAGGCGGGGAATGAGGAATCTCTCCCAAATCAGCTTTGACTCCTCTTCTTGTTTCTTTAAAGGAGCAGCGAAGGGTCTGGTAAACCATTATGGGCCACATCTTCATTCTGCGAAGGGAGCCATCTAGCGGTAAAATCATACCGTTTTGCAAACGTATGAATGAAGCTGGATAAATTGGATCAAAGAGAATGGCCTTCCTCGCTAGGAGTAAGTTGAGCCAGGCGAGGCCATTCAACTCTTCTCTTAGTGACTAAAGGCGAACGTTCATCAACTTCACCTTTGTTAGGAAGATTGTGTTTGAAAGTGGCATTAAGCCACAACTAAAGAAGCCAAAAGGGGCCCGACAACAACAAGTTTCCATGGCTGTCAGGATCCTTCAATTTATTCGCACCTTCACCTAAGGCCTCATAAAGACTGGCCAGAATCATTTCACTGAGGCAAATGCCTCTCTTCAGATGTAGTTGGTTGGCCAGAACCAGATACTTTCGTGCCACCTGCAAGGATTTGGTGCAAAATACACAACGGGATAACCACATGGCCAAAAAGGCTATATGTTCTTCGTCGTCAACTGAGGTGCTAGTTTTATTATGGTAATGCTGGACAAAAGCTGTATAAGTATGTTTAGTATTGGCAAAACCAATGCTGTCATGACTATCAATCTCAGGATCATAAACTAGGCCGTAGGGTTTTAGGCCTACAATGGCAGTTACATCAAGTAGAGTGGGTGTCATCATCCCATAAGGGAGGTGGAAAGTGTTGTGGGTTCTATCCCAGAAGAACAAGGAAGAAGCCAACATAAGGGGGCAGTACGAAGGGCCTACCTTCGACATCATGATCAGATTGTAAATCTCAGTGTCCTTCCACTCCTGGGCTTTTACTTTTTCTATTTTCGTCAGCCAGTTGAGATAAGGTTCAGAATCTTTGAAGTAGGGAGTAGCCCTAAATAATCTGGCCCCGTCATGAAGATACCTAAGGTCTACGTCGAAGAGGCTCAGGCTATCAGGACCGTCAGTGGAAATTTTGCTAGAGTCTTTTTGCCCTAGGGGTTTAGTGGTTCTATAAGAGGGAAAGAAATCTTTAATGGCGGAATAGTCAAGACCTGGAGGGGGTAAATGTCCAGACATGGCTAAAGGTCTCCCTGCAACAGTAACAGGAATGATTACCTGAGATTCGTAAATGTGGTGTTTTTCCTCCTTCAAGGGTTCTCAGATGAACTGTTGGTTCTTTACCACCTGGGGGTCGCTCAAGCTAACAAAGGGAGGAAGCATGGATGTAAAAGTTTATCCCTTAGATGGCATTTTCTTCTTTTGATGATCAGCCATTTTTGAAGGAAGTAAGAGTTTGCTGGTTGGGAAGCAGAAAATTAGAGAAAAAGCGAGGAAGTTGTGAAGAGTTGGAGAAGTTGAAAAAATGAAAACATCAAAGGGAAACTACTTATATAGTGTATGGAAGACTGAAAGTTTTCATCATTAAGGGGCTAGAGTTAGTGGGCCACGTGTGTGTGTGGATGTGGGATGGCAGAGGCTATAGTTGCAATTCACGTCCCTGAGGTTGGAAGGGTGATGATGGCCCACGATTTTGTTGATTCCCGAGAAAATAGCCATGATGGAAGTGACGTCATAAACGTGCATCAAGAAGGCGGAACAGTAGCTTGCGTGTTCATAGCTATCTTTCTTTTTCTCTTTCATTCCCTTTCATCTTCCCAGACTTGCATTGGTGGAAAGAGTATCAGACAACATGCATGAGGACAAAGCGGTGCCGAAGGCCAGACGCTGTTAAAAAATGTGCTTTTCCACAGTTGAAGTTGAAAAGACATTTTTGAGGGGCAATTTGTTAGCTCCTAAATTCGACGCATCAGGTAGAAAGAAGGTATTCAAGACAAAAGGGTAAAAAATAAGTTGAGAACAAGAGAATGGTCGAAAGAGGCAAAGCAGTCAGAAGAAGAAGTCGAAGGACTCACCCAGAAGCCAGGAGTTCGACCACTTGCTGAGAGGGATGGTTTGTCGAAGGATTTGAAATTTAAATATTGGAGGGAACGGTTTTTCTTGTTGAAAATTGAGGGAGACACATGTCGCCTTATGAGCAGTAGATACATGCATTTGTGACAAATGGCGCAAGGAGGTGATGATGGAGGTTATTTTTTATTACTATAAATAGGGTGTCTTAAACATGTCCAAAGTGTGTTGTAATTTACTATTGTACAAATTACTCTCAAAATTACTCCAAGTATCCGAGTGTAGAGAAAGCGAGTATTGTAGAGAATGTACGTGATGTAAACACACCATCTTTTAACTTAATGCAATTTACTTGTTTACTTTAAATTTTACAAAGTCTTTTATTGTCTTTATCCCTTTTCTCCTTATTTTACTTCCCCATTCCTATGCAATTCTTTTCTCTTCGTCCTCAATCTAACTTCTTCTCTCCCAACAAACTCTCTTCTCTTTTATTGAAAGCTTTACTTGATCTTTAAATTAACCTGTAGTCGAATAGACGTTCCTTTAAGATTCTTTCACCCCAATATTGTTTGAGTGTGGAACTTGAATAGATTTTTAAAACAAAAAAAAACCTTTTAGCACATGTTCTAGGATCAATCTGATCGATCCTGTGAGTCACCAAAGTAAGATTTGGAAGATCAGCGGTTGTTTTCCGATTTCCAAGGGAAACAATCGCATGAAGGAATGATGTTGCTTTGGCTGCTGCTATGCAAGCTATGGCGCAGGTGGTTGCTAATCAGAACCAAGTTGCGGGTGCACAATTTGGGGATTTGGCACAGTTTCGGAGTAACAAGCCGCCGACGTTTGAAGGAGGAATTTTGGATCCTTAAGCTGCGTAGAAGTGGCTGAAGGCGATTGAGAAAATTTTCAGGACAATGGGTTGTAGTGATGAGCAAAAGGTGAGGTTTGGTACTCACATGCTGGAAGGTGAAGCTGAGGCTTGTTGGGACAACAGTCTCCAGAGATGGGTGACTTCCGGAACTGCGATCACTTGGGATGTATTTCGAAAGGGTTTTCTAGAGAAATACTTTCTGGAAGACATACGAAGTGCTAAGGAGATAGAGTTCCTAGAGCTGAAGCAGGGTAATCTGACTGTAGCAGAGTATGCTGCGAAATTTGAAACGCTAGTACAATATTGTCCTCATTACAATACTGAAGATGCAATAACCTCTAAGTGTTTGAAATTTGAGAATGGGCTGCGTCCGGAAGTTAAGTTAGGGATTGCTTGTCAGAAGATCAGGAATTATCCGGAGCTGGTAAGCAGGAGCAGAATTTATGATAATGATAACAGGGCCAGGATTGCATATTATAAGGTTGTGAATGACCGTAAAGGTAAGTAGAGGTTTGTTGGTACTCCTAACAGTGTTCCTGCTGATAAGGGAAAACATAAGGTTGTTACTGATAAGAAGTCTAGAGAAGGGAAGACATCTGCTGATTTGAAATGTTTCCGGTGCGGTGGCGCGAGTCATCGTGCTAATGAGTGTCCTAATGAGGTGAAGAAGTGCTTCAGGTGTGGTAGGCCAGGCCATGTGATAGCGGATTGCAGATCCACTATGCCTACCTGTTATAACTGTGGTGAGAAAGGTCATATCAGTACGCATTGCGAGAAGCCGAAGAAGTCCCAGGCGTCTCAGGCCAGTGGTAAAGTGTTTGCCGTAGTGGGAATGCAAGCTGCCAGTGAAGAGCGTTCTATCAAAGGTACTTGTTTCATTAATAATAATCCTTTGACTGCTATTATTGATACGGATGCAACCCACTCGTTCATTTCTGTTGAGTGTGTGAAGAGACTAGGATTGGTGCCGTCTACTCTTGATCGACAGATGACTATTGAGACTCCCTCTATTGGTTCAGTGACTACTTCTTTGGTGTGTTTGAAGTGTCCGCTGACTATTTTCGGTAGAGACTTTGGAGTAGACTTGATTTGTCTACCACTTGGTAATTTGGATGTTATTCTGGGTATGAACTGGTTGGAGTTCAATTGAGTCTACATCGATTATTTTCGGAAGGTGTTGTTGTTTCTCTCTCCTGAAGAGGAAGCGTTGGCGGATTCCTTGTCTAACAAGGAATTGAGGACCCTGCTGGAGGACGAAGTTAAAATGTTTGCTTTATTTGCGTCATTGTCTATTGACAACAAGACATCAGTGAAAGAGTTGGCGGTGGTGAATGAATTTCCCGAAGTGTTTCCTGATGACATTACAGAATTACCTCCGACGAGGGAAGTTAAATTTAGCATTGATCTTGTTCCTGGTACGAGACCTATATCTATGGCGCCGTACAGGATGTCGGCAGTGGAATTGGCCGAATTGAAATCTCAGATTGGAGAATTGTTGGATAGGAAGTTTATCAGACCGAGTGTGTCGTCGTGGGGAGCTCCAGTGCTATTGGTAAAGAAGAAGGATGGCAGTATGCGTCTGTGCATCGATTACCGTCAGTTGAATAAAGTGACCATTAAGAATAAATATCCTCTTCCAAGGATTGACGATTTGATGGATCAGTTGGTGGGAGTTAGGGTGTTCAGTAAAATTGACTTGAGGCCAGGTTACCATCAAATCAGAGTGAAAGAAGGTGATATTCAGAAGACGACATTTAGAACTCGATATGGACATTACAAATATGTTGTAATTCCTTTTGGAGTGTCTAATGCGCCGGGAGTGTTTATGCAGTATATGAACCGAATCTTCCATTCTTATTTAGATCAGTTCATTATTGTGTTTATTGATGATATACTGATTTATTCTAAGTCTAACGAAGAGCATGCAGGACATTTGAGAATTGCTTTACAGGTGTTGAGAGATAATAATTTGTTTGCTAAGCTATCAAAGTGTGAGTTTTGGTTGAAGACAATGAGTTTCTTGGGGTATGTAATATCCGGTAATGGTATATCGGTGGACCCATCGAAAGTGAGTGCAATGTTGCAGTGGGAACCGCCAAAGACAGCGACAGAAATTAGAAGCTTTTTGGGTTTGGCAGGATAATACCGAAGGTTTATTGAAGGGTTTTCTAATTTGGCGTTGCCATTGACTCAGTTGACAAGAAAGAATCAAGTTTTCGTGTGGGATGCTGATTGTGAAGAAAGCTTTGAGGAACTGAAAAAGAAATTGACTACGACACCAGTGTTAGTGTTGCCGACTCTGAGTGAACCTTTTGTGGTGTACTGTGATGCGTCTAAGATGGGATTAGGCGGAGTTCTTATGTAAGATGGTAAGGAGGTAGCGTATGCTTCACGACAACTGAGGGTGCATGAAAGGAATTACCCTACTCATGACCTTGAGTTGGCTGCGGTAGTTTTCGTGTTGACGATCTGGAGGCACTATTTGTATGGTTCGAGGTTTGAGGTGTTCAGTGACCATAAGAGCCTGAAATATCTGTTCGATCAGAAAGAGCTAAATATGAGATAGAGAAGATGGTTGGAATTCTTGAAAGATTATGATTTCAACTTAAGTTATCATCCCGGAAAGGCGAATGTGGTAGCAGATGCTTTGAGCAGAAAAATAATTCATATGTCGACTTTGATGGTAAAAGAAATGGAGCTAATTGAGCAGTTTAGAGATTTGAGCATGGTTTGTGAAATTACGGCAGGTGGTGTGATGTTGGGCAAGCTGCAAGTGAACAATGATTTCTTGGATATGATTAGAGAGAACCAAAAGCTAGATGTGAAGTTAGTGGATGTGATGCCTGGAGTAGGAAGTGACTCCGATAGTGATTTTAAGTTGGATAGTACAAGTGTGTTGAGATTCAGAGGCAGGATTTGTGTGCCGGATAATGATGAACTGAAAAAGTCAATTCTAAATGAGGGACATCGTAGTAGTCTGGGTATCCATCCAGGAGCTACGAAGATGTACCATGATTTAAGGAAGTTATTTTGGTGGTCCGGTATGAAAAGAGATATAGCTCGATTTGTTTACGTCTGTTTGACATGTCAGAAGTCGAAAGTAGAGCATTAGAGACCTTCTGGATTTATGCAACTATTGGAAGTTCTAGTTTGGAAATGGGATTGTATCACTATGGATTTTGTTACGGGCTTTTCGAACACGGCGAGATGATTAGATGCTATTTGGGTAATTATGGATCGACTTACAAAGTCTGCATATTTTGTGCCGATTAATATCAGTTTTCCGTTGGAGAAGCTGGCAGAGATTTATATTCGAGTAGTTGTGAAGCTACATGGTGTTCCGTCGAGTATCGTGTCGGATAGAGATCCGAGGTTTACTTCAGAATTTTGGAGGAGTTTACAGGAAGCTTTGGGTACTAAGTTGAAGTTGAGTTCAGCTTACCATCCGCAAATTGATGGTCAGTCGGAGAGGACTATTCAATCTCTAGAGGATTTGCTAAGAGCTTGTGTGTTGGAAAATGGTGGTGTGTGGGATACTCATTTGTCGTTGATATAGTTCACGTACAATAACAGTTACCATTCTAGCATCGGAATGGCACCGTTTGAGGCCTTATACGGTAGGAGATGCAGAACTCCTCTGTGTTGGTATGAAACAGGTGACAATGTGGTCTTAGGACCAGAAATTATGCAGCAGACTACTGAGACCATTCAGACGATTCGTGAGAAAATGAAAGCGTCTCAGAGTACGCAGAAAAGTTACTATGATAACCGAAGGAAGGAACTGGAATTCAGTGAAGGTGATCACGTGTTCCTAAGATTTAACCCAGTGACTGGTGTGGGTCGTGCGTTGAAATCCAAGAAGCTGGATCCTAAGTTTATTGGACCGTATCAGATTTTGCAGAGAATTGATGTTGTAGCTTATAGAGTGGCGTTACCGCTTGAGCTTTTGAATATACATGACGTGTTTCATGTGTCGCAACTTCGAAAGTATGTCTCGGACCCATCTCATGTGATTCCGAGAGATGAAGTTCAAGTCCGGGAGAATCTTACTGTTGAGACGATGCCATTGAGGATCGAAGATCGTAAAATGAAACAACTCTGAGGGAAGGAGAAATCCTTGGTAAAAATAACACGGGGAGGTGCTGCAGGAGGCAGTATGACCTGGGAATTGGAAAGCAGGATGCAGGAAGCGTATCCGGATTTGTTTCCATCAGGTAATTTTTGAGGACGAAAATAATTAAAGTGGGGGAGAGTTGTAACACCCATTTTAATTATTTAGTCTTTTGGTGTTATTTTATTTTTGGTGTGTCCTTTGTGGGGGGGAGTCGGTGTGGGTGGGTGACCTTAATTTATAGGAGCCATTTAATAAAATGTAGAATTTAATATTAATGTAATATAATTGATAATGATAATAATATAATACTTTATAGTAATGTGGTTATGTTATTAATCTTATTATTATTATTATTATTATTATTATTATTATTATTATTATTATTATTATTATTATTATTATTATTATTATTATTATTATTATTAAGTTGTATTATTATTATTAGATTAATAAAATGAAATAAGGATTAAAAAGGGGTATTAGAAGAGTTTGGAGGAAAGGGGATATTAGA
Source organism: Lathyrus sativus (assembly GCA_963859935.3). Classification (NCBI taxonomy): domain Eukaryota; kingdom Viridiplantae; phylum Streptophyta; class Magnoliopsida; order Fabales; family Fabaceae; genus Lathyrus; species Lathyrus sativus. Next base: position 350,696,126 of record OZ012740.1, on the reverse strand, counting down.
ACACGATAAAAACCAATTTTAGAGAGAAGAGCAAAGGGGAAGAAAAAGGAGGAAGAGAAGGCTAGGGCTAACGATTCTTCAGGTTCTTGGTCAATTGGAGCATTAATCGAGGTAAGGGGAGAGAAACTGATTGGGATTAGTGTTTACATGAAATTGGGTAGAGGGGATTCCTTATCCCCGTAGGGATTTGATGAATATGTTTGTTATGTTGATATGTCTTTGATTGTTGTTGATTATGATGAATTTCGTGTGCATGTTGATGTGTTTACGGTTGTTGCTGCCATTGATGAATGGGTGCACATATTGTGTGATTTGGTGAGGTTCTGAGTAACTTCTGTAGTTCTGTTGATGGACATAGGTGTGGGTTCTGGAGATAAATTGATAGAATAATGAATAGAGTAGTGTGTACTGGTTATAGTAATGATAGGATGGAAGATGTAAGTAAAGTGATAGGCTTGGAATTGAGCAAGATGACATTGTTGGACAGTGAGGGTTTTGAGAGATCGCAGACGCTCGCTAGCACCTTCGCTAGGCGAGCTAGTAGCGAGCATTCTCTAGCAGGTTCGCTAGGCGAGTGAGGTAGTGAAGCCTTCCAGTAGCTACTATCTGCCTTCGCTAGGGAGTATGCTAGGCGAGCAGCTAGGGAGCGTTCGCTAGGGCTTCGCTAAGAGAACAAGCCAGCGAGCGTGACAGAAAGTGACTTTGTGGTGTTTTTCCTTGTGACCTCGTTTTGTAGTATCCCTTGAGTTGTGACCAGTATAGATATGGTGATTAGTGGTGAATAGTGTATACTTGACATTAAAAGGTGAAATTATGTAGTGATTGAAGTTAATTGAAATAAGTAGATTGGGGTGTGAGATATGTATGGGATATGGTGATGGGATCAGGGGGATCGTGTGACTTTAATTAAAATAATTTATTGATGAACAATACGTATGTATGATGTATGGTGATGTGATCAGGGGATCGTGTGCACGTAGCATGCTTGAGTTATTTGTTGTGCATTTGGTGTTATGCATATCATGGTGTTTGGTGGGACAAATCATTGCTCAAGAGGAGTGTATGTGATTTATCCGCACTCCCTTGCGGAGAATGGTGGGGACAGATTATGGCTAAGGACGGGCGTATGTTATCTATCCGGGGTTCGATTGAATGAACCAATGATTCGGTACTGCATGCATAATGTTGAGTTGCATAATTGCATTATGGTGTGTTGTGTTGATGTTGGACAGTAGGTCGTGTTTGATGAATGTTGGGTGATGAATTATATGATTACTACCTTTATTTCATGTACTATATTACCGATAATTTTGATCATGTTTTCTCACCCCTTTGTTGTTGTTGTTGTTGTGGTCTGTGCTTCTTCGGAAGTACAGATAATCCAGGTACTTAGCTAGCTTGGATAGAGGTGTAAGAGTCGAGTCTTAGGATGCTCTAATACGTAGCACGGGACTTGGGCGTTTTCTTTTGATTTAGTTGAACTTGTTTTACTTTCCTGTGACGTATCATGTGTTGGTGCATTTTATTAATGAATATTTTCATGTATTGGCGGATGGCCGAGAATGATGAACTACTGAATATTTTCCGCTGCTTTGTTTTGAAAACCTTCTAATGAAGAGTATGTCGAATTGTGTGATGTGATATCCCACTTTTGTGGAGAACTCTGATGTTATTTTGAAATAATTGTATTTTATTTGAATTTTGGGAAGTGGGGTGTTACAATAATCACTCTTTTTTTAAAAATAATTAAAATATATTTCATAATATAACTTTACCTATTTAATAAAAATAATGATATAATAACTAAGCTTATTATAATAATATAAAAAAACTTATTTTATAACTAAAGAAAATAGTAACTTATTAATAGAATATTATCTTGTATCTAATAAACCTTTTTATAAACCCTTTTATTTAAAATCAAATCTCACCCAAATAATATATTTTCTCATTAATACAAATTCGACTAAAATTAATCAACTTCGCCTAAAACCCAATCGCGCGCGCTTGCACTCCGCTCACATTATTCACTCTCACTCACTTAGTGCTTTCATGCATTTGTGTATGTTTTACTTTATCCGCAACTTTTATTTACCACAATTTATATTTACCATCATTTATTTCATCGCATTGCATAATGTCCAAAGGAAGAATCTGCGCGTAACATAAAACTTGCACGTATGCACCTCATTTGCATCATAATCTCCATTGATCCTTGATCCCATTCAAGTCAATCTTTTAAGATAGATCCTACCCCATAAGGAGGACCTTTTATCTTTTACAACATAGAAACAAAACAATTCAACAACTCAATTTAAACTATTCAAACAATAGAGAATAAGACATGAGTCATCTTGAGAGTCGAGATATAAATATCCTGCCTCATAACAATACAATCAATATGTAGGGACTTTTCTGTTTGAGAGTGATAGTGGCATACTCGCCGATCACAATTCGAGTTTCTAATCCCTTCTCTCAAAACGATACAAAGACTATTTTCCTACAAGTTATGGTGGCTAAGTCAAGTCCTCTCCTTCGAGATGACAACTCGTATTTTCTCTTAGACCCAATCAATCAACTACCCTTATCATGTAGGAACATTGACCACAGTCAAAGAACTCCTCAAACCCTTTAGGGGAGCTACAAATACTCTGATTCCACTCCCGTCAGGATATGTAGGCACAAGATGCGATATCTTGTCGAGTATGCTTAAAAATAAACCACTAGGTTTTTCATCCTTAAGCAGATAACCCTTAGCAATAAACAACATAAAACAAGAGGTTCTTGTAGAGTACTACAGAAACTTAAGATGCTAGCACCTTCCCTAAGTTTAACCAACCCTCGAACCTATAACTCTCTAGCTTTTGCATTTGCATTGCATTATGGGTAATTTGATCTTTTTCCCTTCCTTTTGACAAATTAAAGACCGGTTGTAATGAATTTAGATTCAAGCTAATCAATAGCTTGGTATCCAAATTTCTCCGCGGCATTAGGGTTTCTGTATACAGTCCAAATTCCGTTGCTCGGAAAAGTAACCACAGTCCACCAATTTAGGCTTTTAGGTTTCAATCGTTATTATTGTGTTTTCGAAAAGTGTGAACAAGATATGATGAATATGATATCAATAGTATGAATAATATGACAATATATATAACAATATAATCAAGATAATGTCCACAATAGTATAATCAAGATAATATTAACAAGTATATGAAAAATGATAATAAAATCAAGATATATTGACTGAAATGTAAAACAAGAAAATATTGACAGAAATTAAAGTTAGTTGTTAGTCGTTATTGAATGAATCGGGTTAAAATGTAGCGTTAAATCATCGTAGCTCAATCTACGACAAAGATCAAACTATAAGAGGTTGCGCAAGATGATATTCGGGCTAAAACCTCGATGGAGAAATGATATTGAGAATCATTTTCCAAAGTAATCTTGCCACACAAAAATAAAAGGTGAAAGTCTCGTCTTAATCATAAACTTGTGTCGATTAATCGAAGGTAACCTATCACAAACCCAAAGTTTAGAAAATAATCTCGATGATTATTCACTACAGATTTAAAACCATGAAGGTTAAACAACCTCAATCAACCAACATTTATGAATAAAAAGACTTCATCGATCGAAAATCAAAATGGAAATTAAAATCCAAATAAGTAATGTGATCCTAAAATAAAAAATTAAACACCCCAATATTAAACAAATAACCAAATAACATGAAAGTATGAAATCCTAAAAAAATAAAATTCTGAAGTTTCTTTTTTTAGTAATATAAAAATAAAATTAAAACAAAAAAAAGAACAAGGAAAAGGGTGGCGCATCTGTAGCACCCCAAAATTTGCCCACTCTTTTTCTAGTTTTTCTGGCTTCTGCTTCGCGTTCACTTGCACTTTCACTAAGTCATAGTTCATAATCATGTGTTGCATAGGTTCTTATGGCATGGGATCCAAAGTCTTTCTCGTTATTGGTGCTTGCCCTATTCAGAGGTATTCCAGTTAGTTCCTACTTCAGTCAAGTGGAAGCAAATGTTGAATTCACATTATCACGAATATCTCCCTATTCAGAGGATTCATCAATAGCATTGGGTAAGGATTTCATTGGTGTGAATCAAGATTTGACTCCTTCTCTGTTTAAGTCATCTTCTTCAGGACGTTTCATGGGAGAGTTTGTGGACAATCATCAATTGAAGATCATGAGATTAGGGTTTCAGGTTAAGGGGATCAATGGTCATCAGGACAGGGCATTTGTTAATTGAGTTGAAGGGCATTGAGTCATGATCAATTGAGCTTATTGATTGAACTGTTTTTTTTGGGATTCATTAAGGATAGGAGTTTGGTGTGGATTGGGAGTTGGATTGGAATTAGACGTGTCAAGATTAGTCACGTGGATTACTTGGAATTCAAGATGCATGTCCAGTTTTTCTAACTAATAACCGTTTTCATGCTAATATCCGTTTCATTGACCATTTTATCCACTGTTGAAAAAACCAGTTATCCATTTTCATAATTAAATCGATATTAAATCCAATTCCATATTTTATCCTATCAAAACCAATTACCCATTGTTAAACCAAACTCATATGCAAATTTCCTTTTAAACTTTACCCAAACCTCTCCATACCCAAACCTAAGTCAATATCCATCTTACATCCATGTCAATATCCATTTTTATACCCTTAGCCATTTTTACATATTTAATTCAACAAATCCATTCTTTTTTTTTCTAACCAATAACCATTTTCATATTTGGATTCATATTTCAAACCATTTTTTAAATTCATTCAAATTCCAAAAATCCGCATTTTGCATTCAAAGTCCATTTTCAATTCACGTTTAGATCCATGTCCAAACCATAAACCACTTCCAAAAACCATAATCCATAATTCCCCACCAACCTTTAGGGTCCATTATGACAAATAAAACAATTGTAGAAAAATAGAAAGGAAAATAAAGGGGAGGGAATGCAAGTCCTCAGGAATTGAAACACATACACACCAAGACCATATTCTCAAATGCAGCCAAGAAAAATAATAATTCCATAACACTCATAACAAATAATTCACCAAAAAGGTCATAACAGAATAATAGAATTCAATTACAAGGTCCCACCAGAGGTTTGTAACAAAGTGGAATAAAGGGAAATTTCTTAACAGGAATGCAAAGAAAAAATCACAACTGATACAAAGATGTCATTACGACTATTTTTGTTTTGGTGGTGATCACATGGGACTCCTTGAACTAGCACCTCTAACAGTATTTGTCGCAGCTCCATCCCCATGTACTCGTACGACGACAACAACATGTTACCCTTGCAAAACAAAACCATCCACAACCACATGACAAGAATGGAAAAACCTGCAGCAAAGGACATAATGAATTCCACAATGAAGGAAAAAACAAGTCTGCTACATAACGTTCCAAAATAGATTTCTGCACTACAAGACCATACGCGAAAAAACTTGTAAAAAGAAAAGGCGAGAGAATACCATAAGAGAGAGGATCCTCATTTGATCTGGATCCTTACTTTACTCATAAACAACACAGCAGAGCTCTCTGGGTAAAAAACCTCTTCCTTAAAATCACCAACCGTCCTCCTTCATTTTTTTGAGAAAAAGCCTCAATTTAACCCTTTCCTTCATGACATTCAAATTAGCCCCAAATTCTAAAACCTCATTACCCTATATCAAACTAGAAGAAGATGAAGAAAAGAGTGAGAGCGAAGTTGAACCAAAACAGAGGAAAGGATTGAGATCAAACCTAATTTGGGGAATGCTTGAGACCATGAGCCAAAACTTGAAGTTGAATCGTGAGAAGGTCAGACCATGTTATGCTGTTCATTTTCCTTGAGACGCGACTGTCATACCCAAAATTTGTCCTACCTGTGAATAATTTCATCTGAGGGTTAAGACTATTTGAATCAAGTTTCATCTGAGGCTACACCAAATAGTTCCTGATCATTAAAATTGGTTCTTTTTTACCCAATAGAGATGGCACGCTGAATGGATGTCTATGGCTCAAGTTTGTAATCAAAATGCCTTTTTGATATAATTTAAAAAATTTGGTTTGGTAAATAAACTTCAAGGTTCAAGGCCGTGATACACTCAATAATTGAGATAGACTCTCGACAAGGTTTGAATTTGATGGTTAGTATTGATACATGTCTAGCTATGGCATCATTCGCGAAGATGTATCACAAATTTTGGAGCAGTGGTACACACACATTTGTATCATGTTATTCGGTCAAATAAATCAATTGTCATAAAATCTATGAGCCATACAAAAACACCAGCTGATTGAAAGAGTCACCCCGTATATTATGGCTAAAATTGCTTCAAGGCATGAGGAATCTTTTTGGAAGACTAGTTCAGGACAATTCATGATAAGAACCACATTAATTTGTTCTGATAAGACATATCCAAGTTTTGATTTTTAAGGTCATTATCTCAATTCATTTTGAAGTTTGTTCAAGTAATTCCTAAGCATCACTTCAAGTTCGTTAGATCTCACAGGTGCCATCAAGTATGTTTGTCAAGGCTAAAACGTATTGTAAAAGTGCCAACCACGTTGAAGTGCCCGTCATGGTTACAAACATAACACAGAGTGGTTACAAGAAAGTTCTTGCTAAATGGTTACAAAAGAGTTTATGCTGTAGTTTACAACAGGATTTATTACCTCCCAAAGTTTTTTTTTGATTCCTACTCTCTACTAATAAAGACTCTAGCTCATTGTGAGTTTCCATCATTAGAAGCCCCGTGCACTTATAAGGCTGGTACAACTTGGTATCAAGGGAATTAAAGTCAGTACATAGTCTCCACGTTCTTTGATTCTTCACGCCGTACGCGCTCAAATGTTTTCACTCAGTAGCACGTGTAAAATTGTGGACCTGCAAAACAATGGAGTTTGTTTCAGTTTTTAAATATAAAACTTCATGAAAAGCATGTAACATAACAACCATTCAGCCAAGACCAGCCCCAAGGCGTACGACAAAAAACGACGCAAGAAAAGGGATCCTGGTGATTTCGCAAGTGGTTACCACAACACAAATGGACAAATTCATGCAGTACTCAGCGCACCAATGCAAAGTTCAAGCCAAATTGCAAACTGCTGAAGTTTACCATTTACTAATGAGGGAATCATTGTGAGCATACCCACCATGTGCAAGTAACCATGAGTTTAAGAAACTTACAGTTCCGATCATTTTTCTTCAAACTATTGTCAAGACAGAATTTGATGCCGCAAGCACCTTTCTCCCACCTGCACCCTACGAGACAACTTTTGCAATGAATGAATCAAAGGGAAATTGAAGTACAACAGAAAATTTCAACACATTTTCACGCATAGGCCAACAACCTGTTACCTGGATTCACATGCCGTCAGCCTCACGTCTTGGCTCCATCCATTGTTTCACTTATAATTTGTAGTAGCAGGGTTAATAACAGGGACCCACAAGAGTGATGACATTTGAGAATTAAAGAGAATACCATCCAACACTCATTAAACCGGTACGTGTGACTTCTATGTCTATCCACAAACAAGTAATTGCGAGAACAAGACCTGCATGAGGAATTGCAAATCATGACCTGCAGCAAAAATTTCAAACAGAAATTCATAAAGGCGTCACGAATTGACTTGGAGGCTTTGACATAAATCCCATACGCCGATTCGCGGCAGCTGCGCAAGCCACTCCTTGAACCAATTCAAAGCCAGCTCCTTCTTAGCCAACAATAATTAATTTCTGCATAAAAATCAGCCATTTACCACTTGATACATGACTCCACAGACTTTCTGTAATGTGCAAATTCAATACAAAAAACCTGTGAATAACCATATGTGATCCAAGCCCTCAATTCACGCAGCGCAAAAATCCATCTCCTAGACCACAAAACACGCCTTCAGTACACTTATAACCAGCATCAACTTGGCTACTGCGTCAGCTCATGACTCACCTGCACAGGCAACAACAAAAATCGTGATTCGAATTCAACCGGAAACAATACGGAAAAATAGATAAAATTTGAAGAAAAGGGATGAAAAGAGATGAAAGGAGAAACTTGAATGGAGAGAGGAATTGCTTGGAAGAATGTCGAAATAGAAATAGGCTCCATCTGCTTGAATTAATAAAGAACATTGTTCAAAGCTGCGGCTCGATCAGTCGCGAGTTATGCTATTCCCGACACCTCCAACTCTCACCTGTACCAACGTCAAGACCATGAAAAAATCAGTGACAAATCCATGGAATATAAGATGCGGTAATATTAAGACAGGTTTGAGAAAGTTTCATCGCCGCAGAACAACTGACAGCATGGGTATACCTACAACATTCCGATACACTCCAAGTATAGGTGTGAAACCAAAATTTGTTTCGTCTCATTTCTTTTACATGACAGACTGCACTTAGAAACATTAATGCAAGAAACCATAAAGTCCACAAGCTAAGCCATACAACTGACCTACGAAAGTCCTTTGCCTTCACACGAGTTTCACGCAGTGACGCGTTCCCCAATTCACAGCACAACGCAACCCATACATCAACCCTCACATCGTACAACACCAACAGGCCTTGATAAACCGACAATACCACCTTGTGGCACACAGTGTACAATCCCACAACGTTGTGCGTACGACGTTAATATGCAACAAGCCACTACCATTTTCACGGGTTGTACCTGCACACAACAAAACCAATACCATGCTCACATTAATCCACCCTCTTGATATTACACTCTCATACATAAGTAACCGAATCAATATGCAACAAAGAGGCTTCAGTAGCTACCATTTTCCTATCCGTTCAACATGACCCCACCAAAATTTGTATGAAATCCCATAACAGACAAAAGAGTAGATTGCAACCTTACTCACAAAAACTCCAAATTGCTGTAACAAATTTGAATCGTACCACTGCTATAAGCCTACAACAGGACAAAAACAACATAACAAAACCAGCAACAAAACTTTAACCAAAATACACACAGCACCAGACAATACCTGCATAACACAGCTCACGCCTGCTGCACACCAGACATCCTGCATTTGAAAATGACTCAGCAACACAACCTACAAGATGAAAGAGACAGGGCATGAGCATCAAGACAAATCCACACTGTTAAAAGAACCTCTTCATAACCCTTTCCTTCAACGATCAACAAGTAAAAACTCACCCCAAATCCAACTGGAAAACTGAACTCAAACCAACACCTCTTCATCTATTCTTCTGCATTCAATACACTTTCAACAAATCTCCAAAAAAAATTATTCTTCAACTCTCCTTTGAGAACCTCATAACAAAAACCTCTTACTCCAATCTATCTCTCAACCTTCAATCATCCCTCCCATCTTCAACCTTCAGTCCCCAAACCTTCCTCCATTCACAAATTCCTTCGAGCTCAATCATATCTTCAAATCCCTAATCCCTTTTTCAACCGCAACAAACCTCGTTAAACTGTCTTCCATTATCTTCAACGAAACTTATCATTTAAAACCAACTCTTCCGTAACAAAACCCAACCCTTCTCTTCTTCAACCTATCTCCCTCTAATATTTTGAAACTCACCAAAGATACAGGCAAAATATCAGTACCCTTCTCCATTTTTCAGACAAGCACAAATCAACAAACCCTCCATTTTTGCCATTAAAACCCTTTCGAAAACCCACGAACCAATCCCTCATCAACCCATACCCATTATTTTCTTCAAACTTTAAATAAAGCAAGCCAAAAAACCTAAGGCAGAGAGAGATGAAGATGGATTAGATTGGGTTAAGATGAAATGAAAATGAGTAGAAGGAGATGTGGTTTTGAAACAGAAATTGTGTGAAGTTGTATGAGGAGAAGGTCATTTTTGTTTTTTTTCCATGGCTTTTTGGGTTCTGCAAGTTCCCTTCTTTCACTTTTTTTGTGCGAGTAAACGTGGGGGGTGGGAGCGCCGCTTCCTTTATTTTCTTTTCAATGCATCTTTGTTTTGGTTGTGGGCTGATGAAGTTCTGACGGAAGCCCGTATGGCTGTGTGTTTGTTTGTTACTTTCTCTTTTTGCATGTTTTGAGTGGGCTCAGCCCATAGTTCGTTTAGACACCCGCCTCTCAATTTCTGCACCCCATATGAGTGTAAAGTGAGGTGATGGGCTTAGCCCAAATGATCCTCCCCTTCATTTTGAATACACTCCATGTACTATCCATACCCCTTTTATTTCTACCTTTTTTTTAGTCAATACTTAATGTGGTTTTAAGTTTCATATTTTGTTTGAACTTTAATTTGACTAAAACATAATTAATCTCATTTTTAGCTTGATTTATTTTTCATCGTGTTTTTAGGGTCGATGACGATACCCCAAAGTTATTTTTCTGTCAAATTATTGATGAAGGATAACAAACCCGAGACCAACTTTTTTAAACTTTTCATTTTCTATTTTTTATCGTTTTTATCCATTTTATTCATTATTCATATTATCATATTTATCTTACTATATATAATTATTATCATATTTAATCATTTTCATTCACCCATATTCGAAAATACCTAATAAATTATCGAAACTCCTAAAAGCCAAATTGGTGGACTGTTGGATCTTTGGTCATTTGCAGGTATCCTAACTTTGAGTCGTACCCGACTTTTCTCAAGGCGTAATTTAGGACACAAATGCACACACACGGCTTTCTCTTGGGCTACCTGACAATGAGACCCCTTTATTTCATGCAATCCCGTGTAACTTACATGTACCCCTCTCCCATTCCGATGTATGCTTCACATTTCTTTGATTATTAGTTTATCTCCTAGGAGCACCCATAGGGACTAGAGTGGATCAAACTATTTTCAAATTAATTCTCGATTCATCATCGAGCCACTTTCAAACAACCCGTAAGTCGAGTGCTCATGCGCATTCTCCATCAACCTATTACAACTCGACCCTTGATGCGTAAGTCAAGCCGGTCTCTTTTTTCAAATAATTTCATTTTCAGCACGCTTTGCACGCGATAATAAGTCAAACCCTTGATCCAACGTCAAGTGGATTTCCGTAACAAACTATCAATCAATTAACAATTATTCAATTCTTTTCAAGGTGTAAAGAGTAGGTTCGAGTCTTTGATCTTGCTTTCCCTTGTTTATATGCGAGTTATCTTATTCGTGTATGAGCAATTGACGCCTTTAAATAACGTTAAAAACTCGACAGTATTCAACTATCTCCAACTACTCATCTTCCCAAACACCATTTCAAACAACTTCTTTTGCGGTGAAAAAGAGAGTGTTCCAAGTCTTTGGTTCGCTCTCCCAACTACTTGGATCCGAGAAGTCTTTCTCAAGCTTCAAGTAGTCGTCATCCGACCAATCTCATCCTTCTATACACTAGTTTCAAATTCAAACAACCTTCTTTTATGATGAAAAAGAGAGTGTTCCAAGTCTTTGGTTCGCTTTCCCGATTACTTGGGGTTTGAGAAGTCTTTCTTAGGCTTCAAGTGATCGTCATCATTTCAACCTTATCCTTTCAAACACATCATTCCTTCATGATGAAAAAGAGAGTGTTCCGAGTCTTTGGTTCGCTCTCCCGATTACTTGGGTCCGAAAAGTCTTTCTTAAACTTCGAGTAATCGTCATCCGCACCCACTTCAAACCCATTCAAACCTGTTTCTTTCGTGGTCGTATCCACGAACTACGAACGCTCTGATTCTTCATTCATTCTTGAATGTAAGATACGTAGGCACAAGATTGCGATGATATTGGCGAGCACAATCCCCTCCACCTTCCATTTTTCCCCATCCTTTCCCGTAGTTGAACTACGACGCTCTGATTTCTCATTCTCGTCTGAATGAGCATACGTAGGCACAAGGACCCCAATCCTTGGCGAGCACCCTATCCTCCAACCACCCCTTTCCCCTTAGTGTCTTTACCCTTTATAGTATCCTTTAGCATCTAGTAGTGAGAAGAGAAGAATTAAGTTTAGCTAACATCCATCACAACTTGAATTAAGAGGTTCCCGTCGAATACGACGGACGTGAGGGGTGCTAATACCTTCCCCTCGCGTAACCGACTCCCGAACCCAGGAGTATGGTTGCGACGACTGTGTTCCTTCCGCGTTTATGAGGTTTTCTCGATATTTTCCTCTCCCGTTCATTCGGGAAAAATAAAGTTCGGTGGCGACTCTGTCGAACCGCAATTTCCGCGCCTTTCGCGCGAGGGTCGTATGTTCAAAATGAATTTTCGAGGTGCGACAGGTGGCGACTCTGCTGGGGAGTATTGCTCCATGCAAGATAGAGTCGAGCCTATCTTAGTTTGAGTTGTTAGCTTGTTGTCTTTTATTTTTTTCTTGCTTATTTGTTGGTATCCTTGTCTTGGTTACCTATGCTTGAGGCATTGTGGGGGTTGCTATGCTTATGGTTACTTTGTGAGATAGCTCTACACCCGAGTCCGAGTATAACCCTAGGATTAGGATGGTGGTTATGTAGTAGAGACTTGCATGGAGTCTTTCACGTTTAAGTTGAAGCGAAAACCCCGCTTGGAGTAGATTCCTTGGAGATGTTGTTGTTGTGGTAAGTCTTTGCCATGACAATAATGTTTTCGAGTTTGAATTGTTGATCCCAAGGACAATAAACCATTTTATCCATGGTGGTTGGTAGTGTTAATTCTGTGAATTAATATGAACGCCCCAATCAGATGAGATCCCTTGAACGTATTAGTTTCTTACAGTAATATTTTCAACCTCGATCTATGACTCTGAGAACCTTTTCTAGAATCCATGTGTCGATGGTTGTGTAGTTGATGCCTCCGAGAAGTCTTTCTCGCGTGGAAGATACGAGAACCTCACCTAGAGAAGATTCTATTGAGGATGTTATCATCGTGATGAGGCTTTGTCATGGCTGTAATATCTTTCAAAGATATCCATGATTCTAGGCACCTACCAGTTTTAGAATCCTACCCGTGGGGGCTTCTTTGAGCAGTAACTGTGATCCTTGAACCGTCCACCTGACTAATCTCAAAACTGTTTGAATTTGTGATCCTGTGATCCTGGATCCTGGATCTTGCATCTTGCATTGCATATCATTTGCATTGCATCTTATTTGTTGTGCATCTTGCATTCTCCTTCCTTCAGTAGTTTCTCATGTTTCTCTTTCCTTCATATCCAGTAAATCAAGCTGAGTCCTCGACACCAGTACGCAACTAGAGCCAATACAAGACGAATGATGGAGCAGATTTAACAAGAGCAAGTTGCCTTCAGAGAAGAGTTGGACACCATCAAAGGAAAGATTGACCAGATCCTCGAAGCCATCCTCACGGCCAGAAGAGAGGAAGAACAGCGTGAAGCCGCTGCTGTCGTCAACAACAATGGTCAAGGACAAGGGTCTACTGCCATCCCTTTGGTTCCAATTCCAAATCCTCATGGGATGCCGTTGAACTTCAATAACGCAGCCGAAGGAAACACTTCTCATCCAACCCCAGCGCCCGGAGTTACCATTGGAGCTATCCTGCAGGCCCAGCCTACTGCTGTGCAAATCCCAGTTCCTCATATCGAAGATACTCTGATGGATCAGTATGACGATGTTTAGAACTATCACGCTGCTATCCCCATTGCCAGTCCTGTTGCTGTTCAGGATTCAGAAGCCATGAAGATGTGCCGAGATCTAGCCGAGAAACTCCGAGCCATGGAGGGGCACAGTTCAAATTCTTTCAGTGCTTTGGAGTTATGCTTGGTGCCTGATGTTGTCATTCCTCCCAAGTTCAAAGTGTCGGAATTTTCGAAGTACAAAGGTCTCAGTTGCCCAAACATTCATCTAAAGATGTACTGTCACAAGATGGCTGCCTATGCCAGAGACGAAAAGCTCATGATTCATTGCTTCCAAGATAGTTTGTCTGGGGCATCACTCGAAAGGTATATGCAGCTGGAACGTAACAGTGTGTGCACTTGGGCTGAGCTAGCCGATACATTTGTTAAACAGTATAAGTACAACACTGACCTTGCTCCGAATCGTACTCAACTTTAGAGTATGACTCAGAAGGACAACGAATCCTTCAAGGAGTACGCGCAACGATGGAGAGAGCTAGCCGCAAGGGTACATCCACCTCTTGTTGACCATGAACTTATTGACATCTTCATGGGTACTTTACAAGGCCAGTACTACGAAAAGCTGATCGGTAGTGTCTCTGCTGGATTTTCTGACCTAGTGATCGTCGGTGAGAGAATTGAAGAAGGGTTGAAAAGTGGAAAGATCCCAGGAGGTTTTAACAACCAGGCCAATGCCAAGAAGCCTTTCAATGGATACAAGAAGAAAGAGGGCGAAACAAATGCCATTTCTTTGCAGAAAGGGCAAGCTTCTCAACAAGCTCCTGCTTCTATGCCTTATCAAGTTCCCTATTATCAATATCCGTATGTTGCTGTTGCGCAATATGCTCCAATGCCTTATCAGCCAGTTGTTCAAGCAGTGCAAGCTCAGATGCCACAGCAACAGGCCTACAACCAGCAAGGATATCAGTATCCTCCTCAGCAACAGCAGATGCAAGCTACTCAGCAACGACAAGGTACTCGCCCACAACGTCAGCAGAGAACATGGAGGCCAGATAGAGTCTTTGATCGTCTACCAATGACATATGCTAAAATCTTTGCTTAGTTGATGGAGAAGAAAGCTGTTGTTCCGAGAGATTTGGCTCCTCCAACTGTCATTCCTGCCGATTACGATGCAAATGCTCATTGTGAGTTTCATAAGAGCGCTCTAGGTCACACCATTGAGGATTGCAGGGCTTTCAAGCACATAATTCAAGACGACAGGGATGCTATCAACTTCAATGGGAAGTCTCCAAATGTCATCAACAATCCGATGCCACCAGCCAACTAGTGCCAACATCAAATCAAGCAGAGTCAGAGTTCATCCCCCGAAGAAGGCCGTCATATTGCCATTTCATATTTCTCATTTCTTATGTTTTGTCTTTGCTTATTTAAGTATTGTATGCTTTGAACAATTGCCATTCATATTTGGTTTTCATTAATGTATCGTTTATGCATGTTTTGAATTAGTTATGTCGTATTCACTCATTTTTCACTTATCACCGGCACATTTATTCACTCCACTCTATTCACTATTGTTTAGCATGATTGGAGGGAGGATGATGAAAACGAGATACCCATAATTGCAAACCGTATGCTTTCAGAAAGAATCTCGTCAATGATGTACAGGCATTGCTTCAATTCCCCAAACACTGGAGATATAAGGAGTTAATCCCTAGTAAACCACTTCAAGCCTAGAAGTTGTAGTTTCCTTCGAATAGTCAAACCTTTTACACTCAACCTGGGGCAGGGTAGTGTTCAGTTAGTCCAACCCCGCACTCGAATCAACAAGCAAAATCCAGAAGACGGTTGTTCTTCAATGACCCATAACATGGCAGTCACAACCTTCCAGCAAAATCCAGAAATAAAAAATCAAAAATTCTGCTAAGTCAAACACCTTAGAGGGGACTTAGGCAAAATCAAGGCAATCCTGATGGATCTGACAAGCAAAGTCAATCCATGCAAAAGTTAGGGATCAAAAACAAAAGCAAAAGAGGACCCCGAAACCCTCAACAAAAACAAAATAAGATTCAGTGGTCATTCAAATAGGGTCACTGGCATCCATCAAATAAGGTGACTGCCATCGAGTTTACACCGTCAAGACAAGCATGTGCATAATTAGCTGAACGTAGGACTGGAGATCATTAAGAAGAAGGGGTGGGTACAAATGATACTTCGAGCCTAATGTCCTTTGTTTCATAACCGTGAACCAGACCACGTTACAGCCCTCGAAAGTCCTAATTGAGGCGAGGTTTACTCTAAAAGCATACTTTCGCAAGGTTGCGTAACCTGACTCCTCACATGATTGTTAATCATCATCATTGGTGTCATTATCCTTGTGATATCTTCTACACCAATCAAAGTTAGCACAACGTTTGGGCTAACTATTCACTCGTATCACTATCACGACAACTTCAATAAAATAATACTTTTTCAAAACTTACATTAAACTTTGCATTAATATTACCATTTATGAATGTACAATTTTAATTGCAAAACAGTGCTAGGTATTCAAGGACATTTCAACGAGGGGCAGTCAAGGAAGAATTTAACTTCCAGTGGCATACACGAAGCAAGACTACCTCAAAGCCCACAGGCTGGGGCAAATCTTTCTATGGGCTCGAGTAGGAGCAAAACATTCGAGTTCAACTTCCATATGTCAGAACTGGTTAATCTGGGGGTAGACCATTGCCATGTTCAAACTGGGGCAGGACCAGGTCGTCCTGACCATCAAGCAGAGTTGCAACCTTCTCTGAAGGAAATTCACAACAAATCACCAAGTACCCAGACTTGGGGCATCCAGAGCGTCATCTTTTGCTTCAATCGTGGCGTCTTCAACAAACTACGTGTCGAGGAAGTCAATCCCTCCCACCACCTGAAGTCCAATCTGCATTGGCAACTATCAGAGTCCACCATGCCGGCGTCTCCATCTGCATTTCCAATCACCTGTCAATAATCATGTGCATCATACGCATGGCATTCACTATCATAAGTATCCTGCATCATATGCATACTCCAATCATACCTTACCTCCCCAGCTCTCGCATCTCCGCGTGTCAGCATTTGCATTTGCACTTCCACTCGTATGGAATATCATTTATCATCCAACATTCATATATGCAAGTCAAGGTCCAGGATCAATCTTGAAGATTTCCAATACCATCATCGGCCCGGTCAGGGGCATCTTCCACAAGGGTCGTGGATTTCTCCCACGAATATCAGGAGCTTCAAAGTAATCATCAGCCCAGTCAGGGGCAATCTTCTGCAATTGTGGGTTTCTCCCACAAAATACGAAGTTGTTCAAAGCAAGATTCAGCCCAGTCAGGGGCATTTTTCAAAGACCATGGGCGTCTCCCATGACGTATTTCAACCTCGTGGTTGATCAGATATGCAAATCAACATTCAGCCCAGTCAGGGGCATACCATTCAAGACCGTGGGCGTTCCCCACGAAGTTGTTCAACCTTTTATTGGGCAAATCCAAGAAGTTCAGTGCAAGATCCAACCCGACCAGGGACATCTTTAGCAAAACCGTGAGCGTTCCTCATGAAGTTGTTCAACCTTTTGTTGAGTAAACCAAGACATCAGGATAAACTCGGCCCAGTCAGAGGCATCCTCTTCAGAGCTCATGGGCGTAACCATGAAATCATTTCAACAAAATTATGATCTCTAAGCAAGTCAGTGGTCGTCCCTGCTGATTCATTTCAACCCAATCTTCCTCTTGGGTGTTCCCCAATGAGTTGTATCCAGCAAGCGTGATTGTTGTCAATTGCCTTACTATCATCCTTTTGGTGATAGCCGAACTTCGTCGGTTCAACCTAGCCTAGCATCCTCAGTTTCGCTCCGTCATCCTTTTGGTGGGGGGTCTATCATAGTCATTAATGATAGATTGTGCGATAGTTTTTTGGTGTGAGTTTCGCTCCGTCATCCTTTTGGTGAGGGGTCCATCGTAGTCATTAACGATAGATTGTGCGATAGTTTGTTTGAATTTCGCTCCGTCATCCTTTTGGTGAGGGGTCTGTCATAGTCATTAATGTCAGATTGTGCGATATTGTGAGTTTGCTCCATCATCCTTTTGGTGAGGGGTCTGTCATAGTCATTAATGTCAGATTGTGCGATAGTATTTGGTGTGAGTTTCGCTCCGTCATCCTTTTGGTGAAGGGTCTGTCATAGTCATTAATGATAGATTGTGTGATAGTTTGTTTATGTCTCGCTCCGTCATCCTTTTGGTAGGGGGTCTATCATAGTCATTAATGATAGATTGTGCGATATAGTTTGTTTGTGTTTGCTCCGTCATCCTTTTGGTGAGGGGTCTGTCATAGTCATTAATGTCAGATTGTGCGATAGTATTTGGTGTGAGTTTCGCTCCGTCATCCTTTTGGTGGGGGGTCTATCATAGTCATTAATGATAGATTGTGCGATAGTTTGTTTATGTCTCGCTCCGTCATCCTTTTGGTGGGGGGTCTATCATAGTCATTAATGATAGAT
Source organism: Lathyrus sativus (assembly GCA_963859935.3). Classification (NCBI taxonomy): domain Eukaryota; kingdom Viridiplantae; phylum Streptophyta; class Magnoliopsida; order Fabales; family Fabaceae; genus Lathyrus; species Lathyrus sativus. The sequence continues at coordinate 350,678,106 of OZ012740.1, read as the reverse complement.
TGTGCGATAGTTTGTTTATGTCTCGCTCCGTCATCCTTTTGGTGGGGGGTCTATCATAGTCATTAATGATAGATTGTGCGATATAGTTTGTTTGTGTTTTGCTCCGTCATCCTTTTGGTGAGGGGTCTGTCATAGTCATTAATGATAGATTATGCGATAGTTCAGTATGAGTTTGCTCCGTCATCCTTTTGGTGGGGGGTCTATCATAGTCATTAATGATAGATTGTGCGATAGTTTGTTTATGTCTCGCTCCGTCATCCTTTTGGTGGGGGGCCTATCATAGTCATTAATGATAGATTGTGCGATAGTTTGTTTATGTCTCACTCCGTCATCCTTTTGGTGGGGGTCTATCATAGTCATTAATGATAGATTGTGCGATATAGTTTGTTTGTGTTTCGCTCTGTCATCCTTTTGGTGAGGGGTCTGTCATAGTCATTAATGATAGATTGTGCGATAGTTCAGTATGAGTTCGCTCCATCATCCTTTTGGTGGGGGGTCTATCATAGTCATTAATGATAGATTGTGCGATAGTTTGTTTATGTCTCGCTCCGTCATCCTTTTGGTGGGGGGTCTATCATAGTCATTAATGATAGATTGTGCGATAGTTTGTTTATTTCTCGCTCTGTCATCCTTTTGGTGGGGGTCTATCATAGTCATTAATGATAGATTGTGCGATAGTTTGTTTATGTCTCGCTCCGTCATCCTTTTGGTGGGGGGTCTATCATAGTCATTAATGATAGATTGTGCAATAGTTTGTTTATGTCTCCTTCGTCATCCTTTTGGTGGGGGGTCTGTCATAGTCATTAATGATAGATTGTACGATAGTTTGTTTATGTCTCGCTTCATCATCCTTTTGGTGGGGGGGTCTGTCATAGTCATTAATGATAGATTATGCGATAGTAGCCGTGTGTGTTTCGTCCCATCATCCATTTGGTGATGGTGACCTTTTGCCATTTATCCACAATTTGTTCAGGGGTATACCTTATCCAGCATTTCAATCCCTGAACATCTCTTTTCTTTTTGGACAAATTCAGGGTCTTCTTTATATCTAATTGACTTCTACCTCGTAGGAAAGAACACTGTAGCAATTCATCTTACTCAGTCTAAGCCAATTAGATAGGGGCATCTATCATACCCAAAATTTGTCCTACCTGTGTATAATTTTTCATTTTTTGTATATCCACTTATTATCATACAGAAATTTCCAAAAAAAAGATATCACAGGGTTAAGACTATTTGAATCAAGTTTCATCTGAGGCTACACCAAATAGTTCCTGATCATTAAAATTGGTTCTTTTTTACCCAATAGAGGTGGCACGCTGAATGGATGTCTATGGCTCAAGTTTGTAATCAAAATGCCTTTTTGATATAAGTTAAAAAATTTGGTTTGGTGAATAAACTTCAAGGTTCAAGGCCGTGATACACTCAATAATTGAGATAGACTCTCGACAAGGTTTGAATTTGATGGTTAGTATTGATACATGTCTAGCTATGGCATCATTCGCGAAGATGTATCACAAATTTTGGAGCAGTGGTACACACGTGTTTGTATCATGTTATTCGGTCAAATAAATCAATTGTCATAAAATCTATGAGCCATACAAAAACACCAGCTGATTGAAAGAGTCACCCCGTATATTATGGCTAAAATTGCTTCAAGGCATGAGGAATCTTTTTGGAAGACTAGTTCAGGACAATTCATGATAAGAACCACATTAATTTGTTCTGATAAGACATATCCAAGTTTTGATTTTTAAGGTCATTATCTAAATTCATTTTGAAGTTTGTTCAAGTAATTCCTAAGCATCACTTCAAGTTCGTTAGATCTCACAGGTGCCATCAAGTATGTTTGTCAAGGCTAAAACGTATTGTAAAAGTGCCAACCACGTTGAAGTGCCCGTCATGGTTACAAACATAACACAGAGTGGTTACAAGAAAGTTCTTGCTAAATGGTTACAAAGAAGTTTATGCTGCAGTTTACAACAAGATTTATTACCTCCCAAAGTTTTTTTTTGATTCCTACTCTCTACTAATAAAGACTCTAGCTCTTTGTGAGTTTCCATCATTAGAAGCCTCGTGCACTTCTAAGGCTGGTACAACTTGGTATCAAGGGAATTAAAGTCAGTACATAGTCTCCACGTTCTTTGATTCTTCACGCCGTACGCGCTCAAATGTTTTCACTCAGTAGCACGTGTAAAATTGTGGACCTGCAAAACAATGGAGTTTGTTTCAGTTTTTAAATATAAAACTTCATGAAAAGCATGTAACATAACAACCATTCAGCCAAGACCAGCCCCAAGGCGTACGACAAAAAACGACGCAAGAAAAGGGATCCTGGTGATTTCGCAAGTGGTTACCACAACACAAATGGACAAATTCATGCAGTACTCAGCGCACCAATGCAAAGTTCAAGCCAAATTGCAAACTGCTGAAGTTTACCATTTACTAATGAGGGAATCATTGTGAGCATACCCACCATGTGCAAGTAACCATGAGTTTAAGAAACTTACAGTTCCGATCATTTTTCTTCAAACTATTGTCAAGACAGAATTTGATGCCGCAAGCACCTTTCTCCCACCTGCACCCTACGAGACAACTTTTGCAATGAATGAATCAAAGGGAAATTGAAGTACAACAGAAAATTTCAACACATTTTCACGCATAGGCCAACAACCTGTTACCTGGATTCACATGCCGTCAGCCTCACGTCTTGGCTCCATCCATTGTTTCACTTATAATTTGTAGTAGCAGGGTTAATAACAGGGACCCACAAGAGTGATGACATTTGAGAATTAAAGAGAATACCATCCAACACTCATTAAACCGGTACGTGTGACTTCTATGTCTATCCACAACCGAGTAATTGCGAGAACAAGACCTGCATGAGGAATTGCAAATCATGACCTGCAGCAAAAATTTCAAACAGAAATTCATAAAGGCATCACGAACTGACTTGGAGGCTTTGACATAAATCCCATGCGCCGATTTGCGGCAGCTGCGCAAGCCACGCCTTGAACCAATTCAAAGCCAGCTCCGTCTTAGCCAACAATAATTAATTTCTGCATAAAAATCAGCCATTTACCACTTGATACATGACTCCACGGACTTTCTGTAATGTGCAAATTCAACACAAAAAACCTGTGAATAACCATATGTGATCCAAGCCCTCAATTCACGCAGCGCATAAAGCCATCTCCTAGACCGCAAAACACGCCTTCAGTACACTTATAACCAGCATCAACTTGGCTATTGCGTAAGCTCATGACTCACCTGCACATGCAACAACAAAAATCGTGATTCGAATTGAACCGGAAACTATACGGAAAAATAGATAAAATTTGAAGAAAAGGGATGAAAAGAGATGAAAGGAGAACGTTGAATGGAGAGAGGAATTGCTTGGAAGAATGTCGAAATAGAAATAGGCTCCATCTGCTTGAATTAATAAAGAACATTGTTCAAAGCTGCGGCTCGGTCAGTCGCGAGTTATGCTATTCCCGACACCTCCAACTCTCACCTGTACCAACGTCAAGACCATGAAAAAATCAGTGATAGATCCATGGAATATAAGATGCGGTAATATTAAGACATGTTTGAGAAAGTTTCATCATAGCCAACAACTACTTACAGCCAACGGTTACGCGCCGCAGAACAACTGACAACATGGGTATACCTACAACATTCTGATACACTCCAAGTATAGGTGTGAAACCAAAAGCTGTTTCGTCTCATTTCTTTTACATGACAGACTGCAATTAGAAACATTAATGCAAGAAACCATAAAGTCCACAAGCTAAGCCATACAACCGACCTACGAAAGTCCTTTGCCTTCACACGAGTTTCACGCAGTGACGCGTTCCCCAATTCACAGCACAACGCAGCGCATACATCAACCCTCACATCGTACAACACCAACAGGCCTTGATAAATCGACAATACCACCTTGTGGCACACAGTGTATAATCCCACAACGTTGTGCGTACAATGTTAAAATGCAACAAGCCACTACCATTTTCACGGGTTGTACCTGAACACAACAAAACCAATACCACGCTCACATTAATCCACCCTCTTGATATTACACTCTCATACATGAGTAACCGAATCAATATGCAACGAAGAGGCTTCAGTAGCTACCATTTTTCTATCCGTTCAACATGACCCCACCAAAATTTGTATGAAATCCCATAACAGACAAAAGAGTAGACTGCAACCTTACTCACAAAAACTCCAAATTGTTGTAACAAATTTGAATCGTACCACTGCTATAAGCCTACAACAGGACAAAAACAACTTAACAAAACCAGCAACAAAACTTTAACCAAAATACACACAACACCAGACAATACCTGCATAACACAGCTCACGCCTGCTGCACACCAGACATCCTGCATTTGAAAATGACTCAGCAACACAACCTACAAGATGAAAGAGACAGGGCATGAGCATCAAGACAAATCCACACTGTTAAAAGAACCTCTTCATAACCTCCTTCAACGATCAACAAGTAAAAACTCACCCCAAATCCAACTGGAAAACTGAACTCAAACCAACACCTCTTCATCTATTCTTCTGCATTCAATACACTTTCAACAAATCTCCAAAAAAATTTATTCTTCAACTCTCCTCTGAGAACCTAAAAAAAAAACCTCTTACTCCAATCTATCTCTCAACCTTCAATCATTCCTCCCATCTTCAACCTTCAGTCCCCAAACCTTCCTCCATTCACAAATTCCTTCGAGCTCAATGACATCTTCAAATCCCTAATCCCTTTTTCAACCGCAACAAACCTCGTTAAACTGTCTTCCATTATCTTCAACGAAACTTATCATTTAAAACCAACTCTTCCGTAACAAAACCCAACCCTTCTCTTCTTCAACCTATCTCCCTCTAATATTTCGAAACTCACCGAAGATACAGGCAAAATATCAATACCCTTCTCCATTTTTCAGACAAGCACAAATCAACAAACCCTCCATTTTTGCCATTAAAACCCTTTTGAAAACCCACGAACCAATCCCTCATCAACCCATACCCATTCTTTTCTTCAAACTTTAAATAAAGCAAGCCAGAAAACTGAAGGCAGAGAGAGATGAAGATGGATTAGATTGGGTTAAGATGAAACGAAAATGAGTAGAAGGAGATGTGGTTTTGAAACAGAAATTGTGTGAAGTTGTATGAGGAGAAGGTTATTTTTGATTTTTTTTTCATGGCTTTTTGGGTTCTGCAAGTTCCATTCTTTCACTTTTTTTGTGCGAGTAAACGTGGATTAGATTGGGTTAAGATGAAACGAAAATGAGTAGAAGGAGATGTGGTTTTGAAACAGAAATTGTGTGAAGTTGTATGAGGAGAAGGTTATTTTTGATTATTTTTTTCATGGCTTTTTGGGTTCTGCAAGTTCCATTCTTTCACTTTTTTTGTGCGAGTAAACGTGGGGGGTGGGAGCACCGCTTCCTTTATTTTCTTTTCAATGCATCTTTGTTTTGGTTGTGGGCTGATGAAGTTCTGACGGAAGCCCGTATGGCTGTGTGTTTGTTTGTTACTTTCTCTTTTTGCATGTTTTGAGTGGGCTCAGCCCATAGTTCGTTTAGACACCTGCCTCTCAATTTCTGCACCCCATCTAAGTGTAAAGTGAGGTGATGGGCTTAGCCCAAATGATCCTCCCCTTCATTTTGAATACACTCCATGTACTATCCATACCCCTTTTATTTCTACCTTTTTTTTAGTCAATACTTAATGTGGTTTTAAGTTTCATATTTTGTTTGAACTTTAATTTGACTAAAACATAATTAATCTCATTTTTAGCTTGATTTATTTTTCATCGTGTTTTTAGGGTCGATGATGATACCCCAAAGTTATTTTTCTGTCAAATTATTGATGAAGGATAACAAACCCGAGACCAACTTTTTTAAACTTTTCATTTTCTATTTTTTATCGTTTTTATCCATTTTATTCATTATTCATATTATCATATTTATCTTACTATATATTATTATTATCATATTTAATCATTTTCATTCACCCATATTCGAAAATACCTAATAAATTATCGAAACTCCTAAAAGCCAAATTGGTGGACTGTTGGATCTTTGGTCATTTGCAGGTATCCTAACTTTGAGTCGTGCCCGACTTTTCTCAAGGCGTAATTTAGGACACAAATGCACACACACGGCTTTCTCTTGGGCTACTGACAATGAGACCCCTTTATTTCATGCAATCCCGTGTAACTTACATGTACCCCTCTCCCATTCCGATGTATGCTTCGCATTTCTTTGATTATTAGTTTATCTCCTAGGAGCACCCATAGGGACTAGAGTGGATCAAACTATTTTCAAATTAATTCTCGATTCATCATCGAGCCACTTTCAAACAACCCGTAAGTTGAGTGCTCATGCGCATTCGCCATCAACCTATTACAACTCGACCCTTGATGCGTAAGTCAAGCCGGTCTCTTTTTTCAAATAATTTCATTTTCAGCATGCTTTGCACGCGATAATAAGTCAAACCCTTGATCCAACGTCAAGTGGATTTCCGTAACAAACTATCAATCAATTAACAATTATTCAATTCTTTTCAAGGTGTAAAGAGTAGGTTCAAGTCTTTGATCTTGCTTTCCCTTGTTTATATGCGAGTTATCTTATTCGTGTATGAGCAATTGACGCCTTTAAATAACATTAACAACTCGACAATATTCAACTATCTCCAACTACTCATCTTTCCAAACACCATTTCAAACAACTTCTTTTGCGGTGAAAAAGAGAGTGTTCCAAGTCTTTGGTTCGCTCTCCCGACTACTTGGATCCGAGAAGTCTTTCTCAAGCTTCAAGTAGTCGTCATCCGACCAATCTCATCCTTCTATACACTAGTTTTAAATTCAAACAACCTTCTTTTACGATGAAAAAGAGAGTGTTCCAAGTCTTTGGTTCGCTTTCCCGATTACTTGGGGTTTGAGAAGTCTTTCTTAGGCTTCAAGTGATCGTCATCATTTCAACCTTATCCTTTCAAACACATCATTCCTTCATGATGAAAAAGAGAGTGTTCTGAGTCTTTGGTTCGCTCTCCCGATTACTTGGGTCCGAGAAGTCTTTCTTAAACTTCGAGTAATCGTCATCCGCACCCACTTCAAACCCATTCAAACCCGTTTCTTTCGTGGTCGTATCCATGAACTACGAACGCTCTGATTCTTCATTCATTCTTGAATGTAAGATACGTAGGCACAAGATTGCGATGATCTTGGCGAGCACAATCCCCTCCACCTTCCATTTTTTCCCCATCCTTTCCTGTAGTCGAACTACGACGCTCTGATTTCTCATTCTCGTCTGAATGAGCATACGTAGGCACAAGGGCCCCAATCCTTGGTGAGCACCCTATCCTCCAACCACCCCCTTTCCCCTTAGTGTCTTTACCCTTTATAGTATCCTTTAGCATCTAGTAGTGAGAAGAGAAGAATCAAGTTTAGCTAACATCCATCACAACTCGAATTAAGAGGTTCCCGTCGAGTACGACGGACGTGAGGGGTGCTAATACCTTCCCCTCGCGTAACCGACTCCCGAACCTAGGAGTATGGTTGCGACGACTGTGTTCCTTCCGTGTTTTTGAGGTTTTCTCGATATTTTCCTCTCCCGTTCATTCGGGAAAAATAAAGTTCGGAGGCGACTCTTTCGAACTGCAATTTCCGCGCCTTTCGCGCGAGGGTCGTGTGTTCGAAATGAATTTTCGAGGTGTGACAGCGACGATGAAATTGCTGAGCGTTTTTTGCTCGACTTTGTTTTCATCCGCCATGTCCGTTTCTCATGTTGAGGTCTCGGAGAAGAAGATGAACGTCTTTGTCTTCAATTTCATTTCGTCTTTTTCTTTTACTCTTATTTCAATTTTAGGTTGAGGTCATATGTTTATGTGTGGGTCAGACCATGGCTAGTTTGCATCATGTTCGTCCGTCTCGTTGACTTGTAAGGATGGACTGATCTGATGGCTAGGGTGAAATTAGATATTGTTGAATTTAGGTCGTTGATCCAGATCGGACGAATCTGAATGTTTGTGAACCCATGGCACGCATTTTTTTTTCTTTTTTTTTTATTTGGATCAGGTTTCCCCATTGGGCCTAATGTCTAAAAGCCTTATGCCAATTGCTAATCACACACACTAGTCACTACTGCACCCCTTAGCTTCATGGTGATAAACCTTTGGGTTGAGCAACTCTGACACTACTGAAACCCCTCACTGGCTGATGACAAAGTAATGGGTCAGGCTCTTAAGCCCATGGGCAGTTTCCTATCCGCACCACCTCCAGTTCTCATTATGTACCTTTTTTCTTATTTATCTTACTTTTATTTTATTTTAATTTGTTAATTAAGTTAATTTCGTGTTAATTCATTTTTATTTTGCTAATTCATTTTTAACTTTAGGATTTAGGATATTAATTAGATTTTATTTAATTATTTAATTATGTTTTTATTAGATTTTAATTAACATTAGTATTGGATTTAATTTTAGAATTAGTTTTAATTTTGGAATTAGATTAAAATTTAATCTTGAATTGACTTAGGACTAATCTTTTGTTTAGAACCTAATTAACCTTTGGTTTAGAATTAGATTAGGAGTTAACTTTTGAACTAACTTAGGATTAACTCTCAATTAGAATTTAGTTAATTAGACTTTGATTTAATTTTTACCTAAATAAATTTTATCTTTGACTAATTCTTTTCTTGATTTTGGTTTTAGTTTCGAATAATTCTCGAGTGTGTTTATATATTTCTTCGACGATACTTGTGTATATTTTCCATGGATATTAGTTTAACGTTGTCTGTGATTACGATGCTTCGTGTTTACCTGTTGAATACCCCTGTACTTACATGATCCCTTAGGATCCCTAGTCCCTCTGTTTAAGATGGGAGTAGGAGAGACATTAGGCTTTCAATCCAAGCATGACAACACTAGGTAGATTTCCCTCCTAATCCTGACCTTAGGGCCACTTTGTATGATAACAGTTAGGGTTCAGTTGCCCCTATTCCTTTTGTGCGTTCCTCTCTTCTTTCTCAAAGCAATAATCAAAACACTTAATAACTACGATGAGTATTGTGCACTACGAGCCTTAAAGTACGTGGGAAATGATGAGAGATGAGTTTCTCCTTGCTTGTCTAGAATGTTTAGCATATGCCTCGAGGGTGATATGCGACGCATTCACTCCTATGTCATAGACTTTAGTGCAGTACACATCTCAAACAAAGTCAATTCACTTCTGTTAAGGCGTTTCAGGCCTAGGCTCTTTTCTCTCACCCATGTGCGATCGAGATCCCATTTTCCCATAGTTGCCGAACTACGGTTGCTCTGATTCCTTATTCCCTAATGAGGATACGTAGGCACGAGGACTTTTATCCTTGACGAGCACACAAACAACTAACTCCCCTCTTTCTCTCACCCAAGTGTGATCAAGACCAACCTGCCATCCGAACCTTTTCTCTCGCCCTAGTGCGATCAAGACCTTTGTCCTGTAGTTACCCGAACTACATTTTCTATGATTTCTCATACCATATGAGGATACGTAGGCACAAGATAATGATGTCTTGGCGAGCAACCTTCCCCCCTTCACTCGTAGTTTCCCAGAATACATTGACTCTGACTTTCCCATTGCACGAGGGAATACATAGGCATAGGGCGGTGATGTCTTATCGAGTTTGTTCTTTCTCTTCACCCCCCATTTGGAAGTAGCTTTTAGATAACACACCCATAGATTAGATAACAAGCGTGGATCCCGTTGAGTACAACAGACGTGAGGGGTGCTCATACCTTCCCCTTACGTAATCGACTCCTGAACCCAAGATTTGGTTGCAATGAGCTTGTCTTCTCCTTTCCTTCAGATTTTCTTCAATGGTTTCCTTTCCCTCTCTTTGGGATAAATAACGTTTGATGGATATTCTTCTGTTTGCTTCCGCCGACCCTTTTCGCAGTATACGACAGCTGGCGACTCTGCTAGGGACGGTCTGTATCCCTATGCGAGTCGATCCTAGCGCTTGTCTGCTTTATATTTCTTTGTGTGTATATTTGTGTGTATATATGTTGTATTTGTATGACTTTTATTATATATCATTTCATTTTCATTTTACTTTCCGCACTTTATCATTGTTATCATATTATACTGCTGTTGTGTTGTTGGGTGGGTTGTTCCACTGAGAAATAAGCCCAATACACAGGCTTGAGTATACACCTAGTATTAGTATGGAGAGTAGCGCGGGCTTGCATGTTTGGCATGCACGAGCCCTCATGAAATTCGCGTCCAGACGAGGTTTTCTTTGAAGACATCCTATCCTGTGCATCTTGGAAATTTGAGGGGTGTTGGATCTAGAAACTAACGACTCTGGAGACCGTTCATTAGGAAGTCAGTTGAGGCCTCCTTAATTGACCATGATGCCAAACCAGAAATGGTGAACGTATCATTGTTTATCGACCCGAGAGTCTGTGATACTAACGACCTGCATAGGATGTCGTACCTTTCCAGAGATTAGGTCCTACCTGTGAGTGGGGAGGTATTTTGCAGGAAACTTGACTTTCAACCAACCTGGTTTTCTGGTTTTCTCATCAGTGTGAACTTATCAGCCTAGTATTCTGGTATTCTGAAACTCTGGTATTCTGGTTATTCTGGTATTCCGGTGTTCTGGTAATTTCTCTTTCGAGCAAACTTACGAGTTTATTCAATCAATAGCCAGTAGTTATTCAGAGCTTTGTGGAAGCTTTGATCCCATGTCTGTTGCATTTCATATTGCATTTTGCATTGCATTTGTGCATCATTTTTGCATGTCTTTCCTCAGCCGAACCAGAGAGCTCATCCATCTTTTTTCGACCCGCAGTTGATTTCCCGACACTCGTATTGGATTTGAATTAGCTTTTGGAAGAATCATGAACTCAGGAGAACAAAATCTGGTTGTTACAAGGGCAGAGTTTAAATTGATGAAGAATCAGTTGGATCAGCTCATGGAAGCCATGACAGCTATGACAAGGGGAGAGGCCAATATTCAGAGAAGTCCGGTTAATGAGAATGTTATTCCATATTCAGTGAACAATATTGCTCAAGCTCAGCATGCACGGATTCCTGTTGAGGATCAAGTTATACAAAAGCGTACTATTGTCCGAGATAGACATTCATCTTCTCTTGATGCCACTGACTATCAGAATTTCACATTCTCTGTGCCAAATTTTCAAGGGGTTGTTCCAAAGATGAAACCTAAAGACCCAAAGATTGTTGAGTTTATGAAAAGATACCGTTTGTTGGAGGAGAAACGTGACGCCCTAAGGGGTCATGATACACTTAATCTGAATGCTTCAAGCAAGTGTTTGGTGCCAGGCCTTGTGATGCCTCCGAAGTTTAAGACACCGAATTTTGAGAGGTACAAAGGGGATAGTTGTCCGAAGTAACATTTGGTAATGTTTTGCAGAAGAATGACCTCATATGTCCATAATGACAAGCTTATGATTCACTATTTTCAAGACAGTCTAAGTGGGGCATCATTGAGTTGGTACATGCAATTAGAGAGTGGTTGCATCCGATCATGGTCAGACCTGGCCAACGCCTTTGTGAAGCAATACAATTACAATCTCGACATGACTCTCAGTCGTATGTAGTTGCAAGACTTATCTAAAGCGGACAATGAATCCTTCAGAGGGTATGTTCAGAGATGGAGAAAATTAGTTGCTCACGTTCAACCACCACTTCTAGACAGAGAATTGGTTGATCTATTCATGGGTACTCTGCAAGGTCCATACTTGGATAAGATGATTGGTAATGGGGCATTTAATTTTTCTGACTTGACAGTAATTGGGGAACATATTGAGAGTGGACTCAAGAGTGGAAAGATTCGAGAAATCTCAGACATCTCAACCAGTGAAAGTGAATCAATTGTCAGTTCTCAAGAAGAATGGGAGAAAGAAAGTAATTCCATCCAGGAATCCCCGACACCTCAGATTCAGTCTTCAGACATTTCAACTGATCAGAGTCAGCAATCTTCTGGGTCTCCGTATCAGATACCGTTCTCTCCTCAGAGTCAACGGTCGTATCACCGTCAGCCGCGTCAGCACGCCCGACAAAGACCAAGGAAGCCAGAGAGGCATTTCACTCAGTTGCCAATGTCATACAGTCAGATGTTGCCAAATTTAATTAAGGGTGGATTGATAGTGCCAAAGGAGATTAATCCAATGATTCCGCCATATCCACCAGGTTTTGATGTCAACGCCCGTTGTGATTACCATGTTGGGGCACAGGGGCATTCAACAGAAAACTGTAAGGTGCTTAAGAGCAAGATTCAGACTCTACTTGACTCCAATATGTTCTCAGTCACGCCTCAAGGTATTCAGATTAACAGTCCTCCTTCATCCAGTCATGTGGGTTCAACAATTCATGTTATGGAGGAATTCACTGAGAGCAGATGTTCAGAAGAGTATCAGACTGACTTCGAAAAACAATTCTGAAGATGGCTAGCTCAGTAGAAAATCAAGATTGGAAAGTCCAGTTCCCCGAAGCTGGAAATCTTTTATATCATGTCATTTCTTTGCATTTGTAGTTTCTTTTCTATTAAAGTACAAACTTATTTGTAAAACTTGTCTGTTTTCAATTGATAATGATAATGAAATGAATATGCATGTTTTGATTAAATCCATATGTGCTCGCTCATGCTTTTTATTGATGTCAAACGCTTGTTTAAGCAAAATCCGAGGGAGGATGACGAAATTGAAAGACGCAAAAACTTCTGGTTGTATGCTTTTGAATAAAACCTTTGTTGATGATGTACATGCTTTGTTTCAAATCCCTAAACACCGGAGATATAAGGAAGATAATCCCTTGTCAACCCCTTTGAGCCTAGTAGTAGGAGTTCCTTTATGAAAACGAAAAAACCCCTCAATATTAACCTGGGGCAGGGTAGTTGTTAGTTAATTTTACTGAGCATCCAAATTGCGAAAGGAGTATTCCTGTTCGAGGATCAATCACATCTGTAGAGGTCGTACCACAAAAACTTACAATTGCTATCCGTCACCAACCAAGGAGTGGGGCAGTCACAACCCTTTGGAACGAGTCATATCAAATGATCACACGATTTGTTCCAAGAAAAAGAAAATAAAGAAGAGGCCCGCTAAGTCGATAACTTGAAAGCAAATGACTTAGGCCAAAAATTAAGGCATCCCGCTAGACTTCAAAATCAAAAAATTCAAAAGAGTCAGTCCAGGCAAAAGTAGGGAAATCAAGGGAAGCCATACATTTTGTTCCACCGAGTGAACTCTCTTCTTAATTCCGACTCCTCCAAATGCAAGATAGCTGCTAGGTCAACCAGCTTAGGTTCAGTGTCAACATGGTGAAAAGGCATCTGATCCTTAACAGGAATGCCTATCAAGTCAGCATACTCTTCCAGAGTAGGGGCCAAAACATAGTCGGGAAACAGAAAGCATCTCAGCGGAGCCTCATAAAATTGTAGCAACGTGTACAAACCACTAATCTCGTGGGCGGAGGGCTTGTAAACATACTTCAACAACCTCCCATACGTCTGCCTGAAATCTGCCAAAACTGTCTCATCAGCCAGGGTCTTCAAACTCAGGATGGCACTAACATCGGTTGTAGGAAATTTGTATGCAATAGTTCTCTTCAGAGTCTCCATGATGGCAAGGGAATCAAGATCACTAGAATCAAGGATGAAGTATGCACCTGCAACACAGACACACGTTAATGGGATGCAAATGAAAATGCAATCATGCAAAATGCCAAATGATGCAAGCAGGGGATCAAGGCTGCTGTGCTGTTGACTGGAGAGGACCATAATTCTGCTCTGTCAAGAACAAACATATCTCTAATGATAAGAACCCTCTGATACCAAGAATACTGATTCACTGTCAAGAAAACCAGGTAGTCTGAAGGTCAAGGTTTCCTGCAATAACCCAACCCTGCTCACAGGTATGGACCTAATCACGGACAAGGTTCGGCATCCTATGCGTTTCTCAGCGTCACAAACTTTCACGAAATGATGATACGTTCACCATTTCTGGTTTGGAATCATCACTCCCTGAAGAGGCCTCACTCAGCTGAGTCACAAATGATCGGTCCCTAGAGTCGACAACTCCCCAGACCAACAACCCCTCAAGCCCAAAGGGCCGAAAAAGAAGTCAACCAAGAGAATCTCGTCTGAGCGTGGATTTTACGGGACACTAGTACATGCAAAGCATGCACACACCTACTACTTTCCACAACTAATGCTAGGTATACACTTAAGCCTGGGTATGGCTTATCACTCATCAGAGCCTCCCTCCCACAACAGCACAACAAATAATCATATTATAATGAAAATAAAATGCGGAAAGTAAAGTACGATAAATAAATGCAAATCCAATAGATAAACACGCAAGCGCTAGGATTGACTCGCGTAGGGGACGGGAAACGGTCCCAGCATAGGGGAGGGGAAAAGTCCCCAACAGCTACACTTCCCTAGCAGAGTCGCCAGCTGTCGCTACTGCGAAAATAAGGTGCCGACAAAACAGAAGAGTCACCACCTTTCGTTATTTATCCCACAGAAAAGGGAAAGGAAACGATCGGAAAAACCTGACGAAAAGGTATAAGACAAGGTCATCGCAACCATGTCTGGGTTCGGGAGTCGGTTACGCAAGGGGAAGGTACTAGCACCCCTCACGTCCATCGTACTCAATGGGATCCATGCTTGTTGTGTTTATCTGACCGGTTGGTTTATCTATCTACCTATCAAGGCTGGCTCAAAAGGAACGAAAACTGACTCGAAAAAGCATCACGCTTCGTGCCTACGTATTCTCGTCAGAGAACGAGTGTCGCTTCCGCGAAAATAAGGTGCCGGTAAAACAGAATAGTCGTCACCTTTGGTTATTTATCCCTCAGAACGGGAAAGGAAACGATCAGAAAAACCTGACGAAAAGGAATAAGACAAGGTCGTCACAACCGTTGTCTGGGTTCGGGAGTCGGTTACGCAAGGGGAAGGTATTAGCACCCCTCACATCCGTCGTACTCGACAGGATCCATGCTTGTTGTGTTTACTGGACAAGTTGGTTTATCTATCTACCTATCAAGGATGGCTTAAACAGAAAAGAAAAATGACTCGGAAAAGCGTCGCGCTTTATGCCTACGTATTCCCATCAGAGAATGAGAAATCAGAGTCAACGTAGTTTGACCTACTACGGGTTACGGGGAAGGTGGCTCGCCAATACGTCAGTATTGTGCCTACGTACTCTCAACAGGTATGAGAGATCAGAGCTTACGTAGTTCGGGATAATACAGATTACGGGGATTCAGATTCATCTGTTTTATCGAGTATGGTTAAACAACAGTTCCAGCAGTTAGGGACAAAGCCTGTTTGCGTTGGCGCTGAAGTTTAACGACACTTTTTTCTTCAGAAAAGTTTCCTTTGAATTATGGGCACACGGGGCAAAAAGGTTTGAGGTTTGTTTCTGTCTTTTACGAAAGAAGTGTTTTTTTATGTTTGTTTGCAATTTCAATCGCACTAAAGGCTATGACCTGAGTGTGAATGCGTCGCATGTCACCCAAAGGGTGCCATACTAAACATCCAGACTGTTGAAAAGAAACTCTCCAACAATCCTTTCTCAGATAGCTTAAGGCTCGTAACGTATGAAGGAAATTATTCATGATTACTGTATCTTAAACTGTTTGAGATGAGAAGAGAACATGTTCAACTACTGGGGAGACTATCAAGTCCTACTGTTGTCATGCCAAGGATTCATCCTATGGTTGAAGTTTGAAACAGGGAACTCCTAGAAGTTATCATGCATAGGTTTCAACCTAAAGTTCTATCATCATTTCCTTATCAAAGGAAATGAGATTCCTAAGGGATCATGTCAATGATACACAGAAACAGATAAAGCATCAACTTAAACAGTAAACATTAATACAGTAAATGACTGTAAAATGCATGCAATGCAAGTGAGGGAGGAAATGTGTGTGGGGCAGCAGCCTCCACAAGCTCATCTCAACCTCAAGCCAGATATGAATAACTGTAATCATACAGAAGAAATAACATGCTATCAAGCAAGATAGAATAATAACTGCAATCATACAGATAAAAATGGAATGCTATCAAGCAAGACAAAACCACATGGGTAAGGGAGCTGAGCTCTACCGAATACCCGCAAGCAAAGCCATACAGTAACAATACAAGCAGAGGGAACAACTCAACCTCTAGTGCAATCATTCTCCTAGATTAAAGTCAGTCTAATCATGGACTTATTCTAATGCATCAAGCAAGTCAAACAAGGCACATCAGCACAGAAAAGAAAACAAACAGGAGAGAAAGCAGACCAACTCCTCCTTCAATCATCCAAGCTTCAGCTCTTCTGACAGCAACTCAGTCTTCAGACTTCAATCACCTTTCAAGGCTGTCATCTTTCATGACAAATATCAATTTGCTTCTCCAGGTTTCAACCCTTCAACATAAGTTTCAACTTAATCTTCACTTCTCCAAGCTTCCAGCTTTACAGTCAGTTCCACCCTCAGGCTTTGCTCTTAACCACAAGTATCAATCTGATTCCTTCAGGCTCTCAATGCAGTGTAAGTATCCATGCACAAGTATCAACTTATCCTTTGCTCCTCAAGCCTCAGCTCTACACTCAATCTCAATCGAATCCTCTTCATAAGTATCAACTCAGTCTCCAAGCCTCAGCTCTCTTTGCCTTACCAGTGTCAACTTGGTCTTCTTCTCCTACAAGCTTCAGCTTCTCAGGGTAATCTTCAATCACTTAGAAGTGTCAACTTCATCCTTCAGTCTTTAAGCCTCATCTCTTCATTCAGTCTTTATTGGATCTTCAAGTATCAACTTGCTCTTCTTGCTCTTCAAGCTTCAGCTGCAATGGCAATGTTCAAGGAATCATCCTCTTCCATACTCTTCAGTGGAGTCCTCATCTTCAAACTCAAGTCCAACATCTTTCAAGATACTCAAACCAGAAGACAATTGATTTAACAGAGTGAGAGGAAATGATAAACAGCTTACTGACAACCAAAGGAAGCCTGTAAGGGTTCATCATTATGAGAGACTGGTTCCCTCAAAGTTCTACTTCCCAGATAAAGCCACTCATCCTTCCAAAGGAGGGATGTGAATATCTGAGAAGGACTTTTAGTCATTGGGAGGAATGGAAGCACAAGATGCTTTCCATGTTTGTGAAAGAAATCATTCTAACTACAAGGCTCTCCCTATGTCCTATCTCCTGATCTTCATCAGATACCTTCAGGCACAAACAATCCAAAGCTCCAAGCAACTTCAAGCAACTTCAAGCATCCTCACCTTGTCTTCAACTTGTCTTCAATCTCAACCAAAGGCAAACCAAGCACAAACCCTAATCTAAGGGAACTAAAGGGGTTAAACTAGTTGAATTAGTGAATTAGGATCACCTAAAACCTAGTACTAAAGTTAGTCCTAACTAAAATACTAAAATCAATTGCAAAATCCTACAAATATTACTATGGGAACCTAGGTCAATCATGACTCTATCATATTAGTTTCAAAGATCAAATCATCAATTTGGACCTAGAACTAAATCCTATATTACAAGGTATCAACCTAAAACCCTAAAAAGGAAGCATCTAAATATCAATCTAGAAGGCATACCTATTTTCATCACAAAAATGTGATAAAATTACTATGGGATCATACATGTCTAACCTAATCACACAAAAACAATTAGGCCAAGAATCATCACCATGAGATCAAACAAAATTCTACAAAAATATGCATCAAACATAAACATTTTAATATCAATTAAAATACAAAATTCCAATTAAATCATAAATTACATGAAATGAAAATATTTTTTCTCTAAAAAATAATAGACTCAATCACGAGTAATATGCAAAAAGAATGGATTTGATTGGATTAATATTCAATTTATTATGAATTTTACAAAAACCATGAATTAAATGGAAATTAAATGAAAATCAAATAAAAATAACCAAACACACGGTGTGGATAGCAATCATTTACAGTTATAAATCTGGGTTGGGCTCGCTGGGGGGTGCGCATAGTGATTCATCACTTAAGCCCAAAACTGAAATTAAGTGATACGCAGCGTTTCATGCTCAGCCCCTTCACAATCCAATTTTAAAACACAGCCGTTGGATGTGGCCCCAGTCAACGAGTCACTCTCTCATCCAATGGTGGAAACTTCATCTCCTACCTCTGGCCATGGAAATGGAGGGAAGAACCAGAGTTCAAACATGGCTCTTGCTCAAATCGAACTTCATCATATCTTCATCAAAACGCATGGTTTAAAGCACTAACACACTCCAAATTCCACACTGATCACAATCATGGTCTTAGATTCAATTGAAACATCCTCTAACCCTAAACACGATCGGGGATCAAAATTCTGACTAAGAATCAATTGTCTCCAATCTTGAAATTGTTTGGTCTAAAATGCTCATCACATTACACTGATCAATTTCCCCTATAGAATTCATATTATTGCTCACTATACACCAAGTTCTTGATCCAAACTGAAATGGTGTCATCACCTTGAACATAACCAATTGCTCTCAAACTCTCCAGAATCCACCCCCTAGTTGTCTCTAACCATTCTAACCTAACAATTTGACTTAACAATGCTTAAATTAAGGTGTATGGTGAAAGTTACAAACCTAAGATTTCTTGAATAACAGATGCACCAAATCTCCACTTCAGCACTTCAATCCTTCCAGAATCGTTCCTTGTATCAAGATATAGCTTCTATTTGCAAAAGAATTGATGGAATATGCTTGCAACTCCAAACCCGATAGTGACTTGCAGCAGGTGGAACTCAAAAGCTTATGCACGATTCAGCCATGTTCTTGCTCTCAATTTGCTATGGAATCACTCAGTAACTCATAAGGAAGAGATTACAATAGAAAGAATCAATTGAAATGGTGTAGAAATGAAGAATGTATTTCAATTTGCAATGAACAAATTATGAATCCCAACTCTCTCTCCTTCCTCAACTCTCACCAACCCCTTCCATTGACCTCTTCTAAACCATATATAGAATGCTTCAGAACCCTCTAGCACCTTCTGGAATCATCCAAGGAGATTTTGAAAATCTCATGTCATGGTTTCTCATTTCAAGCCATACTCACACCAGTCCATGTTTCCCTTGCTTTCAGCTCCAATTCTGAATTGAAAATCTCCTTAGATGAGATGTATGAGATGTTAGGATGCTTGGATAGCTTGTACATTAATCTCTCTTATGTTTTGCAAATGTAACTTAGATTACAAGTAACTTATGATAAGTCCCTTAATTTGACCTCAAATCAAAATTGTAATAATGCCATTGTTTCTAAAATGAGTTTTCCATTCAATTTGGTAGGTCACTTGCATTGTTTTGGTTATGTATTGAAAATTCCCAAAAATAGGTCACTTTAATACATTAAATCCTCCTTTATTTTGACCATTTTGATAAGTATGAGCTACAAGCATTTCCAACATCTCATGGCCTCCTTAATAGCCTTAAAACATCATTTTGAACAAGTTTTATGTTGAAGATTTTTCCATTTGAAGCTTGGAAATAGGAGTTATGGCCTTATGCTTGAAATGACCTATAATCTCCAAATGACCAAAATGCCTTTGACTTGTCAAAGCCATAACTTGAGTTCTACAAATCCTATCAAGGACTTCTAGTACTCTATAGAAATCTAAGAGAATAAGAAACAACATTCATGTTGACCAAAAGTTCATAGGAACCATCCTTCTAGGGCAAAAGTTTGATGCAAGTTGGATAACTTTCAAGGCCCCAGATTCACATACCTCAGATGACCTGTAACTTGTCAAAGTCATAACTTGAGCTCTACAAATCCTATCAAGGATTTCTAGTACTAAAATTAAAGCTAAGAACAAGCTCTACAACATTCATGTTGGGGGTAAGATGAGCTGACAATCACATCTTGAGCTAAACTGCCTTGAAGATAGGGGTCAAACTAGGGGATTTTACACTATCAAGCCCTAGAAACCCTAGCTTGAAACTTCTAAAACTCTTCAATCATGATGATTTGACCTTGGAATCATCCTTATAACATCTCAATGCATCAATCCATGATCACATGGCTCTTGAATTAGGTCTCAACCCTAATTACACCACTCATGGTTGAGTCTTCTTAAACTTGCACCATGACCTCTCTAGGCTTCATGATGGCTTTCAAGACATCTCATAAGCTCTCTCAAGGCTTCAAGTCCACATTCTTGGCTTCAGAATCATCTGAGGAGCTCCCCACAACTCTCAAGCTAGGAGGCACACAACCTTGGTCTCAACCAATTTCTCTAAGGATCTTTTAACTTCTCTGACAAGGATATCAACCCTTGAACACTTGAATAACCTTCTTGGCTAGCTTCAAAGTTCTTGATTGGTAATCATACCTCTTGATCCCCCGCATACATGTCAATGAAATGCAAATGATAATGCTAATGTGAATGAGATGAAACATAAGCTAGGTAAAGGAGATGTTGGTCAAATTTTGGGGTGCAACAACGAGAAATCAAATTCGATGTAGTTCGGCTAACTACGGCTAAAAGGATGGGGGAAGTTGGCTCGCCAATACGTCAGTATTGTGCCTATGTACTCTCAACAGTTATGATATATCAGAGCTTACGTATTTTAGGATAAAACGGGTTTAGATTCATCTGTTTTTACCCAAGTAGGGTTAAGAAATAGTTCTAGCAGTTTGGTGTATGCAGCTCGCTCGTCGGAGACTCGTGCGTTACCGTTTGCGGTAGAACTGAGGGTTAACGACACTCTTTTTCTGAAAACGTTTTCCTTGAATTATGGGCCCACGGGGCAAAAGGAGTTTGAATGTTTGTTTTTTGTCTTTTACGGAAGAAGTGTTTTTTATGGATGTTTATAGTTCGTACAACACTAGAGACTATGACTTAGGAGTGAATGTGTCGCATGTCACCAAAAGGGTTCTAGGCTAAACATCCTGATTACTGGAAGGAAACCCTCCACTAACCATTTCCTAAGTGGCTTAAGGCTCATAACGTACTGTATCAACTCGCCTTTATTACGTATTTTACTGTTGTTTTGGAGATGAGAAGGAGAACGACCTCTACAGGGGAAACTATCAAGATTCCTACTGTTGTCATGCAATGGATTCATCCTATTTTTTGAGTTTGAAATAGGGAACTCCTAGATGTTATCATGCATAGGTTTCAACCTAAAAGTATATCATCACTTCCTTATCAAGGGAAATGAGAATCCTAAGGGATCATGTCAATGGGAAACACAAATAACTGTTGAAATCATTAAAGCAGATAAACAGAAAAGCAACCAGTAAAGATGCTAGTGGAATGCAGCAATACAAGCAGAGGGAGAAACTCAACCTCTAAACAATCAAGCAAAGAGAAAAAACAAAACAAACAAGCAAAGGGAGGGTCACCTCAACCTTTCAATGCAAACACATCAGTTACAAAAGGGAAAATAACACTCAAGCAGAGGGAGAACACTCAACCTCTAAGCAAACAAGCAAAGGGAGCTCAACTCAACCTTTCAATGCAGTCATGCACCTAGCCTAAAATTCTCTACACATGAGACTATCCTAATGCATCAAGCAATGTCAAACAATCATGAATGAAAGAAGGAGGGGATGAACAATATGACATGTAAGGAAATCATTCCAAGATAATCAAGCAAGGCATCTAATCCTAGAGAGAAGGAAATTGATGGATGGATGTATGCATAATGTAAACCAAAGGTATCCATCATGACATTCAACCAAAGATGAAGTTTGATGAAGGGAAATTTGTACCAAAGGTATCCATCATGGCACTCAACCATTCATGGAAGAATTGAATCAATCATGGGAAGCATGATGTATACCAAAGGTATCCATCATGACACTCAACCATTCATGGAAGAATTGAACCATTCATGGGAAGCATGATGTATACCAAAGGTATCCATCATGACACTCAACCATTCATGGGAGAATTGAAATTAAGGGTAGCATGGTGTATGCCAAAGGCATCCACCATGACACTCTACCATTCATGGGATATTGGAAATGAAGGGAAGCATGGTGTATGCCAAAGGAATCCACCATGCACTCTACCATTCATGGGAGATTAGAAATGAAGGGAAGCATGGTGTATGCTAAAGGCATCCACCATGACACTTTACCATTCATGGGAGATTGGAAATGAAGGGAAGCATGGTGTATGCCAAAGGCATCCACCATGGCACTCTACCATTCATGGGAGATTCATTTTCCAAAGAGGCTTCCGGAGGAACCCTAAGGATTAGTTAAAGATCACCTAAACTAAAAGGGATTAAAGGCTCTATCAAGGCCTAATCTAGGTTCTTAGTAGGTCTAAGCCTAAGCTTGATCCTATCAAGGAGAAATTAAAAGCCTAAAGTTAGCTAAAGGTTCACCTTTAAGTCTAAACTAAGGGAAGAGCTAGATTAGGATCACCTAAACATCATCAACTTGTAAAATTTGGGGAAAATAGGAAAATCAATCCTAAAAGGTTAGGAAAAATCCTAAAGCCTCCTAAGTATGTTAATGGATCATGATAGAAAAACCAGGGTCAAAACCTAAATCTAAAGGTCCTAAACAATTCCTACACTTCAAGGTATGTTCAAAGGAAACCACAATGGGAGGGTCCTAAAAACCTATCTCAAAACCAGACCTAAAAGGTTCTAAAAAATGCAAGAAAAATCATACAATATCCTACAATGTATCAACATTCACCATACAAAAAATCAGAGATTAAATCCAAGCATTGATATGGAAACAAAAATCTAGAAGTTAACATGGCATTATTTCTATTTATTAAAAAGCACATAAAAGAAAAATACAAAATTAATTGGAAAAAGAATTAAAATCAGAATAAAAAAACATGACAAAATTCTACACACATTCAAGTATCTCCAATATTTATTTCATGATTTATGGACATCATTTTATATTTTCTATGAATTAAAATGAAACAAGGATTAATAAAGAAAATAAAGAAAAATGAATATAAAGGGAGGACTACAAAGGGGTGCATTCAGTAAATTCTACGCGTGTTACTCGTTTGGGCCTAACAGAAGGGGGTGCTGGTAGCGAAGTGGATTAAAGTCCCAGAGTTTCAATAAATGAAACTCTGCGTTTTGGCTTAAGGGGAAATGGCCACACGTGGAACCAATTCTGGCCGTGTGATAGAAATGCGAAGTCAATAGGAGTTCACGATCCAATGGCTGATATGCAATCTGGCGTTTAAACTAGAAACGGAGGGAAACAAACACGACCGGTGGGGGACAATGGTGCTGTAAATGGATGGTGGCCGGAGATGAGCTCCGATCATCTTCAACCTCTAGCCAAAAATCCAACTTCTTTATTTATTGACCAAAATAAGTTTTTCTTGAGCCAAACTTGTGTTATTTTTCGTGTAGAATCTAAATATGAAATTTATTTCTACTTTCCTCCACTAAAACTCAAAAATCATGAACCTCCAAGAATCTCTCAAGAAAATTCAACTTTCACAAAAACCAAAATTGAAAGCACTAATCTCTTCCTCTCACTTCCTACATGAACAATCTATGTTTCTTTTCCATTTTCATCCAATAATTAGAGAGAAATTCGAACTACAACCTAAGGTGATCTGTCAAGAATTGTCATGAAACTTAACCGTTCTAATCCTAAAACATTCTACACACTCTAAGGATCACAATCATGTAAAAATAGCATAGCAATTCATCAAGAACAGAGCTTACGGATGAAAGATAAGAACCTGGTTTTGAGCTTCAATGGAGGCTTGAATTGTGGATGAAGCTTCAAGCAAATCGTCCAGAATCCATCAATGAACCTCACTGAAGCTTTTTGCAATGATAATTTGGACTTAAAATGGCTCTATCTTCAAAATCGTTTTTCCAAATTTCTCCACTTTTTCTTAACTCAATTTTCTGTTATCTTCCACCAAATTCAGTTATGGCAGTTAGGAATCATCCAAAATATTATATGCAATGGATCTAGAGTGATTACAAGCCCAATTGGAGCCCATGGCAGCCCAACTCAAAACTCACTTTTCCAAGTTTGAAGCTTTTATGTTATGGTGAGAACAAAGCCAAACCACTTGCAAACTGATCCAATTTCCTTTCTTGTGATGTAAGGAAGATGTGTGGATAGGATTGAGACCTTGGAATTGAATCTATGGTTGATTTTCATTATGTTGCTTTTTGGTGAAGAAATCTTGGATTTGGCATAGCTAATGACTTCAAACTTGATTTCTAATTTTTCCAATGTTCTTAAAACATCCATTGGACTCAAAACAAGCACAAATATGGCCTAATTTGGTTCCAAAATGAATTGGTTTGAATTAGCCCTTTTGAAGCTTCCTTTAATGATTCATTTATGAATTTTCTTCAAGCATTTCTCATTCTAATCCATATCAATGGATTCTTAGTTCATGGTCGGGAAAATAACACCATTTTGAACAACTTTCAAGTTGAACAAAATTTCATTTGAGGTGTTTAAGTTGATGAAATTGACTCATAACCAAAAATGACCTATAATCTCAAATTCCCAAAATACCCTTGTCTTGCATAGCTCATATCTTGAGTTCTACAAATCCAATCATGGACTTCTAGTACTTTTTCGAAAGCTAAGAAGATAAGGAACAACATTCATGTTGGCCAAAAGTTCATGAGAATCATCTTTCTAGGTCAAAAGTGTCATGCAAGTTGGTTGACTTTCAAGCTCCAAATTCACATTCCTCTAATGACCTGTAACTTGTATGACTCATAACTTGAGTTCTATAAATCCTATCAAGGACTTCTAGTACTCAAATTAAAGGTATGATCATGCTCTACAACAATCATGTTGGGGTCAAGGTGATATGAAAATCATATCTTGAGTTATGTGTTCTTGAAGTTAGGCACCAAACTAGGGGTTTTTACACTATCAAGCTTAGCAACCCTAGCCTAGGAACTCCTCACACTCTTGATTCATGATGAGTTGACCTTGGAATCATCCATTGGGAATCTTAATACATAAATCCATGACCACATGGCCTTGGAATTAGGTCTCAACCTTCTTCAAATCATCTATTGACTCAGGGTTGACCAGATGAAACCCTAGTTGTACCAATCTTGGTTGTAGCTTCATATCCTTTGCATATTGACCTGTCTAGGATTCAAAATGACTCTCAACACTTATCATGAGCTCTCTCAAGGCTTCAAGTCCAACTCCCATGGATTTAGAATCATCTGAATAGCTCCCACAACCCTCAAGTTAGGAGATATACACACTTTGCTTCAACCACTCTCTCTGAGAATCTTTGACCTTTTTGATGAGGATATCAACCCTTGAATACTTGAATAAGGACCCTTAGATAGCTTCATAACCCTATGTATCCATTTGTTGGTAGTCATACCTCTTGATCTCCTGCACACATGTCAATGCAATGCAGATGATAATGCTAAAATGAAGGCAATGAAACACAAGCTAGGTAAAGAAAAGGTTAGGCAAATTTTTGGGGTGCAACAGAGACTATGTTCATACAGGGGTAATCACTTTAGAGTTCATAGATATAGAACACCAGTAGGCTGATATCTTCACAAAACCCTTAGCTGAAGATAGATTTCTGTTCATTCTGAAAATTTTTAAAATGGAACTCTGTCCAGAATAAACTTTCCTTTCTAACGTGTTCAACTCTATCTAAAATAGTGATTCTGACTTGTGCAAATACTTCTATATATTTCTGACTCAATGATATTTCTATAAAGTTAGAGACTGTTTAGGTCAGAGCTATCTCAAGTCAGAAAACCTTTCGGTATTCTTGACTCTGAGAGCATCTAAATCGTGTAGTTTCAAATGTGTGGATGTGATTTGTCTTAGACACCTGTCCATTTCAAATTATTCGCTACTCGTTGAAATGACACCTTGAGCGATGGGATGTCTTGATATTAGGTTTAAAATCATTATTACTATTTATTACTCTCCCTATTTTTTTAAATATAATAATCATTTCCTTCATTTATATGTTCACTATATTCACTCTCACACACTTCGTGCACCTTCTTCCACACTGTATCTTTGTTTAAAAAAATGAAAAACTCCTCTTCTCTGAAATCCTAAGTTTTCAATAGATCCACAACAATTTGTTTATAATTTATCAAAATAAATGGAACTATCTGATTCCTCTCAACTGAAGTCTACCAACGTCATGCAACAAGAATCTACGACTTCAAAGCAACCTCTGGGTATTTCTCAACAGACCGTTGTACAACACATCCTTGATCTTCCTACAGAAATTCATATGGCAAAACCCTCTGAAGAACTAGAAGTACTCTATGAACTTTTAGTGGATTTCGAGAACTTAAAGACAAATGGGACAGATTTAACCGAGGATCTTCAAAAACAAGGTTGGGGAAATTACTTTGATCGTATCTATGGTCCAGTTTTTCCAAGGTTAATAAAGGAATTTTGGAGATTCGTTGATTATGATGACAAATTCACTGTCTCTTTTGTTATGGGAAGGAACATTGTCATCATAGAAAAATCAATTGCTACTCTACTTGGAATGGAGCATGCAAAAGGAAAACGGGTGTACAACATGAACCATAAATCAAAAACACTAAGTCAAGAAATTTCTCCTACCATTTTCTATGAGGATTTAGAAAGCAAATCAAAGAATCAGGTTTTTTACAAGAAACTTAAAGTTTGGTTAAAAATCATTCTTGGATGCATTCATCACAGATCTGTACCCAGTTCCTCTGATTATGTGAATACCGATCAAAAGTTGATGTTGTATTATTAATTGAAAGGAGTACCAATGCATCTACCTTCCATTCTCTTCAAGTATCTAGAGATGCAGTTAGAGATACCAGACACAATTCAAAAACCAAAACCTATATTCCTCTGGGAAGACTCATATCAGATATTCTTATCGATAGTGGTCTTGCAGATCATTTATTGAATATGAATCTATTGAAAGATAATGAGATAACTGTTGGAAAACCGCGGAATGGAAGAAATCTTAGAAGTATGAGCTTTATTGTTAAAATTCAAGTTACACCTATTATTTCCACAGAGTAGGAAAGTATAACGGACAGAAAAATAGTCGTTGATCATTTTCCACTGTTCACCAAACATGACTCACTAGAAGCCTTGGATGAATATTTCAAAATGCTTATTGTTGAAGGCCATGACTTATCCAGTTTATCATATGATGATCTTCTGAATGCTCCTATTGATATGATGAAAACACCACGCGAATCATCTTCGAAGAAATATGAAAATAAGAATAAGATCAAAATAATCAATCTGGGAGGATCTCTAAACCTTCAGAAGCCTTCTTCAATAGAATCGTCTTCTATTCCTTCTTGTAAGTCTTCTGATTCTCATTCTGCCTTTCCAGGCTTTGTTGCTAGGACTATTACTTCATCAGTTTCCCCACCTCCTCCGCTTACTTCTACCAAAGTCACAACTATGTCAGCGACCACTAAAAAATCCAAATTATCTCCTAGTGTCTTTAAAAACACTTCTCAAACCACAACCACTCGTCCTGAACCCATTTCCCAAACAACTAGTACATCTGAAGCCCCTGCCATCACCATAAGTAATCCAGAAATTCTTCCAAAAACAAATTCTGAAACAATCACCCCTTCAACCACTTCCACAACAACTGTAAAAATATCACTCTTTTCTTTTGCTTTCACATCAGAAGCAAATGTTATCTCCTTGAAATCATTCTAACACTCTTTTCTTTTGCTTTCACATCAGAAATCATTCTAACAAACACCACTCAATCACTCCTCGGCATTATCACTTTCGAACAAATTCCCACCTCAGAACCATTACACTTATTCGACACTTCTGATCCATAATCATCCAATAAGAATAATGATAATACCATGTAAAATGCTCCTTTATAATCCAATAACACCTCCATTGAAAAATCAGTGTCTGAAAAAACCACATATAATCATAACACCTCTGGTTCTCAAATTCCTAACCTAACCCTTGATGAAGTTATATCTAGTTTCATGGCTAATGCGGAAAGTAGAGTGATGCGTCCGCAAGTGCACAGAAATATCGAAGTAATATAAAAGATTTGTCAAACCCACAGAGACCAATGTCAACCTACCATTATCTATTGTTGCGGCGTAAAGCTAAGGCTAATGGAATTAGGAAAGTTAAATGCGAATGAAATTAAATACAACGGAAATAAAGATTATTGGTTTCAGGAAGAGCGATAAAGGGATATCGGTATGTAATGCTTTAGTTTTCGGGGATTCGACAGGTCGCCGGTGTGTTTTAGTCTTCGCAAACACTTTTCAGGAGAAAATACTCGTTTAAAGACCTTTGCCTCACGATGGTTGTTGACTCGGGTCATAATTCTAAGGCGGAATGTACACTCTCGTAGTCCCATTCAGGGTTAAAACTACTTTTTGAAAACAAATAAATCCTGATTTCTTTTAAAGGGCTTTCGCTGTGTTTAAAATCAATGCCTAGTTCTTACTATCCGGTTTGAACCCCAGCTTTCGCGTGCCGGCCCGTGCCTTGATGAATTTCCTACTTTCATGGCAAAACTACTGTAAATAATTTCTCGCTTACGCAACGAAGGTTTATTTAGAAGATTTTGATTAAAAACTACGACCAGAAAGGTGTTTGTAAAAGGGAAGGTGCACCGGGTATTATCGAATCCCATCCTACTAATTCGATTACATACCGATAAAACTAATTTAGCTAGACATGATAATTAATGCAAATGGAAATAAACATAAACAACAAAGTAATAAAATATGCATTATGACAAAAAATAATGTAATAATTAAATTAATAAGAACCTGGAAAGTAGTACTGAAATTGAAGAGTAGTCCTCCACAATGTCGGCAGGATTCTACTTTGGGGAAATAAAATTCCAGAAAGAAATTACAATGTTCTGAACTAAAGGAAAAAAAAGGGAAGAAAATAAAAGAAACAAGAAAAATAGCTTCAATAGAACTTTGGCAGCCCTTCGGGACGTAGAATCCATCCCCTGGTTCTGTGAATCTCTGGCCTATTTATAGGAGATATTTCATTTCTCAACTTCCAGAGATCATGCGTGGGTTATGGAGAAAGTGGGAGTAACTTCCAGTAGTGGGCAGTTAGTGGAGAAAGTGCAGGAAGAAATTAAGTTGAACGTTCTCGTGGCCACTTCTGTGTTTGACGTTATTCTGATATTGGAGTCATGACGGTCGTGGCACTCTTGTGATGACCGTGATGGTCGTGACGAGTGTGATAGGGAATGACGACCGTGATGGTCGTGACGGGCGTCATGGAGCTGTGACGAGCGTCACACTCACAAAATCTGCTTTTTCTGTTTTTATTCTCTATTTCTTTCTTTCTTCTTTCTTTTCCTTCCATTTCTTCTTCTTTTCTTTCTTTAATCCAAATTCTCCATAATCTGCAAAACATAGTAAATTAACCGTATAATAGAACATAAATCGAGATGAATTAACACTAGTCGTAAGTAAATTCATGTAAATCGTGTCAAATAAACGATATACTTTCGCGTTATCAAATACCCTCACACTTAATCCATTGCTTGTCCTCAAGCAATCAACCAACACGGTAAAAAGAGACAAGCTTAATTTGAAACAAAGACACGGTGAAACTCTAATCATATGTGGCTTCTAGGCTAATGTTAGATCGACAGGTACTAAATACCAATACCAAGGATACCGTAATGACACAATTTCAAAAACTCCCTACTTATGCAGACCAACCTGAATCATGCCATTATAACTCAACCTATATCTCATGCTCTCTTTCACCCTATTTCATTCTAGTGCAATCACATTAAGCCCATTATCCCATACACATTCATGGCAAGTAAACCTGTTAGTGACTACGATCTCATTGTTATTTCATTTTTCTATGCAAATATGCTTAAGCATCAATTGAACTTAAAGAGTTTGTACCGTTGGGCTAAGTGATCGGGTGAGGAGCACCTAACTTAGAAGGAACATGTCTTTTTATTCATAATAATTTTTTTCTTTCTTAATTTCTCATTTTAAACTAGAGATCATACACTTATTTGCATCAATTTCTTACTTAGTGTGTTTAGGATGGTGTTGACTGCTTAGATAAACTACTTAGGGATTACTAAAAAACTAGAGCTTTAAGGTCTCAGCATAATGGGTACTCAAATTGATTTTGCATACTTAGGGGGTTAAGGGTGTTAGGATGGTATCAATTTTATCGAACTTTCCCAAGTTTTTCTAACATAGCATGAACAACCTATATATTCTCAGAGTACCATGCCATGAATCGAAGCAAATAATTGTTGGAGGTTAAAATTTTGAAAATTTTGAAATCATGGGGAAATTGAATAACAAGTGAAAACCACGCATAAAGACTCGACAGCACATGCAAAGACTTTGACATAACGTTAAAAATAGATAAAACTCCTAAAAGTATGAAATAAAATATAAGATAATAAATCAAACTAGAAAGCGATAAAATGAAAGCGGTAGAGTTCCTCCCCCATACTTAAACCAAACATTATCCTCAATATTTTAGTAAAAGGTGGAAAAAGGAAAGATAGAACCTGTATGAATGTTACTGTGTGCGAAATCCTCTATGATCCTGCTTTTGATGTCCATGTCTTTGTTGATCATTTCTACTTCGGCGGCGGGCATTTTGAGATACCTTCGTTTGTGTAAGTCTAGAACTTTCGCCTAGATGTGGCTAAAACATAGCAAGTGATACATTTATTTATTGTCTGCAAATTTAAACAAACAAATTAAAATAAAGACCTTGTGGGTTGCCTCCCACACAACACTTTGTTTAATGTCGATAGCTCGATGGCCAAGGAGTTCAAGTACTCATGGTGGTTCTTTCAAGAATGGTTCCTCGATCGAACTTTGAATAGTCTTCGGTTTCCATGGCCACTTATCAATCCATCTCTCATATCCCTCACCTTTTCTTTTCTTTCTTCTGTAGGGTGGTTGATTGTTTTGAACTCGTGGTGGTGGTTCTAGATCTATCCTGAGTATCAGTTTTTCAAATTTGGGCTTAGTTATTTCATCCACCATCTCAAAAGTTGATCTTACCCTTTTAACAGTAATGCTGACCCTAGTTTCATGGTTCTTGAATATTCCTTTTTTATGAAGGACCTTAGATAAATGTGTATTGGTGTGGGCATTTTCCAATACCTCCACATATGTTTTGGATTGGGAGTCTACCTTAGCTTCAACAACCAATTGTGAGAAAGAATTAGGCGGGGTATAGGGAGGAGGAGCAACAATAGGTGCTTCCTTCTCTACCTCTTCGACAACCTCCCTTTCGGGTGGTGTCGGTGGATTTTTCTCAATAATTATGCTTTTCTCACCAAAACTCTCCTCAGAGTCATGATCACTCTCCCTAGGGTTTTCTAATTGTTCTTCATTAATGGTTGTTACAACATCCGCATGTCACTCAGGGAAGGGTCCTAGAGGTGTTAGTGTAATCAGGGAGGTCTGAATCTCCAAAACCTCACTGTGAGTTGCGAGGGAATTGACAATATTGCTCATCTGCTTGAGATTTTCATTAATTTGGAGATGTTGCTTTCTAAAATCTTCATTTTGGAGAGTTTGTGTCTCCACAAAGCGTTCCATCATAGATTCTATCCTAGAGTGAGTAAGTGTCGTGTCGAATTCTTCTAGTAATAGTTCGAGGTTGGATGTGTCGAAATCTTGCGGTTCCTCACAATATTGAGAGTTTTAATTGTAGAGGGAATTTGGGTGAGAATGCTTCGTATTGAAATCTTCTAATAATATTTCAAGGTCAGATTTAAGCGGATCTTGTGGTACCTCAAAATATTTGGGGCGGTAACTATAATATTGGGGGTGGTAGTTATAAGGGAAATATGGGTTATACATAGTGATTTAGATAAGAGTGTCTTAGTCTATACTATGCAACAACGAAATCACAATATTGACTGTTGGTCCCCGGCAACGGTGCCAAAAACTTGATGCGTCCGCAAGTGCACGGAAATATCGAAGTAATATAAAAGATTTGTCGAATCCACAGAGACCAATGTCAACCTACCGTTATCTATTGCCGCGGTGTAAAGCTAAGGCTAATGGAATTAGGAAATTTAAATGCGAATGAAATTAAATACAACAGAAATAAAGTTTATTGGTTTAAGGAAGAGCGGTAAAGGGATATCGGTATGTAATTCTTTAGTTTTCGGGGATTCGACAGGTCGCCGGTGCGTTTTAGTCTTCGCAAACACTTTTCAGAAGAAAATACTCGTTTAAAGACCTTTGCCTCACGATGGTTGTTGACTCGGGTCATAATTCTAATGCGGAATTTACGCTCTCGTAGTCCCATTTGGGGTTAAAACTACTTTTTGAAAACAAATAAATCCTGATTTCTTTTTAAAGCGCTTTCGCTGTGTTTAAAATCAATGCCTAGTTCTTACTATCCGGTTTGAACCCCAACTTTCGCGTGCCGGCTCGTGCCTTAATGAATTTCCCACTTTCATGGCAAAACTACTGTAAATAATTTCTCGCTTTCGCGACGAAGGTTTATTTAGAAGATTTTGATTAAAAACTACGGCCAGAAAGGTGTTTGCAAAAGGGAAGGTGCACCGGGTATTATTGAATCCCATCCTACTAATTCGATTACATACCGATAAAACTAATTTAGCTAGACATGATAATTAATGCAAACGGAAATAAACATAAACAACAAAGTAATAAAATATGCATTATGACAGAAAATAATGTAATAATTAAATTAATAAGAACCTGGAAAGTAGTACTGAAATTGAAGAGTAGTCCTCCACAATGTCGGCAGGATTCTACTTTGGGGAAATAAAATTTCAGAAAGAAATTACAATGTTCTGAACTAAAGAAAAAAAAAGGAAGAAAATAGAAGAAAAAAGAAAAATAGCTTCAACAGAACTTTGGCAGCCCTTCGGGACTTAGAATCCACCCCCTGGTTCTGTGAATCTCTGGCCTATTTATAGGAGATATTTCATTTCTTAACTTCCAGAGATCATGCGTGGGTTATGGATAAAGTGGGAGTAACTTCCAGTAGTGGGCAGTTAGTGGAGAAAGTGCAGGAAGAAATTAAGTTGAACGTGCTCATGGCCACTTCTGTGTTTGAGGTTATTATGATATTACAGTCATGACGGTCGTGGCACTCTTGTGACGACCGTGATGGTCGTGACGAGTGTGATAGGGCATGACGACCGCGATGGTCGTGACAGGTGTCATGGAGCTGTGACGAGCGTCACACTCACAAAATCTGCTTTTTCTGTTTTTCTTCTCTATTTCTTTCTTTCTTCTTTCTTTTCCTTCCATTTCTTCTTCTTTTCTTCCTTTAATCCAAATTCTCCATAATCTGCAAAACATAGTAAATTAACCGTATAATAGAACATAAATCGAGATGAATTAACACTAGTCGCAAGTAAATTCAAGTAAAATCGTGTCAAATAAACGATATACTTTCGCGTTATCAAATACCCCCACACTTAATCCATTTCTTGTCCTCAAGCAATCAACCAACACGGTAAAAAGAGACAAGCTTAATTTGAAACAAAGACACGGTGAAACTCTAATCATACGTGGCTTCTAGGCTAATGTTAGATCGGCAGGTACTAAATATCAATACCAAGGATACCGTAATGACACAATTTCAAAAACTCCCTACTTATGCAGACCAACCTGAATCATGCCATTATAACTCAACCTATATCTCATGCTCACTTTCACCCCATTTCATTCTAGTGCAATCACATTAAGCCCATTATCCCATACACATTTATGGCAAGTAAACCTGTTAGTGACTATGATCTCATTGTTATTTCATTTTTCTATGCAAATATGCTTAAGCATCAATTAAACTTAAAGAGTTTGTACCGTTGGGCTAAGTGATCGGGTGAGGAGCACCTAACATAGAAGGAACATGTCTTTTTATTCATAATAATTTTTTTCTTTCTTAATTTCTCATTTTAAACTAGAGATCATACACTTATTTGCATCAGTTTCTTACTTAGTGTGTTTAGGATGACGTTGACTGCTTAGATAAACTACTTAGGTATTACTAAAAAACTAGAGCTTTAAGGTCTCGGCATAATGGGTACTCAAATTGATTTTGCATACTTAGGGGGTTAAGGGTGTCAGGATGGTATCAATTTTATCGAACTTTCCCAAGTTTTTCTAACATAGCATGAACAACCTATATATTCTCAGAGTACCTTGCCCTGAATCGAAGCAAATAATTGTTGGAGGTTAAAATTTTGAAAATTTTGAAATTATGGGGAAATTGAATAACAAGTGAAAATCATGCATAAAGACTCGACAGCACATGCAAAGACTTTGACATAATGTTAAAAACAAATAAAATTCCTAAAAGTATGAAATAAAATATAAGATAATAAATCAAACTAGAAAGCGATAAAATGAAAGCGGTAGAGTTCCTCCCCCATACTTAAACTAAACATTATCCTTAATATTTTAGTAAAAGGTGGAAAACGGAAAGATAGAACCTGTATGAATGCTACTGTGTGCCAAATCCTCTATGATCCTGCTCTTGTTGTCCACGTCGTCGTTGATCATTTCTACTTCGGCGGCGGGCATTTTGAGATACCTTCGTTTGTGTAAGTCTAGAACTTTCGCCTAGATGTGGCTAAAACATAGCAAGCGATACATTTATTTATTGTCTGCAAATTTAAACAAACAAATTAAAATAAAGACCTTGTGGGTTGCCTCCCACACAACGCTTTGTTTAACGTCGATAGCTCGATGGCCAAGGAGTGCAAGTACTCATGGTAGTTCTTTCAAGAATGGTTCCTCGATCGAACTTTGTATATTCTTCGGTTTCCATGGCCACTTATCAAGCCATCTCTAATATCCCTCACCTTTTCTTTTCTTTCTTCTGTAGGGTGGTTCATTGTTTTGAACTCGTGGTGGTGGTTCTGGATCTATCCTGAGTATTAGTTTTTCAAATTTGGGCTTAGTTTTTTCTTCCACCATCTCAAAAGTTGATCTTACCCTTTTAACAGTAATGATGACCCTAGTTTCATGGTCCTTGAATTTTCCTTTTTTATGAAGGACCTTAGACAAAGGTGTATTGGTGTGGGTATTTTCCAATACCTCCACATATGTTTTGGATTGGGAGTCTACCTTAGCTTCAACAACCAATTGTGAGAAAGAATTAGGTGGGGTATAGGGAGGAGGAGCAACAATAGGTGCTTCCTTCTCTACCTCTTCGACAACCTCCCTTTCGGGTGGTGTCGGTGGATTTTTCTCAATAATTATGCTTTTCTCAAGAAAACTCTCCTCAGAGTCATGATCACTCTCCCTAGGGTTTTCTAATTGTTCTTCATTAATGTTTGTTACAACATCCGCATGTCTCTCAGGGAAGGGTCCTAGAGGTGTTAGTGTAATCAGGGAGGTTTGAATCTCCAAAACCTCGCTGTGAGTTACGAGGGAATTGACAATATTGCTCATCTGCTTGAAATTTTCATTAATATGGAGATGTTGCTTTCTAAAATCTTCATTTTGGAGAGTTTGTGTCTCCACAAAGCGTTCCATCGTAGAATCTATCCTAGAGTGAGTAAGTGTCGTGTCGAATTCTTCTAGTAATAGTTTGAGGTTGGATGTGTCGAAATCTTGCGGTTCCCCACAATATTGAGAGTTTTCATTGTAGAGGGAATTTGGGTGAGAATGCGTCGTATTGAAATCTTCTAATAATATTTCGAGGTCAGATTTAAGCGGATCTTGTGGTTCCTCAAAATATTTGGGGTGGTAACTATAATATTGGGGGTGGTAGTTATAAGGGGAATATGGGTTATACATAGTGATTTAGATAAGAGTGCCTTAGTCTATACTATGCAACAACGAAATCACAATATTGACTGTTGGTCCCCGGCAACGGCGCCAAAAACTTCATGCATCTGCAAGTGCACAGAAATATCGAAGTAATATAAAAGATTTGTCGAACCCACCGAGACCAATGTCAACCTACCGTTATCTATTGTCGCGGCGTAAAGCTAAGGCTAATGGAATTAGGAAAGTTAAATGCGAATGAAATTAAATACAACGGAAATAAATATTATTGGTTTAAGGAAGAGCGGTAAAGGGATATCCCTATGTAATGCTTTAGTTTTCGGGGATTCGACAGGTCGCCGGTGCGTTTTAGTCTTCGCAAACACTTTTCAGAAGAAAATATTCGTTTAAAGACCTTTGCCTCACGATGGTTGTTGACTCGGGTCATAATTCTAAGGCAGAATGTACGCTCTCGTAGTCCCATTTGGGGTTAAAACTACTTTTTGAAAACAAATAAATCCTGATTTCTTTTTAAGCGCTTTCGCTGTGTTTAAAATCAATGCCTAGTTCTTACTATCCGGTTTGAACCACAACTTTCGCGTGCCGGCTCGTGCCTTAATGAATTTCCCACTTTCATGGAAAAACTACTATAATTAGTTTCTCGCTTTCGCGACGAAGGTTTATTTAGAAGATTTTGACTAAAAACTACGGCAAGAAAGGTGTTTGCAAAAGGGAAGGTGCACCGGGTATTATCGAATCCCATCCTACTAATTCGATTACATACCGATAAAACTAATTTAGCTAGACATGATAATTAATGCAAACGGAAATAAACATAAACAACAAAGTAATAAAATATGCATTATGACAGAAAATAACGTAATAATTAAATTAATAAGATGGCAGAAAATTGGTAAACAACCGCTGGTCTCTAAAAAAATGGTTTACTTTACAGGATCAACCAATGAATCCTAGGACATGTGCTTTTGTTAAACTATTCTTGAAATTCTATGGACACTTCGACAATGCCCATGATTGAAGAATGTTGTTTAAAGTTTAAAAGTAAATTGAAAATTTTGTAAAGGAATTCTAATAAAGAACTTCAAAGTAAATTGCAATGAAAAACATAATTGATAAACTGTAAATAACTTCAATTTAAATGAAAATATGGTGATTCACACATACATTCTCAACGAACTCTTTTCTCAACACACTTAGATACTTTGAGTAATTTGAGAGTATTTGTACAATTATTGAACACACGAAATCTTACATACTAAGACTCCTATTATACTAAGTCAAAAATAACCGCTTTCAACGGTCTTTTCTCCAGAAAATGACACGTCACACTTGCATGTCTTCAATTTGCCACAACTTTACACGTGTCACCTTTAAAAATCGGATAAGGATAAAAGATAGTTATCATCCTTATTCAAAATTTAAAATCTTCGCCGAACGCAGCCTCAATATTGCTTCCGTAAAAAATGCAGTCTAAGCTCAAAAATATTTCTAAGTCTTAACCCAGTATATCCATCTTACAAAGGATCTCTTCGACTAAGATCTTCAATAATACTCCTGTCAAATCCAAGACCTCTTCTTAAATATATTTCTTTTTCTTATCATACTCAATCAGACCTGGCGTCGAATCTTCTAGCTAACAAATTTCCCCTCAAAGATGTTGTTTTTGAGTAAAATGGAGAAAAATGCATTTTTTGAAAGTTTCTTTTGACGCCATAAACTTTTTTTTTCTACTTTGACATCATAATCATCATGATGCCTTTTCTCAAACGTCTTCTCAAAACCATGCGAGAATCTTTATTGCAATCATCATGCTCCTAGTTCCTATGAGATCGTGGGCTAGCTCAACTGCCACTGTCCCATCGCTTGCTTCCTGACTAGCACGTGTCCCATTATCTTTTCAACCATCAATGCTTGAAGTGAAACACTTCATTCCATCAACTTATAAATAGTGAACACTAGCATTTTTCCAACTTTTTCCATCTTCTGAGTCTTTCTTAGCAAGAACAAACTTCCTCCTAAACTCTTCATCTTTCACAAACACAAATCATTTTTTCTTCAATCTTTGTTGCATCAATGGCGTCCTTTACCCAAAGCTTTCAATGACTCAACCAAGACCATAAAAGAATCCAAGAAATCAACTGAACTTGCTCCGATTCATAAGATCTTGGGCCTAACAGCTGTGGGTAACCAAAAGTACATGCCTGAGTCTCCACTTGAAGAAGAAAATAAAAGAATCTACCAGTCTCAAGTATTAATTCCCATTTCTATTATTGGTAAAACATATTCTATGTTAGGTCCCCCATCAAACCCTTCTTCTAATCCTAATATACTTAGGGAACTTTTCCCCACATACTATCACTATAAACCTATAGCTAATGGGCAAAAACCTAGGGCTTGTGAAGATATCGAAGCTGATGAAAAACTAAAAGCTGATAACCAAGGCTGGCCTTTAATTGAGGCCTCTAAAGAACCCATTAATCTAGACTATATGAATAATATTTTTAGGGTGTTTCGACCATGCCCCTTATTTAAAGATCATTCAAACTACTTAGCCTGGCTAGAGAAGATAGAAAAATAAAAATCCCAAATCTAGAAAGATATGGGTATCTTCGACATGATCCAGTTGTCAAAAGTTAGACCTAGTTATTGCCAATCCATGCTAGTTGCCTCTCTGTATTCCTAAGATAACACCCACAATAACTTCCATCTTCCTTGTGGAATGATAACACCTACCCTCTTTGACATTGCTGCCATCACTAGGCTCAAACCAATTGGGGAAACATATGAACCAAACTTTATGGCTAAAGACTCTATTGGTTTCGACATCACTAAAGTTGCTTTCACCACTTGCATTATGTACTACCATGATAAGGAATCTGACAAAGTTTCTGATTAAGAGCATATTGCTTTCCTTGCTCTATGGTTGTCTCGCTGAGTATTCTGCTCGAGATCTCTTCAAGTGGGGAAGAGGTACCTGACCATGGCAAACCAACTACATGCTAGACATAACCTTTGTCTTAGCAAAATGATCTTGGCCAATCTCTATGAGTCCTTAAGGGAAGGTGTCACAACTATCAAGACCTTTCAGCCCAAAGGGAACTTGCTACTATCTGGTCCTTCTTGGCTGCTGCAACTATGGTTGAATGCTACCTTCAAAGCATCTTTACCAATTCGCAATCCCATAAATGCATAGGTTGACGAAATAAATAATAGGAGGCTCGAAGGGATGTGCCTTGCTTTGCTAACCCCTAATGACGAAGGATTAAATCTTCAACAAACCTTCACTGGGTATGTAATGATATTCGCCAAGCGTTACAACTTCACACCAAACATGGCTCCTTTTGCTGAGAGAAAGCATGACCCTGAATGGTTCACAAGAAAATTCCTTGCTTCCTTGAAGGACCAAGAAGCGGAATCCCTTGACAAATGGGAAGCATTTCTTACCCCTAGGCTATTGGCTACAAGACTTAGGCCCTTAAGACTTCAATTTACTCTTCTCAGTTATCAATCCAATCTTGTCTCTTGACAATTTTGTCTCATTCAAATTATGCCACAACCACTTTTCGCCAAGAAGAACCATTGATTCTCTATAACATGATCCATACAAAAGCCAGATGCAATATATAATTAGCTCGATATACTGGCATCACACAGTTCACTCATGTTGCCTTTAGGACATCATTCCTTTGTACCCAACAATTTGATACTTAGTGGAAGGATTATTATACCACAGAAGTTTTCGACGTTCTTGCCTTTACTCAACATCTAACTCATATTTTTGCCTTTGTGTAGGAAAAAGTCAAGAAAGGTATTTTGACTCACATCAAAGAAATCCAAGCATTCCAAAAATACTTTGAAACTTCCTATAGACCTAATGATCCTAGTCGAACCATTAGTGAAGCAGAAGCTACCTTGAAAGGGAAATTCACAAAGAAATTGGAGGACTTAAAACTACCTCTGTACGTTAAACCTGAATAACAGTACGAACTAGCTTTTAACATGTATCCCCTAAAATTTCTTCGACTGCCAAATGTTGAATTTGGTGTGGCTCTTAACACGTTCGTGTATAGTCTCCAATATACGAAGGTGTGGAATGAGAGGTTTTTCGACTCACCTCTTTCATAAATTCCTTATTTCTCTTTTACTTGTGATAATTGTATTGATTTTCTTTCAGTTATGAGTATTCCTATTAAGAAGGCTACTACCACAGACAAAGATGCCGTCTAAGAGAAGGACGAAGAAAAACCCACTAAAATAATATTAAAGGTATAATTCGTTTGTTATTACTATTCTTCTTTATATACTATCCTCATATTTTAATATTTGAGGTATCTTTCCTTTCAGGCTAGTTGAAAACCACCACCAACACCCAATAAAAGAAAGCAAGAAGAGCCTCAAGTCCAAGTGATCCAATTAGATGATGATGATCTATCTCCAGACACCTCAAAACAACTCAAGAAGAAGAAAAAAAGAAGACAAAGGTTTCTGATACTAGCTATCAAGACTCAGGAGAAGAAGCCTTTTACTCTTAGAGTAGTTGAAGTTGGTCCTGATCCAACCATTAAGGGTCAGGCTGCTAAGACGACTCCTGACCAAGTCGAAAGCGACAACTCTAGCCCTGGGGCTGAAGGTCCTAAGGTAAAAATTCTACCTTAATCTCTTAAGTTGCTAATTACTTTATATTTATTTTCGACTTACCCATTTTTTATTTTTCAGGGTGTCGCAGATGGCATAGAGCAACCAACCATCACACAAGTTATCCCCGTGACCAGTAGTGATCCTTTCTATTACCCTACAAGTACTCCCTCTTATCATCCAACATCTTCCAAAGATTCCAACAAAGAGTCTACAAATGAGGTAAGTCAACTCGCAGAAGAATAACCATAGGATACGCCACCAAAAGTCACCACCAAAAACTCTCAAGCAAGTGATTCTGAACATGAAAAGAACCCACCAGAGAATGATGCCTTCATCAACGTGGGAGGTGATACGGAGATGCCAAATTATGAAGGAGTTGTCGAAGACATATCCGAGGACGGCTTTCCAACTAATGCAAAACAAGGCGTTGGTGGCCTAGATGACGAAGAGGAAGAATATTAATCTATGTTTGACTTCCACATGGAACCTCCTAAGGAAAAAGATGAAAAACAAGAAAATAATAATGGAAATGAAGAAGACAGTGAGCAACTAAATGACAAGCCCAAAGCTAAAATAAGTCATGATGCTGCCAAAGAGACTTCAGCACCTTCGACCGACACTATTGTTGCCCTCTCTCCAGGAGATCTAGAAATGCTAAACCAAAGTAAACCAGTGGAATATCTGAAGGCCATGATTAGTGCAAGGGGAAGTTCGACTGATAAGAGTCCTAGCACTTCAAGTGTGTCAGGTGGACAATATATAGACAAACCTGGTGACGACTTGCTTATTAAAATCAAAGAAAAAGCTACGACACTGATTTGTTCCAACTCTTAGAGACTGACCCTTTTGTCTGCTTTGGGATCAAAGATCTATTGAAACAAGTGGATGTCTTAACCGTTTCACTAGAATTCACGAACGCCATCATGGATCTGGGGTTACTGGTTGATCAAGTTGTTGTAGACCTTAATCGTATAAGGGAAGCTTAGAACAAAATCAAAAACAAATCAGAGACCCAAGCATCTGAATGGAATGCAGCCTCTGAATGTACTACAAAAGTTGTAGAATTAGAGAAGGGCTCTAAACAAAATAAGAAGGAGGTCGAAGTCTGTGACAAGAATATCCAATCTTGGGAACAACATATAAAGGAATTGCAAGCCAAGATTACCAAGGCCAATGAGCGCAAAGATGAACACCAAAAGCTTGATCAAGACGAACTGGCCAAGGAAATCCAAGTTGGTATGCACCATGTCGAAATATCTCAGAAGCTGGGAAAGGAAATTGACGGCCTCACTTCCACCAAATTTTTTTATGAATGGTGCTTGAGAGTTCATAAGTCAAAGTACCAGAAGATGAAGGCTTCCCTTCCCTTTTAACATGGTTGTAATTTTTGAAATTTTTGCCTTTGAAGAATATGGCTCTTTGATGTAATGACTTTAAACCCTTCGTGGAATTTATGTAATGACTCAACCATTTTGGTACTTTCTTTATTTCAATTTTCTATTTTGGCTTTGATTTTTGTGTATAAATTACTCTTTTGTTATTTTTATTTCTTGAAGTGCAGGCTTATACTTTTTCAAATAATTCCCATTCACTCTCAAGACTATTTGATCCTCAGCTAATTCTTCGATTTCATATGCATCGTTAGAAAAAACTTGGATCACTTGAAAAGGGCCTACCCACTTAGGGTACCATTTACCCAATGCTCTATCTTTTTGATCCATGGGTAGAATTACTTTCCAAACTAGATCTCCAGTCGAAAAAATTTTAATCTTAACCTTTTTATTTTATGATTTCTCTACTCTTTTCTTCTGCCTCTTTAATAATTCTAAGGAACTTAATCTTTCTTCATCTAGATCAACTAATTCATCCAACATCATGTTCCAATAAGACTTAGATGAGATTTCATGCTGTCTTCAAATTCTAGTGACTGTAGGTAAATTTCGACTGGTAAAAATGCATCGTGACCATATGTAAGTCAAAAGGTGTAGTGTTTGTAGCCTCTTTAGGGGAGGTTCGACACTCCCATAGAATCTGGTCCAATGTCTTATGCCAATTCCTTGTCTTTTTCCCCACATGTTTTTTTATTAGGCTAATCACTGCCTTATTTTCTACTTTGACTTGACCATTTACTTGAGCATAATAAGGTGTAGATGTCAATAGCTTGAACCCCATTTCTTTAGCAAACTCCCGAACCTTTCGACCAGTGAAAACTAATCCTTAATCAATTTTAATGGTTTCTAGGATTCCAAACCTATAAATGATATGCCTTTGGATAAATTTGATCACTGCCTCCTTGTCGATATTCACCAATGGTATAGCCTCCATCAACTTAGTGAAATAATATATCCCCACAAGAATGTATTTTTGACTTTTGGATGATGTTGGTCGAATTTCTCCAACTAGATCCAAAGCACACCCTTTAAAGGGTCAAGGTTTCACTATGAAATGCAATTCGCTTACAGGAACATGTTGAATACCTGGATGTATTTGACATTCTTGGCACCCTTTGGAGAACTCGACACAATCCTTAAGCATGGTAGGCCAATACATCCCTTGTCAAAACAACAACCATTTCATTTTATGACCCACGTGATGTGCCCCACATGCCCCACTATGGACATTAGAGAGAGCTAAGTATGCCCTAGACTTACTAAGGCATTTGAGCAAGAATCCTTCAAGTGTCTTTTTAAACAATTTTATCCCCTTAAGAATGTAACTTAAAGCACGATACCTGACTTTTCGTTCAACAGATGTTGTTGGATTTTCTAAGTATTTTACTATTGGCTTTCTTCAATCTTCGTCTGTCAAACTATCTATGGCTAGTATCTCAAAATTATCTTCGTCAATATAACTTAGCTTTGCCATTTCCAAATCTGATGGGGATAATCTGGTTGATACAACTCTTCCTCTGACTTTGATTGCATCTTACAATTTTTCTATTGAAATTTTATACCCAGAAGAAATTTGGGCCAAGTCATTGGCCTCTTGGTTCTTAAGTTGAGGTATGTGTCAAATAGTTACCATTTCAAACCTTCATAATAGTCTATTGGCTATTACAAAGTACATTATAAGATTTTATTTAACACATTTATATTCCTTTGTGATTTATTTTATAACCAATTCTGAGTCACCCATTATTTCGACTCGAGTTGCCCCCAATTCCAACAAGATCTCAAGTCTGACAATCAAAGCCTGATGTTCAGCCTCGTTGTTGGAACAAATTCCTTCAACCTTGTACTTGAATGTTTTTGGAATTTTGTTTGGATAAATAATCAATACTCCCACACTTGTTCCATATTTATGACTAGAACCATCAAAGTATAATTTCCAAGGTTTAAGCTCTAGATATTTTA
Source organism: Lathyrus sativus (assembly GCA_963859935.3). Taxonomy (NCBI): domain Eukaryota; kingdom Viridiplantae; phylum Streptophyta; class Magnoliopsida; order Fabales; family Fabaceae; genus Lathyrus; species Lathyrus sativus. The sequence goes on along the minus strand of OZ012740.1, from coordinate 350,634,349 downwards.
GGGAGTTTTCGACTATAGAGTGGTCGACTATAAAGTATTCAACCACTTGTTCCTTAACAGCCTTTAGAGGCATGTAAGTTAAAGAATACTCGATTAAAGTCAGTGCCCATTTACCAAATCGACTTTGTAAAATTGGCTTAGATAACATATATTTAATATGTCAAAGTGAGACAAAACATAAACATCAACTGGCTTTATATAATGCTTCAACTTTGTACATGAGAAATATATACATAGACATAACTTTTTGACTATACTATATCTAGTTTCTGCATCATTTAAGACTCTACTAAGGTAGTAAATGACTCTTTCGACTCCATCATATCAGATGCAGATATGTACAATCTCATACTTTTATTCTGTTGGTTCCATGATTCTATGACTGGCCATGGTTCTATGATTGGCTAAATTTTGGTAAAACATGATCCTGCACTGATGTCATTGACAATGTCATAACATCCACATCTACTGTTATGACAGTACTGCTATCATGTGTTTTTAAGGATGTCATTACCAATGTCATGATATCACTGTCTGGTACAGTAGGAGCTGATGACAGAACTGCTGTCATGTGGTTTAATCAGGATGTCATTACCAATGTCATGACATCGCTGTCTGGCACAGCAGGAGCTGCTGTTTTATATCACTTGACATAAGTGCTTTGGATATACCTCATCAGTATGTGCAGGCCAAAGAGAATTATTAGGAACAAAGTGCAGATTTTAATTGGTGTTCATAAAAAGGATCTTTGAGACTTTTTAGGAAACTATAATATGCATGTTTCTACTGTTGTGAAGAAGATTCTGCAAGAGTGTTCAGCAGGGTGAGTTCGGTCAGCTAAGAACAAAGTGTTTTGGATGTCATGCTAGATGTTATGACTTCAAGCATATGACATCGGGGGCGCGTGCTTAGGTTTACTGTTATATTGCAGGAGGAAACTCAGGCTATACTTCAAGAAACCTGTTATGACTCCTTAGTTATCTCAGGCGAGATTCTAGTCAGGGCTGGGCTTAACATGAAGCAATTGTGACCTAACTTGACAGTACCTTGAATTGTGGAAATTAGTTTGACTTTGTTAAACCTAATGTTTGTTACTTTTGACCAGCCCAAGCCCAGTATGCATTACTAATTAAGGAGGAGCAGAAGCAAGGGAAATCAAGCACTCACAACAAGAAAAACTTGACTGTAAAATTAAGGTTTAGGGTTTGAGAGTCCCTTGTGTGTGACTTTGTAAGTCATCCTTTGTATCTCTTGATACATTGTGATAGACATATGTGTGAGTGAAGAAGTTCTATTCTTCACGTGTGTTTAGTGTCTTAGGATGCTTGTGAGCCAAGCAATCATCTGTTGTATGATTGCATTGGACTAGTGTGTATGAACTGTTGTTTTCATTGTGCCACTCGAAGCTGTTAAGCAAGAGTGTGTGTCTCTTGATCGAAGTTGTAAAGCAAGATCAAGGTGTGTTTGAAGTGTGTCTTCATATCTCCACTGTAATTGTGAATTGGTTTATATCACTACGGTGATTGAGGGGGAGTGAGTGAGTATACTCAGGTCTAGTGGTCTCTAGGCTGAAGTGTTATTGGGTAAGTCTTAAGTGAAAAGTGCAAATGGGTTGTTTGACTCTAAATTAATTCTACTAATAGTGAATTTCCTCCCTGGCTTGGTAGCCTCTAGATGTAGGGCGAGGTTGCACCGAACTGGGTAAATAATTCATTGTGTTATTTATCTTTCAGCATTTACAATTCTGCACAATTTAAATGGTTAGATAAATAGTCTGTCTGCTGATGTCACAACAGACGCCATGACATTGGTACAATTTAAAGTAATTTAAATTAGTCATGGTCTATCCTCGTCCTTGTTGAGCAGAGATCAATGTTATTAGAACATATGAGATTTGCATACCAGAATTTCAATTGGTATTAGAGCAGGCATCCTGTCTGTTCTGGATGAGATTTTGGGAGATACTTTCTGGTGGCTTAAACAAGGAGAAGTTGTAGTTGGTTTGCTGATCTTGCTAAATGTTTGAGCTACTGCTTATGGAGTTAAGGAGAAATGTGTGTTCACTCCTGCCTGTGAAGGATTTTGTGTATCTGCTGTTGTACCCTCTGATATAGGAGCTCCCGTGACCTGTTGTATGTTCTAACATCTTGTTTAGGGAATGTTGAAGATGTTCTTTTGGTGTTTTCGCTGCATATTTTTCTGATGAAAGAACTCTGGTAGCCCTGGGAGAAGATTGGCTTATATACAGTTTGATGTATGGATGTGCCTGGGCTACTATGTTGTGTATTACAAGTTGCTGAAGGCTGTTTAGAGAAGATAGTGGGAGGTGATTTGTTTTCACCACTCATGACTTGCAAGGGCTCTATTAGCAAGAGGAAGTCATAGGCAGGTTGAGTCAAGGGTGTCAGACTTGATGTTTCAGCCTTGGTATTCCTGAAGGTGTGTGGATTTTTAAGATCAATTGCTATTTATGGACTACACACGTATTTAATTGATTATCCATCAAGTTCAAGATTGCTGAAGAGAAGGATTTGTTATAAGGATTTAAGATTCATTGTTGTTTGAGATAATCTCAAATATTTAACGAATTATCCTTAGTTGATAATCAAGGTGTCTCATCAGTTGTTGCACAAGCATCAGCCCCCCTGATCTGCTTTGCCTACTTCAAGGATCTGATGTTCAACCAGATGTTGAGACATTCCCTCGGCAGAGATTGTACAAAAGTCTGTTGAAGGATATATGGTTGATGATCTTGTTATCATACTCTTGTGTGGTAGAGTCTATCTCTATTCTAGTAAGTTTCCTGGCAAGAAACTAAGACTAGAATGTAGTGCTGATGGATGTAAAGATGAAGAAATTTTTCTTGGATCAGTTTATTGGAGTGCAGCAGGTGTGTTCTAGTCTCTACTAGAAGCATATGATATTTATCTAGAAAGTTTCTTGGCAAGAAATTTGTCTAGAATATGTTGCTGGTGATAGCACTGCTTGGGTCAGTTGATTTCTAATCTAAGTACATAGGAGCATGTGACCTTGCTCATCTTGGAGGTCAAGGATAAGTGGAAGTTATCTCTGACTTTATGAAGAAGTCTCTACTTAAGGAAAGCGAGATTCCTTTTGTAAAGATTTTTGTGATCCTTCCTCTCTAAAGAATTAAGCCTTGGCATGTTTGGGTTCTCTAAAGAGGAGTGTTCTGGAGCAAATGCATTTCAAAGGTAGATATTTCAGAATAGAGGTTGTCTACTCAAACCTGAGAACATGGAACTCTTTTTCTGTTATATGGAGAAGGTTATTCTAAATGGCAGAATGAAAGCCTGAATTCACTAGCAGGATGTCTCATCTGATGTTGTGACATCAAGCAAACTTCAGGGCCTTAATTGATGTTGTGGCACATCATTGTAGGATAGGAAGATCAAGATTGCTTAGACTTTCTAGAGCTATGAAAGATTCTGAGTAACCAAATAGTGGCATTTGGTTATTTAAGTAGTGTGCTTTTAAAAATTACTCTTGTGCAGAAGGGTAGTTGGTTGAAGACCAAAGGAGGTTTTGGTTCTGTTCATACATTGGAGCTTGTGGTAGAAGCCCTAAGTTGCTTATGGAAGATTACCTTCTTTTGGAGATGTTGTTGATCAAGCTGGTGGAGTTGTGTTCTCTGAATATTTCCATTTGGATTACTAGGTTTTAGAAAGTGCAATTGTGGGCATATCAAGAACCATTGGATGCTGTGTCTGAGATATATTAGGATGTCCTAACTAATGTCAGAACATCATTTCGTTAGCTGGTCTTGAAAATTTGCTGTGGAACTTGTGATTCACATCTTGACTAAGAAGTACTCTATCTTTTCATACGGGAGAATAATGAGGTAAAGGGACTGTCTTGGAGTATGAGGTGAAGGTATGGTACAAGACTAGAGTGGATCATTGGTTCGTTGCATCTAGACTATGATGAGTTATATGGAAGTGAATATTCACAAATTAAACCAGAAGCGTTCTAACTTATCATATGGGAGAATGATGAGGAAAGAATTTCTTGGATTATGAGGTGTTTATCTTGTTCAGACTAGAAGTCTTGTGGAGTAGTGGTAACTCCAGAAAGAAGTGGAGCAGTTTGGTACCTTCTCACTGTATGAGCATGAGGTTGGTCTTGATATACTGTGGTGAGCTTGGAGCAGCTTTCATAAAAGATAGGGGGAGTTTCTGTTTGATGGGTGTACTAGTTGCTTGTAGTTCAAGCAGTAAGTGAATGCGTTTAGCAGGTGTGTTGAACAAAGAGTGAGCTCTTGAAGACATGAAGATGAGTCTTATGTTTTCCATTCACATGCTTTTGGAAAAAGAGCACTAGTTATCCTTGATATGGGGAGTTATACTTCTAGGATCTGTTGTTGCAATAGTACAGTTACTGTTCAAGATTTTTTGAGGTGTCAAGCAGTTTGTGATTGTATGAGAATGGAATGTCAGACAAGATGTTGTGACATTATGTTGCTGCCCTAGCTCAGGATGAACCTGACAGTATATTTTATTTTGTCTTTGGGTATCAATTCTTCAAACCAGGGTTTTGAGCCTCTATCCAAGTGTTTGTCTTGTTTGACCGGTGAAGATGAAGATCAAGACACCATCAGCCTTGATCTTGTGCATATGGAAGGACATTCACCCTGTCATCTTGGAGAGTCTTCTAGTTCTTCAAAGCTGCATGTGGTTCCAGTGTGCGAATATGAAGGTGATGAAGTAATTCTTCATATATATGGGTTCTCTCTTTTAGGGGGGAGTGTTGATTATGCATGACAGGGGGAGCTGTGTACCTGACTGATGTGTAGTTGCATTACTTGTGTTGACATTGTGTTGTCTGGTGTACCCTTTTACCTTGATAAGGTGACTATGGGTTTGGCCGTGTGAGACTATTGATTTGAACTAGGAATGACCTAAGAAACAATAGTGGTTATTTTCTGGGAGAATTTATTTTTCTCTACAGAATATTTGAGTGTCACAAATTGGGGATTTAAAATCAATTAATACTAGGCAAGTATTTAATTGATTCTCCTTAAATTGGTGATGTCAAAAGTGTCACTCCTGAAGGTGCATCTTTAGACAAGGCATGAACTCAAGATTCAATGACAATGATCAGGGTAAAACCATGTGGAATTGATTATGTGGAGGTTGTCTCTCATCATAATGAATCATGGTGTATGGTTGCTTGTCATGAAGATGGTCATGGTGAAGAATCGTTCTATTGATGGGTCTGTACAAGAGGAGATGTAGTTCATGCCTTGGTGCTTACAGTCTGACTGGTTGATGAAGAAACTATGTCTTAAGGTGCTTAAGAATAAGTTTTGTAATGTCAAACATGGTGTCTGAACATTGTGTCTCTAAGGAAGCTTCATGAGAGTTTATTTCTCTCTATGATGTTCTGGTGTTTGTGATGATCTGGTAAGATGCTGCTGGTGTGCTCTTCTGAGACCTTCGTGTGCATGACATCTTTCCTATCCAAGGAGTTATGACAACTTGTGAGGATGCGTTAGGCCATGGTGTATTCTCAAGGAGCTGTGGTTGAGTGTGTTCAGCAGAGGGGTTCAAGACCTGGTCCATGGATTATTGCTACAGTGGTGCAATCTATTGATGGGGATCAAGCAGTTTGTGTATCTCTTGAGAGATTGTGAGATGACTGGATTTTTGGACACCATGTGCAGTATGTACATTTACTCCATTTTTTTGTCAATTTTTTACTAAACCAAGGGGGACTAAAGTGTTGTTACTACTGCTAAGGGAAGAGTAGTATTGTGTAGGTGCAACTATTGAGGGGGAGCATGATAGCTTGAGAGGCTTGTTGTCTTGAGAAAACTATTGCTGCTGCCCTGATAAGTTTCGCTACTGCGAAAATCAGCGCCGGCTATGACAGAAGAGTCGCCACCATGCGTTATTTATCCCACAAGAGGGAAAGGAAACGCTCAGAGAAAACCTAACGCAAAGAGGGAAAGGAATGGTCATCGCAACCAAATCCTGGATTCGGGAGTCGGTTACGCAAGGGGAAGGTATTAGCACCCCTCACGTCCGTCGTACTCGACGGGATCCATGCTTGTTTTCTATCTAAGGGTGTGTTATTCTATCTACTCTACAGGTCTGGGTTAAAAAGAAAAGAAAATTACTCGGCAAAGTATCGCACTTTATGCCTACATATTCCCGTCTGGAACGAGAAATCAGAGTCAACGTAGTTCGCCTAACTACGGAAAAGGAGGGGGAGGTTGCTCGCCGAGATATCGCATCTCGTGCATACGTACTTTCATACGGCATGAAAGATCAGAGCAAACGTAGTTCGGGCTACGGAAGACACAAGCTTGTCTGACAGTTTTTTTATCTCCTTAAGAAAGAGTTTCCTGGTTAAGGGTCCAAGAGGACAAAACAGAGTTTGAATGTTTGTTTGAGTTTTTTACTAAAGAAACTGTTTTTTAGTCTGTTTGCAACTTGTACTGCACTAAAGACTTGTGATCTGAGAGTGACTATGTCGCATGTCACCCTAAGGGTACCATACTAAGCAGTTAGATTACTGAAAAGTGACCCTCCAGCAACCTTTTCTCAAATAGCTTAAGGCTCGTACCGTACAGCGCGCGTTATCCTTATTACTGTGTTTTTGAATTGTTTTGAGATGAGAAGAGAAAGACGCTCTAAAAAGCCTATGGTTGAAAGGGAATCTACCTACAGTTATCATGCATGGTTTACAAACCTAATGTCTATCATAACTCCTCTTGCACAGAGGAAATCAGAGATCCTAGGGAAAAACAGCACAAGAAAGCAAGCAATTACAGTAAACAGTAAACATATAAGCATGCAACAGTATAAGAGAGGCAAGGGAGAAAACAATAGGCAAGAGGAGACAAGCTCCACCTCAAACCTAGCGGTATTCAACATAAGCAAACAGACAATACAGAGAAAAACAAAAGACTCAGGGGAGGCAGCCCAGGCAACAGTACCAAACTCCCACAGCAAACAGCAACAACAACTCTAAACAGCAAAGTTGAATGGACAACAAAGTTGGCAGTAAGGCCTCATCTTCAAGCAAACTTCTACCTTCAATCTTCATCAATCTTCAAGCTCCCACAAGCACACTCCAAGAGGAGGATTAATCATCAAGATCAAGTTATAATGTTAAGAAACTTAATGACAACCAAAGGAAATCACTTAGAACTCAACATTGCAACTGAAAGGTATCCTCAAAGTTCTACTCACTTGGGCATACCACTCATCCCTCCTAAGGAGAGATGGAGCTTCCCAAGAAGGACTTTGTGTCATTGGATAGAATGGAGGCAAACAATGCATTCCATGTTTGAAGAAAGAATCAAAACTAGGTCTAAGGCACTTCCTAAAACCCTAATTCTCTGAACTCCTAAACAAAAGCTCCACAAGAGGAAAAGAAATCAACTCCAAGCTCCAATCCTTCATCCCAAGCATCTTCAATGAATCCAGAAGCTCCAACAAAAAGAACTCAAGCTCAAACCAACTCTATGGCAGCCAACCAAGCCAAACAAAACAAAGCACTCAAGAGAGGAATCCATAAACACAAGCCATTTGCAAAATACAACTAAAATAGAAAATTAAGTTGCAAAAATATAATAAAATTCCTAGGGGAACATGAATGTTTGAACAACCTAATGTAAAAATATTGAAGCCTAAATCAACTTCTAAGTTATCTAAACAATTCCTACATTGAGATAGGTCAAGGTGATCCACAAGTTTGGGAGGGTCCTAATCTCAATACCTAAAACAGATCCTAATATTATTCTAAAAATCCAAGAAAAATTCTAAGGGAATATACATGTCTACCCTAGCACATATTAAAAAATCAAAGCCAAACTATAAACCAAATGAGAGATCTAAATTCAACAAAACATATAGCCAAATATGCAAAAATAAAGAATAAAATAAAATGAGAAAAATCACATTAAATTGAAAAATGCATGAAATGGTACTTTGTTAAGCTCAGAAAATCACAAATTCCATAAGGATCATGAGGATATTTTTAAAATAATTTTTTGATCAAAATTGGAATTTATATGATTTTTAGAATAACAAAGCAATCAAAATAAAGAAAATGAAATGAAAAATAAACTAAAACCAAGAAAATAACACAGCCTTTGGATCAGCAATCCAGTCAACGAGTCAATGCAAATCCAGCGCTCCTCATGATGCCATGCAATTTAATGAAACGACAGTGTTTTGGATTAAAACTCTCCACTCTCAGATTAAAACATAGGCGTTGGATATGATCTGAAGTCAAAGGTCAAGGCCAGATCCTGTGGTCCAAACATCATCTTCTCCAAGTCTCAGGCAGGCCAGGTGGAGATCAGGGATGGTGGTTGGTGGTGGCCGGAGAAGACTCCGGTCATCTTCTCCTGCGAAGGTCCAGGTTCAAGCAACCAAAAATGACAAACAAAATACCAAATCCACTCAGTTTTTCACGTACATTCCAAATCCATCATCAAAATCATCCAATTCTCAACACATAATCAAACACGAAGCAAAGTTCAGAAATAACATCTTCAACAACTTTCATTAAACTCAAAATTAATGATATAGATCTCTTCATCTCATTGCGTACATCAACCTGATCTAAACATTTAACATTGAAACCTTATGAATCAAGAGATTCAAGTCCAAACAGATCAGCTATGTCATCTTCAATCATCACCAATTGAGTTCAAATCAAGCCTAAAACGATCTATGTCATGTCTAGATCCTAACCACAAGTTCAAATCTAACTGAATCATGCTAAATCATGCTGAATTTTAAGAAATGCAAACCTGGTATAGATCTTGCAACAGAGGTATCTAGAGCTCGTGGCTTGCTTCCAAATGCTCCAGATAACTTCAATGATCCACAAGGAAGAGATTGCACACCTTAATTTGGCTTGAATTGGCTCCAAACTCAGAATCCGATTTCAAGTTGCAGTTGAGAAAATTTTCTTGCTCTTTCTTGCTCTGGCGCGAAATGAAGCTCAAAAATTGATCTGAACTCACTCTAATGAATATATAGAAGAGTTTCATGGGCCTTTGCAATGTGTTTGAAGCCCAAATCTGTGTATCCATTTTTCTGATTTTTCCTTGCAAGTTCATACACCAGTCATGCTTTGCAAGCTTTGTAGTGATTCTAGAAAGTTCTAACACCTTGCACATGTCATTTAGAATGAGTTTGGATGGAGAAATTGGCCTGAATTGCCTTGTGCATTGATTTTGCATATGTAACTTACAAGTGAAGTAACCATATGCTATCTCTCAAAACTTGAACTAAACTCCAAATTCTGGTATTGCCAATGATCTTAGAATGCAATTTCCAATCAAAAAATGCACTTACTTGCTTGGTTTTGGTTTTGTAACACAAAATTCCATTTTCCCCTCCTTTTCATATTTGAAAATTCTTCATTTTCAAGCCACTTCAAATGTATTTTTGATATGATCCAAAACAAACAACCATGACAACTTGGTTGCACTCAAAACATCATTCCAAGAAACTTTCATGTTGAGAAATTTTCCATTTGAAGCTTGCAAGTTGGAGATTTTGGCCTATGCTTGAGAATGACCTATAATCTCATTTTCCCAAAATACCCCTGACTTGTAAACCTCATAACTTGAGTTCTACAAATCAGATGGATGACTTCTAGTACAATTTAGAAAGCTAAGATCATTAGGAACAACTTTTATGTTGGCCAAAATTTCATGTGAAACCTCTTTCTAGGTCAAACGTTGCTTGGAAGTCAAGTGACTTTCACAGATAAATTTCACATTCATCTGGTGACCTGTAACTTGTCTGGACCATAACTTGAGTTCTACAAATCCAATGGAGGACTTATAATACTCAAATTAAAGGTAATGAGATGATCTACAAGTTTCATGTTGGCCAAAGATCCATTTGAAACTTTTATCTTGACTTATGTGGCTTTAAAGTTAGGCACTAAATAGGGTAATTTGCACTGAAACCCTAATTTAGCAACTTCCCACATTCTTGATTCTTCTTGATTTGATCTTGGCACAACACCAAAAATGTCTTATCACATCCTTCCATGAACTCCTTCACCTCAAAGTAGGCTTGAATGCTTTTCAATTGCATAATTGACCTAGGGTTGACCCAGATGAAACCCTAATTGCTTGCACCTCAACTGTGGCCCTTGCACTTGAATCAATGACTTGATTTAGCTCCAACATGGCTCTCTAGGAACTCCATGAGCTTTATACACATCTCATATTCACACCTCATGCTTCACATCCCATTAATGGTCTTCAACTGATCAAGATCTCCCACCACCTCCTGATGACTTGGATGACTTCTCAAGCTTGGGTAAGATTGCTTGCTAGGCTTCTCTTGATAATAATCACACTTGATCTCCTATTGGATGAATGATATGACTTGGATGAATGATATGCAAATGATAATACAATGAGACATAAACCAGGTAAAAGATGTTGAGCAAATTTTGGGGTGCAATAGTTGCCCCTATTCAAACGGCTTGGACCCGACTGGGTGAAGAGCGAACAACCTTCAAACAATCGAGGTAAAAGACGGTTGAATACCAAGAAACCCGAAAATTTGCCAACTGCAGACATGAACTGCAAAAACTGCTTAGGGAACAACATCCGTTGTGCTGAACCCAGTTGTTACGGCAACAACTGATCAATCTTCTAATAAAACCTTTAATTTCAGCATCGAATTAACCTGACGAGAAACAATACCGTACACAAAGCGACTAAACTTCGTCAACACGAGGAAGGACTCCATACAATTTCGTCTTTAATTGGAATAACAATCTCTGTCAGTCACATGTAACCACTCCACTGGGGATAATCCATCGATTACAGATAATAACTCCGTCAACACGAGTAGCAATCACTATCAACACAGGTGCAAATCATTGTCAATCACAGGTAACAATCTCTGTCACTACAGGCGCGATCTCTATCCATTACAGGTAACGACCTTTTCTAACGCTTTTACTGAGGAAATAACTCTGCCAACAAAACAGGGAGTAACTTTGGCGACTTCCACTAAGGAAAAGGTTTTATCACCAAATAAAGAAGTAACTCTGCCAACACACAGGAAATAACTCCGTCCACTACGGGAAATAGCTCTGCCAAATACAGGAAACTAGCTATGTCACCACTACAGGCAATAGCTCTGTCCGATACAGGAAAATAACTCCGCCATCACTACGGGACATACTCTGTCATCACTATAGGAAAATAACTCCGCCATCACTACGGGACATACTCTATCATCACTACAGGAAAATAACTCCGCCATTGCTACGAGACATACTCTGTCATCACTACAGGAAAATAACTCCGCCATCACTACGGGACATACATTGTCATCACTACAGGAAAATAACTCCGCCATCACTACGGGAAATACCCTGTCATCACTACAGGAAAATAACTCCGCCATCGCTACGGGACATACTCTGTCATCATTATAGGAAAATAACTCCGCCATCACTACGGGGATACTCTGTCATCACTACAGGAAAATAACTCTGCCATCGCTACGGGAAATACTCTGTCATCACTACAGGAAAATAACTTTGCCATCGCTACGGGACATACTCTGTCATCACTACAGGAAAATAACTCCGCCATCGCTACGGGACATACTCCGAATACAGCTTCTCTGCCTATCTTTGCAGTAGCTAACTCCATCAATCAAATGGGTAACAAAATACAGGTCCAATCTTCAAACTTTTAGCGCGGACATGGCAGCAAATCTGAGAAGGACTCTACTGGGGATTTTCTGAATCCAAACTGCCATACACCTACTTCGACATAGGTGGCAACTTCCAAATGATTCACGAAATCTTTTGATACTATCATAACAACAATTTTGAAGAAATACTCCGCTGGAGGGGTAATAGAAACTTAACCAAGCAACTCTGTGGTGAATAATGACAAAAGGAACATTATCATTACATGTCTCACGCTGAGACCTTGCTTATCTAGTAATTAATCTGAGCAAGAGCTCCCTCCACCTGTAGGGAAAACGACACTTGAAAACAAAAGGTTAACCAACCCGGCTTATGTTTCGAAATGCGTATGTTTGACAATGGCGTAATGCTCCATTCGACATGGAAATGCTACGCGTGTGGGTAGATGCAAATATAATTATATATGCAAATGCTAATGCAAGCTCAAACTGTTGAGAAACACTCTGGTATGAAATGGCTAAGAACAAAAACCACTTCGCTGAGAATGAACGGGTATCACAAAGCATTCCGGCAAAATAAATGCCGGAAACAACAACCAACCCTGCTAGGGAGAGATCAGACATTTGGGAAGAAAACACAAGCCCTGCTAGGGAAAGATGCGACCCTTTTGGGGGAAGAACTACACTGTCGGGATACAGGCTACAAACTCAAAGCTATAAACTCTGCTGAGGACAAATCATCTTGACGAAAGAATTACGACCTGCGGGGAAGGGGAATAACCATCCTCTGGGGAGGCGTCCTCCGCAGGGGATATTGATTTTGACTTGCTGGGGATATCCTATAGACAATTTCCAGGAGGATACTCTTCAGGCGACATTCCTGGTAATACTCTCTCGGGGAGAACAATTCCACATTTGGTAGGAATAAGCGCCGTCTCCACCCTCTGGGGATAAGATACGACTTGCTAAAGAACGACATCAACTGAAGTCAGGCCCTACGTCAAGAGACTTTGGCTGGGGAATACAATTCCTGACCGTTTGCTTCAAAGGTAAGGACCCTGCAAAACACAAACGAGACAAAACAAATCTACACAACAAAATCTATCCGAGTTAATATCTGTGACATTCATTCAGTCAATTCGAAGTTTTAGCAATTATTGGCAAGGGCCAGCAAGTTTATGCAAGTGCAAGTTCATCAAAAACAATGGCGTTTTTCACAAACAAAACAGTAAAGAAACAAGCATCAAGTACTGAATAACATGCTTTATTGAATAGGCCTGTAAATAGGCAAAGCTTTGTACACTGGATGTAACTCCTGAAAAGAGGAAGTTACGCACAAGCAAAATACAATATATGCATAAGAAGCACAAAGAAAGATACAAAACAAATTTGATATACATGTCGACAACGTGGTACAGACGAACACCATGAGCTGATCCTCCTATGACTTGTCCGACTCAGGCGCTTTCCCGGTACTCGATCTTCGGAAGAGATTGTTTTAGATGAACAACCCTCAGGTACTCCCAAACCACTAAGCAATGTAGTATCAAACTCGGACCGCAGTCATTTGCTTTTTCAATCCCTAACTTTTGCGTGAATCGCCCTTTGTGGGTTTTCAATTCACCGGGATACCCTTTTTTGCCGAAGTTGCCCTTTTCAGGTTTTCGACTTCGCGGGTGTACATTTTTTCAATTTTATCCCTAACTTTTGCCCGAACCTTTTATTCCTTTTTTATGGTTCGCCGGGATGCCCCATTTTTGCCTGGACTCTCTTTTTTCTGTCCAGCGGGTCACTTTAAGCAAAGTATTTTTTAACTGCGTCCGAATTCACAGGAGACATAAAGTCCTCACCATCCATGGTGGATAACAATAAGGCTCCTCCAGAGAAAACCTTTCTGACGACATATGGACCCTCGTAATTGGGAGTTCATTTGCCCCTGTGATCCGATTGTGGTGGGAGAATCTTTTTTAACACAAGATCACCCGTCTGAAAGCTTCGAGGGCATACCTTCTTATCGTAAGCTTTCTTCATCCGGCTCTGATACAACCGACCATATGCGAGAGAAGCCAGTCTCTTTTCATCCATTAAACTAAGTTGGTTCAGTCTATCTTTTACCCATTCTGCCTCATCAAGTTGGACATCGCATAAAACCCTCAAAGAAGGAATCTCAACCTCCAATGGTAACACTGCCTCCATGCCATACACCAATGAGAAAGGGGTTTCCCCGGTTGACGTGCGTACCGTCGTACGATAACCGTGAAAAGCAAAAGGCAACATCTCATGCCAGTCCTTATAGGTCACCACCATCTTCTGAACAATCTTCTTTATGTTCTTATTGGCCGCTTCGACAGTGCCATTCATCTTGGGCCGATAAGGAGAAGAGTTGTGATGCTCGATCTTGAAATTCTGACACAGCTCTTTCATCATCTTGTTATTCAAGTTTGAGCCATCGTCGGTGATAATCCTCTCCGGGATTCCATATCTGCAGATAATGTCTCTTTTGATAAATCTGGCTACCACTTGTTTGGTGACATTAGCATATGATGCTGCTTCCACCCATTTAGTGAAGTAATCAATAGCTACCAAAATGAACCGGTGTCCGTTTGATGTCGTAGGCTCAATCTTGCCGATCATATCAATTCCCCACATCGAGAAAGGCCACGGTGATGACATAACATTCAGAGGGCTCGAAGGCACATGAATTTTGTCCGCATAAATTTGACATTTATGGCACCGCTTCGCAAACTTGAAACAATCTGTTTCCATCGTTAGCCAATAGTAACCTGCCCGCAACAGTTTTCTCGTCATTGCATGTCCACCAGCATGCGTGCCAAATGTACCCTCGTGGATTTCTTCCATTAGCAACTTAGCCTCTTTCTCGTCCACACACCGCAACAACACCATATCTTGGTTTCTCTTGTACAAAACCCCATTCGGATTCAGATGGAAATTGCCAGCCAATCTCCTAAGAGTCTTCTGATCACGACTGGATGCCCCATCCGGATACTCTTGGTTCTTCAGGAAATTCTAGATATCATAATACCACGGTTTGCCATCGGAAGCTTCCTCAATAACGAATATGAAGGCGGGCCTATCAAGGCGAGAGATAACAATCCTGGGAGCCTCATTCCAGAAGTTAACTTTATACATTGAAGACAGCGTTGCAAGAGTGTCGGCCATCTAATTTTCTGCTCGTGGCACGTGATGCAATTCTACTTTGTCAAAGAAAGGCAACAATCTCCTTGCATAATTCATATAGGGTATCAGATTGGGCTGCCGCGTCTCCCATTCTCCTTTAACCTGGTTGACCACTAGAGCAGAGTCCTCGTATACATCAAGATATTTGATTCTCAAATCAATAGCCTCCTCAAGACCCATGATGCACGCCTCATATTCAGCCTCATTATTGGTAACTGGAAAGGTCAATCTGGCAGTAAAGGGAATGTGCGTCCCTTGAGGAGTAGTGATAATTTCCCCTATTCCACTACCGTAGGAGTTAACAGCGCCATCAAATATCAACTGCCATTTGGAACCCGACTCTGGACCTTCATCCGGCAACGGCTCATCACAATCTTTCATTTTCAAGTACATGATATCCTCGTCAGGAAAATCAAACCTCATTGGTTGATAATCTTCAACCGGCTGCTCCGCTAGGTACTCTAACAAAATACTACCTTTGATAGCCTTTTAAGAAACATATTGAATATCGTATTCTGTCAGCACCATCTTCCATCGAGCAATCCTCCCGGAGAGTGCATGCTTTTCAAATACGTATTTGATCAGATCCATCTTTGAAATTAGCATGGTTGTATGGTTTAACATGTATTGTCTCAAACGTTTGGCATCCCAGGCTAGCGCACAACACGTCTTTTCGAGCATTGAGTAACGGGATTCACAATCTGTGAACTTTTTACTCAAGTAGTAAATCGCATGCTCTTTACGTCCGATCTCGTCATGTTGACCGAGAACACAACCCATACTTTCCTCAAGAACCGTCAAATACATAATCAAGGGTCTCCCGACTACTGGGGGTATCAATATTGGAGGTTCCTGCAAATATTCTTTTATTTTTTCAAACGCCTTTTGACAATCTTCATTCCAGGTCACAGCCTGATTCTTTTTCAACAATTTGAATAATGGCTCGCATGTAGCGGTTAGGTGAGATATGAACCGAGCAATGTAGTTCAACCTCCCTAAAAACCCACACACTTCTTTTTCTGTTTTAGGCGTTTGTCGCTACTGCGAATATCGGCGCCAGCTGAGCAGAAGAGTCGCCACCGTGCGTTATTTATCCCAACGGAGGGAAAAGAAACGCTCGAAGTAAACCTACCGCAAAGACGGGAAAGGAATGGTCATCGCAACCAAATCCTGGATTCGGGAGTTGGTTACGCAAGGGGAAGGTATTAGCACCCCTCACGTCCGTCGTACTCGACGGGATCCACGCTTGTTTTTTAGTACGGATTGTTATTCTATCTATTCTACAGGTCTGGGATTAAAAGAAAATAAAATGACTCGGCAAAGTATCGCACTTTATGCCTACGTATTCCCGTCTGGAACGAGAAATCAGAGTCAACATAGTTCGCCTACCTACGGGAAAGGGGGGGAAGGTTGCTCGCTAGGATATCGCATCCTATGCCTACGTACTTTCATACAACATGAAAGATCAGAGCAAACGTAGTTCGGGCCACGTACGACACAAGTCTGTCTTGATTGTTTTTACCCTTCTGAAAAAGGTTTTTTCTGATTACGGGTCCAAGCAGACAAAAATGACTCTTTGATTGGTTTACAGTCTTTTACGCAAGAAACTGTCTTTTATTGATGTTTATCCTTTTATTGTATTTTCTGATTGTTTTGAGAAAGAAGAGACAGAACTCTAAAACCTATGGTTGAAAAGGGGATCAAAATCTACCCTAATGTTTTCATGCATGGATGAAAGCCTAATGTCCGTCATATTCCTCTCTTGCGCAGAGAGAAACAGAGATCCTAAGGGATAGACGGAAAAGAAACAACATATATACAGTAACGCAGTAAAATGCATGGATGCAGCAGTACAAGCGAGGCAAGGGAGTCCCTTTCAACCTCGAACCTAGAAAACAATGAGCAAAGTGAAACAGCTTCACCTCAACCTCAAGGGGAAAATTAACAAACAATACAGCAAAGAAAATAAACCCCAAAAACCCAACTCTAACAGCACACCAACTCTGAAAAAACAGAAAACTCTGACAGTTGATTAACAGTAATCTCCCAATGAATCCCAAAGATCCAACTCTGATGATACCCAAGCTACAATAAGCTTCCATCTTCAAGAAATCCCCAAGCTCAAGCAAGCACAGAATCTTCACCAGTTGACAGCATCAAACAGCCGATAGCTCCAGACACCAGTAAACCCTAGCTCTAACAGTTGCACAACTTTGACATGAACAACCTTCATCTTTGTCAATCTTTGATCTTCATCTCTATCTTCAATGGCTTCTTTCTTCAAGACAAGCTCTCCCAGATGAGAATTGACCTATCAGAATAAATTGAATGTCAAACAGTTCATTGACAACCAAAGGAAGTCTATGAATAGTTGACATTGTAGGAGACTGTTTCTCTCAAAGTTCTACCTCTAAGGTAAGGCCACTTATCCCTCCAAATGAGTGAGGTGAATACCATAGAGGGACTTTATGTCATAGAGAGGAATGGGAGCACATGAAGCTATCCATGTTTGCACAAAGAATTTATCTATTCTAAGCTCTGCCTATTTTCTCCTATTTCTCCTAAGTCTTCAATCAGCATCCAGCTCAAGCAATCCTCAAGCTTCAACATTTGATCATCATCTTCAATCTTCTCCTTTGATATCTTCATGCTCCACAAGCTCAAACCAAGCCCCATACCCCAAATAAAAGCCCAAAAGCCCAAGCAGACAGATAAAACCCCAAATGGGAACACCAATCAATCACACAATTTGCAAAATACACTAAAAATAGTAAAACAACATTTAAAATTCTAAGATTTATTCTAAGGGGATTTCTATATCTAACCTACATACCCTATATGTCCCATAACCTAATTCATGCTAAAACTCTAAAAATAAAATGGTAGAAAGCACCTATGTTGAGTTTGAACCCTAATTATACTAACCTAATGTTTTCTAATCAAAACTAATCAAGATTAATCCACAAAAATGTGGAATAAATCTAGGGGGAACTTAATGTTCTAGTCTAACTACCACAAAAAGAATGGAATGAAAATATGCATTTAAATGCCTAAACAAAATTCAACAATATGTATGCACAAACAAACATGAAAATAAAAGCAATTAAGTTTGAAAAATCACCATAAATGGAAAAAAAACCTAAAATAATATTTTTATTTTCTTATAATTTTCTTGAAACCATTACCAAAATGTGGGAAAAAGTCCCATGTTAAAATGATGATTTTCTGATTTTATATGATTTATTTAGACTATATGTAAATGATGAAAAAAGAAATTCAATTAAAAAAAATAATGGAGCAAGGAGGGCGCTAATAGCATTTTTAATGCACTTCAGAAATATTCTGGGCCCAGGAGGGGGTGCGCTCAACAATGCGCTGGGCCCAGTAACCAACTCATAAAAAACAACAAAAAAAGATAACCCAGGGGGATGCGAATAGCGTCCAGTTCACTTGTTATCCATTCTGGGCCTCCAAACGGGGGTGTTAATGGCAATTAGGGTTAGGCCCATATTTGTTACACACCAGGGGAGGGGGTACGAATGGTAAACGAGGGATGGTGGCTCAGCAAATTCCATTGGGCCTGAGCCCGAGATCTGTACAACCCATCTTCAGCAAAATCAGAAAACCTAAAACTAACTAAATCCCTCCTTCGATGATTATTGTTCATCTTCTCAAAGACAAACCCTAACGGCGCTCTGAACTCCCAATCTCTCTGAAACCCTCAACCAAACTCACCTCACGCCTCAAATTCCTTATCTAACTCAACCCTAATCCTCACTCGCCTCACAAACCTTGATATTCAACCTACCAAACACAAAACCTAAATCCAATTCGACACCTAACAATCCTACGAGCTACGAATGCGTGAAGATTTAAGGAAGAAGAACAAAAACCTGGAGAGCTTGGTGGAGACGACGACTCTGGGAAGAAATCTTTGAAGATTCTGGAGTGAGATCTTGAGCAGATGAAGATCTTAGGCGCACGATCTTGGCGAAGACGCTTGCAGATTAACGATGTCTCTGGGAGAAATCTGATGATGAATTCTGGAGGATATTCTGAAGAGTGATGAACACGAAGGTATTCTGGTGACCGATTGAAGATCCTGATGATCAATCGATGAACAATCTATGGACGAAGATCTGGGAATTTTGCAAAGAACATCTGAAGGATCTTCTTGAATTGATGTGAATTCTGTAGAATCCCGTGAACGCTGATGAAGATCTATGGATCTGTCAAGATCTGGACGAACATAGACGAGATTCATATGGAGTTGGGAGGAAAACATTCTGATGAGTTCTTCGATGATGATTCCGGCGAGCTTTGGCCAAGACGAACGCCGTGATGATTTATCCGGTGAGGTGTTGAAGAAGCACAGATGAAGATTGGATGAAGAAATCTGGAAATTTCTTCAGGTTCCGATGAGTTTGGTGGTCCGGTGGGAGGTTACGGCGGCCGGAAGGGGTTGGTTAGGGTGGTTGCATGGCCGGCGGTGGGAGTGTCCGGCGAGGGGATGGGTGGCAGAAGGATGCGTGAGGGAGAGACACGTGGGGTGAGGGTGTGAGGAGGGTGTTACACGTGGGGAGTGAGGTGGCTGGTCTGAGAGAGAGAGAGGGAGAGGGGAAACGTGGCAGGTTCTGGGTGAGAGAAAAAATGAGGTGGAAGAGAGAGGAACGCACGCGTGGCAGCAGTATATATACGACACGTGGCCTCTGGACTTGGACTTTTTGACTCTGGGCTTAGATAATGGATACTGCATAATGATGGCCCAATTGAGACTAATCCTGGATTAAATGATTAAAAACAGAATTAAACTCTGATTAACCAAATTTAAACTAAAAAATAACCCTAATTATTCTAAAATGAAAATTAACACTAAAACCTAATTAAAATCTAATAAACCCTAATTAATCCTAAAATTAATCCTAATTAATTTGTTAAAACGAAAATAAAAAATAAAAATAAAAACCTAATTAAATCTAAAAATCTAAAAAACTATTATTTAATCTAAAAATTATCTTTTTCTAAGAAAAACATTTAATATCTATTTTCCTTTTAAAATCTATTCTATTAATTTTTTCTTTTAAAAACAATAAACTCTAATAAAATCTAAAAGAACAATACCATCTATTATTATTTATTTTTTACTCTTTTAAAAGAAAAATAACTATTTATCTATTAAAACCTAATAAAAGAAAATTAATATCTAAAAATTATTAAAAACTATAATATCTAAAAATTCTTTTAAAATCTATTAATTTCTAAAAAATGAAAAGAAAATTTATTTAAACTCTAAAAAATATTAAAAAACTCTATTAAATCCAGAAAAAACCATTAAATGCACTAAAAATCTAGAAAAATGACAGAAAAATCCTAAAAATTCCAGGAAGCCGATTAAATCGAATGAAATCCAATTACGCAACCGTAGCGAAACCCGGGCACCGAGATGGTCTGAAAACACGGGAGATAAGCACCAATTCTCAACAGACTTTTATTCTGACTGGCCTGTACTGCCTGAAATACCAGGGGCTTTACTCCCGATAAAAATCAATCTCGATTGATAAAAATGCAATGCATGCCGTATGCGAATGCAAATGCAAAATGCATCGAAACATAAACCAGATAGGGAGCCGGTTGGTCAATTTTTAGGGTGCAACAGCTGCCCCTATTCAAGCGGCTTGAACCCGACTGGGTGAAAAGCGAACGACCTTCAAATATTCGAGATACGAGACGGTTGAATACCAAATAACCCTAAAATTTGCCAACCACAGAAATAACTGTGCCACTGCTTGGGGAACGATATTCGTCGAGTGAACCTGATTGTTCGTCGGAGAATAACTCTGATTTTGACTCCCACCACCCGTGTAACACCACAGGTATTGAAATATCTTTGCAACAACACCTCTGTCCACAACTGGACTAAACTTGTCAACACAAAAAGAGAAACAAATTCATCCACACAAGTAAAGATCCCATCATCACAGGAAAACTTATTCACGATTGCCCTTAAATTTCGTCAACACGAAAAGCCGTAAATTCATCATCACGAGGAAATCCTATCATCATAGGAATACAACTTGCCCTCATCAGTACTTTTCAAACTTGCCCTCAGCAGGACTCCATATTCCATCATCATGGAGAAATAAAACTCGTCGACTCCGCTGGGGATGGGCTATCCGCATCTCATCAACACAAGGAGATCCTATCAGCATGGGTAATAAAGTTCTTATTTACGTCTTATCACCACAAGAACTCCCATTAACATAGCTTGTCCACGTCAGGACTCACGTCTCGTCAACACGGGGAAAATAGGTTCATTAACATGAAGAAATCCTATCATCATAGGAATACCATTCTTATACATCTCTGAACTCACATTTCGTCAACACGAAGAAATCCTATCCACATAATCATAAATTGTCTTCATCAGGACGCACATTCCGTCAACACGGAGAGAGCAATTCGTCAACACGAATAAATCCTATCAACATAGGCATCAATTGTCCTCATCAGGACCCCATATTCCGTCAGCACGGAGAGACCTCATCCTCATCAAGACCCCATGTTCCGTCAGCACGGAGGAATCAAACTTCGTCCTCAACAGGACTCCATATTCCATCATCATGGAGAAGTAATTCGTCAACACGAATAAATCCTATCATCATAGGCCTAAATTATCCTCATCAGGACTCCATATTCCGTCAACACGGAGAAATAATTCGTCAACACGAATAAATCCTATCATCATAAATTGTCCTCATCAGGACTCCATATTCCGTCAACACGGAGAAATCAAACTTCGTCCTCAACAGGACCTCATATTCCATCATCATGAAGAAGTCAAACTTCGTCCACAACAGGACTCCATATTCCGTCATCACGGAGAAATCCTATCAACATAGGCGTAATTTGTCCTCATCAGGACGCCATATTCCGTCAACACGGAGGAAATAATTCGTCAACACGAATAAATTCTATCAACATAGCTGGGGATATTCTGAAAACAATTGGCCGACACCTGTCCTGATACCAAGCGACCACTTCTGAAATTTCGATAAATGGAACCCTGAGATGCTACTGCAGCAACAATCTTGACATAACAGTCCGCTGATCGGACACGAGAAAACCTCAATCATTAACTCTGTGGGGATGATGATAAACTGAATCACATCATCATATGTCTCACGGCAAGACCTTGATTGTCTGAAAAGACATCTGAGCTTTAGAACTCCACACTCCTGTTGAGAAACATACCTGAAAACAAAAGGTTAACCAACCTGGCTTATGTTTCAAAATGCGCATGTTTAATGATGGCGTAATGTTCCATACAGCGTGGAAATGCTACGCATTTTCTAGATGGATGCATACATGATAATGCATGCAAATGCAAATGCAGGTTCAGGCTGCTGGCTAAAAGCTCTGATAAGCTCGCTTCATCACGGATGCTGAGGGCAAATACCATCCTGCTGGGGAGTGAACGGGTACCACAAAGCCTTCCGGCAAAATAAATGCCAGGACACACAACCAACTCTGTCGGGGAGAGTTTTAACCTTTGATTTCCACTGGGAGGAAAGAAAACACTTGCTGAAAAGAGAGAACTCCGCTGGGGACGAAACGACTCTCTTGGGGAAAATATACTGACTCCGTTGGGGAGGGAATCTCTACTGGGGAGAGTAGACTGTCTGGGTACAGCTCACAAGTTTGGAAATATTAATCTTCTGAGGCTAAACAATTCTGCTCGGGATAGGGAATCCCTTTGGGGAACACCACACTGTTTGAATACAACCTACAATCTTGGAATCACCAAGCTCTGCTGAGGGTAAATGACCCTGCTGGAGAATGTCCTTCGGATAAGCTGCGACTAGCTGGGGAATTTGATCCTTCTTCAGTAAGGAACATTGTCATCTCAGCTTCAGGGAATGAAGCGCGACCTGCATGGGATCTACTTCACCTAATGATCAAGTTTTTCGTCACGAGTCTCTAGTTAGGACTGCAATCTTCTGATCGTCCACTTCATATGGGCAAGAACCCTGCAACACCATAAACGAGACAAGACAAGTCTATACAACCAAATCTATTCAAGTTAGCGTTAGTGACATCATTTTCAGTCAATTCAAAGTTTTAGCAATTATTGGCAAGGGCCAGCAACGTTATGCAACTGCTAGTTTAATCAAAACATTGGCGTTTTTCACATACAAAACAATAAAGAACAAGCATCAAATAATGAATAACATGTTTTATTGATTGGGCCCCTGAAGGGGCAGAGTTTTGTACACTGGATGTAACTCCTGAAAAGAGGAAGTTACGCATAACAAATATACAAGTATGCACAGGAAGCATAAATACAATGACAAATCAAATTTGTGCATATGTCGGCAACGTGAAGCAGACAACCATCATGAGCTGATCCTCCTATGACTCGCCTGACTCTGACGCTTTCCCGGTATTCATCCTTCGGAAGAGATTGTATCTGATAAGAGAATCCGCAAAGTATTCTCCCAACCACCAAGCAATGCAGCGTCGAATTCGGACCGCGGTCATTTGCTTTTTTAAATCCCTAACTCTTGCGTGAACCGCCCTTTGCGGGTTTTCAGTTCACCGGGATACCCCTTTTTGCCGAAGCCGCCCAGTGTAGGTTTTCAACTTCGCGGGTGTACATCTTTTCAATTTTATCCCTAATTTTTGCCCGAACCTTTTATTCTATTTTTGGTTCGCCAGGATGCCCCATTTTTGCCTGGACTCTCTCTTTTTTTTGTCCAGCGGGTCAATTTTAAGCAAAGTATTTTTTAACTGCGTCCGAATTCACCGGCGACGTAAAGTCTTCACCGTCCATGGTGGACAACAACAACGCTCCTCCTGAAAAGACTTTTCTGACAACGTATGGCCCTTCGTAGTTGGGGGTCCACTTGCCCCTGTGATCTGCCTGCGGCGGGAGGACCCTCTTCAGCACAAGGTCGCCCGTCTGAAAGCTCCGAGGATGTATCTTCTTATCATACGCTTTCTTCATCCGGCTCTAGTACAACCGACTGTATGCTAGAGAGGCTAGCCTCTTCTCATCCATTAAACTCAGCTGGTTCAACCTGTCTTTCACCCATTATGCCTCGTCGAGCTGAACATCTTGTAATACCATCTGGGAAGGAATCTCAACTTCCAGTGGTAACACTGCTTCCATTCCGTATACCAACGAGAACGGGGTTGCCCCAGTTGATGTGCGTACCGCCGTACGATAGCCGTGCAAAGTGAAAGGTAGCATCTCATGCCAGTCCTTATAGGTCACCACCATCTTCTGAACAATCTTCTTTATGTTCTTATTGGCCGCTTCAACAGCGCCATTCATCTTGGGTCGGTACGGAGAAGAGTTGTGATGCTCAATCTTAAAATTCTGACACAGCTCCTTCATCATTTTGTTATTTAAGTTTGAACCGTTGTCGGTAATAATCCGCTCAGGAATTCCATATCTGCAAATGATATCTCGTTTGATAAACCTGGCTACCACCTGCTTGGTCACATTAGCATATGATGCCGCTTCCACCCATTTGGTAAAATAATCGATTGCTACCAAAATGAACCGGTGTCCGTTAGATGCCGTCGGCTCGATCTTTCCAATCATATCAATTTCCCACATCGAGAATGGCCACGGTGACGACATCACGTTCAGAGGACTCGGAGGCACATGGATCTTATCCCCATAAATCTGGCACTTATGACACCTTTTCGCAAACTTGAAACAGTCAATTTCCATAGTTAGCAAATAATAACCTGCCCGCAGCAGCTTTCTCGTCATAGCGTGCCCACCATCATGTGTACCGAATGTACCCTCATGTATTTCCTCCATGAGCAACTTTGCCTCTTTCTCGTCTACACAATGTAGTAACACCAAGTCATGATTCCTTTTATATAGGACACCGTCCGGATTCAGATAGAAATTACCAGCCAATCTCCTGAGAGTTTTCTGATCGCGACTGGATGCCCCAGCCGGATACTCCTTGTTCTTCAAGAAATTCTGGATATCAAAATACCAGGGTTTATCATCGGATGCTTCATCAATGGGAAATACAAAGGCGGGTCTGTCAAGCCGAGAGATAATAATTCTGGGAGCCTCATTCCAGAAGTTGACTTTATACATGGAAGACAATGTGGCCAGGGCGTCAGCCATCTGATTTTCTGCTCGCGGCACATGATGCAATTCAACCTTGTCAAAGAAAGGCAACAATCTCCTTGCATAATTCATGTACGGTATCAAGTTGGGCTGACGTGTCTCCCATTTTCCTTTTATTTGATTCACCACCAGAGCTGAGTCTCCGTATACATCCAGATTTTTAATTCTCAAATCAATAGCTTCCTCGAGCCCCATGATGCAAGCTTCGTATTCGGTTTCATTATTGGTAACCGGAAAGGTCAATCGAGCAGTAAATGGGAT
This sequence comes from Lathyrus sativus, assembly GCA_963859935.3. Classification (NCBI taxonomy): domain Eukaryota; kingdom Viridiplantae; phylum Streptophyta; class Magnoliopsida; order Fabales; family Fabaceae; genus Lathyrus; species Lathyrus sativus. The sequence continues at coordinate 350,609,062 of OZ012740.1, read as the reverse complement.
GTGCGACCCATGTGGAGTAGTGATGATTGCCCCTATTCTGCTACCATAGGAGTTCACAGCTCCGTCAAATATCAACTGCCATTTGGAATCCGTCTTTGGCCCTTCATCCGGCAACGGTTCTTCCCAATCTTTCATCTTCAGGTACATGATATCCTCGTCAGGAAAATCAAACCTCATCGATTGGTAGTCCTCAATAGGCTGCTCAACAAGATACTCTGATAACACGCTCCCCTTTATAGCCTTCTGTGACACATACTGGATGTCATATTCGGCCAAAACCATCTGCCAACGGGAAATTCTCCCCGATAGTGCCTGCTTTTCAAATACGTATTTGATAGGATCCATCTTCGAGATGAGCATGGTCGTATGATTCAGCATGTACTGCCTCAAACGCTTGGCGGCCCAGGCTAGCGCACAACAAGTGTTTTCGAGCATTGAGTATCGAGATTCACAGTCGGTAAATTTCTTACTCAAATAGTAGATCGCATGCTCTTTACGTCCGGTCTCGTCATGTTGACCGAGAACACAACCCATACTCCCCTCAAGGACCGTCAAATACATAATCAAGGGTCTCCCTGCCACCGGAGGTATCAAAATAGGAGGCTCCTGCAAATACTGTTTTATTTTATCAAACGCCTTTTGACAATTTTCATTCCATGTTACAGCCTGGTCTTTTTTCAACAGCTTGAATAACGGCTCACACGTAGCTGTTAGGTGAGATATGAACCGAGCGATGTAGTTCAACCTCCCTAAAAACCCACGCACTTCTCTTTCTGTTTTAGGCGTCGGCATTTCTTGTATTGCTTTTATTTTCGCAGGATCAACCTCTATTCCTTTTTCGCTTACGATAAACCCCAGCAGTTTACCCGATCTCACCCCGAAGGTGCATTTGTTAGGGTTCAGTCTCAGCCTGAACTTCCTAAGCCTCTTGAATAACTTCAGCAGATTCACCAAATGTTCTTCCTCCGTCTGGGATTTGACAATCATATCATCGACATAAACCTCGATTTCTTTATGCATCATGTCATGAAAGAGAGTCGTCATTGCACGCTGATACGTTGCCCCAGCATTCTTCAATCCGAAGGGCATCACTTTGTAGCAAAATGTTCCCCAAGGCGTAATGAAGGTAGTCTTCTCCATGTCTTCTGGCGCCATTTTAATCTGGTTATAGCCCGAGAAGCCATCCATGAAGGAGAATACGGAGAATTGAGCGGTGTTATCAACCAGCACATCGATGTGAGGAAGTGGAAAATCATCTTTCGGGCTCGCTTTGTTCAGATCACGGTAATCTACGCACGTTCTCACTTTACCGTCTTTCTTTAGCACAGGCACAATATTAGCGACCCATGAGGGATATTTTGTAACAGCTAGGAAACCAGCATCCCACTGCTTTTGAACCTCCTCCTTAATCTTCACAGCCATGTCCGGTCTAGTTCTTCGGAGCTTCTGCTTAACCGGCGGGCAATCTTCTTTTAGCGGCAGACGGTGCACAACCATATCCGTATCCAGCCCAGGCATATCCTCATACGACCAAGCAAAAATATCACTGTACTCTTTGAGCATTTCAACCAATCTTCGCTTGACGTCGCTCTGCAGCGCGGCCCCTATACGGATGCCCCTTTCAACCCCTTCCGACCCCAGATTGACGATTTCAATGACCTCCTCATGAGGCAGAATGATTCGTTCTTCTTGTTTTACCAACCAAGACAACTCTTCTGGAACGTCGCCGTCTTCAACAATCTCTTCTTCGGTCTGAAATATCGGGTGCTCAAAGTCGAAGTGAGTCATAGGCGGTTCATAGATATCATTTGAAATAGTAATCCTGCAAAGGAAATGGTTAAATGCTTCAAAATACATACAAAGCGAATAACCACGTTGCCATCTTATTGTAAAAAAATAAAAACAGGAAAAACAGAGATCACAATATTTGTACATGAAAAACTCCTTTTATTTAACGATTAAACAGTGCAATGTACATAACAGAACGACCCTAAGCAAAATCACGATGCCCCGGGTAGGACACCGGATTGTTCCACAATTAAGAAAACAAAGTATTACTGTTTAGTTGTCACAGGAACAGTCTCCTGAATAGACCAATTGCAAAGCCCTTGTCCTGGCACGCTCGGCTGAATCCAGGCGTCCATGTCGCAGTCGCAGTCTCCTTCTTCAGAATCTAAAACAGCGTTGATGGTCTCGTGATATACCCCACCGGCCGTAATTGTTATTGGTCCTTTGAAACGGGGTGCCCCTGCAGTAGGCGTTGATGATGACGGTTGATATCCCAGCCCAAATCTGTCCATTTTCACAGGAATATCCAGAACCTTGCCCCAGCCCTTGGTCTCACCAGTCTTCACTAGAGCCTGAGCCTCTTTGTATGATGATACTGACACCTCTGGTGCTTTACTCGGCCCTGGAACTTTGTCCTTGATGCGCAACCCCTCAAAGGCCTGACAGGGTGTCTCATGAATCTCGTCGTCGACTTCCACGTACTTGAATGACGACAAATGGATGACCAGTATATCCTCCTCTCCACAAACTGTGACCACACTGTCCCCTACCATGTACTTCAGCTTTTGGTGCAAGGTAGATGTGACTGCCCCAGCACCGTGGATCCATGGTCGTCCAAGGAGACAGCTATATGCTGGCTGGATGTCCATAATGTAAAATTCAGTTTCAAAAACCTCCGGTCCCACCTGCAGAGGCAGAGTTATAGATCCAAAGACTGACCTTCGTGTACCATCAAATGCCCTGACCACCAAGTCACTAGGCGTACAAATGATCCCCCTGATGTCCAATTTCATCATTGCTTTCTTTGGCAGCACATTCAAGGAAGACCCAGTATCAACCAGCACGTGGGACATGATTGTGCCCCTGCATTCAACTAAGACGTGCAACGCCATGTTATGCTCTTTTCCCCTCGGGGTCAAATCAAAATCCGTAAATCCCAAACTATGGCAGGCGTTCACGTGCGCCATCACCCCCTCCAACTGATTCACAGAAACATCTTGGGGGTACAAACGACGTGTCCAGAATTTTCAATAATGCATTCCTATGGGCTTCGGAACACAATAACAGCGACAATATGGATATCTTCGACAGCGTCTGTTGAAGGTGCTCAACAATTTTATAGTCACTCTTACGGATGAGACGCATAAACTCTTCTACATCTTTCAGTGACGTTTCTTTTTCATTCCTCTACACAAGAACATCCTCATTCACTTTTCCTTTACCTTTTGCCAATCGTTCAGCCTCTATCTCAGGCGATATGAAAATTCTCCCGCTCCTCGTCATCCCTCCAGTCCCGACGACATTGTCTACAACCTCAGCTGGCTGCTTACTGATATCAATTTTCTCCCCATCACAGAATACTTCCAGCCCATAAGTCCATGGTACTGCCTTAGTGCTCTCATAAGGGATTGGCCATGCCTTTGTTATAGTGATTATCGGCCTCCTGGCTGGCGCTGTTATAGTTATCGTTTTTTGGGGAATTGTCACCGTAGCAACATCTCTTTGCTCATCAGCTAATACTTCTGCAGGTTTCTCAACTGCCGTTCTGTCGAATTGCAACGTGCCTTCATCTATCAAGGTCTGAATACCCTTCTTCAATTCAGTACAACCCCCAGCTTAGGTCCAACATTCTAGACAAAATTCATCGCAGCCCGGATACACACCTCCTTTCAATAACCTGCTCTTTATTTCACACAATGGTGTTTTCAGTTCATCAACATTCATGATCAGATTCAAACCCTCCTCCGTCAAAATAGCATTGGCCCCGTGGTTGGGCATTGGCTGTTGTACTATATTCGGACCTGCTCGTCCAAAATTTATGGCCTTGCTATCTAGTAGATCTTGAACCTTATGTTTAAACGCATGACAGGCCTCTATGTCATGCCCGGGTGCCCCAGAGTGGAAGTCACAGTGTTTGTTAACATCATACCCATAAGGAAGGGTTGGTCCCGTGGGCGGCGTCAAAGTCCTCTTTTCAACTAAATTCAGCCCCAACAGTGTCTGAAAGAGTTCCGCATACGTGGAAGGAGGCGCTTCAAACACTCGTTTCGGCTTCGCATTCGGAAATCTTCTTTGGCCAGCATTCTGCCCCTGCTGCTGCTGTGGTGGTATCTGCTGTAGTGGCATTGGTTGTTGATGAAATGGAATTGTGACGCTTGGCACCTGTTGCGAATGATTGTACTGATTCCGTCCTCTGCCCCGGCCTCGGCCTCGGCCCCCGAATACTGCACTTGTGTCACCCTGACGGCGACCACCAAAAGCTTTTCTGTTACTTCCAACTGAAGTGGATTCCTCAGCTTGGAATCTCCCCATTTTGATATTACTTTCAATCTTCTCGCCCATCAAGATTAGATCCGAGAAACTGCCCAAGGAAGCAGGAAACAACTTATCATAAAACATACCGGTGAACGTTCCTATGAACATATCATTCATCTCCTTCTCAACCAAAGGAGGATGAACCCTCGCAGCCATGTCGCGCCATCTCTGCGCATATTCTTTGAAACTCTCATCTTTCTTCTGTGACAACCCCTGTAACTGGACCCGGTTTGGTGCCAAGTCACTGTTATACTTGTAATGAGTCACAAACGCTTCAGCCAGTTGCTTCCATGTCTTTATCTGAGTAGGCTCCAACCCCATGTACCATTCAAGGGAAGGACCAGACAAGCTGTCTTGAAAGAAATGCACCAGCATTCTTTTGTCATTCGAGTAAGTGGACATCCGTCTATAATAGGAGCGAACATGCACCTTCGGACAAGTATCTCCCTTATATTTGTCAAATGTAGGAGCTTTAAACTTCAGCGATACCCTCAGGCCAAGCACCAAACCCATAGTGGTCATATCTAAACCGGAAGCACTCTGATTCACAACCCCTTTCATCTGCTCCTCGAGCATCTTGATTCGCTGAGTGTTGTCTACAGGACCTTCAAAACCTCTACCAGAGAAAGCATCTTCTTGTTGGTCTTCCATCCAATTAACATTCTCGTTTCTGTACCCATCATACCCATTGTTACGACCAAATCTAGTCTGATTCATCATAGGGCCCCGTCCCCTATTACCATACCCTTGAGCGACCCCGGCCAGTCCAAAAGGCATCATTCCAGCACCATTTCCGTTACCGAATCCACCATAGCCCTGATTGGCATTACCAAATCCATCATGTCCGAAACCCGGAGCGTTGAAGCCAAACTTCCCATCCTGGTTAGCATAATCAAACCCCTGGTCGTTATAGCTAAATTCGTTGTTACCAAAGCCATTACCTCCATTGTTATCACCGCCCAGATTGGCGTCTCCGAATCCAACGTTGTTAATGACAGTCTCGTTACCCATTCCTGTATTACCGTTCCCGTCTCCAGCGCCATTGTTCACATTCGCAACAGGTATATTCACCACAGGTGGAGCTACAGGTGTAGGAGTACTATCCCCATGAACGGTGTCAACACGTACAGAGTTGTGGTCTTCGTTCCCGTGCCCAGTATTTCTCACCAGCAATGGCTGCACCAACGTTTGCAAGTTTTCCTGCCCTTTCACAATTGTCTCCATCGTTTTCATGAACAGCGCCAGCTTCTCACGCATGTCCTGCATCTCGCTCTGCACCTGGTCCATAACTCTTTTGCAGTTGGTACGAGTAGAGTATCGGTGGGGACGTTGACTTTCAATCCTGGAAAAACCTGGAGAATGCAGGAAATGAGATACAGTTCAATAATCACCTGTAATGCAATATGAATGTGTATGCAAATGCAACATGTGTCTGTGCATTAGGGAATATCACTCCCCAATAATAGTGCTAATATGCCAGTGCGGTGACAGTGATAACAATAAGAAGCTCGAAACCCAATCATAGAAAAACATCTCATACATTGCAGAAAATCCCATCAAGTCAGGAATACAATATTAATGGGCGTACAATAAGAAGGCATGACCTCAACCAACAATCCTGGTGATGGCCACCACAATGCAAATAAAGCATACACATCAATACATGAGATAGTCAAGTGCAACCATACGCCTGGTACTCCTCCAATAATCTCTTAGTCTCGGGATGATTTGGTTGAGTAAGCAAACCCTCGACAAGTAGATCTCTTCGCTTGAGAACACGTCGTAAATCACCAGTAGATTCCTCCCATGCCCCTTCTCCAAAGCGGTCCTCTAACTTCCGCTTCTGAGACACAGCCTCCTTCTTGCACTCGATGGCTTTGTTCAATGAGTTCTGAAGACTATACCTTGTCATAACGTCCTCTTCATACTTTCTCTTGCTAGCTTTCAACTGATCTTCGAGTTCAGAAATTTGCTGCTTTACTTTGTCTTCCCTCTTTTTGTTGTTGGTTAGCGTAGCATTCCATGTTTTGTTGCACGAAGAGATTTCCCGGTAGGCGGCATCGAGTGACTTCTTCTTGGACTCTAACATATCATGAGAGCTTCTGAATTCTTTTCCCAGGCATTCACGCTTCTTTGTCTCTTCTGTCAGTTCAGCACCTAGCCTGTTTACCAACTCAGTCTGCTGTTGGGAGGAATACACAGCTTTGTTCTTCTCACTCTGGATCTGAGCCAATTCCTTCTCTAACTCCTCATTGATCTTTATCAAGTCTTATTTTTCTTTCACAACTCGCTCATAGACCTCGATAGCCACAGTAGTCGGTTCCTCCACTGGAATGGGAACGGGACGTGGTACTGCTGGAAAAGGCATCTGCACCTGTCTTACCCTCTCTTGAATCCACGCCCTGTAAGGCATATAAGCTTGACAATCATTCTTGCCTAATAATGGCTTTCCCCTTCTGCAAATTTGGTTCCAAGCATGCTGAAGCTTGGCCAATAATTCCCCACTCAGGTCACCAGTGAAATACAGAGATTCCTGTATTTCTTCCTCCTTTGATGGACTCTTCAAAGCATACCCGAACTGTCGAACCAACAAAGATGGGTTATAATTGATACATCCCTTCCTTCCAATCAAAGGAACATTAGGAAACCCGGCACAACTGAAGATAATCTCTAACCCCAATAAATCTCTATTGAACCAGACAATGTCTTCTGAAGAAAGCCTCATTAGGCGCTCATACCATTCAGCTGCATGTGCGGATTTGACAAAAGGACCCTTCTTGGGCAGATGGCTCTCAAACCACATATTCAGCAACGGTACACAACAATGGACATTTTCCCCCTTCTGTTTTCATTCTTATAATGCAAGGAATGATAAAAATCCCCAATCAAGGTAGGCACCGGGTTGCCTGCAGCAAACAAGTGGAATGCATCCAAATCAACGAATTCAGGCAGATTAGGGAACAGTGTAATCCCATAGATGCACAAGGCAAGAACAACATTAAACACGATCCAGCAGCCACTTTTGGCATATTCTTGAGCTTTGCTAACCAAGAACTTGAGAGAGAACCCAGAAACTCCATGCCAGGAAGTCAACAACAACTCTGCAGGATCCATATGCAAGGGAACAGCTAAGTCTTCCAGCTTAGGCTTAGCATCACAGTGAATGAAAGGCACTCCGTTCTGAACCGACAATTCTAGAAACTCAGCGTACTCCTCCATGGTCGGAGCCAAAATGAAGTCCTGGAACATAAAACACCTCAAGGAGGGATCATATAACTGCATCAATGTGTATAACCCATTCAGCTCATACGTAGTTGGTCTGCAAACCAAATTCAGTAGCTTCCCATAACTCTTTCTAAAACTTCTCTTCACATCATCGTCAGCTAGGGAAATCAGACCCCGCAGAGAAGTCACATCAGGGGTAGGCAACTTATACGCAACAGTCTTCCTCAAAGTACTCATAATAAGAGGTAGAAGTCCGGAGCACTAGAATCGGGAAGTATGCAAATGCACCTGCAGCACAGACACACGTTAATGATATGCACATGATGATGCGAACAATGCAATATGCAAGCAATGCAACAAGGGATTAAGTGCCCCTGGATGAGAAATCCAATCAACAACACTGGCCTCAAATAGACCCACAAACTGCTCAAGACCATCCACAATGCTCCAACCTAGTCTCTGACAGACCCAATAACACTGTCCTCAAATATCAACACCACTGAATCTCAATCAAGAAAACCGGTAATCTGGAGGTCAAGTTACCTGCATGCCCCAACCCCTCTCACAGGTAGGTGTCCTAATAACTGACACAAGGTACGACATCCTATGCGGTCGTTGGCGTCACTGACTTTCAAGATGGATGATACGATACCCAGAAGGCGTGGCATCATCATGTCTTGAAGATGCCTCACTTAGCCAACTTCCAAATGATCGGTCCCCAGAGTCGACAATCCAACTAACCAACAACCCCTTCAACCCAAAGGGTTGAAAAAGAAGCCAACCAGAAGAACCTCGTCTGAGCGTGGATTTCATGAGACACTAGTACATGCAAAGCATGCATGCACCCACTAATTTCCACTCTAATTCTAGGTGCACTCAAGCCCAGGTCCGGCTTATCTCTCAATCATAGAACCCCCTCATACCCACAACAATAATCACAATAATATAATGCTGAATGTAAAATACAGAAACGTAAATCCATACAAAACCCACGACGAGAAAACAAGTGCTACGATTGACTCGCGTAGGGAACCGTTGGAGTCCCCAGCAGAGTCACCAGCTGTCGCTACTGGGAAAATCGGCGCCGGCTGAACAGAAGATTCGCCACCGTGCGTTATTTATCCCAACGGAGGGAAAGGAAATGCTCAAAGTAAACCTACCGCAAAGACGGGAAAGGAATGGTCATCGCAACCAAATCCTGGATTCGGGAGTCAGTTACGCCAGGGGAAGGTATTAGCATCCCTCACGTCCGTCGTACTCGACGGGATCCACGCTTGTTTTTTAGTACGGATTGTTATTCTATCTATTCTACAGGTCTGGGATTAAAAGAAAATAAAATGACTCGGCAAAGTATCGCACTTTATACCTACGTATTCCCGTCTGGAATGAGAAATCAGAGTCAACGTAGTTCGCCTACCTACGGGAAAGGGGGGGAAGGTTGCTCACTAGGATATCGCATCCTATGCCTACGTACTTTCATACAGCATGAAAGATCAGAGCAAACGTAGTTCGGGCCACGTACGACACAAGTCTGTCTTGATTGTTTTTACCCTTCTGAAAAAGGTTTTTTCTGATTATGGGTCCAAGCGGACAAAAATGACTCTTTGATTGGTTTACAGTCTTTTACGCAAGAAACTGCCTTTTATTGATGTTTATCCTTTTATTGTATTTTCTGATTGTTTTGAGAAAGAAGAGACAGAACTCTAAAACCTATGGTTGAAAAGGGGATCAAAATCTACCCTAATGTTGTCATGCATGGATGAAAGCCTAATGTCTGTCATATTCCTCTCTTGCATAGAGAGAAACAGAGATCCTAAGGGATAGACGGAAAAGAAACAACATATATACAGTAACGCAGTAAAATGCATGGATGCGGCAGTACAAGCGAGGCAAGGGAGTCCCACTCAACCTCGAACCTAGAAAACAATGAGCAAAGTGAAACAGCTTCACCTCAACCTCAAGGGGAAAATTAACAAACAATACAGCAAAGAAAATAAACCCCAAAAACCCAACTCTGACAGCACACCAACTCTGAAAAAACAGCAAACTCTAACAGTTGATTAACAGTAATCTCCCAATGAATCCCAAAGATCCAACTCTGATGATACCCAAGCTACAATAAGCTTCCATCTTCAAGAAATCCCCAAGCTCAAGCAAGCACAGAATCTTCACCAGTTGACAGCATCAAACAACCGATAGCTCCAGACAACAGTAAACCCTAGCTCTAACAGTTGCACAGCTTTGACATGAACAACCTTCATCTTTGTCAATATTTGATCTTCATCTCTATCTTCAATGGCTTCTTTCTTCAAGACAAGCTCTCCCAGATGAGAATTGACCTATCAGAATAAATTGAATGTCAAACAGTTCATTGACAACCAAAGGAAGTCTATGAATAGTTGACATTGTAGCAGACTGTTTCTCTCGAAGTTCTACCTCTAAGGTAAGGCCACTTATCCCTCCAAAGGAGGGAGGTGAACACCATAGAGGGACTTTATGTCATAGAGAGGAGTGGGAGCACATGAAGCTATCCATGTTTGCACAAAGAATTTATTTATTCTAAGCTCTGCCTATTTTCTCCTATTTCTCCTAAGTCTTCAATCAGCATCCAGCTCAAGCAATCCTCAAGCTTCAACATTTGATCATCATCTTCAATCTTCTCCTTTGATGTCTTCATGCTCCACAAGCTCAAACTAAGCCCCATACCCCAAATAAAAGCCCAAAAGCCCAAGCAGACAGATAAAACCCCAAATGGGAACACCAATCAATCACACAATTTGCAAAATACACTAAAAATAGTAAAACAGCATTTAAAATTCTAAGATTTATTCTAAGGGGATTTATATATCTACCCTACATACCCTATATGTCCCATAACCTAATTCATGCTAAAAACCTAAAAATAAAATGGTAGAAAGCACCTATGTTGAGTTTGAACCCTAATTATACTAACCTAATGTTCTCTAATCAAAACTAATCAAGATTAATCCACAAAAATGTGGAATAAATCCAGGGGGAACTTAATGGTCTATTCTAACTACCACAAAAAGAATGGAATCAAAATATGCATTTAAATGCCTAAACAAAATTCAACAATATGTATGCACAAACAAACATGAAAATAAAAACAATTAAGTTTGAAAAATCACCATAAATGGAAAAAAAAAACCTAAAATAATATTTTTATTTTCTTATAATTTTCTTGAAACCATTACCAAAATGTGGGAAAAAGTCCCATGTTAAAATGATGATTTTCTGATTTTATATGATTTATTTAGACTATATGTAAATGATGAAAAAAGAAATTCAATTAAAAAATAATAATGGAGCAAGGAGGGCGCCAATAGCAGTTTTAATGCACTTCAAAAATATTCTGGGCCCAGGAGGGGGGTGCGCTCAGCAATGCGCTGGGCCCAGTAACCAACTCAGAAAAAACAACAAAAAAAGATAACCCAGGGGGGGTGCGAATAACGTCCAGTTCACTTGTTATCCATTCTGGGCCTCCAAACGGGGGTGTTAATGGCAATTAGGGTTAGGCCCATATTTGTTACACACCAGGGGAGGGGGTACGAATGGTAAACGAGGGATGGTGGCTCAGCAAATGCCATTGGGCCTGAGCCCGAGATCTGTACAACCCATCTTCAGCAAAATCAGAAAACCTAAAACTAACTAAATCCCTCCTTCGATGATTACTGTTCATCTTCTCAAAGACAAACCCTAACGGCGCTCTGAACTCCCAATCTCTCTGAAACCCTCAACCAAACTCACCTCACGCCTCAAATTCATTATCCAACTCAACCCTAATCCTCACTCGCCTCACAAACCTTGATATTCAACCTACCAAACACAAAACCTAAATCCAATTCGACACCTAACAATCCTACGAGCTACGAATGCGTGAAGAGTTAAGGAAGAAGAACAAAAACCTGGAGAGCTTGGTGGAGACGACGACTCTGGGAAGAAATCTTTGAAGATTCTGGAGTGAGATCTTGAGCGGATGAAGATCTTAGGCGCACGATCTTGGCAAAGACGCTTGCAGATTAACGATGTCTCTGGGAGAAATCTGATGATGAATTCTGGAGGATATTCTGAAGAGTGATGAACACGAAGGTATTCTGGTGACCGATTGAAGATCCTGATGATCAACCGATGAACAATCTATGGACGAAGATCTGGGAATTTGGCAAAGAACATCTGAAGGATCTTCTTGAATTGATGTGAATTCTGGAGAATCCCGTGAACGCTGATGAAGATCTATGGATCTGTCAAGATCTGGACGAACATAGACGAGATTCGTATGGAGTTGTGAGGAAAAAATTCTGATGAGTTCCCCGATGATGATTCCGACGAGCTTTGGCCAAGACGAACGCCATGATGATTTATCCGGTGAGGTGTTGAAGAAGCACAGATGAAGATTGGATGAAGAAATCTGGAAATTTCTTCAGGTTCCGATGAGTTTGGTGGTCCGGTGGGAGGTTACGGCAGCCGGAAGGGGTTGGTTAGGGTGGTTGCATGGCCGGCGGTGGGAGTGTCCGACGAGGGGACGGGTGGCAGAAGGATGCGTGAGGGAGAGACACGTGGGGTGAGGGTGCGAGGAGGATGTTACACGTGGGGGGTGAGGTGGCTGGTCTGAAAGAGAGAGGGAGAGGGGAAACGTGGCAGGTTCTAGGTGAGAGAAAAAATGAGGTGGAAGAGAGAGGAACGCACGCGCGGCAGTAGTATATATACGACACGTGGCCTCTGGACTTGGACTTTTTGACTCTGGGCTTAGATAATGGATACTGCATAATGATGGCCCAATTGAGACTAATCCTGGATTAAATGACTAAAAACAGAATTAAACTCTGATTAACCAAATTTAAACTAAAAAATAACCCTAATTATTCTAAAACAAAAATTAACACTAAAACCTAATTAAAATCTAATAAACCCTAATTAATCCTAATTAATTTGTTAAAACGAAAATAAAAAATAAAAATAAAAACCTAATTAAATCTAAAAATCTAAAAAACTATTATTTAATCTAAAAATTATCTTTTTCTAAAAAAAAACATTTAATCTCTATTTTACTTTTAAAATCTATTCTATTAATTTTTTCTTTTAAAAACAATAAACTCTAATAAAATCTAAAAGAACAATACCATCTATTATTTTCTTTTTACTCTTTTAAAAGAAAAATAACTATTTATCTATTAAAACCTAATAAAAGAAAATTAATATCTAAAAATTATTAAAAACTATAATATCTAAAAATTCTTTTAAAATCTATTAATTTCTAAAAAATGAAAAGAAAATTTATTTAAACTCTAAAAAATATTTAAAAACTCTATTAAATCCAGAAAAAACCATTAAATGCACTAAAAATGCAGAAAAATGACAGAAAAATCCTAAAAATGACAGGAAGTCGATTAAATCGAATGAAATCCAATTACGCAACCGTAGCGAAACCTGGGCCCCGAGATGGTCTGAAAACACGGGAGATAAGCACCAATTCTCAACAAACTTTTATTCTGACTGGCTTGTACTGCCTGAAACAGCAGGGGCTTTACTCCCGATAAAAATCAATCTCGATTGATAAAAATGCAATGCATGCCGTATGCGAATGCGAATGCAAAATGCATCAAAACATAAACCAGATAGGGAGCCGGTTGGTCAAATTTTAGGGTGCAACAGCGTTGGCATTTCTTGTTGCTTTTATCTTAGCAGGATTAACCTCAATTCCTTTTTCGCTCACAATAAACCCCAATAGTTTACCGGATCTCACCCCGAAGGTGCACTTGTTAGAATTCAGCCTCAGTCTGAATTTCCTAAGCCTCTTGAACAATTTCAGAAGATTGACCAAATGCTCTTCCTCTGTCTGGGATTTGGCAATCATATCATCAACATAAACCTCGATCTCTTTATGCATCATGTCATGAAAGAGCGTCGTCATAGCACGTTGATATGTTGCCCCAGCGTTCTTCAAACCAAAGGGCATCACTTTGTAGCAAAATGTTCCCCATGGGGTAATGAAGGTTGTTTTCTCCATGTCTTCTGGCGCCATTTTTATCTGATTATAGCCCGAAAAGCCGTCCATGAAGGAGAATACGAAGAATTGAGCAGTGTTATCGACCAGCACATCGATATGAGGAAGCAGAAAGTCGTCCTTTGGGCTCGCCTTATTCAAATCACGATAGTCTACGCACATCCGAACCTTACCGTCTTTCTTTGGTACCGGTACTATATTGGTGACCCATGATGGATAAGTTGTAACAGCAAGGAACCCAACATCCCACTGTTTTTGAACTTCCTCCTTAATCTTCACAGACATATCTGGTTTGGTTCTTCTAAGTTTCTGCTTAACAGGCGAACATTCTTCTCGCAATGGCAGACGATGAATAACTATGTCAGTATCCAATCCTGGCATATCCTCGTACGACCAAGCAAAGATATCAGTGTACTCTTGCAACATCTCAATCAGACCCTACTTGACGTTGCTTTGCAGCGCAACCCCTATCCGGATGTTTCTGGCAACTCCCTCGGATCCCACGTTGATAATCTCAATTTCTTCCTGATGAGGCAGAATGATTCTTTCTTCCTGTTTCAACAGTCGAGTCAGCTCTTCTGGAAAGTCGCTATCCTCAACAATCTCTTCCTCAGCTTGAAATACCGGGTGCTCAAAGTCAAAGCGTGTCATAGGAAGTTCGTGTTCGGTGTCATCTGAAATATGAATCCTACAAAGGAAATGGTTAAATGCTTCAAATGAGTGCAAACAAAGCTCATAACCACATTGCCATTTATTGTTAAAAATAAAAACAGCAAAAACAGGGAGCACAAAATTTACATGAGAAAAACACCTTTATTCAATGATTAAACAGTGCATACACATAAGCAGGTGGCCCTAAAACAAAATCACTATGCCCCGGGTAGGACACAGGATTATACAATAATCAAGAAAACAAATCATTACTGTTTTGTAGTCACTGGGACAATTTCCCGGATGGACCAGTTGCAGAGACTTTGTCCTGGCATGCTAGGCTTGATCCACGCGTCCATATTGCAATCACTATCTCCGTCTTTAGAGTCGGAAACAGCATTTATCATCTCAAAGCAGACTCCCTTTGGAGTAATTACCACCGGTCCTTTGAACTTGGGTGCTTTCTGTGAAGAAGATGCTGATGTTGGGCGATACCCTAGTCCAAACTTGTCCATCTTGACAGGAATTTCCAGCACTTGACCCTAACCCTTGGTCTCACCAGTCTGAACCAACGCTTGAGCGTCTTTGTACAAAGCCACAGCAACCTCTGACACTTTGCTGGGAACATTGGACTTGTCTTTGATTTGCAACCCTTCGAAGGCTTGGCAGGGCGTTTCGTGGATTTCTCCATCCACATCAACGTACTTGAATGATGAGAGATGACTGACCAAGATGTCCTCTTCCCCACAAATAGTAACGATGCCACCACCGGCTTCAAACTTAAGCTTCTGATGTAACATGGACGTCACAGCCCCTGCAGAGTGTATCCATGGACGCCCAAGTAAACAACTATAAGCTGGATGAATATCCATGATATAAAATTCAGTGTCGAATATTTCCAGACCGACCTGCAACGACAACCTTATCGATCCAAACACCGACCTTCTCGTTCCATCAAACGCCCTCACAACCAAGTCACTTGGCGTGCAAATAATTCCCCAGATATCTAACTTCATCATGGCCTTCTTAGGCAATACATTCAGAAATGATCCGGTATCCACAAGAACATGCGACATTACGGTGCCCCGACATTCCACCGATATGTGCAAAGCCATATTATGCTCTCGGCCTCTGGGTGTTAGATCAAAATAAGTGAAACCCAAACTATGTCCAGCATTGACATGCGCCAGTACCCCCTCGAGCTGGTTAACAGAAACCTCCTGAGGTATAAATGACGTGTCCAATATCTTCAACAAAGCGTTTCGATGAGCCTCAGAACAAAGTAACAAAGATAGGATTGAAATTTTTGAGGGTGTCTGTTGTAAGTGCTCAACAATCTTATAATCGCTCTTGCGGATTAGCCTCATGAACTCTTCTACGTCCTTGAGCGACGTGTCTTTCTCTTTCAACTGGGATGGTCCGCTTTCATTCACCTTGGCCTTGCCTTTAGCAATCCTCTCTACTTCAACTTCAGGTGCGGTGAAGATTCTTCCACTACGGGTCATGCCTCCCGTTCCAACAACATTGCCAACTGCCCCTGCCGGCCGACTATTCACCTCAATCTTTTCTCCATTATAGTACGCTTCTAACCCATATGTCCATGGAACAGCTTTTGTACTCTCAAAAGGAACAGGTCCTGCTTTTGTTATTGTGATAGTCGGCCGCTTGGCGGGCGCCGATATCGTAATAGTCTTTCTTGGGATCGTAACAGTCGCAATCTCACCCTGCTTTTCAAACAATACCTCAACAGGCTTCTCAGCAGCAGTCCGATCAAATTGCAAAATCCCCTCATCTATCATAGCTTGGATACCTCTTTTCAAATCAGAGAAACCCTCTGGTTGGGTCCAGCAATCCAGACAGTATTCATCACATCTGGGGAATACACCCCCTTTCAACAATCTGCTTTTAACACAACTTAACGGTGTCTTCAATTCATTCACATCCATAACCAAGTTCAAATTCTCTTCCGTTAGGATATCATTCGGCCCATGATTCGGCATGGGCTATTGTACAATATTGGGCCCCTCCTGACCAAAGTTAATGGCCTTACTATCGAGAAAATCTTGAACCTTATGTTTGAAAGCATGGCAACCTTCAATATCATGTCCGGGCGCCCCAGAATGAAAATCACAATGTTTACCAGCGTCATAACCAAATGGAGGAGTGCCCGTCAACGGGGCCATCGTTCTCTTTTCGACCAAATTCAAACCCAACAGCATTTGAAACAGTTCAGCATAAGTTGAAGGAGGTGCTTCAAATACTCTCTTCGGCCTACCCTCTTGAATTATACGCTGAGCAGGGTGCATTCTCTGTTGTTGCGGCTATTGTTGTCGTTGCTGTTGTTGCTGTTGTTGTTTTTGCTGAGGTATCGGGATAGTGACACTAGCAACTTGCTGTGGCTAATACTAATTCCTACCTCTTCCACGACCTTGACCACCATATACCGCATTGGCGTCGCCTTGTCTCCTTCCATCAAAGGCTTTCCTTGCACCTCAAGCTGAGATGGATTCACCTGCCTGAATCTTCCCAATCTTAATTCCGTTTTCAATTCGTTCTCCCATGAGAATCATGTCGGAGAAACTGCCCATCGAGACATTAAGCAATTTGTCGTAATACATTCTAGAAAATGTTCTGATAAACATATCAATCAACTCTCGTTCAACCAAAGGAGGATGCACCCTAGCCGCATTATCACGCCAACGCTGCGCGTACTCCTTGAAGCTCTCACCATTCTTCTGAGACAAACTCTGCAGCTGAACCCTGTTTGGCGCCAAGTCACTATTATACTGGTAATGTTTAACAAAAGCATCAGCCAATTCTTTCCAGCTTCTAATTTGGGTGGGCTCCAGTCTCATGTACCATTCCAGCGATGGTCCCGATAAACTGTCTTGAAAGAAATGCATAAGCATCTTCTCGTCGTCAGAGTATGCAGACATTCTTCTGTAATAAGAACATACATGAACCCTAGGGCATGTATCCCCCTTATACTTGTCAAATGTTGGAGCTTTGAATTTCAACGGCACCCTCAGCCCAGACACTAGTCCCATGGTAGTCATATCTAACCCAACAAAGTTCTGATTGGCTATCCCTTTGATATGCTCTTCCAGCATTTTGAACCTCCTATCATTATCATTAGGCCTTTCAAATCCCACGCCTTGTCCAGAGAAAGCGTCTTCCTGGCGATCCTCGCCCCAGTTCAGATTCTCATTGCCATATCCCTCGTAACCAGCGTTACGGCCATATCCCTGTTGATTGAAAATAGGACCCCGTCCTCTGTTACCGAATCCTTGGTTGACCCCACCTAGTCCATAACCAGTGTTGAAAGGCATAATCCCAGCACCGTTGTTGTTCATGTTACCAAAGCCAACATCACCGTATCCATACCCTTGATTGTTGTTACCATAGCCATCGTAGCCAAAGCCTTGATTGTTGAAACCAAAATTACCATCACGATTACCATTGCCAAACCCTTGGTTATTGTTCCCAAAACCAGTGTTGTCACCGAACCCTTGATTAGCATCTCCAGCATTGCCAGTATCGTTAACAACATTCCCATCACTATTTTCAACATTTCCATTACCAGTGTTGCCAATACCAGTGTTACCATTACCAGCACCAATGCCAGTATTTCCATTGCCATTGCCATCACCGACACCAACTCCACCACTTGTGGGAACAACCACTGTAGGTATCCCATCCTCCCTGCGAGGAGTTCCAACAGAGTGATAATCAGTATTTCCATTTGCCCGCCCCAGCAGTGGTTGCACCAGAGTCTGGAGATTCTCCTCGCCCTTGACCACAATTTTCATTGCTTGCATGAAAAGTGCCAACTTCTCATGAATTTCCTGCATCTCGACTTGAACTTGATCCATGATTCTCTTGCAGTTGTTCCTGGTAGAATAACGATGCGTTCTCTGGTTGTCAATCCTGAAACCTAGTGAGATGCAGGAAATAAGATACAAGTTCAAAAATACTGGTCATGCAATATGAGTATGCAGATGCAAATGTATAAATATGCTACAGGTTATATTCCCCCCCGATTCTAGTTTCAGAGAGAAGGCCATCACGACAATGGAGTCCCCATCAAGCAAGCAAGGAATCAGAAAATCCTCATACATAAACAAATGCCAAGAGGCAGAGTACAAGAGTAAACCTGAATACAACTGAAGAGACCTCGGCCAACAAGCCTGGCGATGGTCAAAATACAAGTACAGATAACAAAAGCAAGGCAAAGATAAATCAGGCCAAATGGCGTGCTCTGACATCTTCCAATATCCTCAATGTCTCCGAATGGCCTAGTCTGGAGATCAGCTCCTGTATCAGTAATGCATGTCGCTCGGCCGTGGATCTCAGCTTTTTGGCATCGTCCTTGCAGGTTCCTTCGCCAAAACACCCGTCGAGTCTGCATCTCTTGGAGTCGGCCTTTGATTCACAACCTCTCAATTCCTTTCCGAGGTCACTTACTCTAAGCTCAACAACGCTCCTAAGTGATGTCTCTTCAGCAATCCTTGTATCCTGGGCTCTAATCTGCGCCTCTAGCGTGGCAATCTGTAGCTTCAGCTCATTTTCACGCTCCTTCCGCTTGGTAAGCATGGTATTCCACAATGTTTCCCACTTGCCGAGTCGGGAATAAGCTTTGTTTAAGAGTTCCTTCTTGGAAGCAAGCACCTTGCTAACACCGTTCAAGGCTACTCCCACTTTCTCTCTCTTGTTGGTCTCTTCAGTCAACTCTGAACCCATCCTATTAATCAACTCAGTCTATTCCTTCACAGTGAAGGTAGCTTTATTCTTCTCATGACGCAACTAGAAGATCTCTTTCTCTAACTCATCATTGGATTTCTTCAATTCTTCGTTTTCATCCAACAATTTGTTATACTTCTCAATCTCTACCGAAGTAGGTACCTCAATCACTGGATGATACAGAGGTTCCACAACAGGATATGGCATCAAGGAAATCCTAGCTCTCTCGTGGATCCAAGCCAAATAAGGATCATAAGCCTTGTTGTTGCTCTTACCAAGCAAAGCTTTCCCTCTCCTATGGATGTTAGCCCATGCATGTCTCAACCTGATCAAAACAGCCTCGTCTAATAAGCCCGTGAGATACAGAAATTCCTGTATCTCAACCTCAATAGGAGCATCTCTCAAGGCATAACCAAACTGTCTCACCAGCAGATAAGGGTTATAGTTGATACATCCTTTCCGTCCAATCAAAGGGACATTCGGAAAGCCACTGCAACTATATACAATATCAGTGCCAAGCATGCTCCGATCAAACCACATGATGTTCTCAGCAGACAGCCCCATCAACCGGGAAGACCAATCCAAAGTATCAACAACATCAACAAAAGGTCCTATCTTCGGAAGATGCCCCTGGAACCACCTGTACAAGAGCGGAAGACAGCAAGAAAAATTCTTGCCGCGACGTTTCTCATTCTTATAGTGAATATAATGATAAACATCGCCCAAGAGAGTAGGAACTGGATTCTTCGAGGCAAGAATCAAAAAGGCATCTGAGTCAACAAAATCTGGCACATTGGGAAACAAGACAATCCCATAGATGCATACAGCTAGAATGGCATTAAAGACAACCCAACATCCACTCTTCGCGCTCTGTGTAGCCTTCTCAACCAGGACAGACAGGTGAAAACCATAAGCTCCGTTCAGCTTGACCAAACCTCCAGGGAACTCAGAAGCATCCAAACTAACAATCTCAGCAAGTGTAGCCAACTCAGGCTTAGTATCAACATGTATAAAGGGCATTTGGTCTAACACAGGAACTCCCAACATAGCAGAATACTCCTCTAAAGTGGGTTCCAGAATATAGTCATGGAGCAGGAAGCATCTCAGCTGAGGCTCATAAAACTGCATCAAAGTATACACCCCAGTCGTCTCAAATGCTGAAGGTCTGTACAACAAACTAAGCAATCTCCCATAAGATACTCTGAACTCAACCCTCACTCTCTCATCTGCTAGAGCAACTAATCCCAACAAGGAACTGATATCTGGCGAATGCAACCGGTAAGCAACTGTCCTCTTCATGGACTCCATGTCTGGCTAGAAGATACACTAGAATCAGAGGGGAATGATCACACCTGCAACATAAATACACGTTAATGAAATGCAAACATGAAAATGCACATGCATATGCAAACAGGAGATCAAGTGCAATGCTGATGAACTGTGCTGCTCTGTACTGAAGCCTGAGAACCATCAAATCTTCGCCTCAAACCAAACCAACCACTCAAAAGAACCTTGTAACCACATCTCACTGACAGAGATAACCCAGGTGCTCTGAGGTCAAAGGTTTCCTGCAAACAGACCTACCTACCCCTCACAGGTATGTACTTAACTCGCAGACGAGGTACGACATCCTATGCGGGTTCAACGTCACAGACTTTCAAGAGAGATGATACGATACCCAGAAGGTGTGGCATCATCATCCCTTGAAGCGGCCTCACTTAGCTAAATCCCAAATGATAGGTCCCCAGAGTCGACAATCCTCGGGTCATACAACTTGTCGAGCCCTAAGGGCCAGGCAAGAAGCATCAAAGAGAATCTCGTCCGAGCGCGGATTTCGCGGCTAGCTGGTGCAAGCTAAGCAAGCAGGCTAACCACTACTCTCTACTTCTAAGTCTATGTGCAAACTCAAGCCCAGGTCCAGCTTATCTCTCAATCTAACCCTCTTCCCAGCACAACAACAATAATATAATACTGAAAGTAAAGGCAGAAAGGTAAATACATACAACACCCCCAGACGGCAAAACAAGCGCCAGGATTGACTCGCATAGGGAACCAGAGTCCCCAGCAGAGTCGCCAACTGTTGCTACTGCGAAAATCGGCGCCGGCTATGACAGAAGAGTCGCCACCGTGCGTTATTTATCCCACAAGAGGGAAAGGAAACGCTCAGAGAAAACCTAACGCAAAGAGGGAAAGGAATGGTCATCGCAACCAAATCTTGGATTCGGGAGTCGGTTACGCAAGGGGAAGGTATTAGCACCCCTCACGTCTGTCGTACTCGACGGGATCCACGCTTGTTTTCTATCTAAGGGTGTGTTATTCTATCTACTCTACAGGTATGGGTTTAAAAAAATAAAATGACTCAGCAAAGTATCACACTTTATGCCTACGTATTCCCGTCTGGAACGAGAAATCAGAGTCAACGTAGTTCGCCTAACTACGGGAAAGGAGGGGGAGGTTGCTCGCCGAGATATCGCATATCGTGCCTACATACTTTCATACGGCATGAAAGATCAGAGCAAACGTAGTTCGGGCTACGGAAGACACAAGCTTGTCTGACAGTTTTTTTATCTCCTTAAGAAAAGGGTTTCCTGGTTAAGGGTCCAAGAGGACAAAACAGAGTTTGAATGTTTGTTAGAGTTTTTTACGAAAGAAACTGTTTTTTAGTCTGTTTGCAACTTGTACTGCACTAAAGACTTGTGATTTGAGAGTGACTACGTCGCATGTCACCCTAAGGGTACCATACTAAGCAGTCAGATTACTAAAAAGTGACCCTCCAGCAACCTTTTCTCAAATAGCTTAAGGCTCGTAGCGTACAGTGCGCGTTATCCTTATTACTGTGTTTTTGAATTGTTTTGAGATGAGAAGAGAAAGACGCTCTAAAAAGCCTATGGTTGAAAGGGAATCTACCTACAGTTATCATGCATGGTTTACAAACCTAATGTCTATCATAACTTCCTCTTGCACAGAGGAAATCAGAGATCCTAGGGGAAAACAGCACAAGAAAGCAAGCAATTACAGTAAACAGTAAACAAATAAGCATGCAACAGTATAAGAGAGGCAAGGGAGAAAACAATAGGCAAGAGGAGACAAGATCCACCTCAAACCTAGCGGTAATCAACACAAGCAAACAGACAATACAGAGAAAAACAAAAGACTCAGGGGAGGCAGCCCAGGCAACAGTACCAAACTCCCACAGCAAACAGCAACAACAACAACTCTAAACAGCAAAGTTGAATGGACAGCAAAGTTGGCAGTAAGGCCTCATCTTCAAGCAAACTTCTACCTTCAATCTTCAAGCTCCCACAAGCACACTCCAAGAGGAGGATTAATCATCAAGATCAATTTATAATGTTAAGAAACTTAATGACAACCAAAGGAAATCACTTAGAACTCAACATTGCAACTGAAAGGTATCCTCAAACTTCTATTCACTTGGGCATACCACTCATCCCTCCTAAGGAGAGATGGAGCTTCCCAAGAAGGACTTTGTGTCATTGGATAGAATGGAGGCAAACAATGCACTCCATGTTTGAAGAAAGAATCAAAACTAGGTCTAAGGCACTTCCTAAAACCCTAATTCTCTGAACTCCTAAACAAAAGCTCCACAAGAGGAAAAGAAATCAACTCCAAGATCCAATCCTTCATCCCAAGCATCTTCAATGAATCCAGAAGCTCCAACAAAAAGAACTCAAGCTCAAACCAACTCCAAGGCAGCCAACCAAGCCAAACAAAACAAAGCACTCAAGAGAGGAATCCATAAACACAAGCCATTTGCAAAATACAAATAAAATAGACAATTAAGTTGCAAAAATCTAATAAAATTCCTATGGGAACATGAATGTTTGAACAACCTAATGTAAAAATATTGAAGCCTAAATCAACTTCTAAGTTATCTAAACAATTCCTACATTGAGATAGGTCAAGGTGATCCACATGTTTGGGAGGGTCCTAATCTCAATACCTAAAACAGATTCTAATATTATTCTAAAACTCCAAGAAAAATTCTAAGGGAACATGCATGTCTACCCTAGCACATATTAATAAATCAAAGCCAAACTATAAACCAAATGAGAGAACTAAATTCAACAAAACAGATAGCCAAATATGCAAAAATAAAGAATAAAATGAGAAAAATCACATTAAATTGAAAAATGCATGAAATGGTACTTTGTTAATCTCAGAAAATCACAAATTCCATAAGGATCATGAGGATATTTTTAAAATAATTTTGCGATCAAAATTGGAATTTATATGATTTTTAGAATAACAAAGCAATTAAAATAAAGAAAATGAAATGAAAAATAAATTAAAACCAAGAAAATAACACAGCCTTTGGATCAGCAAGCCAGTCAACGAGTCAATGCACATCCAGCGCTCCTCATGATGCCACGCAATTTAATGAAACGACAGTGTTTTGGATTAAAACTCTCCAGTCTCAGATTAAAACACAGGCGTTGGATCTGATCTGAAGTCAATGGTCAAGGCCAGATCCTGTGGTCCAAACATCATCTTCTCCAAGTCTCAGGCAGGCCAGGTGGAGATCAGGGATGGTGGTTGGTGGTGGCCGGAGAAGACTCCAATCGTCTTCTCCGGCGAAGGTCCAGGTTCAGGCAACCAAAAATGACAAACAAAATACCAAATCCACTCAGTTTTTCACGTACATTCCAAATCCATCATCAAAATCATCCAATTCTCAACACATAATCAAACACGAAGCAAAGTTCAGAAATAACATCTTCAACAACTTTCATTAAACTCAAAATTAATGATATAGATCTCTTCATCTCGTTGTGTACATCAACCTGATCTAAACATTTAACATTGAAACCTTATGAATCAAGAGATTCAAGTCCAAACAGATCAGCTATGTCATCTTCAATCATCACCAATTGAGTTCAAATCAAGCCTAAAACGATCTATGTCATGTCTAGATCCTAACCACAAGTTCAAATCTAACTGAATCATGCTAAATCATGCTGAATTTTAAGAAATGCAAACCTGGTATAGATCTTGCAACAGAGGTATCTAGAGCTCGTGGCTTGCTTCCAAATGCTCCAGATAGCTTCAATGATCCACAAGGAAGAGATTGCACACCTTAATTTGGCTTGAATTGGCTCCAAACTCAGAATCCGATTTCAAGTTGCAGTTGAGAAAATTTTCTTGCTCTTTCTTGCTCTGGCGTGAAATGAAGCTCAAAAATTGATCTGAACTCACTCTAATGAATATATAGAAGAGTTTCATGGGCCTTTGCAATGTGTTTGAAGCCCAAATCTGTGTATCCATTTTTCTGATTTTTCCTTGCAAGTTCATACACCAGTCGTGCTTTGCAAGCTTTGCAGTGATTCTAGAAAGTTCTAACACCTTGCGCATGTCATTTAGAATGAGTTTGGATGGAGAAATTGGCCTGAATTGCCTTGTGCATTGATTTTGCATATGTAACTTACAAGTGAAGTAACCATATGTTATCTCTCAAAACTTGAACAAAACTCCAAATTCTGGTATTGCCAATGATCTTAGAATGAAATTTCCAATCAAAAAATGCACTTACTTGCTTGGTTTTGGTTTTGTAACACAAAATTCCATTTTTCCCTCCTTTTCATATTTGAAAATTCTTCATTTTCAAGCCACTTCAAATGTCTTTTTGATATGAGCCAAAAAAACTACCATGACCACTTGGTTGCACTCAAAACATCATTCCAAGCAACGTTCATGTTAGGAAATTTTCCATTTGAAGCTTGCAAGTTGGAGATTTTGGCCTATGCTTGAGAATGACCTATAATCTCATTTCCCCAAAATACCCCTTCCTTGTAAACCTCATAACTTGAGCTCTACAAATCATATGGATAACTTCTAGTACAATTTAGAAAGCTAAGATCATGAGGAACAACTTTTATGTTGGCCAAAAGTTCATGTGAAACCTCTTTCTAGGTCAAAAATTGCTTGGAAGTCAAGTGACTTTCACAGATAAATTTCACATTCATCTGGTGACCTGTAACTTGTCTGGACCATAACTTGAGTTCTACAAATCCAATGGAGGACTTCTAATACTAAAATTAAATTTAATGAGATGCTCTACAAGTTTCATGTTGGGCAAAGATCCATTTGAAACTTGTATCTTGACTTATGTGGCTTTGAAGTTAGGCACTAAACAGGGTAATTTGCATTGAAACCCTAATTTAGCAACTTCCCACATTCTTGATTCTTCTTGATTTGATCTTGGCACAACACCACAAATGTCTTATCACATCCTTCCATGAACTCCATCACCTCAAAGTAGGCTTGAATGCTTTTCAATTGCATAATTGACCTAGGGTTGACCTAGATGAAACCCTAATTGCTTGCACCTCAACTGTGGCCCTTGCACTTGAATCAATGACTTGATTTAGCTCCAACGTGGCTCTCTAGGAACTCCATGAGCTTTATACACATCTCATATTCACACCTCATGCTTCACATCCCATTAATGGTCTTCAACTGATCAAGATCTCCCACCACCTCCTGATGACTTGGATGACTTCTCAAGCTTGGGTAAGATTGCTTGCTAGGCTTCTCTTGATAATAATCACACTTGATCTCCTATTGGATGAATGATATGCCATGATATGCAAATGATAGAACTATGCAAATGATAATACAATGAGACATAAACCAGGTAAAAGATGTTGAGCAAATTTTGGGGTGCAACAATAAGTTGTTTGGTTGTTTTAGCCAAAATTTGCCAAAGGGGGAGATTGTTGGTTCCATGATTCTATGACTGACCATGGTTCTATGATTGGCTAAATTTTGGTAAAACATGATCCTGCACTGATGTCATTGCCAATGTCATAACATCCACATCTATTGTTATGACAGTACTGTTGTCATGGTGTTTTTCAGGATGTCATTACCAATGTCATGACATCACGGTATGGTACAGCAGGAGCTAATGACAGAACTGTTGTCATGTGGTTTAATCAGGATGTCATTACCAATGTCATGACATCGCTGTCTGGTACAGCAGGAGCTACTGTTTTATATCACTTGACAAAATTGCTTTGGATATACCTCATCAGTATGTGCAGGCCAAAGAGAATTATTAGGAACAAAGTGCAGATTTAATTGGTGTTCATAAGAAGGATCTTTGATACTTTTTAGGAAACTATAATATGCTTGTTTCTACTGTTGTGAAGAAGATTCTGCAGGAGTGTTCAGCAGGGTGAGTTTGGTCAGCTAAGAACAAAGTGTGTTGGATGTCATGCTGGATGTTATGACTTCAAGAGTATGACATCAGGGCGCGTGCTTAGGTTTACTGTTACATTGCAAGAGGAAACTCAGACTATACTTCAGGAAACCTGTTATGACTCCTTAGTTATCTCAGGCGAGATTCTAGTCAGGGCTGGGCATAACATGAAGCAGCAGTGACCGAATTTGACAGCACCTTGAATTTTGGAAATTAGTTTTAATTTGGTAAACCTAATGTTTTTTACTTTTGACCAGCCCAAGCCCAGTCTGCATTACTATTTAAGGAGGAGCAGAAGCTATGGAAATCAAGCACTCACAACAAGAAAAACTTGAGTGTAAAATTAAGGTTTAGGGTTTGAGAGTCCCTTGTGTGTGACTTTGTAAGTCATCCTTTGTATCTCTTGATACATTGTGATAGACATATGTGTGAGTGAAGAAGTTATGTTCTTCACGTGTGTTTAGTGTCTTAGGATGCTTGTGAGCCAAGCAATCATCTGCTGTATGATTGCATTGGACTAGTGTGTATGAACTGTTGTGTTCATTGTGTCACTCAAAGCTGTTAAGCAAGAGTGTGTGTCTCTTTATCGAAGCTGCAAAGCAAGATCAAGGTGTGTTTGAAGTGTGTCTTCATATCTCCACTATAATTGTGAATTGGTTTATATCACTGCGGTGATTGAGGGGGAGTGAGTGAGTATACTCAGGTCTAGTGGTCTCTAGGTTGAAGTGTCATTGGATAGGTCTTAAGTGAAGAGTGTAAACAGGTTGTTTGACTCTGAATTAATTCTACTAATAGTGAATTTCCTCCCTGACTTGGTATCCCCCAGATGTAGGTTAGGTTGCACCAAACCGGGTAAACAATTCATTATGTTATTTATCTTTCAGCATTTACAATTCTGCACAATTTAAATGGTTAGATAAATAGTTTGTTTGTCTGCTGATGTCACAACAGACGCCATGACATTGGTCATGACATTGGTAAAATTTAAAGTAATTTAAATTGGTCATGGTCTGCCCTCATCCTTGTTGAGCAGAGATCAATGTTCTTGGGACATATGAGATCTGCATACCAGAATTTCATATTCCTATAAGGAGGTGCCAGAATTGGAGGATGGACAAGGTAATCATTAATCTTATCTAAAGCCTTTTGCTGCATTTTCCCTCATTAAAACCTTTCCTTCTTGAGTCGAAGTAGAGGTGAGAAGGGTTGAGTCTTGCCACTTAAGTTTGAGATGAACCTCCTTAGGAAGTTGATCTTTCCTAGCAGCGACTGCAGTTCTTTCTTTGTTGATGGTGCTTTCGCCTCCATGATGGCCTTGGTCTTGTTTTGGTTAATTTTGATTCCTTTCTTGTGGATAATAAAGCCTAGAAAATTCCCAGCATGTACACAAAAATCACACTTAAGAGGATTCATCTTTAGACCATGTTTCCTCATTCTTTCGAATGATTCTCAACATGGTATATATGACTTCCGCTGAAACAGACCTAACCACAATGTAATCAATATAAATTTGCATGAAAGTTTCAATAAAGTCATAAAATATAGAGTTCATTACTCTTTGATAAGTTTCCCCCAGCATTTTTTAGGCCAAAAGGCATGACCACCCATTCGTAGGTGCCTAAGGCTACGTACGGGACATTGAAATGCCGCCTTTGGCACATCTTCTTCAGCAATGAAGATCTGGTTATATCCATAATACTCGTCGAGCATACTAAGATACTCATGTCCTGCAGCAGAGTCGAATAACATCTCTGCTACGGGCACTGGATACTCATCTTTTGAGGTTGTAGCATTCTGATCTCTGAAGTCAATGTAAACCCTCAAAGTGTCATTTTTCTTAATGATTGGTACAATGTTAGCAATCCATTCGACATACCTAGTCGTACAGATGAATTTTCATCTGAGAAGCCTTTCAGCCTCTTCCTTGATCTCCGACTTAGAATCTGCTTGATTGGCTTCTTCCCAGGCTTTATAGGCGACTTCGGTTCGACCAGATCTCTACTTAAACCAGGCATCTCGTTGTAATCCCAAGCGAAGCAGTCCATGAACTCCTTCAATAGTTGGATTACTTTGACCCTGAGTTGTGGGATTATGTTGGCGCTAATGTACGTTGGCCTTTTCACTGCCTCTTCTCCCAAGTCGATCTCTTCTAGAGGATCTTGCACTAGCATCTTTATGTTGTTTGCCAGCGGATCCTTTTTGAAACCCAAAGGCTCTTCATCGTAGATGGTGTCAAGCCTCTGGCCTTGCACTTCATATCGATCCTTATCAGGTGGTTTTGGATCGATGTCCTTACCAGGACCTTCCAAGTGCTCTTCATTATTTTTGGCTTCGACAACCATGTACTTAGCTTCAGCCTCTAGGGCCGCTTTTAATTTTTTTTCAGCTATGTAAGCTAAAATACTTTCCAATGTTTTTGACTCAGTCATCGTCACCAAATTCACTTCCCCAACTTGATGGTTGGATTCCTTCCGTTCTAAATCTGAAATCTTCCTCACCTACTACCTTCCCATCTGTTGCGGTGAGAATTAGATGTCAAGATATTGATTAACTTGAATCTTAATTCATTGAAATTCACCACCGAGCTTAGATTTATCCAAAGTAAAGGTTAAAGAAAGAAAACCTTTTGCGCGATGTAACAACAACGCTAAAGATTTGGGGATCGGGGGTTGGTTATGCATAGGATAAGTATTTCACATCCTAGACATCTGTAGTACTCTACAGGAACCTTTTGTGTATATGTATGCCAAGTTATCTAAGTTGTTTGCTTGGGTTATCAGAATCAAGGTTAGGGTAAGGTTTAGGTAAAGACCTAAAGATATTTTTAAGCTTGCTCGCAAAGATATCGCATATTGTGCCTACGTATCCTGATAGGAAGGAATCAAAGCAACCGTAGTTCTCCTCACTAAGTTTGAGGAGTACTTGACTATGGTCAAGACTCCAAGGGGGAGCAAACATAACAATGTTTGTATAACAAAACTCTCTTGATATAAGTTTAACACTCAAGGGAATTGGCTTTGACAAAAGCCAAAAGGGGAGTAAGCAGTCATGACAATGATCCTTACATAGAGTTAACAAACTCTATCTTAAAGTTCTAATTGAAGGATACTCCTAACAAGGGATAGGTATTTTAGACTTAAAGCAAAGTCTAATGGATATAGGTTCTAACTTAACTAAGCTAAAGGACCTAATGACTTAACCATGTCACAGGGATGGGTAAAAAGATCTATTTATGACTGTGAAGTCAATAGAGAGACTTTCCTTTGGAATAAGGGAAAAACAAGGCAACTGGATGAAAACTAACAATTTCCATCACTTGGGGAGAACTTTTCAAAGTTAAAGCACATATAAGAATTCATTCAAACATGATGAAGCTGTAAAGAGTCATGGTAGCAACCAAGAAAGATTAGGGCAAACATGTAACAACATGAAACAAAAATGATAACAAAACAACTTGATAGGAACTCATAAGTTCCATCCCATATGAATCAATCTTGACAAAGATAAGTAGAGTTAATATATGATCAATTTGAAATACAACAAGCATGGTAACAACCAAGGTTTTTCACTTAACATAACAATGTTCCGAAATCAGGAAGGTAACAAACCAATTAAGAACAAGCATGAATCAAGTGTAACAACAACAAGTTCATCAGTGGTAAACAAACAAAACTTAACCATACATGTTACAACTTTAAACATGGCATATGAATCCAACAAAGATAAACATAACAACATTTAATCATTTTCAAGGCATATTGATGACAATCAAACATGGATAAGCAAGAAGAGTGACAACAGTTCAAGCATGGGTTCAAACTTCACATAAGGAAGGTAAACAAGATTCATAGTATCTTTCAAGGCAAGAATCAATCCTAAACATTTTATGGTTCTAACAAGACACATAAACAAGTAAGATGAGGTTAAGGAAGCATGTTCAAGAGGTTACAACATCAAGAAACATACATGGATTCACAAAGAAGTTCCAAGTCATACATTCACATTCATGGATTTACAAAGGCAAGAATCAAACCCTAAACATGCTATGGTTCTAAAAAGACACATAAACAAGTAATATTAATTTAAAGGAACATGTTCAAGAGGTTACAACATCAAGAAACATATCACAGATCAACAAAAAGTTTCAAGGCATGGCTTTATATTCACACATTCACAAAGGCAAGAGTAAGCATGGTAAAGCAAAGAACCAATTTTTTTCAAACATAAAAACATGTTAAACATCTAAAAGTGATTCATACAAGATCAAAAATACAAGAAACATCATGTACTAAGTCAAAGAAACTCATGAAAACATGTAAAAACCCTAAAAAAGGACATGTCTTTCAAGTGGACCAAAGTGTTTCAAAAATGACAATTCTTGAATTCTTTCTTCATGTATTGAAAGTAGACATATCAAAAATAATTTTTCAAAAAGAAATGCCTCAAAATGATAAAAGTCAAAGAAGTTATGCACTTTGGAAAATTTGGTTCAAAACTAGGGCAAGGTAAGGCAAAAACAAGGCAACTTGAACCTAGTCTAGGTAGATTTGCAAAAGCAACCATAACTTGCTCAAAACTTAATGAAATTGAGTGAAACAAAAAATAAAATTGTGTATTTTTTCAAAAGGAACTCAATGGTGGTGGTAGTTTTCAAAGATCATGCATCATTTGGAAAATTCGAAGATATGATTGAAAATAGCAAGTTATGTGCAAGAACATGTGGACAATCATATATACATGATTAAAGCAACAAATGAGATGTTTCCTGGTGAAGGTGAGTGTTTGAACAACTTCAAAACTTCATTTTTGATGTGTTTGAAGTGTTGGTGGAGGTCTTTGATGGCTGGAAAAGGTTTTGAAAGGGTTTATGCAAAGGCAATTTTTTGGTGCACAAGGGAGCGAGTTGAATGCTTGCAAGAAGGTTTTGATCTGAGTGTTGTACCCCAATATTTGCCCAACCTTTTTCTTTACTTGGTTTATGTTTCATTTCATCTTCTAGCATTTTTGCATTTGCATATCATTGCTCATTTGCAGGGGATCAAGAGAGGTGTGCATAAACAGAAAGGATTACCAAGGGTTTTGAGCCAGGGCAAGAGGTTGTATTCAAGCATGAGTGTTCATCAAGTCATCAAGAAGTGGTCAAAGCTCTCTGAGAAAGTGGATGGATAGTTGTGGTTTGTCTCCTATCTAGGAGGCCAGATGAAGATCATCAGAGGATCATGAGTCCATGGTTATGGATGGGAGATGTTGTGGAAGATTATTAAATGCTTTGAGAGCCATTGTGGAGTTCATCCAAGTGATTATATCATGTACAAAAGGTTGCAGTCAGAGGATTGCACACCTAGGGTTTCATCTGCCTAGTGCAAGGTCAACTGGAGATTTGAAGAGGCTTAAGACTCAGTTCTAAGTTATTGTGATCATGGAAAGTTGTGTTGAACCATCTAAGATGTCACTTCAAGGTCAATTTAAGAAGAATCAAGAGTGTGAGAAGTTACTAAGTTAGGGTTTCAGAGGTTTGTCAGTGTAAAATCCCCTATTTAGTGCGCAACTTCAAGACCACATATCTCAAGATACAAGTTTCATTTCACTTTGATGCAAACATGAAACTTGTAGAGCATATTCTTAGATTTATTTTGAGTACTAGAAATCATCCATATGATCTCTAGAACTCAAGTTATGATGTTGACAAGTTATGGGTCCTCAAATGAATGTGTTTCCAGTCAACAAAAGTCAACCAGCTTCTAAGGCATTTTTGACCTAGATCTATGTTTCATCTCACTTTAACCCATACATGAAAGTTGTTCCTCATGATATTAGCTTTCCAAAAAGTCCTAGAGGTCCTTCATATGATTTGTAGAGCTCAAGTTATGAAGCTTGCAAGGCAGGGGTATTTTGGGAAAGTAAGATTATAGGTCCTTTTCATTATAGGTCTTGTTCATCCACTTGTGCACTTCAAATGAAACTTTTCCCAACATGAAAGTTGATTCAAATGATCCCAATTTCATCTTAGAACACTTATTTGTCATGGATTTGGCTAGGGTTTGGAGATTGGTGAAGGAAATTTCATGAAAAAGTCTTTAAAAGGGGAAATTCAATTAATTTGATTTTTGAACTTTTACAAGGCATGTTTGTGCATGTTTTGAGTCACAAGAACATAACAAACAAGATGCAAAATTTAGATTTGAGTTTTGAAGCCATTTTCACGTGCAAATGTATGGTTACTTCAAGTGTAAGTCACACATCCAATTTCAACCATTAGATTAGTTCAAGGATTAAATCTCATCCACATGATCAAACCAAAGTCCCAGCAGTGAATTTGAATAAAAAACAAGGAGAATTGAGGTTGTTTCACGTGTGCATGGAGCTTGGAAACTCAAATTGGGCATTTCATAAATTCACTCAAATCAGCCACAATTGGGCCTCCAAACCATTCCATATCCAAAATATAAAAGGTTCAGATCAATTTTGAGCAAGGGTAGAGTCATTTTCATGGAGAAAAAGCTTAGGAGCAGTTTCAAAACTCAAGAGCAAATTCAAAATTAGAATATAAGATTGGAGCAAATTTAAAGCAGATTGAAGTGATCAACACCTTCCTCGAGCTTCCTTGAGTGATTCTGCATCATTTGGTTTAAGCTTAATAGTCTTAGAAGCTCCAACGGAGAGACTCTGTTAGGTAAGCTTCTATCTCAAATTTCACTCTCGATACACATTGATTTATTGCCATTGCTGTGGATTCTGAAGCCCTACATTTGGTAGGCAAATTCTGGACAATTATTTGTGAAGTTTGATGTCTTTTCAGTTTTGAGCATGAATTTTGTTTGCTTCGATTTGCCTTATTCTTGCATGATAAATGAATTCTGAACCTAGATTTGGATTGTGCTTGACTTCCTCTTGAATTTGGTATAAAATTGCGCATGATTTGATGAGGTTTTGAATCCTTAGTGTCGGAGTGTTGGTTGGAGAAGATGACCGGAACAGTGGTTCCGGCATATGGTTTGATCTCCGTTTTACCTAGGTGTCACTCCACGTGTGTGTTTTGTAGAAGCAAGCTTCATCTCAAAGTTTTGATGACGTCAACATCAAGATCAAGGATATTTCATCTGTGCAAAAAGGCAAACACTTTCAAAAGACCAAGATCAAGTGGAATGGAAGTGATCAACATTCAAAGCTTCATGAACATTTGACTGATCAACTTTCAAGTTTTGGACACAAGTTATGGTATATCAAAATCCATTAATTTAATTGATATACAAGTGGTCAACATCTTTATCATTTGATCACATTGCATAAGCATATTTTTTAAACTATTAGAATTGGTATAACACTATTTTTTATAAGTATTTTTTTGAAAAATAGCAGTGTTAACCGATTAACCATATAGGTTAACCGGTTAACCATTTCAAATTTTGAATATTCTGGTATAACGTTCAAGTGTTAACCGATTAACCATATAGGTTAACCGATTAACACTGAACGTATTTTGAAAAATGGCCTTGTTTCAAGTTCAAAAATGTTTTAAAAATTATACCAGTTCATATTTTGAATTATACTCAAATATACCTGTTGGAAAAGGTGTGTTTACACATATAAATTCTGAGTTTTTCTAATTGGAAAAACATCCTCCAATAATGATTTTCAAAATATTCTTTGAATCAAATTCACCACTTTCAAATACTTTTCAAATCTTTTCAAAAGTGTTCATATTGATCATATCTTTCATATGCATAGCATTGAACACTTGTGTTGAAATTAAAAGAGTGAATTTTGATCAGAAGGAGAAAGATCAATCTCAGCATTGATATTACC
Source organism: Lathyrus sativus (assembly GCA_963859935.3). Lineage (NCBI taxonomy): Eukaryota > Viridiplantae > Streptophyta > Magnoliopsida > Fabales > Fabaceae > Lathyrus > Lathyrus sativus. The sequence continues at coordinate 350,575,073 of OZ012740.1, read as the reverse complement.
ATTATTACTCTCAAATCAAAGTATTCAGATTACTTGTATTTTGACTTGTGATCCAGGATTGTTGGACACAAGGGTGAGTGTTTACAAGAGGATTGTTCTTGTACACTTGTTGTTTTTTATTGTTTGATAGTAGGCCTCACCGGTTAATGGTGTGATAGGTTATACTTTATTAAACAATAGTGAAAACTCTCTTTCGTGTTGAAAGGGGAGTGGAGTACTCTCGGATTGTGAGGGGAACCACTATAAATCTTGGTGTCCACTTTCTTTTACTTTCTACTGCATTCATCACCAAGAACCTAACCAGTAAAATTTCAAGAATACCGAAAAACCGGAAAAAGTCCCTAAAAACCTAATTCACCCCCCCCCCCCTCTTAGGCATACTCTGTACTTACAATTGGCATCAGAGCAGGTTAAGGTAACCTGTTCCTATCGATCCTAATGGCTTCCGCTAGTACTAACCCAGTTTTCAAAGATGGTGGAAGCAGTAACAAGCCACCACTCTTTTCTGGAGAATACTTCGATTTTTGGAAAATCCGTATGAAGGCACTTCTTGAGGCTCAAGGAGATGGTATATGGGAAACCGTAGAAACTGGTCCACATGTTCCTACAAGTGTGGTAAATGGTGTAGGCACTCCAAAGATAAAATCCTCATATGATGAAGATGACAAGAAGAGAATTTTGAATGAGAAGAAAGCAATCAACATACTTCAAAGCGCTCTCAGTATGGACGAATTCTTCCGTATATCACAGTGTAAATCAGCAAAGGAAATTTGGGACACCCTGGTAGAAATGCATGAAGGGACAACCGAAGTAAAAAGATCAAGACTTAATACTTTAAGTCAAGAATATGAAATGTTCCGTATGCAGCCTGGTGAATCCATTGTTGCCTTACAAAAGAGATTCGTTCATCTAACTAATCATCTGATTGCCCTCGGGAAGACCTTCACCAATGATGATCTCAACTTGAATGTCCTAAGATCCTTAACAAGAGAATGGCAACCAAAGGTGACCGCTATTTCGGAAAAGAAGAGTCTTTCAACAATGACATCCGCTTCCTTATTTGGCAAACTTCAAGAGCATGAACTAGAACTTGGAAGGCTTGAGAAGCATGAAAGTCAAGACAAGAATTCCAAAGGAATTGCCTTGAAGATTGACACAAGGGATGACAAAAATGACGAATCTTCCGAAGACGAAAATTTTATGCTTCTAGTAAAGAAGCTGGGTAAGTTTTTTAATAATAATAAAATTTCCTCTTTTTCTAAAAAGAATAGACATTTCAGGAAAAAGGAGGCACCCACATCAAACCAAGAAATTACATGTTACGAATGTGGGAAACAAGGTCACTAAAGCCAGATTGCCCGAAACTCGCAAATAAAGGAAAATTCAAAGGCAAGAAGGATTTCAGAACAAAGAAGGCATATGTCGCATGGGACGACAACGAAGTAAGTTCATCATCGGAATCGGAAAACGATGAATGTGCAAATATGGCGTTAATGGCCTCTCACCACTCCGATGAAGAAAATGAGGTTAGTAGTAATTTTTCTGTTTATGATAATGATGCACAAGAAATTATTGACGAACTTCTAAAAGAGTGCAAGACTTTGTATAAAAACATCTCATCACAAAAGAAAAGAATCTCATCTTTAGAAGAATAAAACTCTGTTTTTATGAAAAATATTAAAGATGAAAAACAGAAACTGATGGATGAAAAACAAAGTCTTGTATGTAAGAAGTGTGAGTCTTTATCTTTCCAAATTGTTCAACTCAAAAGAGTTTTAGAAAGATACGAAAAAGGTCAAATTGGCTTGGAAGAAATTCTAAAACATCAAAGATATCCTAATGATAAAAGTGGATTAGGATATTCTAAAATTTGAAAACCAAGCACCAATAAGACCGTTTTCGTAAGAGCAAGTGAACAAATTGTTAAAGAAAAGGCCAACACTTCTAAAATTCAGCATCAAAATCATAAAAAGAAAAGCATTGCAAAGAAAAAGAATTATGTTCCTAGATATAGAAGTCATTTTCAACCTACATGTTCTTATTGTGGAATTAAAGACCATACACTTAATGCTTGCTATGTGCGCAATATTGGTGTTGCTAAGGGGCATTATGTGTGGGTTGAAAAAGGTACTAACTATCAAGGACCCAAAGCAATTTGGGTACCTAACACTACCTGATTTTGTGTTGTAGGTATGCTTGAAGACAACCACTAATCAATGGTATCTTGATAGCGGTTGCTCGAAGCATATGACGGGAGACATAAACAAATTTTCAAGTCTATCATTAAAGGCCAAAGGATACGTCACTTACGGTGATGATAATAAAGGAAAAATTCTTGGAGTTGGAACCATTGGTGCACCTCCATGTACAATCATCAAAGACGTTCTTTATGTGGAAGGCCTTAAACACAACCTACTTAGTATAAGTCAATTGTGTGACAAAGGGTTCCGAATTAACTTCACAAAAGGAGGAATGCTTGATAGAACATGAAGTCACTCATGACATTTTGTTAAAAGGTAAAAGATATAATAACATTTTTATGATTTCTTTTGATGACTCTTCCTTGAAGGTAAAGTGTCTTATGGAAAACAACAACGAGGCATGACTTTGGCATAAAATATTTGCTCACATTCACATGGAGCATCTAAACAAATTGATAAAGCATGATCTAGTTGTTGGACTCCCAAAGATAAAGTTCATCAAAGATAAGTTATGCGATGCATGTCAAAAGGGAAAACAGACCAAGACAACTTTCAAATCCAAGCAAGTGGTTTCTACATCAAGGCCACTTCAATTGTTGCATATGGATCTTTTTGGTCCATCAAGAACAAAAAGCTTCGGAGGTAATTTCTACGCCTTAGTTATTGTTGATGATTTCTCTCGATACACTTGGACATTGTTTCTAGTGCAGAAAAATGATGCTTTTATAGCATTCAAGAAATATGTAAAGCAAATTCAGAATGAGAAATCACTCACCATAGCCTTTATAAGAAGCGATCACGGTGGAGAATTCCAAAATTCATACTTTGAAGATTTTTGCAAAAAGCATGGAATTTCTCATAATTTTTCAGCACCAAGGACGCCTCAACAAAACGGTGTCGTAGAATGGAAGAATAGATCACTGGTAGAGCTTGCAAGGACAATGCTCAGCGATGCAAATCTTCCTAAATATTTTTGGGCAGATGCAGTTAGTACAGCATGCTTTGTAAGCAATCGTGTCAATATTCGACCACTCCTCAAAAAGACTCTGTATGAGTTGTTCAAGGGTAGAAAACCAAATATAGCATTCTTCCACATATTAGGATGCAAATGCTTTGTTCTCAACAACAACAAAGATAATCTCGGTAAGTTTGATGAGAAATCCGACGAAAGTATATTTCTTGGTTACTCTCTTTATAGTAAAGCATTTAGAATTTTTAATAAGAAAACACTTACTATTGAAGAATCCATTCATGTTTCGTTTGATGAGACTAACCCCTCGAAAGAGGATAATACTATTATGGATGATGATGATGATATATTAGGTTCTTCACAACAACAATAAGAGATTTCAAAGAATCAAGAAATACCACAAGAAGATGTCACTCAAATCATTGAAGAACATCAAGATCTTCCGAAGGAATGGAGAACTCATAGAGATCACCCGATAGATAAAGTTATTGGTGATATTAGCCAAGGCGTCGCAATTCAACTTAATCTAAAGGATGCTTGTCTTAACATGGCTTTTGTGTCTCAAATTGAACCAACCAAGATTGATGAAGCTTTAGGCGACGACCAATGGATTATAGCAATGCAAGAAGAACTCAATCAATTCGAAAGGAATCAAGTTTGGAGTCTTGTACCAAGACCAAACCATAAGCACATCATAGGAACAAGATGGGTGTTCAAGAACAAACTTGACGAGAATGGGGTCATAGTTCGTAACAAAGCAAGATTGGTCGCGCAAGGCTACAACCAGGAGGAAGGAATTGATTTTGATGAAACGTTCGCTCCGGTAGCAAGGTTAGAAGAAATTAGATTATTACTTGCTTACGCTTGCTCTATGAATTTTCAGTTGTTCCAGATGGATGTCAAAAGCGCTTTCCTGAATGGCTACATCAATGAGGAAGTCTATGTCAAACAACCTCCGGGTTTTGAAGACTTCAAGAATCCCTCACATGTCTACAAACTGAAAAAGGCACTCTACGGACTAAAACAAGCACCAAGAGCATGGTATGACTGCCTTAGCAATTTCTTATGTGAGAAGGGATTTACAAAAGGAAAGGTTGACAAGACATTGTTCATAAAGAAGATCAAAGGAAATACTTTATTGGTTCAAGTCTATGTCGACGACATCATCTTCGGATCAACAAACAAAGAGCTTTGCGAAGAATTTTCACTTATGATGCAAGGAGAATTCAAGATGTCCATGATGGGAAAATTGCATTATTTTCTTGGACTACAAATCAAGCAAACAAAGGATGGCATCTTCCTCAACCAATCCAAGTATTACAAATAATTGTTGAAGAAATTCGATATGGAAAGTTGCAAGGTGATGTCCACTCCTATGGGATCCGGAACGTACGTTGATCAAGATGAATCCGGTATTCCAGTTGATATAACAAAATATCGATGTATGATCGGTTCATTACTATATTTGACGGCAAGCCGTCCTGACATTATGTTTAGCATTTGTTTGTGTGCACGCTTTCAAGCAAGTCCGAAGGAATCGCATCTCACAGCCGTAAAGAGAATCATAAAGTATCTCAAAGGGACAATGAACGTCGGATTATGGTATCCTAAAGGTAGTATTTGTTCTTTAGTTGGTTACTCTGACGCTGACTATGCAGGATGTAAGACCGATAGAAAAAGCACAAGCGGTACATGTCACATTCTCGGGAATGCATTAGTGTCATAGGCCTGCAAGAAGCAAGCGTGTGTGGCACTCAGTACAGCCGAAGCAGAATATATTGCAGCAGGAAGTTGCTGTGCACAAATTCTGTGGCTCAAGCAACAACTCCTCGATTACGGTATAGATCTCGGATGCATTCCTCTTCGATGTGATAATACAAGTGCCATCAACATTACAAAGAACCTGGTCATGCATTCAAGAACAAAACATATAGATATCCGGTATCACTTCCTTCGAGATCACGTATTGAATGGAGATGTAGATGTGACTTTCATCGACACGCACAATCAACTCGCCGACATCTTCACCAAACCTTTGGCAAAAGAACCATTCTACAAAATTCGGCGAGAACTTGGGATTCTTGATGAAGTATTGCTGCCGTTTAATTTCATTATGCTTTGCTTCCATATTCTTGTGATTGCTTGCATTATTGGTCTATCTAGTTTTCTTTCTTTGAAAGCTCCTTCCTTTTTGCTTATGACAAAGGGGGAGAAGAGCTTTGGCTTTCTTATGTCTATGTGTGCAGAATTTTTGCCTATGTATTCGATAGGGGAAGTTCATGGACATAGGGGGAGAAAACAAGATCATTGCTAATCATCGTCAAAAATTGCACAAGATCATTTTGGTTGTCATCATCAAAAAGGGGGAGATTGTAGAAGCAAGCTTCATCTCAAAGTTTTGATGACGTCAACATCAAGATCAAGGATATTTCATCTGTGCAAAAAGGAAAACGCTTTCAAAAGACCAAGATCAAGTGGAATGGAAGTGATCAACATTCAAAGCTTCATGAACATTTGACTGATCAACTTTCAAGTTTTGGACACAAGCTATGGTATATCAAAATCCATTAATTTAATTGATATACAAGTGTTCAACATCTTTATCATTTGATCACATTGCATAAGCATATTTTTTAAACTATTAGAATTGGTATAACACTATTTTTTATAAGTATTTTTTTGAAAAATAGCAGTGTTAACCGATTAACCATATAGGTTAACCGGTTAACCATTTCAAATTTTGAATATTCTGGTATAACGTTCAAGTGTTAACCGATTAACCATATAGGTTAACCGATTAACACTGAACGTATTTTGAAAAATGGCCTTGTTTCAAGTTCAAAAATGTTTTAAAAATTATACCAGTTCATATTTTGAATTATACTCAAATATACCTGTTGGAAAAGGTGTGTTTACACATATAAATTCTGAGTTTTTCAAATTGGAAAAACATCCTCCAATAATGATTTTCAAAATATTCTTTGAATCAAATTCACCACTTTCAAATACTTTTCAAATCTTTTCAAAAGTGTTCATATTAATCATATCTTTCATATGCATAGCATTGAACACTTGTGTTGAAATTAAAAGAGTGAATTTTGATCAGAAGGAGAAAGATCAATCTCAGCATTGATATTACCATTATTACTCTCAAATCAAAGTATTCAGATTACTTGTATTTTGACTTGTGATCCAGGATTGTTGGACACAAGGGTGAGTGTTTACAAGATGATTGTTCTTGTACACTTGTTGTTTTTTATTGTTTGATAGTAGGCCTCACCGGTTGATGGTGTGATAGGTTATACTTTATTAAACAATAGTGAAAACTCTCTTTCGTGTTGAAAGGGGAGTGGAGTACTCTCGGATTGTGAGGGGAACCACTATAAATCTTGGTGTCCACTTTCTTTTACTTTCTACTGCATTCATCACCAAGAACCTAACCAGTAAAATTTCAAGAATACCGAAAAACCGGAAAAAGTCCCTAAAAGCCTAATTCACCCCCCCCCCCCTCTTAGGCATACTCTGTACTTACATGTTTGACTGGTTAACTAAGCTTAGATCAACGCTCCATATCATCTTGACTTGCTTATTTGTTTTGGTTGACTGCTAGCGCATTAGTGATGCACTGGGTTTTGGCCATGGACCTAACTTGGGCCATTTGTGCTTTTGGCACCCCCCTCCCTGCGCAGCCCAGTCATTTGAACTATTTCTGGTTGCTGTTTGCACCACTTGTTTATTTTATTTTTATTTTCATTTTGTTTTATTTCTGTTGAGAATTAATTCAAAATAAAATACCTCCAATGATGACAAAATTCCCCAAAAATATTTTCTAGACATTTTGAGATGTCCTCTGATTTTAGGAATTTTTATTTTATTTTTTGGATTATTTTACAATTAAAAAAGAAGTTATCAATTGGAGGTGTTTTAATTGAACTATTTCTTGACATTTTCTTGTTCATGATTTGTTTTTAATTCTTCCTTTTGATCCAATGACTGAAAATCAATCCTCATGCTAATAATGAGTTGAGTGATTTTTGAGGACCATTTTTCCCCTAGTTTGATTCATTTTGGTTTGACTTTGATAGCATTTTATTTGACCCTCGACAACCCTCTCTCAAATTGGTGCATCCTTGTAAATCAAATTCTTTGATGATGATTTGAGATGACATTGGTTGTAATCTTTTGGCCTCTGGTTGCCAACTCTTTGATGCTTGCTTGAGATTTTATTTGGTTATTTTGAACCTTTTTCCTATTTTTGAAGTAACTTGCAAGTCAAGTTACTTCCAAGGGAGGTTCATACAAGTGTTTGACCTAGTTTTCTTTGGAAATGAATTTTATGAATCCATTAAGCTCTCAATTTTTCTTGATTCATGCTTAAAACATATTGAGGTACTTGAATGTTCATTTTTGGGTCATAAAGTTGTTCTTTGCTTGTTGAATGATGCATTTCTTTTAGGCTTTCCACTTGTGCTTCAAGTGTTGAACATGGTTAAGACTTAGGTCTTTCTCCTTGCCTCTTCTTGCATTTCTTTTGCTTGTATTTGATGTTTGATTTGTGCATTTTTTCCTCTCATCCCCACTTATGTCCAATGACTTTGGAAGCCCATTTGAGATGGCTTAGTCCCTCCTGACGAGGTACTTGAAGCATATCATGAATGGTGAATCCTTGAGGATCTTTTGATGCTTCTTTGTTTGTTTATTGTGTGTCCTATGGTTGAGTTGCCCATATGAGTTCCTTTCTGTCCTCATATTGCCTCACATTTCACTTTGGTTCCATATCCTTTCATTTGCTTTGCCTTTTGGCATTTTTGGTTGATGGTAATGGTTGTAGGATTCATTCTCCCATTTCATCCCATTTTGGGTGCACTTGTGTGATTTCTTTTTGTGCATTCTTTCTTCTTTCACTTTTGCATCTCTCATATGCGTGCTTGAGGTTGAGATGTGCTTGTGGAGGCTACTGCCCCACACTTTGTTCCTCCCTCACTATCATTCTACTTGGGCATTATGTGTTTTCATACTTGCATCTTTATTATTTTATGCTCCCTTCTTCTTCTTTCTTCTTTGCCATGTTCCCTTAGGACCTCTAATCTCTTAAGATTATGATATACCTTAGGCTTGAACCTATGCATGAGAAAATTAGGTAGCATTTCCTTTCGTCCCAACTCCAAGTCCACTTTGCATGACAACTTTTAGGTTTGAGTTAGTCTCCCTTTAGTGTGTCATTTCTCTTCTCATCTTCAAACAATTTCAAAACACTTAATAAAGGCTAATGAATGTTGTGCGTTACGAGCCTTAAGTACTTGGGAAATGGTGATTGAGTGGCTTCCTCTCAATTTCCTAGAGTTTTTAGTGTACACCCTTAGGGTGATATGCGACGCATTCGCTCCTAAGTCATAGTCTTTAGTGTAACATGAGTTACAAATCAAACTCAAAACACTTCTTCTCTAAAAAACACAAAAACAACTTCAAACCTTTTTACCCTTCGGGATCTTAATTGGAAAACCTTTTTCATAAGGAGAGTTTTGTTAAATCTTGGTTCTACCGCAAACAGGTAACGCCTAAGTCTCCAATGGTCGAGCTGCATACACCTAACTGCTAGAACTAAGTTTTAACCCTACTCGGGTAAAACATTTTGAACCAACCGGTGTTCTTGTTAGCCCGAACTACATTTGCTCTGATTTCTCATACCAGATGAGAATACGTAGGCAGAAGATTGCAACGTCTTGGCGAGAAACCTTCCCCCACCTTTCATTCGTAGTTAGCCGAACTACGTTGACTTTGACTTTCCCATTGCACGATGGAATACGCAGGCACAGAGCGGTAATGCTCTGCCAAGTCTCTTTTCTTTTGTCCCTGAGACCTTTAGTGTAGATAGTAAACACCCTTTTAGATAGACAACAAGCGTGGATCCCATCGAGTACGACGGACGTGAGGGGTGCTAATACCTTCCCCTTGCGTAACCGACTCCCGAACCCGAGATATGGTTGCGATGACCTGTCTTCTCCCGTTTTCGTTAGGTTTTCTCTTATCGTTTCCTTTCCCTCTTTTGGGATAAATAACGAAGGGTGGCGACTCTTCTGTCATTGTCGGCACTTTTTTTCGCAGTAGCGACAACTGGCGACTCTACTGGGGATAGGCACATCCCCTATGCGAGTCAATCCTAGCGCTTGGTTGTTTGTCTTTTGGGTGTTGTATATATGTGCTTTATCTTTGTCTTTCCGCATTTACTTTCTGCATTGTATATATCATTATTGATGTGTTGTGGGGAGGGAAGGTTCCATTGAGAGATAAGTCGGACTCGGTATTGAGTACAAACCTAGCATTAGTAGTGGAGAGTAGTGGTGGACCTGCTTGCTTAGTGTTACACCCCAAAATTTGCTCAACCTTTTCTTGCCTGATTTATGTTTCATTGCATTTCATTTGCATAGTTACAAAATGTACATAGTTCAATCATTGGCATATCATTGCATAACATGCCTCCAACAAGAGATCATGGGTGTCTATCAAGAGAAGAGACTAGCAAGGTGTGTTATCCAAGATGAGAAGTCATCCAGGCCATCAAGAAAGGATTTGAAGTCTTGAGGTTTGAGTGCCTACATGTGGGTTTTGCTCCTATCTTGAGGAATGTTGAGAATCATCAGTGGGATGAGAAGCATGGAATGTGGATGTGAGGTGTGTATGGATCTCATGGGATATCTAAAGGGCCTTATTGAAGCTGAGGCAAGTCATTGATTCAAGTATGAGAGCTATAGGTGAGGTGCAGTCAACTAGGGTTTCATCTGGGTCAACCCTAATTCAATTGAGTAGTTGGACGACATCAAAGCCTACCTTAAGGTCATGGTATTCATGAATTGGTATGTGGGTACATGTGTGGTGTTATGCCAAGGTTAAGCAAAGAAAGATCAAGAATGTGGGAAGTTGCTAAAATTAGGGTTTCAGTGTAAAATCCCCTGTTTAGTGCCCAACTTCAAAGCCGCATAAGTCAAAATACAAGTTTCAAATGGATCTTTGGCTAACATGAAACTTGTAGAGCTTCTAAATAACTTTAATTTGAGTACTAGAAGTCTTCAAGAAGATTTGTATAACTCAAGTTATGGTCTTTACAAATTATAGGTCACCAGAGGACACTGAAATTTATCTATGAAAGTCACTTGACTTCCAAGCAACTTTTTCCCCTCAAGGAGTTTTCAAATGGATTCTTGGCCAACATAAGAGTTGTAGATCTTGATCTTATCTTTCCATAGAGTACTAGAAGTCCTTAAGGGGGATTTATAGAACTCAAGTTATGATCTTGGCAATCCAGGGGTATTTTGGGTATTGGTGATTATAGGTCATTTGTGATCATGGGTCCAAATCTCCAACTTAGAGACCTCAAATGAAAAATTGTTCAACATGGAATGTGCTTAAAATGATGTTTTTAGGTCAGATATGAATTCATGTTGGATTGAATGAGCTTATATCAAAAGTCACTAAAAATGGCCTAAAAAAAGGGAAGGATTTCAAATGAATCAATGAGGGAAATTGTGATTTTTGAGTTATAGGTCCTAAACATGGCAAGTGAATGCATTTTTTGACTAGAAATCAAATTATAAAGACATTGGCAATATTACTTTTTTGAATTGAGGCTTGGTTTCATGACTTTTTTTGCAAATTTGTTACTTCCAAAACAAGTCACATATCCAAATCTGCCACCAATGCAATTCAGGTCTCCATTTTGATCTAAACACATTCACTAAGCCACAAGGAGTTGGTTAGAATCTTATGGGACGAACTGGGAGTAAGATTTCACAACTGTCATATTGAAATTTCAAGAGAAAAATCAGAATGGTGGATTTACTGAATTGGGCTTCAAATTGGGCTCAAAAGCCCATGGAAAGTTTCTATATATTGAGGGAAGTGATTCCAGATTGATTTTGGTGATGATTTCGTGCTAGAAGCTGAGATAACAAGTGGAGTTTCAAGAGCTCCAAGTCAGAATCGGTTTTGGATTTGCAAGCACCATCAAGCCAAATTAAAGGTTGAAGAAGCTCCATGGTGTATCACTGATCGTGTCTGAAGAGTCTTGGAGCTTGAATTGAGCATTTGCTACTTCTGTTGATCCAATTTTTCCAGGTATGTAAACCTTCAAATTCCTTACGATCTAGGAAGAATTGAGTAGAATCTTGCATGTGGTTAGGACCTAGGTTGATCATAGATCATTTCTGTATGAAAATTTTAGTGTTTAGAGACAATTAAGTGTGATGCACCATTTCTGTTTGAAGACGGTTATGGATGATCTTGAGGTTTCAACTTGAATGGTATAGCTGTTAATGACCAGTGCAACAAGAGGAAGAGATCTATGGCTTTAATTTTGGATTTAGTGTTGATCAAATTCTTGGTGCAAGTTCTGTTTGCTTTCGAATCTGGAAATGTGGTGAGATTTAGGTGATTTAGATGGGAGATTTGGAATCCTTGTTCAATTCTGGTCAAGATCGATATTTAGCTTGTGTTTTCTGATCACCTGCAACCATCGTCTCACCGGAGAAGATGGTGGTTTCCACCGTGGACCACCGCCTGGAAATATCTCAGGTCGCCTGAGCTTTTGGAGAAGATGAAGTCTGAGACGTTGGATCAGTCTCCAAGTTGGACTTATTACACAGATCGTGTGGCCGTGATTTAAATTCAGCTTTGCCTCCAAATCCTTGAAACGCATCGTTTCATTAAACGATGTGGCACGCCAGTCAGATCCCAGTCAGCATCACATGTGGACGCGCTCTAAGCCATCTGATCTGAATACCTAGTCAATGATCCAAGGGCGTGTGTTTATTTCAGCATTTTATTTCTTTTTAATTGATTTTCTTTTATTTTTAATGCATTTTGATTCTAAAATCCATAATAAATAGGAAAATTAGTCTTTTTAATCCAGATTTTTTTCCTGAATTCCTTAGGAAGTGTAGAATTTAATAGGATTGAAAAATGTTTAATTCATGCTTTTTTTATTTTATTTGCATTTTTTGCATTTTAATTGGTTTTATTTTCAATTTGTTTGACATGTGTTCTTGCTGATTTTATTGTGAATGATTGGTGATGAATTTTGAGTTGATTCCTTTTGGACTAGTTAGCTTAGATATGCATGTACCCATAGTAATTTTCTCATATTTTTGTGAGAGAATTTTAGGCTAGTTTGAGCATTGAACTTTAGGTGGTTTAGAATTAGGGTTTTAAGATGATACCTTTAGGTTTAGGGCATAATTTTAGGTCCAAATGAATGGTTAACCCCCTGGTTTTTGTATGAGAGATTCGTAAGAGGTTTAGGAACCCTTAGTAATGTTTGTAGGATTTTACAATCATGTTTGGTATTTTAAGTAGAATTAGTTTTAAGACTAACTTCTAAGTGTTTCTGATGAACAAATATGGATAGTTTAACTCAGTAGTTCCCCTTAGATTAGGGTGGTGTTGCTTTTGAGCTTGGGTGATCATGAAGAACAATTGAAGGTGCTTTGGAGAACTTGAAGGAGCTTGGAGTTGAAGATTCTCTCATCTGGTGGAGTGCTTGTTAGGAGCTTAGGGAAACTAGGGTTTTAGGAAGAGCATCAGAGTAGTTCTACTTGTTTCTTCAAACATGGAGTATATTGTGCATCTCCATTAAATCTAATGAATAAAGTCCTTTTAAAGAACTTTGAGGATGCCAGCCTCTCATAATGTTAAGTTCTCAGTGGCTTCCCTTGGTTGTCATTGAGCTTCTTAACATTCTAACTTGATCTTGTTGGTTTGATTCTCCCTTGGAGGTGATTGTTGAAGCTTGGTAAAGAGGAAGTTTTGTGCTTGTTGAAGCTTGGTGAGGATGGAGTCAGTAGCTTGTTGAAGCTAGGGTTTTACTGCTTGTTGAAGTAGAAGTCAGGAGCTTGTTGAAGCTGGTTACTGGTTAGGGTTTGAGCTTGCTTAAGCTGGGAGCTTGTTGAAGCCTGGTGCTTGTTGGAGATTGAAAGTTTATTGAAGCTTGAAGATGGGAGTTATTCATGAAGATGAAGGTTGTTGCTGTCAACTTTTTGCTGGTTAATCATCTGTTGCTGTCAGAGCTTCTGTTTGCTGTAGGAGTTTGGAGCTGCTGCTTGGGCTGCCTTCTCTGCCGTGGCTTTTGTTTTCTGTATTGTTTGTTGGCTTGTGCAGCTTGCCCCCTTAAGGTTTAAAGTGAATGTTGATTCACTTTGCCTGTTTTTTTCCCAGGTTCGAGGTTGAGCATGACTCCCTTTCCTCACTTGTATTGCTGCATTGCATGCATTTTACTGTACTTGCTTGCTTTCTTTTCTGTTTATCCCCTAGGATCTCTGATTTCCTCTGTGCAGGAGGTAATTATGACAAACATTAGGATTCTTATCCATGCATGACAACATTAGGTCAGTTTTTATTCCCTTTTCAACCCTAGGCTTTTTAGAGCTTCTTTCTCTTTTCTCATCTCAAAACAATTCAAAAATACAGTATTAAGGTTAATCGACGTCGTACATTACGAGCCTTAAGCTATTTGAGAAAAGGTTACTGGAGGGTCACTCTTCAGTAATCTGACTCCTTAGTATGGTACCCTTAGGGTGACATGTGACGTAGTCACTCTCAAATCATAGTCTCTAGTGCGTCAGAGATTGCAAACAAACTAAAAAGCACTTCTTTCGTAAAAGATTCAAAACAAACATCAAAAGTGTCATTTTTGTCCGCTTGGACTTTTAATCAAGAAAAACCCTTTCATAAGGTAATAAAAAAAACCAGTCAGACAAGCTTGTGTCTTCCGTAGCCCGAACTACGTTTGCTCTGATCTTTCATGTTGTATGAAAGTACGTAGGCATAGGATGCCGTATCCTAGCGAGCAACCTGCCCCTCCTTTCCCGTAGGTAGGCGAACTACGTTGACTCTGATTTCTCGTTCCAGACGGGAATACGTAGGCATAAAGTGCGATACTTTGCTGAGTCATTTTCTTTTCTTTTTGTCCCTTGACCTTTAGAGTAGATAGAATAACAATTCGTACTAGAAAACAAGCGTGGATCCCGTCGAGTACGGCGGACCTGAGGGGTGCTAATACCTTCCCCTTGCGTAATCGACTCCCGAATCCAGGAATTTGGTTGCGACGACCATTCCTTTCCCGTTTTGCGTTAGGTCTACTCTGAGCGTTTCCTTTCCCTCCGTTGGGATAAATAACGCACGGTGGCGACTCTTCTGTCATAGCCGGCGCCGATTTTCGCAGTAGCGACACTTAGCAGGCACAAGTTCCCATGAAATTCGCGCTTAGACGAGATTCTCTTTGATGATTTCCTTTCTGGGCCTTAGGATCTGAGGGGATTTTGGATCTGAGGGTTGTCGACTCTAGGGACTGATCATTTATGATTTAGCTAAGTGAGGCCTCTTCGGGAGATTATGATGCCAAACCAGAAATGGTGAACGTATCATCGTTTCTTGAAAGTTTGTGACACTGATGAACGCATAGGATGCCGAACCTTATTAGTGGATAGGTCCATACCTGTGAGAGGGATTGGGTTATGCAGGAAACCTTGATTTTCAGAATACCCGGTTTTCTTTGCAGTATGAATCTGTGTTCTTTGTATTAGAGGTTCCTATTATCAGAGTAGTGTTATGTTCTTTCTAAGGCGGAGTGCTGGTTCTTCTCGATCAACATCACAACAATCTTGATCCCCTGTTTGCATTTGCATTTGCATTTTCATTTGCATTTCATTGACATGTATTTATGTTGCAGGTGTATATTTCCTTCCTCGATTCTAGTGATCTTTTCCTTTATTTCTGACATGGAGCCCTTGAAGAGAACGGTGGAATACAGGTTTCCAACTCCAGATGTTAGTTCCTTGCGGAGTTTGATTGCCATGTGTCGCATCGCTGTGAAGAGGGGCCGGAGGAAGACAGAAGAGTCGCCACCGTTCGTTATTAATCCCAAAGAGAGGGAAAGGAAACAATTAGAGAAAACCTAATGAAAAAGGTAGAAGACAGGTCATCGCAACCAAATCTCTGGTTCGGGAGTCGGTTGCGCAAGGGGAAGGTATTAGCACCCCTCACGTCCGTCGTACTCGACAGGATCCATGCTTGTTGTCTATCTAAAAGGGTGTTTACTACCTAAGCTACGACTCAGGGACAAAAGAAAAGAAAAGAGACTCAATAAAACATCGCTGCTCTAAGCCTACGTATTCCCTCGTGCAATGGGAAAGTTAGAGTCAACCTAGTTCGGAAAACTATGGGTGAAGGTGGGAAAAGGTTGCTCGCCAAGACATCACCGTCTTGTGCCTACGTATCCTCGCCTGGTACAAGAAATCAGAGCAAACGTAGTTCAGGCAGACACGACCACATATTGGTTCAAGTGTTTTAACTGAGTAGGGTTAAAAAGTGGTTCCAGCAGTTAGGGACGATGCCTGTTTGCGGTAGAACCAAAGCTTAACACACTCTTTTTGAAAATGGTTTTCATTAATCCCGAAGGATAAAAAAAGGTTTGATGTTTTTGTTTTTTGTGTTTTTTAAGACAAGAAGTGGATTGAGTTATGGTTTGAAACTCATGTCGCACTAAAGACTATGACTCGAGAGCGAATGCGTCGCATATCGCCCAAAGGGCATACGTTAAACACTCTAGACAGTTAAGAGGAGTCCACTCAACCATCAATCCTCAAGTACTTAAGGCTCATAGCGTACAACACAAATTATCCTTTATTAAGTGTTTTGAATTGTTTAGGAGATGAGAAGAGAAAGACACAAACTAAGGGGAAACTGGACCCTAAAGTTATCATACACAATGCTCCTAAAGTTGGGATGAAAGGGAAGAACTACCCTAATGTTGTCATGCATAGGATTGAACACCTAATGTCTCTCCTACTCCCATCCTAAACGGAGGGACTAGGAATCCTAGCGGGATCATGGACAAAGGCCGAGTAAACACTAAATAACTCAATCACAAATGAAATAAGAAAGCAAGAAGTTAACTTGAACAAGTCAAGATACAATGCAAACATATGAGATGCAAAGAAAAGATGCACACACAAAGGAAAGAGGGAGGAAAAAGTGGGGGGCAGACACCACCACAAGCACATCTCAACCAACATTCCTTAAGATTCACATAATGCAATGCAAACAAAACAATGCAAATAAACACCAAAGTAGGCAAACAAACACCAAAGTTCATGACAAGTTCAAAGCATACACAAAGCACATTAATTTGTAAATTCAAAATAAGATAAAATGAAATGAAAATAAATGGAAAGTAAAATAAAAATTATGAAAATTAAATTAACACATCAAAATAAATTAACACATCAAAATATCAGCATATGATTTTTTTTGGGATTTTTAAGATATTTAAAACTATTTTTAAATAAATAAAACAAAAAAACAAAGGACTAAAATAAAAAAAACAAAATAAATAAGTTTCTAAAAATAAGAAATGCCTCACCCAAGGCTTGAACCTAAGACCTTGGGGTCATAGGCTTAAAACCCAACCAAGTCAACCACTAAACGCATGTGAAAATAAATGGAAAAGAAAGTAAAAATTATAAAAACAAGAAAATAGTGAAAATAACACAAAAACGCCCCCGTTGGGGGTCGAACCGGGGTTACAAGGCATGACAAAGTCTTAAGGGCATAGTGACAACCACTGGGGTGGCGATACATCCGTTGTATCAAGCCATCCCATGTGCATATAAACCTTCCACGCGCATAAGGCTGGGCAAGCTTCAAGAACAAAACAAAGCAGGACATGAATACGATTCCAACATAACTTCTTCAATCCTCAACCAAATTCCATGAGATTTAAACCAACATTGCTTGTTTTTCCAGGAGGATTACAATGGTCCAATCCAACTTTTGAAATGATGCAACCACACTGAGATTCGAATGAACATGCAAAGATGAACTTTGAAATTCATTTTGCAAATTAATGGCCAAAACTGACGAGTTTGAGATCCAAGAAAAGTCTGTACAAGCTTGAAATATAATACTCATGGATTAAACTCGAAGGATAATCTCAGTTTCTCACTAAATCCAAAGATGACCATCAAGTTGCAAAATTTTGAAGTGGTATTTGAAAAAAAAAAAACCTACTCTTACCAACGTTAAGACAATATAGGTTATCAATCCAAACCTCAATCATCTAACAGACTTACAAGCCAAAAAAGAAAAAGGTTCATTCAAGACAATAAGCTAATAGCCCTCTCCTTACTACATCATAATAGAAACATCAAGTCCTAAACTCAAATAGCCTATACTATCAAACCTCCTCTCAAGAATCTAATCAGAAATGAGGTACACAATAGGTCCTAAAACCCTATGACAACAAACCTGGCTCCCTGCTTCAAACCAGCATCCTCAAGTATCAAGAACAGTATAAACCAAAACACCTAAACATAGGGATCTAATCTTGATAGCAAACAAACTTGAGTTGACAAACACAGATTCAAGAACAAAACTAACAGGGTCAGCTATAGGAGTATTGTTTGGCAGCAACAGACCTAAATAGAAACATCCACCTAAAGAAAACAACAGAACTCTAAAGGTTAACATGAGCTCAACATAAGCCATATTAAACTCAGTTCACACACAACCAAAGCCAACTGCCCTCATGGTCCTAAACAGAAATGCAGCACACCACAGTCTTAGAAATCCTCATGTTAACTCTCACTTGGCTAAACAAATCTGCTCCAGAAAATCTTAGATAGCAACCCCTCTAAATGCTCTAATGACAGTAACACAAGTCACCTAGATCTATTCAAGCACAAAGTTAGATTTCACAAATGAAAATGATAACTTAATCAGTATAAGAACACACAATCACACACCAAAACCATAAGACAATCATGACTTCCCAATGGAAAATATCAGCATAACAATGTTGATCACAAAATGCTCCAACAGTCAAGTGGATCACTTCAACATAACCAACACAATAACCTCAAGACAGCAGCAAAACCAAAAAATTCAAACCAAGGAAAAAGGTTCAGCAGTAAGGCATTCTTGTTCCAATTGCTATGCCTTAAATTAATGTCTTTACACAGACCAACCAGACCCTCACAATTCCAACAACACACTTAAAATAGTAGAACTCAAACACACACAGATTGAAAAATCTCAACTGAAGTTTTGATAGCACAGTAGGTTGACAAACCTTACAACAGACATGGCCAGAAAGCTAATACACCCACCAAATCATGTTTCAACAACATACATAATGAATTCCAACAGCAATGCTTTCACAAAAGCCACACATACACATACAAAGTTTCAAACCACATACAACCTGGTCTAAACAGAAACCAATACTAAGTGTGTGCCTAACATGACTAGCAGCTTTAATGCAAGTAACAATGGTCACACACATTATGCAGAAATCTGTTCATGGTTTAAAAAAAACTATAACCAAAATTCTAACACAAAACTAGTTCAAACAGAAACAGTTGCAAGCTTAACATGACAATGTCAAGCATCAAACATCAATTTATTATATGCTTCATATGATGGTTACAACTTTAAGACAGCAAGCACAAACCAAATCTTAGCACATGATCTAATGATTCAAAGACATTTTTAACTCACGCATACCAATGAGAAAGCTTGAAGTCACATACCTTTTGTATACCTCCAAGGTGAGCAAGCTACTTTGATTGAGAATACCTTGAGCGAGTTATCAAACCTTTGATACAAGCTTCAGAATAACCCTTGACTCTTGGCAAGATTGAAGTTACTTCTTCTTGAAGTAATGAGTGATCTTTGATGACAATCCTAGCAAGAGGTGTTCTAGCTGTTTCATAAGGTCTTGGACAGTTGGTACAACATAAGTGTAAGGTGTTCAAGGTTTCAAAGAGGTCCTAACTGTTTTAGGTAGTGTGTTTTGCTGGTTTATGCAGGAAAGTCAATGTTCATGGTGTGGGAAGTTGACTTTTCGAGTTATGGTGTTTTTGGCTGGTTTAATGGTTGCAACACCTTCCAAACATGATTTTGAGGTTGTGTGGATGATTTTTATGATGGTTTAAGGATTGGAAAGGAGGCTGGTATGAAACTTGCACAAGACAATTTTTGTGGTTTTTGATGAAAAGTTTATGGAATGGCTCACAAAATGAGATAGTTTTCAAAGCTCAACTTCTGGTCTCTCTATGCAGAATGGTGGCTAGGGTTTGTGTTGACTGATATTTAGCTTAAATATGGAGTGAAATTAGGCTTGGAGGAGTTTCACCATGGTAAAAATTGAATGGACAGATTTGCATTTTCATGGTGATTTTTGAATCAATGGTTGATCATGAAGATGGTACGTGAGCAGGCCTGCATCATTGTCTTCTTATAGGTTTCTTGTGAGTGAGGAGAGCAGAATAGCTGGGCTGTAGGTGTCGCTACTGCAAAAAACAACTGGCGGAAAAAACAGAAGATTCGCCATTTTCGTTATTTATCCCAAAGAGAGGGAAAGGAAACGATCGGAAAAACCTGAAGAAAAAGAGAAAGACAAGGACATCGCAACCATGTCTGGATTCAGGAGTCGGTTATGCAAGGGGAAGGTATGAGCATCCCTCACGTCCGTCGTACTCGACGGGATCCACGCTTAGGTTGTCTAGTCTATGGGTGAAAAAACAATATATCTACGGCTGCTAAAGCTAAACAGAAAGAACTGACTCGATAGAGCATCGTCGCTCTATGCCTACGTATTCCCTCGTGCAATGGGAAAGTCAGAGTCAACATAGTTCGGGAAACTACGGGGGAAATTGCTCGTCAAGACATCGCGTCTTGTGCCTACATATTCTCATATGGCATGAGAAATCAGAGCAAAACGTAGTTCACGCTAACTACGGGAAAGCCAAGGGTGTTCTCGGTCACACGGGGGTGAGAGAAAAGGTTGACGATACTAGCGTGCGCATTCTAGCAGTTAGGTGTATGTTGCTCAACCATTGGAGACTTAGGCGTTACCTTTTTGCGGTAGAACGGACATAGTATGTCGGGGTTTAAAGGTACGGGAATCTACGGGAACTAGAACTACGATCTGGTCTCAATTGCGCTAGGGCAAGAGAAAGGGGAGATTAGTCGTCAGCAGGAAAGTCTCGATCGCACGGAAGTGAGAAAATAGAGAAGTTAGTGGTTAGTGTGCTCGCTAGGATATCGCATCCTATTCCTACATATTCTCGTCTGGTACGAGAAATCAAAGCAGCTGTAGTTCAGCCAACCACAGGAAAGGGGGAAAAGTGCTCGCTAGAATTATCGCAATCCTATGCCTACGTACTCTCAATCAGGAATGAGAGATCAGAGCAGCCGTAGTTCGACCAACATAGGAAAGACAGTCTCGATTGCACGGGGGAAAGAGAAGGGAGCTCGATCACCAGAATGCGAGAGAAAAGGGGAGGTCTCAATCGCCAGGACGCGAGAGAAAAGGTTCGGAACGGGACGCACACGCTAAGTCCTAGACGTAGGAGCGAATGCGTCGCATATCGTTCTAAGGACATATA
The DNA here is from genome assembly GCA_963859935.3 of Lathyrus sativus. NCBI lineage: Eukaryota > Viridiplantae > Streptophyta > Magnoliopsida > Fabales > Fabaceae > Lathyrus > Lathyrus sativus. The sequence goes on along the minus strand of OZ012740.1, from coordinate 350,554,464 downwards.
CTAAACACTCTAGATGAGGGAAAGGAAACCACTCACTCATCATTTCCCACGTATCTAACAATCTCGCAACAATCGACGGTTGAAAAGAAAAAAAGATGAAAGAAGTGAAATAAAAACATTGTTACCGAACGGAGTGGTTCTGTTGACACTTGACTTTTGCGTGCAAGCTCCTTTCCAAGCTCTACTCTTTTATCCTTGGTGATGATGTTTCAAATCAGAACCAATGTGACACTGAACCGTCATAATTCGACTTATAAAAGAAGTCAAACCCCAAGAGGTAGCGTATTGATATCCGTGTCAAAGACAAGTTAGATAAATGATATTGAGAATCATTCTCCAATTGAATCATGTCACACGGACAACACAACAAAAAAGAAAAACAAAATCAGAAGAAGAAGAAAAGATGAGGAGAGAAAAAAAGCGGTCTCGGATCCTACATCATCCATCAACAAGTTGATTTATAATGGTTTATGGAAGTCTCGTCATCGACCTACAAAACAAAAGTGAGATGAAAATCCAATAACAAATGGGAAGAAGAATTCAATTTTACAAGAAATAAACTTCTAAAAGAAATTGAAAATAGAATATAAAATTCTAAGTAAAAATATGTACATATGTCCCAAAAGAAATACTAAAAGTAAAATAGAATATAAATTCTATATAAAATATTTACATGTAAAATAATCTAAAGAAATATAATACCAAAAAAATATAATAGAAAGTATATATAATATCAAAAGTATATTACAAAAGAAATAACCAAAAAGAAATAAAACCATCAGGGGGTGCAGTAGTCATCCAGGGGGTACAGCAGCAGCAAGAAGAAAAACACACAGTGGGCCTTGAGCCCACAATCACAACAAAAAAACAAATAGAAGGGGGGTGCACGCAAAAACGGGGGGTATAGCCAAATGAAAAAGAAATGGGCTGTGAGGCCCACTAACCCAACTGCATGTCTCACTAACACTTCGTCTTCTCTCACTTCATTCTGGTTAACCCTAATCCTTTCTCTCTCAATTTCCGCCGCCGTTGGCCACCAAACACCGTCATCCTCCGTCTCAACTTTTCTCCGTTCCACCTTTTACTTTTCTTCATCTATCTCACTAAACAAAACAAAATTGCAAAACAAATAGGTCACTATATTCAGAGATCTGCGTTGATCATTGTTGCGGTTGGGCATTTGAAGCTTGCGAGGAAGATCTACAAAGATTTGCGAAGCTAAATCCTGTGAGATGAAGAGGTTTGTGAGTTAAAGGAAAGTTTGCATGTTGATGATGGCTCACGAAAATGGCGAATCGGAGGTGAGCTTGAAGTTGATTCGCTATTGTTGCAGAAGATGAAGATCTAATGACGAAAGGGTTTGTTCATGCATCTAGAAAAAAGATGTGAAACTTGACGAACACAGATGACGATCATGACGAAGATCGAGGGATTTTGGTAAACGACGAAGACGGTGGATGAAGGTTCATAGTTTAATGGTTGAGATTTGAGTTCAGACAAAGTTTGATGAATGGTTGGAAATATATCTGGATTTTTAGATCGAATGTGTTAATGAAGATTCGGAGTTTGGAGGTTTTGAAGATCTGAAGTTTGGTTGGAGGTTAGATCTGGAATGTTGATGTGTTTCAAGAAAATTCATTGATAATGATGAAGTTCGACGGAATCTGGAAAACGAGCATGAAGGTTGTGTGAAGATGTGAATGTTTATTCATGGCGGGTGATGAAGATTTATGGAGGTTGGAGAAATTCTAGAAAAGGTGTTGAATGGATGAAGATTTGCATGAGTTTGGATCTGTTTCTGGAAAATCTGGTAAATGGTATGAATGTTTGAAGGTTTTTTGGAAAAGTTTGAAGAACATATGAACGTTGTTGGGAAATTAAGATGAAGATGATGAAGATCGTTTGAAGGTCTTGAATACGGATGAAGAAATGATGAAGAAGTCTGGAAAAAATTGAAGAACATGTTGAAGTTCATTATGTTTCTAGGAAATTTTTGAAGAACACGAAGAACGTGTATGAAGATTCCGGTGAGTGTGGATTTTCCGGTGATGTTCCGGCAAGGGGTTTTGATCCGTGCTTGATTTGGCCGGTGATAGATTAGGGTTTGCATGTGGTTGTGGTGAGGTGGCGGCGTGGCAGACGGGCGTCAGTCATGGGGACGCGTGTGGCCGTTAGATAGAGAGAGAGAGAGTGAACAGGGCTATTTATAGCCCGGACACTTGTCGAAGAATCTGCATGATGACTTGCAAAACTTGATTAATTGACTTCATTAAATGATTAAACTGCGAGATTAATTAAAGCTGATGCATAATAATAAAACAATTAAATGTGTTGATTAAATGAACTGACAATTAATCATGAGAATTAATAATGGTTAATATTAAAGCTGATCCAAATTAAATGACAAACTTGATTTAAAAACCAATCAACATAAATGATGAACTAAAATCAAAGCAAGCTGACTTAATCACACAAGGTGATGCAACGTGTTCCCCTTTTTTTTTTTTTAAAAATTCAATTAATGAAGAAAAACTAACTAAATACCCTAATAGACTATCATTAATAACAAAAATATGATTGTAAATTAAAACTCAAAATCCAACAAAAAAAATTAGTCTAATATGAGGTTAATCTAAAAACAAAAACTAATATTCTAATGATAACCAATTAAATTCCAGCCTTAACTTCTAATCAACTTCTAACCTAGATTAAAGAAACTTAATTAAAATCTAAGGATTAAATCTAAAATATTCTAAACACAATTTAATTTTAGAAAATATTAGCTAAGACCTATTAAAAACTGAAAATCTAAAAACTATGCCAAAATAAGAAATAAAATCTAGAAAATTAAAGATAATGAATATAAGATGCGAGAATGCAATAAAATAAACAGTAATAGAACCGAATACCGAAATACCACCGAAACCAACAGCATAGACTGAATCACCGGGCAGAGCGTAAATTCCACAATAAAACTCTGTATCCGAAACAGTTTGAATCGTCTGAAACACGAGGAAAAGGATTGTAATCTCGATTAAATTAATCCGGCTGCAAAAAGTGCACAGTATGTGGTATGTAAATGCAAATGCAAATGAAACGAAACATAAGCCAAATATAAGAAACGGTTGGTCAAATTTTGGGGTACAACAGCTGCCCCTATTCAAACGGCTTGGACCTGAAGGGTTGAAAAGCGAACAGCTTTCAAACATTCAACGGTAAAAGACGGTTGAATACCAAAGAACCCGAAAATTTGCCAACCGCAAAAACAGAACTACAAACTCTGATATATTGGAACAAAAACTCCGGAAGATAGCTGAACTGATCACAAAAATACTCCGCTGGGGAAGAGAGGCTTAACCAAACTTCTCTGGCAGGGAGAAAACGAAAGAAACTTAATCAAGTAACTCCGTTGGGTAACACATAATAAGATGAACACATTCGTCAAAATTTGCGCCATGGTCTGGATACCATTTTGGCTAAAGGTAACATTCACGTTGTTAGAGTCTGGATACTCGAGGGAAATCAGAGCCTGGATGCTCAAGGTGATCGGAGCCTAGATGCTCGAAGCAGATATACCTGAGTCTGGATACTCAATAATCGGAGCCTGGATGCTCAATGCACTTCTGAACCTAGATGCTCTATGCAATATATCGGAGTTTAGATACTCGGTAATAGTCTGAGTCTGGATACTCAGTAACTAGAGCCTGGATGCTCAATGCAAATCTGAGCCTGGATGCTCTGCAATTCGGAGCCTGGATGCTTTATGCAATAAACCTGAGCCTGGCTACTGGGTTATAGATCTGAGTCTGGATACTCAGTAATTGGAGCTTGGATGCTCAATGCAAATTTGAGCCTGGATGCTCTATGCAATATACCGGAGTCTGGATACTCGGTAATAATTTGAGTCTGGATACTCAGTAACTGGTCTGAGTCTGGATACTCAATGACTGAAGCCTGGATGCTCGATGCAAAAGAAATATATTCATCAGGATCTGGATATCCTACGACATTACTGGGAAACAAAATGAGTTGTGGTCCGGTTACCACATGGGCTGAGAGAAATCGTTAGGTGCCGAGGTCTGGATACCATATGGCGGCCGAAGATAATAACAATTATTGTGATCTGGATATCAAGGAGCATCAAATAAACTAATATGGTCTGGATACCAAAACTGCCTTTACCGGAGTCTGGATACTCAATGGAGAAAGTACAAACAAGATTCATCAAGGTCTGGATACCCAACTGGCTTTACCGGAGTCTGGATACTCAACGGAGAAAACACAAACAGAAATCATTAGGGTCTGGATACATAACTGACTTTACCGGAGTTTGGATACTCAACAGAGAAAACACAAACAGAAATCATCAGGGTCGGGATACCCAACTGACTTTACCGGAGTCTGGATACTCAACGGAGAAAGCAAAAACACGAGCACAAGCCATGGTTTGGATACCATAAGGCAAAAGAGCACAAATACACTTGTTGTGATATGGACATCACAAGGGAATTTGACAGGAGTCTGGATACTCAACGGACAAAACAGATTGGTAACTGCCATGGTTTGAATACCACACAGGAAAAGATGACTTAACTGCCGGAGAAAACAAAAAGTTGGGTCTGGATACCCCGCAGGCTAACGGGAATATATTGATTTGCCATGGTCTGGATACCATATAGGGTTAGAAACAAAATCATCAACCAAAGTTCGACGACGCTGCTGGGGAGAAACGTAAGCCGGGGTCTGGAAACCACGCGGGCTAACGACAAATATTATGGTCCAGATACCATTCTTCAACTTGCCATGGTCTGGATACCATATAGGCACAAATATTAACCAAAATTTTCCAGGTCTGAATACCATGCGGGCAACATATCTGAGAACACATCTGCTGACAGAGCGGTAACCACCTGGCTTATGTTTCAAATGCATATGTTTGAGAATGGCGTAATGCTCCATACAAGATGGAAATGCTACGCGTTTAGGTAGATACTATGCACGATGCAAACTGCAAGGGAACCTATCCAGCAAAATAAATGCTGGAGAGAAGAAAGCCAACTCCACCGGGGATCCAATCAAAACTCTGCTGAGGAAAACTCCCTGGAAGGCACACCAGAATACGGCTCTTCTGGGAAACAAACGTCTCAGCTGGAGGAAACATGCCCACTCTAATGGGGAATTAACAACTTTGCAGGGGATAACCATCAACCACTGAAATTGAATCTCGCTTCACCGAGGAAACATCCCTGAACAGCCTCCTAGGACACCAAAGTCTCTCTAGGTATACAAAACACATCTGAAAGTAACAGCTTCACTGGGGAAGAATCAAAACCCAACCTATCGGGGATACTCAGCTGGGGAATAATCTACCTCTGCTATGGATTACTCAGTGAGAAAATTGGTACCGACCTCTGCTTGAGGATTAAATTCATCAATATCAACCTCTGATTAGGGAATGAGTCAATAACCTAGACTCGGAGGGTGAAGGAGCCAAATATTTAGACTCTGTGGGGCAACAACACTGCATTCGTCCCACCGCTGGGGAAATAAACCCAAATCCGCTTGGTTAGGGAAAACTTCAATCTCGACCCACTGGGAATACACAACCAATTTGCTGGGAATAACTACACTCTGCCGGGGATATTAATCTCGACCTGCTGAGGATAATCTTGATCACATTTCGATGCAATCCCAACCTGCTGGAGAGAAACAATCTCAACTATACATCTCTGCTGAAGAAATTATTCTTGATTTAACAACATCACCCCCTAAGGGAATACAGAACACCAATCATGGAGAACTGAGATCATTCGAGCCTCGTGTCGGGGAACGTGATAACATGAGTCACTGGGAATTACCATGTAAGGTACAGTTAAACATTTGGTTTTAGGGATGGGAAAAAGTTTTATGGTGATAGGGATTTATTTCTGGTTTTCAACAAAATGGATTTGAGAGGGAAATACTAGACGAGAACTAGCATTCGAGGGTAGACTACTAGACGAGAAGTGGTTGCAAAAGGGTTTAAGTTGTCAGACGAGAATTGACTTCTGGTTTGCCAGATGAGAACTGGACTTTGGAACTGTGTTAGCCAGACGAGAACTGGTTAAACAGTGGGTCAAGGAAAATGGTGACCAGACGGGAACTGGTTAAAAGATGACAGGTACCAGACGAGGACTGGTATTCTAAGAAAGGTGGACTAGACGAGAACTGGTTACCGGTTTTCCAGACGAGAACTGGGCTTTGGAGGTTTGCCAGACGAGAACTAGGCTTTGGAAATGATTTAGGTTATAAGGTAGGTAACAAGTTTAGGTTGTAGGATAACGATCCAATGACAGCAAGGCTTTTTCAGAAGGTTAAGGTTATTTGATGAGGGTAATGACATGATTCCCAGACACTCAACTCTTGCCGGGGAGATCAAACTAGCTTGAACAACTTGCCCCAGTGCAGTTCAACTTGCCCCAGTCCGACTCTTTAGGAAAGTTCAGAAAGCAGCTTGCCATGAGACGACCTTGAGATGGCTTGCCCCAGAGTCCGTACAACGAAAGGATTCATCGTCGGTTGACCAACTCTCAGCACAGTTGGTTTCAATATACTCTTGAAATGGCTTGCCCCTGAATGAGCGTTGAAGCGACGTAACCTGATCTGATTGAATACCGGAGGGATCTTCCCTCAACTTACAGAAACTCTAGGTGATTACCCCTGATTATGTCTCGAGATGATTCATTTCTGATCAACTTCTTCTTGACTAACCTGTCTCATAATCAACTGATGCTTTGGGACTTGTCCTCGGACTGACTAATTCCACACTCACTGGATGTCAATGCCCCAGATTCAGGGTTTCAAAGTATGCACAATTCTGATTCAGACTGTTGAACGATCTAGTCATGTTCGATTATTCCCTGTTGGAATTTCCTCCGTATTAACCACTGACCTGCAATTAAAATTGTTTGTTCACGACGGTGTTCATGCAGATTTTGAAAAAAAATTGTCACTCATCAAATGTCGTGATAGTGAGTGACGAATGAACCAAAAGTTCAAACGCAGTGCTGATTTGATTAGTGCAAGATACAACAACGATATGATTAGCAAATCATGTAGGAGTCAGGTTACTCAACCTTATCGTAATGCGCTTTCAGATTAAACCCTGCCTTAATTAGGTCTTTTAAGGGTTGTGTCGTGGTCAGGTCCACGGTTCATGAAACAAAGGATATTAGGCTCAAAGTATGATTTGTGCCCACCCCTTCTACGTGATGAACTCCAATCCTAAGTTCAGTTAACTTGGTACAAGCGCTCACCTCTCAAAAGGCTTAATGAATGGTATGAGTGATGGTTATGGAACTCACGAGGTTTCCGAAGTGACAGTTACTCCTCTTCGTCTTCGGCGTCTGTATCCACACGACTTTGCCCTTGTTTGAAGATTTTTCTTTTGATATCCTTTCTTTTTATTCTTTTGATTCCCTAATTTTTGTCTGGACTGACTCTTTTGAGTTCTCGTCAATTTTGAAGTCTAGAGGGATGCCCTGATTTTTGCCTAAGTATTTGCTTTCCAGCTTTTCTTTTCTTTTTACTTAGCGGGCTTTCCTTTTTCTTCTTCTTTTTTCTTGAAACAAGTCGTGTGACACTGGCTATCTTGATTTATCCGAAGAGATTATAGTTGTCTCACTCCTGACTAGTGAGGTTTAACCATTGTGGTTGATGAGCTACGGCCTTTTGAGAGGGATAAAATGAAAAGATGTAAACCCGCAAAGTTGAAAACCTGAAAAGGCAACTTTGGCAAAAATGGGTATCCCGGTGAATCGAAAACCCGAAAGGGCGATTTAGGAAAAAGTTAGGGATTGAAAAGCAAATGACTACGGTCTGTGTATGGACTTCATTTCTTAGTGGATTGGGAGAACCTGAGGGCTGTTTATCCGAATCAATCTCTTCTGAAGACGAAGCGTCGGGAAAGCGTCAGGGTCAAGTGAGTCATAGAGGAATCAACGCATGGTGTTTTTCTGCGCCACATTGCCAACATTGTTGTACTTTTTGTTTAAAATGTACACTTTTGTATTTGCTTTTATGCTTACTTGTAGTTTTGCGCGACTTCCTCTTTTCAGGAGTTGCATCTATTGTAAAACTTTTCCTATTCACAGGCCGATTATCAATGAACTTGAATAGTATAAACTTGCAGGCCTTGGCCAATAATTGCTAAAACTTGATATTAATTGAACAATGTCACGGATGATGACCAAGATAGTCTTGTTGTATTAGGATGTCTTGTCTGTTTGTCTTTTGCAGGGTTGTTACCCTTGGGGCACGATTTTATGAATACGGATGGATTCATAAACAGTATTATTCTCCAGCAGGTGAAGTGGCATCTCTATCCAAGTAGAGTTATGTGCAGTGGGTTAGCGTGTCCTTGGCAAGTTGCCGGTGCGCTTTTAATTCACCGTAGAGTACGAGTATGTGTTTACTCTCCAGCAGAGTCTCCAGCTGTCGCTACTGCGAAAAACAACCGGCGGAAAAAACAGAAGAGTCGCCACTTTCGTTATTTATCCCAAAGAGAGGGAAAGGAAACGATCGGAAAAACCGGAAGAAAAAGGGAAAGACAAGGTCATCGCAACCATGTCTGGATTCGGGAGTCGGTTACGCAAGGGGAAGGTATGAGCATCCCTCACGTCCGTCGTACTCGACGGGATCCATGCTTGGGTTGTCTAGTCTATGGGTGAAAAAATAATCTATCTACGGCTGCTAAAGCTAAACGGAAAGAACTGACTCAATAGAGCATCGCCGCTTTATGCCTACATATTCCCTCGTGTAATGGGAAAGTCAGAGTCAATGTAGTTCGGGAAACTACGGGGGAAATTGCTCGTCAAGACATCGCGTCTTGTGCCTATGTATTCTCATATGGCATGAGAAATCAGAGCAAAACGTAGTTCAGGCTAACTACGGGAAAGCACAGGGTGTTCTCAGTCACACGGGGGTGAGAGAAAAGGTTGACAATACTAGCGTGTGCATTCTAGCAGTTAGGTGTATGCTGCTCGACCATTGGAGACTTAGGCGTTACCTGTTTGCGGTAGAACGGACGTAGTATGTCGGGGTTTAAAGGTACGGGAACCTACGGGAACTAGAACTACGGTCTGGTCTCAATTGCGCTAGGGAAAGAGAAAGGGGAGATTAGTCGTCAGCGGGAAAGTCTCGATCGCACGGAAGCGAGAGAACAGAGAAGTTAGTTGTTAGTGTGCTCGCTAGGATACCGCATCCTATGCCTACATATTCTCGTCTGGTACGAGAAATCAGAGCAGCTGTAGTTTAGCCAACTACAGGAAAGGGGGAAAAGTCCTCGCTAGGATTATCGCAATCCTATGCCTACGTACTCTCAATCAGGAATGAGAGATCAGAGCAGTCGTAGTTTGACCAACATAGGAAAGACAATCTCGATTGCACGGGGGCAAGAGAAGGGAGCTCGATCGCCGGAATGCGAGAGAAAAGGGGAGGTCTCAATCGCCAGGACGCGAGAGAAAAGGTTCAGAACGGGACGCACACGCTAAGTCCTAGACGTAGGAGCGAATGTGTCGCATATCGTCCTAAGGACGTATAGTAAACACTCTAGATGAGGGAAAGGAAACCACTCGCTCATCATTTTCCACGTATCTAACGATCTCGCAACACTCGACGGTTGAAAAGAAAAGAGATGAAAGAAGTGAAATAAAAACAATGTTACCGAACGGAGTGGTTCTGTTGACCCTTGACTTTTGCGTGCAAGCTCCTTTCCAAGCTCTACTCTTTTATCCTTGATGATAATGTTTCAAATCAGAACCAATGTAACGCTGAACCATCATAATTCGACTTATAAAAGAAGTCAAACCCCAAGAGGTAGCATATTGATATCTGTGTCAAAGACAAGTTAGAGAAATGATATTGAGAATCATTCTCCAATTGAATCATGTCACACGGACAGCACAACAAAAAAGCAAAACAAAATCAGAAGAAGAAGAAAAGATGAGGAGAGAAAAAAGCGGTCTCGAATCCTACATCATCCATCAACAAGTTGATTTATAATGGTTTATGGAAGTCACGTCATCGACCTACAAAACAAAAGTGAGATGAAAATCCAATAACAAATGGGAAGAAGAATTCAATTTTACAAGAAATAAACTTCTAAAAGAAATTGAAAATAGAATATAAAATTCTAAGTAAAAATATGTACATATGTCCTAATGATATTGAGAATCATTCTCCAATTGAATCATGTCACACGGACAACACAACAAAAAAGCAAAACAAAATCAGAAGAAGAAGAAAAGACGAGGAGAGAAAAAAGCGGTCTCGAATCCTACATCATCCATCAACAAGTTGATTTATAATGGTTTATGGAAGTCACGTCATCGACCTACAAAACAAAAGTGAGATGAAAATCCAATAAAAAATGGGAAGAAGAATTCAATTTTACAAGAAATAAACTTCTAAAAGAAATTGAAAATAGAATATAAAATTCTAAGTAAAAATATGTACATATGTCCTAAAGAAATACTAAAAATAAAATAGAATATAAATTCTATGTAAAATATTTACATGTAAAATAATCTAAAGAAATATAATACCAAAAAAATCTAAAAGAAAGTATATATAATATAAAAAGTATATTACAAAAGAAATAACCAAAAAGAAATAAAACCATCAGGGGGTGCAGTAGTCAGCCAGGGGGTATAGCAGTAGCAAGAAAAAAACACATAGTGGGCCTTGAGCCCACAATCACAACAAAAAACAAATAGAAGAGGGGGGGGGGTGCACGCAGAAACGGGGGGTATAGCCAAATGAAAAAGAAATGGGCCGTGAGGCCCACTAACCCAACTGCATGTCTCACTAACACTTCGTCTTCTCTCACTTCATGTTGGTTAACCCTAATCCTTTCTCTCTCAATTTCCGCCGCTGCTGGCCACCAAACACCATCATCCTCCGTCTCAAATTTTCTCCGTTCCACCTTTTACTTGTCTTCATCTATCTCACTAAACAAAACAAAACTGCAAAACAAATAGGTCACTATATTCAGAGATCTGCGTTGATCATCGTTGTGGTTGGGCATTTGAAGCTTGCGAGGAAGATCTATGAAGATTTGCCAAGCTGAATTCTGTGAGATGGAGAGGTTTGTGAGTCAAAGGAAAGTTTGCATGTTGATGATGGCTCACGAAAATGGCGAATCGGAGGTGAGCTTAAAGTTGATTTGCTGTTGTTGCGGAAGATGAAGATCTAAGGACGAAAGGGTTTGTTCATGCATCTGGAAAAAAGTTATGAAACTTGACGAACACAGATGAAGTTCATGACGAAGATCTGGGGATTTTGGTAAACGACGAAGACGGTGGATGAAGGTTCATAGGTTAATGGTTGAGATTTGAGTTCAGATGAAGTTTGATGAGTGGTTAGAAATAGATCTGGATTTTTAGATCGAATGTGTTAATGAAGATCCGGAGTTTGGAGGTTTTGAAGAACTGAAGTTTGGTTGGAGGTTAGATCTGAATGTTGATGTGTTTCTGGAAAATTCATTGATAATGATGAAGTTCGACGGAATCTGGAAAACGAGCATGAAGGTTGTGTGAAGATGTGAATGTTTATTCATGGCGGGTGATGAAGATTTATGGAGGTTGGAGAAATTCTGGAAAAGGTGTTAAGCGGATGAAGATTTGCATGAGTTTGGATCTGTTTCTGGAAAATCTGATAAATGGTATGAACGTTTGAAGGTTTTTTGGAAAAGTTTGAAGAACATATGAACGTTGTTGGGAAATTAAGATGAAGATGATGAAGATCGTTTGAAGGTCTTGAATACGGATGAAGAAATGATGAAGAAGTCTGGAAAAAATTGAAGAACATGATGAAGTTCATTGTGTTTCTGGGAAATTTCTGAAGAACACGAAGAATGTGTATGAAGATTCCGGTGAGTGTGAATTTTCCGGTGATGTTCCGGCAAGGGGTTTTGATCCGTGCTTGATTTGGCCGGTGATGGATTAGGTTTGCATGTGGTTGTGGTGACGTGGCAGCGTGGCAGACGGGCGTCAGTCATGGGGACGCGTGTGGCCGTTGGAGAGAGAGAGAGAGAGTGAACAGGGCTATTTATAGCCTTGACACTTGTCACAGAATCTGCATGATGACTTGGAAAATTTGATTAATTGACTTCATTAAATGATTAAACTGTGAGATTAATTAAAGCTGATGCATAATAATAAAACAATTAAATATGTTGATTAAGTGAACTGACAATTAATCATGAGAATTAAAAATGGTTGATATTAAAGGTGATCCAAGTTAAATGACAAACTTGATTTAAAAACCAATCAACATAAATGATGAACCAAAATCAAAGCAAGTTGACTTAATCACACAAGGTGATGCAACGTGTTCCCCTCTTTAAAAAAAGGCAAATCAATTAATGAAGAAAAACTAACTAAAGACTCTAATAGACTATCATTAATAACAAAAATTTGATTGTAAATTAAAACTCAAAATCCAACGGAAAAAAATTAATCTAATATGAGGTTAATCTAAAAACAAAAACTAACATTGAAAAGCATGGCATGCAGGTTGTCTACAAATAACTTAGAAAAAATTCTAAGTTATGGATTTTGCCTTATTTTTCCTCAACTTTGCACATCCATAACTTGAGCTCTAAGTATCATATGATTATGAATTCGTACTCAAAAGAAATATTGAAATACAAGGAAAAACTTTGATATTTGAGCCAAGTCCATTTGAAACCTTGATCATGAAGAAAAATGGCCTTGAAGATGGTTGCTTCAACCATGAAACTTTCCATAAATAGAATGTTTCTAAAACCCTAATTCCCCAAAATAGCAACTTTCAACAATTCTTGATTTTTCATGATTCCCTTGACTTTTCTTGATCAAATTCCATCCATTGGTCATATTGAACTTGAGGATCATGATCTCGACCTCAAAATGTCAGGAGTTGACTTTTTCACTACACAGTTGACTTTTTGCCCAAATCTCTTGATTTTTAATTAACTAATCAATTGAAGCTCTTCTGATTAAAATTGATGGTCAATCTCTCATCCCCAAACACCTTAGGATATATGGAAGACCATGGAAACAAGTCTTGCTCTCAAAAACAAATTTATCCTGATTAAAAGTGAAGCCCTAATTTCATCCTTTTCGCCTAAGCATTGTACAGATGAACTGAGTGATCATTTCCACTCCACCATGACATCTGAGGTACTCAACCAACTTCTACCTCATGCTCACACCAATGATAAAACCTCATGAACCTCTTGACAACCCTCTGATAACTTCATGGTAATAACACCCACTTGATGGCATGTACCTGTGCCTTTGCTTGAGCTTGTGGTCAATAAGGCTCTCCTCTTGGATGATACACAAACAAACACTTGATCCCCTGTAAGAAACTATGCTATGCAAATGCAAGATGCTAAAATGCAATGAAATATAAGCCAAAGATTAAGAAAAGAGGTTGGTCAAATTTAGGGGTACAACAGATGCCCCTATTCAAGCGACTTGGACCTAAAGGGATAAAAAGAGAACGACTTTCAAACATTTGAGGTAAAAGACAATTGAATACCAAAGAACCCGGAAATTTCCCAACCGCAGAAATAGAATTGCAAACTCTGATTGGGGATAGAAATCTCCGGAAATAATTGAATCCAGTTGCAACAGCGACAAACTAACTGATTACTGATCCAGAACGTCGACACGCAGTCGGAAGAAACATCTGCTAACGTGCAGGCAATGACACTAAGTCAGAAAGATCGTCTGATATCACCATCAGGCATCTGTGTAATACCACAGGGATCGAACCCGGAGGCCGGCTCAACAACAATTGAGAAGATCATCTGACATCACCGCCAGGCATTTGTTAAATAAAAACAGGCATCGAACCCGAAGGCCGGATCAATAACAATTGATCATCTGCTAATCTAAGCAGGCATTCACTAAATAAAAGAGAGCATCGAACCCGAAGGCCGAATCAATAACAATTGATCATCTGCTAATCCAAGCAGGCATTCGCTAAATAAGAGCGAGCGTCGAACCCGAAGGCCGGATCAATAACAACTGATTTTCTATCAATCCAAACAGGCATTCGCTAAATAAAAGCGAGCATCGAACCCGAAGGCCGGATCAATAACAATTGATAAGAACGTCTGACATCGCTGCCAGTCATTTGTTAAATAAAAACAAGCATTGAACCCGAAGGCTGGCTCAATAACAATTGAGAAGAAAATCTGACCTCGCCGTCAGTCATCTGTTTATAACAAAATAGGCATCGAACCCGAAGGTCGGCTCAATAACGATTAATCATCTACTAATCCATGAAGGCATTCACTAAATAAAAGAGAGCATCGAACCCGAAGGCCGGATCAATAACAATTAATCATCTGCTAATCCAAGCAGGCATTCGCTAAATAAAAGCGAGCATCGAACCCGAAGGCCGGATCAATAAAAATTGATAAGAACATCTGACTTCGCCGTCAGGCATCTGTAAAATAAAAACAGGCATCAAACTCGAAGGCCAGATCAATAACAATTGAGACGATCATCTGACATTGCCGCCAGGCATCAAACCCGAAGGCCGGATCGATAACAATTGAGAAGATAATCTGACCTCACCGTCAGCCATTGACATCAAGTGAAAGCATCTGACCTCGCTGTCAGTCATTGATATCAAGTAAAAGCATCTGACCTCACCGTCAGTCATCAATATCAAGCAAAACATTTGACCTCGTCGTCATTCATCAATATCAAGTAAAACATCTGACCTCGCTATCAGTCATCAATATCAAGTAAAAGCATCTGACTTCGCCGTCAGAACTCAACATCAAATCCGTAAAAACATCTGACATCCCCGTCAGAACTCAACATCATCTGACTTCGCTATCAACTGTCAAAATCATCAGACTTCGCCGTCAGTTCTCAAAATAATCTGACTTCGCCGTCAGTTCTAAAAATAATCTGACTTCACCGTCAGTTCTAAAAACCATCTAAATTCACCGTCAGTTCTCAGAATCATCTAACTTTGCCGTCAGCTCTCAAAATAATCTGACTTTGCCGTCAGCTCCCAAAATCATCTGACTTTGTCGTCATCTCTCAAAATAATATGACTTCGCCGTAAGTTCTCAAAATCATCTGACTTCAACGTCAGTTGTCAAAATCATCTAACTTCGCCGTCAGCTCTCAAAATAGTCCGACTTCGTCGTCATGTCTCAAAATCATCTGACTTCGCCGTCAATTCTCAGAATCATCTGACTTCGCTGTTAGCTCTCAAAATAATTTGACTTCATCGTCAGTTCTCAAAATAATCTGACTTCACCGTCAGTTCTCAAAATAATCTGACTTCGCCGTCAGTTCTCAAAATCATCTGACTTCGCCGTCAATTCTCAAAATAATCTGACTTCGCCGTCAGTTCTCAAAATCATCTGACTTCGCCGTCAGCTCTCAAAATAATCTGACTTCGCCGTCAGTTCTTAAAATCATCTGACTTCGCCGTCAGCTCTCAAAATAATCTGACTTCGCCGTCTGCTCTCAAAATAATCTGACTTCGCCGTTAGTTCTCAAAATAATCTCACTTCACCGTTAGTTCTCAAAATAATCTGACTTCGCCGTCAGCTCTCAAAATCATCTGACTTCGCCGTCAGTCATTCGCTAAATAAAAGAGAGCATCGAACCCAAAGGCCGGCTCAACCCTAAGTTGAGAAGAACATTCGTCGATTCACCATCTGGGTGAAGAAATCTGCTAGGGAAATATGAACTTGAATAAATAGACTCCGTTGGAGAGAATGATAAGATGAACACATCTGCAATGATCTTGCTGGAGGTCTGGATACCACACAGGCCCAAAAGATATACTGATAATTGCTGGAGATACACCTGAAAACACAGAGGTAACAACCCGGCTTATGTTTCAAATTCACATGACTGACTCCTCTTTTGTGATCCTTTGGCATGCCCCTGCACGACGGAGCTCTCTGGCGTTTTGCATCTTATCTCGATCAAACTTCGCATTATAGATGCTCTCCTGATGTCAAGTGCTTACTCGAAAGTAAAACAATTCATTTTGCAAATGATAATATTAATGCAATGCATATGACAGTTTTGAAATCCAAGTCTGTTCACTGGAAAAAAGTTGTAACATAGTGAATGAATCAATTATCAGAATGTCAATATCAATACCCACAAGGTAAGAAGAATCATTTTAGGAGTTAGTTTCAAGGCGATCTCTACCGAAGTATGCTTTCGAAATAAATCTGCTTCAATTAGGACTTTTGTTTTAACCCACCCATTCTCCTTGATGTTCTTCAATCCTATATTAAGCTAATTTGACACAAGCACTCACTTCTCAAAGGTTGAACGACAGGAGTGATGGTTCAGGAAACCCTAAGTTTTCAGAGTGACAGTCACTCGCTTTTCGTCCTTGGTGTCTGAATCACACGACATGTTCTATATATCGTTTTTTGATTTCCCTATTTTTGCCTGGACTGACTCTTTTGAGTTTGCCTTCCGAATCCGAAGTCCAGCAGGATGCCCCAATTTTTGCATAAGCCACTTGTTTTCAAGTAATCTACTTAGCAGGCTTCTTCTTATTATTATTTTTTCTGGGAACAAATCGTGTGACACCAGCTTGTCTGACTTGTTTAAAAGGGTTGTGACTGTCTCACTCCTTGGTCGGTAAGGGATAACCACTGTGGTTTTTTAGGTACGACCTCTACAGGTGTGATTGGTCCTCGAACGGGAACACTCCTTCTGCAATTTGGATGTTTGGTCAAATTAACTGACACCTACCCTACCCCAGGTTAAGATTGATGGTTTTTCGTTTTTAGAAAGAAACTCCTACTACTAGGCTCAAAGGGGTTAACTAGGGATTAACTCCTTATCTCTCCGGTGTTTAGGGATTTGAAACAATGCCTAAACATCATCAGCATGTTTTATTCAAAAGCATACAATCGGAAGCTTTGCGTCTTTAAACTTCGTCATCCTCCCTCGGATTCCGCTTAAACAAGCGCTTAACATTAATAAAAAGCATTGAATGAACACAAATGGATTTAATTAAAACAAGCATATTCAATTCATTATCATTATCAATTGAAAACAAACAAGTTCTACATATAAGATTTGCAAATAAGTTCAAACTTAAACAGGAAAGAAGCTACAAATGCAAAGACATGACATGATAAAAAGAGATTTCCAGCTTCGGGGATGTCTTCCTATTTGAACCTCTGGCTGGGGGAGGTGACCCTTGAAGTCTTCAAACTCAAACTGATGAGAGGTTGATGTGCACGACCAACTTTCCTTTGGGAAAGGATATGTACTCTTTGTCCATTAACTGTTGCACCTTGGCTTGAAAGGCTTTACAATCTCCAGTTGAGTGCCCCATGGATCCTCCATAATATTCACATTACGCACTGGGATCATACCCAAGAGGGTATGGCTCTGGCAACGGCTTGAGAATCTTAGGCTCCACCAATGAGTTCTAAATCAGATGTGGCAGAAGCTGACTGTATGACATAGGAACCGGATGAAGAAGAGCATTCCTTCTTTCCAAATTGTTGTGCGGCCTATTTTGATTCTGGCGCCGATAATATCATTGCTGAGGAACATGAGGTTGTTGGCCCTGATTAAGGCATTCCTCACGTTCGCGCACTTTCATTCTCTGACTTGGCCTAGGAACATGCAACAGTTGTGGGCATGGAGATTCTAAAATCATAGCTTGCAATACATACTCCTGACCTGATGCAACTTCAGGGAAGAGAGCAGGAATATCCACCTCTTTTGCAGTGAACAGAATAGGACCACCTGGTACGCTTATGCTGCCCGGCGTGAATTCAACTGCCTTTGAATCAATTAAGTCCTGAACTTTGTGCTTAAAAGCTTTACAGTTCTCGATATTATGCCCCGGTGCCCCATATGGAAACCACAATGGGAACTGGCATCATAGCCTGGTGGTAGCTTACCAGTAAATGGAGACAGAGTCCGAAGTTCAACCAACCGAAGTTGAAGCAAGAGTTGTAACAACTAAGCATAAGTCATAGGGGTCTGGTCAAAGATTCTGTCGAGTTGTTTCCTCTTTTGGGCATACCTCCTAATCTTAGAATTATCTCGAGAAACAAAGGGTAGCTGCTGACGGGGAAATTCTGGAACCTCAGGTTGACAATAAGATCTTTGAGGCACCTCACGTCTTGGGAGAGGTTCCATAGATAACGGTGAAATGACCATTTCTGCTGCAGTTTTAGGCACCTGATCAACTTCCTTTCTTAACCCGTTTCTTATGACTTCTATGATCAGGTCCATCTGAGTCTTCAACTGATGAACTTCCTCCCTAAGCATCTTCTGATCCAAAAACAAAGCTTGCATGTCCACCATGAATTGTCCCATCTGGCTCCGGACTTCCCTCAACTTAGCTTGAATTTTCTCCATAGTCACTTCTGTCTTTTCTACAAGTTAATGTCTCTTGTCCTAGTGGAAAATCGGATCAGGATAAACTCAGCCTCGGACACCTGCTATGCAAATGAAATGCAAATGCCATGCAATGCAATATGAAATGCAACAAACACATGACCAAGGTTGTTGTGTCGTTGACGGAGGTGAACCAGCGCTTCGCTTTGGCGAGAAAACCATATAGCACTAATACAAGGGTCCCACTGTAACTGTCCATAATGATAATACAAATGGGTAGGATGAAGGTCAAGGTTTCTTGGAAAACCCTCCCACTCACAGGTATGAACTTATCTCCAACAAGGTCTGGCATCCTATGTGATCGTCAGCGTCACAGACTTTCGAGAAACAATGATACGTTCACCATTTCTGGTTTAGCATCATTGTCTCACGAAGCGGCCTCACTTAGCTGACTTCCAAATGAATGGTCTCCAGAGTCGACAGCTTTCAGATCCAACACCTCCGTCCTAACCAACAGGATGAGATGTCTTCAAAGAAAACCTCGTCTGAACGCGAATTTCATGAGGAATAGTGCATGCTGCCATATAGGTCCATCACTACTTACCACTTCTAATTCTAAGGTTACGCTCAAGCCCGGGTATTGGATTATCTCTCATTGGAACATCCCACCCACAACACAACAACATGATATATGATATAAAGTACTAGAAATAAAAATGCAAATGAAAAACAATACAGATGCAACACATATATACACACCCAAAGACAAAACACACAAGCGCTAGGATTGACTCGCATAGGGGATGTGGAGTAGTTTTCTCCCTAGCAGAGTCGCCAGCTGTCGCATCGCTGCAAAGAGGGGCCGGCGGAAGACAGAAGAATCGCCACAGATCGTTATTTTTCCCAAAGAGAGGGAAAGGAAACGATTAGAGAAAACCTAACGAAAAAGGGAGAAGACAGGTCATCGCAACTAAATCTCGGGTTCGGGAGTCGGTTACGCAAGGGGAAGGTATTAGCACCCCTCACGTCCGTCGTACTCGACGGAATCCATGCTTTTTATCTATCTAAAAGGGTGTTTACTACCTAAGCTACGGCTCAGGGACAAAAGAAAAGAAAAGAGACTCGATAGAACATCGCCGCTCTATGCCTACGTATTGCCTCGTGCAATGGGAAAGTCAGAGTCAACGTAGTTCGGAAAACTACGGGTGAAGGTGGGGAAAGGTTGCTCGCCAAGACATCGTCGTCTTGTGCCTACGTATCCTTGCCTGGTATGAGAAATTAGAGCAAACGTAGTTCGGGCAGACACAACCACATATTGGTTCAAGTGTTTTAATTGAGTTGGGTTAAACAGTGGTTCTAGCAGTTAGGGACGATGCCTGTTTGCGGTAGAACCAAAGCTTAACACACTCTTTCTGAAAATGGTTTTCATTAATCCCGAAGGATAAAAAAAGGTTTGATGTTTTTGTTTTTTGTGTTTTTTAAGACAAGAAGTGGATTGAGTTATGGTTTGAAACTCATGTCGCACTAAAGACTATGACTCGAGAGTGAATGCGTCGCATATCACCCAAAGGGCATACGCTAAACACTCTAGACAGTTAAGTGGAGTCCACTTAACCATTATTCCTCAAGTACTTAAGGCTCGTAGCGTACAACACAAATTATCCTTTATTAAGTGTTTTGAATTATTTAGGAGATGAGAAGAGAAAGACACAAACTAAGGGGAAACAGGATCCTAAAGTTGTCATACACAATGCTCCTAAATTTGGGATGAAAGGGAAGAACTACCCTAATGTTGTCATGCATAGGATTGAACACCTAATGTCTCTCCTACTCCCATCCTAAACGGAGGGACTAGGAATCCTCATGGGATCATGGCCAAAGGCAGAGTAAACACTAAATAACTCAATCACAAATGAAATAAGAAAGCAAGAAGTTAACTTGAACAAGTCAAGATGCAATGCAAACAGATGAGATGCAAAGAAAAGATGCACACACAAAGGAAAGAGGGAGGAAAAAGTGTGGGGCAGACACCACCACAAGCACATCTCAACCAACATTCCTTAAGATTCACACAATGCAATGCAAACAAAACAATGCAAATAAACACCAAAGTAGGCAAACAAACACCAAAGTTCATGACAAGTTCAAAGCATACACAAAGCACATTAATTTGTAAATTCAAAATAAAATGATAAAATAAAATGAAAATAAATGGAAAGTAAAATAAAAATGATGAAAAATAAATTAACACATAAAATATCAGCATATGATTTTTTTGGGATTTTTAAGATATTTAAAACTATTTTTACATAAATAAAACAAGAAAACAAAAGACTAAAAAAAACAAAATAAACAAGTTTCTAAAAATAAGAAATGACTCACCTAAGGCTTGAACCCAAGACCTTGGGGTCATAGGTTCAAAACCTAACCAAGTCAACCACTAAACGCATGTGAAAATAAATGGAAAAGAAAGTAAAAATAATAAAAACTAAAAAATAGTGAAAATAACACAAAAGCGCCCCCGATGGGGGTCGAACCGGGGTTACAAGGCATGGCAAGTTCTTAAGGGCATAATGACAACCACTGGGGTGGCGTTACATCCGTTGTATCAAGCCACCCCATGTGCATATAAACCTTCCACGCGCATATGGCTAGGCAAGCTTCAGGAACAAAACAAGGCAGGACATGAATACGATTCCAACATAACTTCTTCAATCCTCAACCAAATTCCATGAGATTTAAACCAACACTGCTTGTTTTTCCAGGAGGATTACAATGGTCCAATCCAACTTTTAAAATGATGCAACCACACTGAGATTTGAATGAACATGCAATGATGAACTTTGAAATGCATTTTGCAAATTAATAGCCAAAACTGATGATTTTGAGATCCAACAAAAGTCTGTACAAGCTTGAAATATAATACTCATGGATTAAACTCGAAGGATAGTCTCAATTTCTCACTAAATCCAAAGATAACCATCAAGTTGCAAAACTTTGAAGTGGTATTTGAAAAAAACCAAACCTAGTCTTACCATCGTTAAGACAATATAGGTTATCAATCTAAACCTCAATCATCTAACAGACTTACAAGGCAAAAAAGAAAAAGGTTCATTCAAGACAATAAGCTAACAGGCCTCTCCTCACTACATCATTGTTGCACCCTAATTTTTGACCTTAAGATCCCACCTCCTTGCTATTGAAACCACTATTGTTCAAGTAATACCCCAAATTTGTCCTACCTTTACATGATTTCTAGTGCCACTTTATTTCAAATGAATAAAATAGCAGAATTGACAAGAGGGCATGTGTAAGGAGTTGTTAGTGTGAGAGGTTGAGAGTTCGAATCTCACCTTTGTCACTTTTTGTTTTTTTATTATTTTTACTCTAATTTTTTCTATTTTTCATTAAAAAATAACAAAAATAGTTTTTTTTTTAATTTATTATTATTTAACTATTATTTTTGTATTTTAATTAAATCATTTTTAAAAAAATATTATTTTTTTCACTTTTTCTGAATTATTCATAAAAATATCCAAAAAGTCATAAAAATAAAATATTAGAAAATAGGTTGTTCTTTTTAAATGTTTAGTATAAATAAATAGAACTTTAAGTTTATTTTAATTACTTTAAATTATTTAAGTTTTATTTAGTTTTAACTAATTATTTAATTTGGGCTTTAAAATGGGCTTTAGGGATATTATTGACAATTGATAGTTAACCCTAATTTGACCCCTATATATATTATGTTGCATTGTTGAAAAGGAGGCTGAAAAAACCTAAGAGGAGTGTCATTTACAGTTATTTCTCCTTCTTCATCTATTATTGATATAGTTTGATTTCTTCTTCTTCATCTATTACCGAATATATATATATATATATATATATATATATATATATATATATATATATATATATATATATATATATATATAAGATTATTTTTTGATCGAATCATGTCGATACGATGTTTGCACATTTGTGTGCATGACGCGTGACATTTGTGTTAGTTCGATCCTGTTGCGATGATCGCATTTTTGCGTGAGCAATACTGTATTTTGCTTAAAATTTCTTTTTCTTTGCGATAAATTTTGTTTCGTCCGATTTAGATCTGGTTGCGATGAGCGCATTTCTGTGTTAGCAACATTGTTGGGTTATTTGGCACATTTAAAATTCCTTTTGCTTTATTATTATTATTATTATTATTATTAATATTATTATTATTTATTATTATTATTATCATTATTAGTATTATTATTATTATTGTTGTTATTATTAATTATTATTATTTCGATAAATTTAGATCCGTACGACTTGGATCCGGTTGCAATGATCGCATTTTTTTGCGTTAGCAACATTATTGTTTTAAAACATTTTAAAATTTTTTTGCTTTACATTTTTTTATAAATTTGGATCTAGCACAATTTTTAGTCCCTCTTGCGATGATCACGTTAAGTGCAGCAAGATAGTGATGTTTTTTTATTGGTTTATGTGCGGATCTATTGTTGTGTTTCAACCTTATACTCGTCTGATGGTTTAGCAAAGCAATAATCCTTTTTTTTTGTGCTTACCTATTCGCGTTTTGATTCACAAATTATGATTTTATCTAATTTTATTATCTCGGTTTCTTGATCTGACTTGCGATGACCGCTAACGCGGTAGCAATTTGTTATTTTAATTCGTATTATTTTTTAATAATTCAACATCGCTATCGTTATTATTGGATCTAATTTCTTGTGATAGTCTTTGCACGTTTTCGCATACGCGACTTGGAATCACGTATTTGCCTCTTGATTTTAATCGGTGCACTTTTCGTTTCAACTTATTTTGAGTTATTTGATGTATGATGTTAATATTGTGTATATATTTTATTCTCGTTCATACTTAAATTGTTTTAAAACTAATTCTTGATTTAATCAAGCCATTTTCATATCTTGTAAGTCGATCATTCATGATCGCCATCGACCGTAATCGTTAAGGTATTTCATTACACGATAATATTAGCATAATCTCCCCCTTGATCTTAATCTTTAGGATCATAGAATTAGGTTAGTCTTTCTCTTAAAACTAGAATTTCTTTTCTTAAAAAATCCATAAAAAATATATTTAGTTTAGTTTAATTTATTTTAGTTTTAGAACTTAAGTTATTGGTTTTTTTTTAAACTACTTGCTTGCCTTAATAAATAAATAAACTCTTTTTAATTTTTGATTAATTTAATTCATCTTTGCAATGTAATTTAATCTCTAAACGTATTTTAAACTTAATTATGAAATACTCTCAAAAATCACAAAAATAATTAAACTCCTAAATTTCAAATCAATAATTTCACCATTGCTAATCTCTAAATCCACTTAACCATAATTCACTATCTAACTTCATTTCTCAGTTTTATCCCTTTACATTTAATCTCTAATCACTTTTCGTCGTACACATTACCTACATTTCATTACCCCGTGCTTATCAATCACATCATCGCTTTTATCCATTCGCTATTCTCCATTACCGATATTCTCCTCCAAAGGAAAGGTTCACATGCTTAACCCCCGTGTAAATGCCTTTACCCTCACCCTAGCCTTAGGATTTGAGTCCCCGTACTCACCTTTTTAGGCGTCCCGTCGTGGACATACCTTCATCCTTTTCAATTTAACTTTTAACGTAGATAGGAGTCTTCGCACTCCAAGTAAGTGTTTCCATATGAACGCTTATTTCCCCTTGGAACTTTGAGTCACAGTCAATAATTCCTCAAACCCTTTAGGGGAACTACAGATACTTTGATTCCATTCCCGTCAGGATATGTAGGCACAGGATGCGACGTCTTGGCGAGTATACTTAGGACTAACCCCTTTAGGTCCTTCTCTTTACCTTTAACCCTTAGCTTTACCCTTAAGCAGATAAACCATAGCAATAAACAAACATAAAACCAGAGGTTCCTGTAGAGTACTACAGAAACTTAGGATGCTAGCACCTTCCCTAAGTTTAACCAACCCCCGAACCTTAGATCTCTCCCTGCATTGTGTTTACAATGCAAAATAGGTTTTCCTTCCTTTAACCTTTACCTCGGATAAATCAAAGACCGGTTGCAAATGAATTAAAGATTCAAGTTAAACAATAGCTTGGTATCCAAATTTCACCGCAACAATCATAATAGAAACATCAAGTCCTAAACTTAAATAGCCTATACTATCAAACCTCCTCTCAAGAATCTAATCAGAAATGAGGTACACAACAGGTCCTAAAACCCTTATGACAACAAACCTGGCTCTCTGCTTCAAACCAGCATCCTCAAGTATCAAGCACAACACAAGCCAAAACACCTAAACATAGGGATCTAATCTTGATAGCAACCAAACTTGAGTTGACAAACTCAGATTCAAGAACAAAACTAACAGGGTCAGCTATAGGAGTATTGTTTGGCAGCAACAAACCTAAACAGAAACATCCACCTAAAGAAAACAATAGAACTCTAAAGGTTAACATGAGCTCAACATAAGCCATATTAAACTCAGTTCACACACAACCAAAGCCAACTGCCCTCATGGTCCTAAACAGAAATGCAGCACACCACAGTCTTAGAAATCCTCATGTTAACTCTCACTTGGCTAAATAAATCTGCTCCAGACAATCTTAGATAGCAACCCCTCAAAATGCTCTAATGACAGTAACACAAGTCACCTAGATCTATTCAAGCACAAAGTTAGATTTCACAAATGAAAATGATAACTTAATTAGTATAAGAACACACAATCACACACCAAAACCTTAAGAAAATCATGACTTCCCAATGGAAAATATCAGCATAACAATATTGATCACCAAATGCCCCAACAGTCAAGTAGATCACTTCAACATAACCAACACAGTAACCTCAAGACAGCAGCAAAACCAAAAAATTCAAACCAAGGAAAAAGGTTCAGCAGTAAGGCATCCTTGTTCCAATTGATATGCCTTAAATTAATGTCTTTACACAGACCAATTAGACCCTCACAAATCCAACAACACACTTAAAATAACATGAACTCAAACACACACAGATTGAAAAATCTCAACTGAAGTTTTGATAGCACAGTAGGTTGACAAACCTTACAACAGACATGGCCAGAAAGCTAATACACCCACCAAATCATGTTTCAACAACATACATAATGAATTCCAACAACAATTCTTTCACAAAAGCCACACATACACATACAAAGTTTCAAACCACATACAACCTGGTCTAAACATAAACCAATACTAAGTGTGTGCCTAACATGACAAGCAGCTTTAATGCAAGTAACAGTGGTCAAACACATTATGCAGAAATCTGTTCACGGTTTAAAAAAACCTATAACCAAAATTCTAACACGAAACCAGTTCAAACAGAAACAGTTGCAAGCTTAACATGACAATTTCATGCATCAAACATCAATTCATTATATGCTTCATATGATGGTTACAACTTTAAGACAGCAAGCACAAAACAAATCTTAGCACATGATCTAATGATTCAAAGACTTTTTTAACTCACACATACCAATAAGAAAGCTTGAAGTCATATAGCTTTTGTAGACCTCCAAGGTGAGCAAGCTGCTTTGATTGAGAATACCTTGAGCGAGTTATCCAACCTTTGATGGAAGCTTCAGAACAACCCTTGACTCTTTGCAAGATTAAAGTTACTTCTTCTTAAAGTAATGAGTCATCTTTGATGACAGTGCTAGCAAGAGGTGTTCCAGCTGTTTTATAAGGTCTTGGACAATTGGTACAACATAAGTGGAAGGTGTTCAAGGTTTCAAAGAGGTCCTAATTGTTTTAGGTAGTGTGTTTTGCTGGTTTATGCAGGAAAGTCAATGTTCATGGTGTGGGAAGTTGACTTTTCGAGTTATGGTGTTTTTGGATGGTTTAATGGTTGCAACACCTTCCAAACATGATTTTGAGGTTGTGTGGATGATTTTTATGATGGTTTAAGGATTGGAAAGGATGCTGGTATGAAACTTGCACAAGACAGTTTTTGTCGTTTTTGATGAAAAGTTTATGGAATGGCTCATAAAATGAGAGAGTTTTCAAAGCTCAACTTCTGTTCTCTCTATGCAGAATGGTGGCTAGGGTTTGTGTTGACTGATATTTAGCTTAAATATGGAGTGAAATCAGGCTTGGAGAAGTTTCACCATGGTAAAAATTGAATGGACAGATTTGCATTTTCATGGTGATTTTTGAATCAATGGTTGATCATGAAGATGGTACATGAGCAGGCTTGCATCTTTGTCTTCTTGTAGGTTTCTTGTGAGTGAGGAGAGAAGAATAACTGGGCTGCAGGAAACAGAAAAAGAATAGCTGCTTATCTTTCCCTTGTTTTGGCAAAAGATTCAAAAATGGGGCAAAGAGGTACATGCCTTGGTTTGGCTCTTTTAGGCAATGTTTGGTGGGTCGCAATGCAGCTTTATGCGCATGGTTTGAGGAGTGAAGGGGCTGCATAACTGAAATGCATAAACATGCTAAAATGATCATATTTAATGCCTTGAAAAAGTGTTCAAAACACCAACTTTGGGGCAATAGAACTTAGTGCACAAAACTCCATTTGCTTAGATCTTGTGCTCAAATGAAAGAGGGCATGGATTAGAACAAAATTCATGTTGGTGGAAATTCCATTTGATCATTGGAAGATCATAAAATTTGAGGTTGAAAATCATGGCATGCATGTTGTCTACAAATAACTTAGAAAAAATTCTAAGTTATGGATTTTGCCTTATTTTGCCTCAACTTTGCACATCCATAACTTGAGCTCTAAGTATCATATGATTATGAATTGGTACTCAATAGAAAGATTGAAATACAAGGAACAAATTTGATGTTTGAGCCAAGTCCATTTGAAACCTTGATCATGAAGAAAAAAGGCCTTGAAGATGGCTGCTTCAACCATGAAACTTTCCATAAATGGAAACTGATCAATTGAAGCTCTTCTGATTAAAATTGATGGTCAATCCCTCATCCCCAAACACCTTAGGACATATGGAAGACCATGGAAACAAGTCTTGCTCCCAAAAACAAATTTATCCTGATTAAAAGTGAAACCCTAATTTCATCCTTTTTTCCTAAGCATTGTACAGATGAACTGAGTGACCATTTCCACTCCACCATGACATCTGTGGTACTCAACCAACTTCTACCTCATGCTCACACCAATGATAAAACCTCATGAACCCCTTGACAACCCTCTGATAACTTCATGGTAATAACACCCACTTGATGGCCTCTACCTGTGCCTTTGCTTGAGCTTGTGGTTAATAAGGCTCTCCTCTTGGATGATACACAAACAAACACTTGATCCCCTGTAAGAAACTATGCTATGCAAATGAAAGATACTAAAATGCAATGAAACATAAGTCAAAGATTAAGAAAACAGGTTGGTCAAATTTTGGGGTACAACACCATGGCTGACAGGAAGGTGATGAAGGACTTTAAGTAGTCTTTTGGGAAGCTAGTGAGATGTGTCTGCAAACCTTCAGCATATGAGATCAGTGGTGTCTATACTCTTCTGCAGTTCTATGAATCACAGCTGAGGTGTTTTGTTTTTCCGGATTATGTTATGGCACCTACCCTAGAGGAGTACTCTGAGCTGTTAGGTGTTCCTGTCTTAGGCCAGATGCCATTCTACCACATTGATGTTGAGCCTGATCTGGCTAAGCTCGATATTGCACTATATTTGGATGCTTCAATGTTAGAGGGGAAGATGATCAAAAGGAGTGGGATGTTTGGTTTTCCTTTGCCTTTCCTGGTTGATAAGGCTCAACAGTTCGCCAAAGAGGGTTGTTGGATCGTGTTTAGCACCATCTTAGCTCTTTGCATCTATGGTATCATATTGTTCCTTTATCTTCCGGATTTTATAGATGCACATGCTTTCTATATTTTTGCTTCTGGGAATCCAGTACCCACACTGCTAGGCAACGTCTATCATTCTGTTCACCACAAGAATGAGAACCGAAGGGGAAAGAATGTGTCTTGCTGTGTTCCTTTGTTGTACAGGTGGTTTGCTAGTCACATGCCCAAGACAGGTCCATTCGTTGTTACTACTGGTACTTCAGAGTGGTCGGAGAGGTTGATGGGTTTGTCTACAGAGAACATTACCTGGTTTGACACAGATATTCTTGGTACAGAGATCATCTATAGTTGCGGTGGATTTCCCAACGTCCCTTTGGTCGCAAGGAAAGGATGCATCAACTATAACCCATCCTTGTTGGTTAGGCAGTTTGGGTACGCGCTGAGAGATCCTCCTAAGGAGGAAGAGATACAGGATTCTTTGTATCTCACCAGATTATTGGAGGGTGATACCTTAGTTAGAGTGGAGCATGCTTGGAGTAGTATCCATAAGAAAGGAAAAGCATTGTTGGGGAAGAGTAATAGTCGAGCTTATGATCCTTACCTGACTTGGATTCGTGAGAGAGTTGCGAAGTTTCTGATACCGTTTCCTTTAGTAGCGCCTTTGTATCCTCTCATGATTGAGGAACCTACCACTGTGGACATTCAGAAGTACAATCAGTTATGGTTTGAGAAGGAAGAGTTAAGAAAAGCTAATGAAGAGTTGGAAAAAGAGATTGCTCAGCTTTGAAGTGAGAAGAATGAAGCTACTCACTCCTTGAAGAAACAGACTGAACTGGTGAACAGGTTGGGGATGGACTTGACCAAGCAGATTAGCGCCAGGGAACGTTAGGGTCTAGACCTGAAAGCTGTTAGTAGTGTTCTTGCTTCCAAGAAGAAAGATCTGGATAGAGCTTACTTCGAGATTTCTAAGTTTAACAACCAATGGAATGCTACGCTTACCAACAACAAAGAGCGTAAAGACGGGTTAAAGCTACAGATCAGCAAGTTGAAGACTCAGCTCAGAGTGAAGGACGAGAAGATTTCAGCAAAAGCTTCACATAGACGACACAATGATTGTAGGGTGAATGAAGCGCTTGCAACCTTGGAGGATTTCAGGGCTAGAGCTGATTCAAAGAGGTGTAAGCTTGAGGTGGTCTTTGGTGAGGGAGCCTGGGAAGACTATGTTGAGGGTCTACAATGCACTATTTACCAGCGAGAGCTACTTATTTAGGGGCTACTCACTAGACCAGATCATCCTGAGATCCAGGAGTTTCTAGAGGACTTCTGGTCTCGTCATCCAGCTTGATTATCTTGTTTTTTTATGTAGCTTGTTGCTTGATTGTTGTATTGACCATCACCAGACTTGTTGATTGAGGTCCTTTCCTATTGTACTCAGTTGTTGCTTGTACCTTGCCTGCTGGCCTGTGATGATATACGAGGAGTTGCTATTATATGCTTGTCTGTGGGGCTCTCCATTGTTGTGCTTTTCTCTCAGAACTAGAATCGAGGGGGAAATTTCCCTGTTGCATACATACATGTTTGCATTTTGCATTTTTTGCATTGTAGGTGCATCAGAACTGTTAATCTTATTTCCTGTGCTCCGTTAGTGTGTTTCAGGATTGCCGATCAAACAACTCACCGGTACGCTACCAGGGGGAATCAGAGAAGAGTGATGGAGCAAATGCAGGCGGAGATGCAGAAGATGAGGGACCGGATGGCCCAGTTTATGGAGGTCATACAGGGAGTGGCTAACGGACAAGAACAACTTCGTACTTTGGTGCAGTCCTTGATTGCACGTGTTAACAACAATAATGTGCTGATAACTCTATGCCTACTTTGGTTATCCCTACTGTTGGAGGGAATGGTAATGGCAATGGTAATGGCAATGCTGCTAGTTTTGGTAATGTTGCTGGTTTCGACAAGGTTGGTTTTGGTAATGCTGGAAATGGTAATGTTAATGGGAATGGTTATGGTCCTGATGCCACCTGTGCTATACATGGTAATATGGATCAACTTTGGAATAAAGACAGACAAGATAATATGTTTTCGCCGAGGGTTGTGGTTGCTGAGTTGCCCTCTAAACCTGATAAGAGGTTCAAGCTGATTGAAGAAAAGATGAAGTCTCTTGAAAATTAAAATTCCATGGGCCTTGATATGGCTAATCTGGGGCTGATCCCATATCTGAAAGTTCCGCTGAAATTCAAAGTCCCTGACTTTGACAAATATAAGGGTACCACCTACCCAGGAGTTCATCTGAGATCCTACTACCATAAAATGTTTGCCTACTCGAACGACGAGAAATTGCTCATGCATTTTTTTAGGACAGTTTGTCTGGTCCTTCGTTGGAGTGGTACATGGGTCTGGAACCCGTGAATACTCGCAGTTGGAGGGACCTAGCTGAGGCCTTTGTGAAACATTACCAGCATAACAGCGACCTTGCTCCTAACAGGGTCTAGCTTCAAAATCTTTCACAAAAGAACAATGAGTGTTTCAAGGAATATACCCAAAGGTGGTGGGAGTTAGCAGCCAGGGTGCAGCCACCCATGGTAGATTGTGAGCTCATTGATATGTTTGTCGCCACCTTGCCTGGCGTCTATTACGAGAAGCTTATCAATAGCATGTCAGGTAGTTTCTCTGACTTAATCATCACCGGAGAGAGGGTGGAAAATGGTATCAAGTTAGGGAAGCTTAGTACTGGTGAAGCGCCCTCAGCTGGAGGAGGAGGTAAGAAGGTATCCGATAACAAGAAACGAGAAGGAGATACCAATTCAGTGTCTAGTTCCCGAGGGAATAGACGACAGAATCATCAGCAACAATAGGTTGCTAGTGTTACAATTCCTATAGTTCCACAAAAACATCAACAACAACCACAGCAGAATCAACAGGGTTATCGAAGATTTCTGGATCGTGCCCGGATGACAAATAGGCAATTCGACACTGCGCCAATGCCGTATTCCCAATTATTTCAAACTCTGTTACAATTTATGCTTATTCAAAAGAGAACTTTAGCTCCGTTGACAGGTGCACCTCCACCCGGTTATGATGCGAACGCTCGATGTGAGTTTCATTTAGGTGCTCCGGGGCACAACATTGATAACTACAAGGCGTTCAAACACAAAGTGCAAGATTTGGTGGACAGCAAAGCCATACATTTTTCTCATGACGCTCCCAACGTCGTACAAAACCCCATGCCCAACCATGGGGCGGTCGGAGTTAGCGCAATCATTGAAGACGAAGGTTTAGATCTGGTAAACGATGTCAATGATTTGAAGACACCGCTAAGCTTTGTGAAGGCTAGGTTGCTGAAAGGGGGCGTATTCTTAAGGTGTGAGGAATTATGTGCTGAATGTTCAAGTCATCCCGAGGGATGTGATAGATTGAAGAGCTGTATTCAGAGTATGATGGATGCTGGGGTATTGTAGTTTGACCGGGTTGTTGAGAACAAGTCTGAAGAGTTAGTGGATGAGAGGAGGAATGAGGTTGCAACGATCTCTATTCCATACAAAACCATTACTATTTCTGCGCCAAGGTCACCGACAATCGTCATCACTAAAGCTGGTCCCATGCCGTATGAGAATACCAAAGCTATTTCGTGGAACTACAGAGCAAAGGTATATTGCAATGGACAGAAGCTAGATTTGGAGAGCTAACCTATTGATTCAGTGGATAATCTTGTTGGAGCAGGGGGAATTACTCGAAGCGGGAGAGTATTCGTACAGCCTAAAGCGGTTGCTGATAGGGTTGACAAAGGAAAAAGTAAAGTCATGGTAGAAGAAACTTCTCAGGCTGGTGAGAAGGAATATTTGTTAAAAGATGCAGAAGAGTTTATGAGGCTAATAAGAAAGAGTGACTACAAGATAGTCGATCACCTGCAGAAAACTCCTTCTAAAATATCTATACTGCCATTGTTGCTCTGTTCAGAAGCGCATCAGAATGCATTGTTGAGAATACTGAATGCTGCTTACGTGCCGCAAGAGATTTCGGTTAATCAACTCGAAGGGGTTGTTGCACACATAAACGCAGGGAATGGACTGGGTTTTACAGACTTGGATTTGACGCCGAAGGGCAGGAACCATAACTTTGAGTTACACATATCCTTAGAATGTCGAGGGGCCGTTATGTCTCATGTACTTGTTGATACATGATCGTCTTTGAACGTACTTCCGAAGAAAGCCCTGATGAAATTGCACATGAAAGGGTTTATTTGCACGCCAAGTGATCTGGTAGTGTGTGCTTTTGACGGTACCAGGAGATCGGTATTCGGAGAGGTGACATTGCCTATTTAGGTGGGACTCGGATTATTTGATGCAGTGTTCTACATTATGGACATCTAGCCTGCCTATAACTGCTTGCTGGGCCGTCCGTGGATTCACTCAGTAGGAGCTGTGACCTCCACACTGCACCAGAAGCTTAAGTATATGGTTGGTGGCAGCATTGTCACAGTATGCGGAGAAGAGGACATAATGATCAGTATCAAAGATAAATCTTCTATCGTGAGCAAAGTTCCGGAAGTGGCCATGTCATCTTTCAAGGAGGCTCAAGCAGCAGTGTAGGCT
Organism: Lathyrus sativus; assembly: GCA_963859935.3. Classification (NCBI taxonomy): domain Eukaryota; kingdom Viridiplantae; phylum Streptophyta; class Magnoliopsida; order Fabales; family Fabaceae; genus Lathyrus; species Lathyrus sativus. The sequence continues at coordinate 350,521,681 of OZ012740.1, read as the reverse complement.
GGGGCAGCGTAAGGTTGGGGTCGAGTGCTGGAGATTCCCAACAAGCAGGATAAGTTTGGTTTGGGGTATTTCCCGTTTTCTTCCTCATCCTCGCAGAGTGCATCGCGCTATAAAGGACTTGTGCAGTTTACTAAAGGAGGAGTTAACTTCGAAAGAATCAACGCGGTTTCAGTCAAAGAGGGGGATAACGACTGTGACATGGATGCTTGGATCAAGCCGTGCATTCCAAGACAGAGTCTCAACAATTGGTCTATCGAGGAATTCATTCAAGTGAAAACAGAACAATAATGATTTATTTTTTCTGATTATTGTATAACCCTATGTTCTACCCGGAGCATAACGATATTTTCTTCAAGGCCTACTTGTTTATGCTTGAATATTGCTTTATCAATTAATCAAAGGGCGTTTTTCTCATTCAAATTTTGTGATCCTTGTCTTTCTTATTTTTGTTTTTACAATAAAATGGCAATGTGATTTTGTGCTTGTTTTGCGTATCATTTGAAGCATTTAACCATTATCATTGCAGGATTCACATTGCAGATGACACCGATCCAGGACCTTCTATGACTCGCTTCGACATTGATCACCCGGTATTTCAAGTTGAAGAAGAGATTGATGAGGATGAAGACTTGCTAGAAGATCATTCTGCCTCATCGGGAAGAGATTGAGGTCATCAATTTAGGTTCTGAAGAAGTCGTCAGAAATGTCAAAATAGGGGTTGTGTTGCAGAGTGACATCAAGCAAACACTGATTGAGATACTTCGAGAGTATAATGACATCTTTGCTTGGTCGTACGAGGACATGCCAGGGCTTGACACCGACATAGTGGTTCATCGCTTGCCGTTACGTGAAGAGTGTCTGCCTGTCAAGCAGAAGCTTAGAAGGACGAGACCAGACATGGCAGTAAAAATCAAAGAGGAAGTCTAGAAGCAGTTGGACGCAAGGTTTTTAGCTGTGACAACTTACCCTCTATGGGTCGCCAACATCGTACCAGTACCAAAGAAGGACGGTAAGGTACGGATGTATGTTGATTACAGAGATTTAAATAAGGCGAGTCCAAAGGATGATTTCCCGCTCCCTCATAATGACGTGTTGGTTGACAATACTGCTCAGTTTTCCGTGTTTTCCTTCATGGACGGTTTTTCGGGCTATAATCAGATTAAAATGGCACTAGAGGATATGGAGAAAACGACGTTTATCACGCCATGGGGGATGTTCTGTTACAAGGTAATGCCTTTTGGGTTGAAAAACGCAGGGGCAACCTACCAGCGGGCAATGGTGACTCTCTTTCATGATATGATATATCATGAGATTGAAGTATATGTTGATGACATGATTGCAAAGTCCCAAATGGAGGAGGAGCATATGGTCAATTTGTTGAAGCTGTTTGAGAGGCTTAAGAAGTTCCGATTGAGAGTTGAATCCTAAAAAGTGTACCTTCGGGGTAAGATCAGGAAAGCTGCTGGGGTTTATCGTCAGTGAAAAAGGAATCGAGGTTGATAGCTATTCAAAATATGCCACCGCCGAAAACAGAAAAAGAGGTTTGTGGTTTCTTAGGGAGGTTGAACTACATTGCTAGGTTCATATCTCATCTCACGGCCACGTGTGAACCAATGTTCAAATTGCTAAAGAAGGATCAGGCGGTCGTCTGGAATGAAAATTGTCAAAAAGCATTTGATAAGATAAAAGAGTATTTGTAGGAGCCTCCGATACTGATACCTTCAATAGCTGGAAGACCTTTAATCATGTATTTAGCGGTTCTTGAGAATAGTATGGGTTATGCTCTCGGTCAACACGACGAGACTGGTAGAAAAGAGCATGCAATTTACTATCTGAGTAAAAAGTTCACAGTCTGTGAGTCTCGTTACTCAATGCTTGAGAAAACGTGTTGCACACTCGCTTGGGCTGCCAATTACTATCTGAGTAAAAAGTTCACGGTCAGTTCTGTTGAGTATCCAGACTCCGGTGAGTTTCATATTTGTGATGATTTTCTGTGTCCGTCGAGTATCCAGACTCCGGTAAGGTCAGTATGGTATCTAGACCCTAATAAGTATACTTGTGATGAATTCCTTAGTCCGTCGAGTATCCAGACTCTAGTAATTTTCCAATCTGTAAATCACTTTGTCCGTTGAGTATCCAGACTCCGGTCAATTTTGTTGAGCATTCTGGCTCCGGTTATTGCGTTGAGCATCCAGGCTCCGGCTTTTACATTGAGCGTTCAAGCTCCGGTCAATTTCATTGAGTGTTCAGACTCTGATTATTATGTTGAGCGTTCAGGCTCCGGTTTATTGCGGCTTATTACGTCGAGCATCCAGGCTCCGGATTTTACGTTGAGCGTTCAGGCTCTGGTCAATTTCGTTGAGTGTTCAGACTCTGACAAATCTCTAATTCAGGATAAATTCCTTATTTTACGTTGAGCATTCAGGATCCGGCTTTTATGTTGAGCATCCAGGCTCCGCCTTCTTCGTTGAGTATCCAAACTCCGGTGAATTTCCAATTCGTAATGTAGTGCTTTGTTCGTTGAGCATCAAGCTCCGGTTAATTTTCGTCGAGTTTCTAGACTCCGATAAATCCCCAGTGAATTTGATTATTTCGTTGAGCGTTCAGGCTCCGGTTGTTACGTTGAGCATTCTAGCTCCGGTTATTACGTCGAGCATTCAGGCTCCAGTGTTTTTGTTGAGTAACCAAACTCCGGAAAATATCCAAGTGGTGGTGTATTCCTTTCATGCATTGAGCATTCTAGCTCCAGTTATTACGTTGAGCATCCAGGCTCCGTTCTTTTTCATTGAGTATTCAGACTCCGGCAAATGTTGCTCCATTTTGCTCGTTGAATATCCAGATCTCGACAACTTGAAATGTTACTTTCCAGACCATGGCACAGTTTTGATGGACGAGTTAATCTTATTATATGGTTCCCTAACAGAGTTACATGGTTAAGTTCCTCTTTGTTCCTAAGCAGAGTCATTTGGTTAAGCGTCTCTTCCCCGACGGAGTTTTCAAGATGTTTATCAGATTCAGTTATCTTCAGAGATTTCTGCGGTTGGCAAATTTTCGGGTTCATTGGTATTCAACCGTCTTTTACCTTGACTGTTTGAAAGTCGTTTGCTTTTCACCTAGTCAGGTCCAAGTCGCTTGAATAGGGGCAGCTGTTGTACCCCATAATTTTCCCAGCCTTTTTCTTTACTTGGTTTATGTTTCATTTCATCTTCTAGCATTTTTGCATTTGCATATCATTGCTCATTTGCAGGGGATCAAGAGAGGTGTGCATAACCAGAGAGGATTATCAAGGGTTTTGAGCCAGGGTAAGAGGTTGTATTCAAGCATGAATGTTCATCAAGTCATCAAGAAGTGGTCAAAGCTCTCTGAGAAAATGGATGGATAGTTGTGGTTTGTCTCCTATCTTGGAGGCCAGATGAAGATCATCAGAGGATCATGATGTTAGAACACAAATTGGTGTTTAATATATCTCACTGTTTTGATGATAACATTAATGAAATTTTGTATAGAGAATTTATATACTCTAATTTTTTTTCAAGTGTTTATTTGTTTCAGATATCAAAATTAATATTATTATGGAAGCAAGAACGCCTCTGAACACTATAGAACAAAAAAGCTGTGAGCGTCAGAAGCAACACATCAGAAGACTCTGATCTGCTACAAATGACTCTGAGCGAAGCTGAGAAGAATTTGAGTAAAGAACATACAGAAAAGTTTCAGAAGACTCTGGAAGTCTTAACGCTGCAAGTACAGAGGCTCTGATAAGCATGTATGCTCTGATAAAGAATTTCACGCTTAAAGCATTTTTCTACAAACTCTGATAGAGAAACTCTGATTGAGTTAACTCTGATATGAAGAACTAGGAACACCATCAGAAGTTTTGATACAAGACGTTACAAAGTTATTGAAGAAGATGTTGTTCAAATAAATATCCGTTGGCATATTCCTTGTCATTATCAAAACGGCTCTTTCCTCATTCGTGCATGACACAGGAATTCAGACAAAAAGGATTTTTCAGAACATTCCCCTTCTTAGAAAGGAAAAGTCAATAGAAGACAAAAAGAACAAAATGCACAGTCTTTGAGAAATGGATTTCAAAGTACTATAAAAGCAAGTCTCAGCATCACTTCAAAGGTTAACGATCTGCAAACGAGTTAGAAACAAATTCTTGACAAATTATTCAACAAGAAACTCATACAAACTTTCTTCAAGCTGAATAGTTTTATTTCGTTCTTTAACTTGTGTAAAAATCACCGTTGTGATATAGCTTTTCAGAAGCAAATCTTAAACACATTGTTAGTTTATCTTTTCTAAAAGATTCCTTAAGAGACCAAGTGTGGTCATATTTCTTGAGAAGACTAAGACAGTTGTCTTAGTGGTTAACACTGTAATCAGTTTGATTTAGTGGATTAAGTCCTTGTTAAGAAAGGCAAATCACCTTGGTAGGGTGGACTGGATTAGTTTGAGTTCGAACGAACCAGGATAAAAATACCTTGTTATTTTTCTATCATCTTAATTGTTTTAAAACCCTTATTCAACCCTGAGACACCAATCATGGTACCTGGACTCTGGCTGCTCGCGACACATGACGGGAAGAAGGTCTATGTTCGAAAGCCTGGAACTTAGATCTAGAGGTGACGTGAAGTTTGGAGGGAACCAGAAGGGAAAAATTATTGGCTCTGGAACTATTGGCAATGGTAACCTTCCATCCATATCTAATGTCTTACTTGTTGAAGGATTAAAAACAAAATCTATTGTCCATAAGTCAATTAAGTGACAATGGTTATGATATAATCTTCAATCAAAAATGTTGTAAAGCTGTGAGTCAAAAAGATGGTTCAATCCTCTTTAATGGTAAAAGGAAGAACAACATTTACAAAATTAATCTTTCAGAACTTAAAGTTCAGAATGTAAAATGCCTTCTGTCTGTTAACGATGAGCAATGGGTCTGGCACAAAAGATTGGGTCATATTAGTATGAGACGTATATCTCAGATTAATAAGCTCAATCTGGTCAGAGGACTTCCTCAGTTAAAGTTCAACTCAGATGCTTTTTGTGAAGCATGTCAGAAAGGAAAATTTTCAAAATATTCTTTCAAAGCTAAAAATGTTGTTTCTACCTCTAGACCATTAGAGCTGCTTCATATTGATCTATTTGGACTAGTGAAAACTACATCCATCAGAGGCAAGAAGTATGGATTAGTCATAGTTGATGACTACAGCAGATGGACATGGGTAGAATTCCTGAAACACAAGGATGAATCACATTCTGAATTCATTGACTTCTGAAAACAAGTTTAAAATGAAAAAGAATTTAAAATTGTAAAAGTCAAGAGTGATCATGGTGGAGAGTTTGAAAATAAATACTTTGAAATTTTTTTAAAAGAAAATTGCATTGCACATGATTTTTCTTGTCCTAGAACTCCTCAATAGAATGGAGTTGTAGAAAGGAAAAATAGAACTTTGCAAGAAATGGCCAAAACCATGATCAACGAGACTAACATGGCAAAACATGTTTGGGCAGAAGTAGTGAATACAGCTTGTTATATTCAGAACAGAGTGTTTGTAAGACCTCTTCTGGAGAAGACTCCCTATGAATTGTGGAGGAATAGAAATCACAACATTTCTTATTTCCATCCTTTTGGATGTGTTTGTTTTATTTTGAATACTAAGGAAAATCTGAACAAGTTTGATTCTAAAGCTCAGGAGTGTTTCATGCTTGGATATTCTGAACGCTCTAAAGGCTGCAGAGTATACAATACTGAGACACAGATTGTAGAGGAATCAATTCATGTTAGATTTGATGATAAGCTTGGCAATCAAAAGCCAAAGCAGCTTGAAATTTCTGCAGATAGAGAAGTCCTTCTCATAGACTCTGAAGAATCAGAGGTAGACAAAGCTCAAGCAAAAGCACCAGAAGCAACGTTAGATGCTACTCCTTTGACTGCTCAGATGGACAGCTTGACAATTTCTGAAGAACCAAATGTTAAAGGATCGTCCAGAATCAAAGCCTTTCATCTAGAGGAAATGATAATTGGAAAGAAGGATGACCCTATCAGAACAAGATCATTGGCTTGGTATCTATCATTGAACCTACTTCTATGGATGAGGCTCTGAACGATAATGATTGGATACTTGCTATGCAAGAGAAGCTTAACCAATTCACGAGGAATGACGTCTGGGATCTGGTTCCAAGACCAAAGGGATTCAACATCATTGGAACAAAATGGGTCTTCAGAAACAAGCTGAGCGAGCAAGGAGAAGTTATCAAAAACAAGGTTGCGCTGGTTGCTCAAGGATACAGTGAGCAAGAAGATATAGATTACACAAAGACATATGCTCTTGTGGAAAGGTTAGAATCTATTCGCTTGCTTATTTCTTTTGTTGCACAGAACAATATCACTCTGTATCAGATGGATGTTAAAAGTGATTTCTTAAATGGATTCATAGAAGAGGAAGTTTATGTTCATCAACCCCCTGGTTTTGAAAATGAAAAATTTCCAGAACACGTTTTCAAACTTAAGAAATCACTCTATGGCTTAAAACAAGCTCCCAGAGCTTGGTATGAGAGGCTGAGTAATTTCCTTTTGGAAAATAATTTTATCAGAGGAAAAGTTGATACTACTCTCTTCCATAAATAAATTAAGAAAGACATTTTAATCTGTCAGATTTATGTTGATGACATTATTTTTGGAACTACCAATATTACGCTTGGAAAGGAGTTTGCTTAATCTATGCAGGCAGAATTTGAAATGAGCATGATGGGAGAACTCAGATTCTTTCTGGGAATTCAAGTGAATCAGACTCTAGAAGGCACCTACATACATCAGACAAAGTATGTAAAGGAGCTTCTGAAGAAATTCAACATGACAGAAAGTAAGCTAGCAAAGACTCTAATGCATCCTACAAGCACTCTAGATAAAGAAGAGGTAAGTAAAAAGGTAGATCAGAAGCTCTATAGAGGTATGATTGGTTCTCTTCTGTACTTGACTGCTTCTAGACCTGATATCCTCTTTAGTGTCTGTCTATGTGCTAGATTCCAATGAGATCCTAGAGAATCCCACTTAACACCTGTTAAGAGGATTCTGAGGTATCTGAAAGGTACTATTAACGTGGGTTTGTGTTACAGAAGATTTGATGAATACAGATTAGTTGGATTTTATGATGCTGACAATGCTGGAGACAGAGTAGAACGTAAAAGTACTTCTGGAAGCTGTCAGTTTCTAGAAAGTCATCTGATCTCATGGTTCAGCAAGAAGCAACCCACAATAGCGCTTTCAACAACAGAAGCAAAATATATTGCTGCTGCTGGTTGTAGCACACAGATGCTCTGGATGGAAAGTCAACTAGAAGATTATCAGATACATCAGAGTAACATTTCTATTTTCTGTGATAATACTTCTGCTATTTGCCTTTCTAAGAATCCCATTTTACATTCTAAGGCAACGCATATAGAAATTAAGCATCATTTCATCAGAGACTATGTTCAGAAGGGAATTATAAGTTTAAATTTTGTTGATACAGACCATCAATAGGCTGATATCTTCACAAAACCCCTTGTTGAAGATAGGTTTAAATTTATTCTGAAGAATGTTAGTATGGATTTTTGTCCAGAATAAAACTATTATTCAGAGTCAAATTTATTCAGATGAAATATGATTAATATCTATATTCTGAAGTAATCTATATTCTCGTTTTCCTCCCCACGCTTGTCAGTATCATTTAATGCTTTTAAATCATTATTCTTTTTTATGTGACTTTTTGATTTAAATTAATTGAATTAAATGATGAACGTGTGAATGTGTGCCCTAATTTTTGCCCCTATAAATTCCACAACACAACACCTCTCACACTTTTCACTCTCTCTCACACCTTTTATGCATTTCTGTTTGCTTCATTGCATCTTCCTCTCCTCCAAACCTAAATCCCAAAGAAGAACTCGTTATCTCTCAAGATCAGAAATGGCAACTTCATCTTCAACCTCTCAACAGTTTGAATCTACAATGGCTACTATTTCATTTTCTACAATGGGTCCTACTCCGTTCAAAGAACCAGTAAGAACTCTCCTCACACCTGTTGATCAACTGGAAGTTTTATGTGAGTTCTTGGTTGATTTTGAATGCATTGTTGTAAATGGTTATGATTTGCGTCCAACTGTGCCATCACAAGGATGGACAAAGTATTTTGATAGACTGATAGGACCAGTTTATCCCTTCTTGGTCAAAAAGTTTTGGATTCATGCAACCATTTCCCCCAAATTCATTGTTTCTTCAATTATGGGTAAAGAGATCATTATCACTGAAGATCTAATTTGCAAGTTGATAGGATATCAAGAAATAGATGGTGTTACTCATCTGCCAGCAAGTCGTATTAATATGAATGAGGTGTATAGTGAGGTCTTCACTTCTGGGGAAGCTTCAAGCAAGATAAAGGATTTAAAGGTTCAATACAAGATATGGGCTAAGATCTTCTTAGGCTGCATACATCACAGGAAATCTACAAATTCTCCTGACTACATCAACTCAGATCAGATGTATTTCATGTACTGTCTGGGTAAAGGTATCAAGGTGGATCAACCTTACTTACTTTTCACCCATCTGCGGGGACATGTAAAAATGTCCAGAGAATCTGTTAAAACAAAACATCAGAAGGCGAGAAACTGGATCCCTATGGGAAGACTGATCTCACATATTCTGACTGAAAATGGACTAGTAGGTCATCTGATAGAGGTTGGTATAAAAGAAGAGTTAGCTTCAATTGTTGGAAAACCTCTTAATGGAAAAAGTGTGCAGAGGATGAGGATAATGGAAGAACTTACTTCTGCACCAGGTCAGATCAACACTGAAGAAGTAAGCAAGAGAAGAATTCCTTTAGATGATTTTCCTCTCTTCTATGCTAACGAACCAAAGGAAATCATTATGAGTTACATAGCTGAATGCTTAGCAGATGGAACCCCTTTGCCAGAACATCTGATCCAAAGAGCAAATGAACATGGACTAGATTTCTATGGGGAGAAATAGAGGAAGAAAAGAAAGGTCTCAGAAGAAGGATCTTAGAAGCCCAAGAGGAAAGCTTCTAGCAAAGCATCTTCTGCAAAGCCAAAACGCATCAAGAAGCATAAAGGTAACCCTTCTGCAAGTTTATCTTCTATTTTAGAACAAGTAAGAGAAGTACTAACATCTAAACCTTCTCCTTATGACCCAATTCCCTCACCTTCTCCTCCTTACAACTCTGAACCCATTTCTTCTAAACCACAAAATCTCAACCAACCCCCTCTGAACCACAAAAACCACAACCTTCTGAACCACAATCATCTGTACCATCCACACCTTCCTTCAACATCCATCAGAAAACTACTTCTGAGAAAACCCCAACTTCTGTTCCACAAACAGCTGAACCAAACCCTTCTATAAACCAACCTTCTGAACATCCCCCATCTGTAAATCAAACATCTGAACCACAACAACCAGAAACCATCCCATCTGATCCTGAACCAGTCATTCTTGATCTTCAACCTCTCACGACTGTCTATCCAGTTCCATCTGGATCATCTGAATCTTCTGATTCATATGATTCCACTGATTCTGATAGATCAGATGTCATCTCATCTCTTCTCAAACCTTTTGTTTCTATCCCATCTGACCCTGAGGATGATATTTTTTCTTCTGAACCAACCCCATCTGAACCTAAGATTGCTCAAACTTCACCTGTGCATATTCCATCTTCATCATACCCACATGTTATCATTATTCCTTCTTTCTTAATACCTTCAACTTCTGAACCCACCAAAACACCATCATTAGAAGCCTACCTGAAACCCAAACCTAGGCTAGATGTTGGTACTTTGTTTGCTGGTTTTGAAAAAGAAATAAATATGTGGTTATCTTATGTCAAGAAGGAATGTCTTTCAAGTATGAATCCTGATGATTCTGAAGCTATCTGGAAGAGATTCAAAAATAGATTCAATTATGTTGCTTCAAATCTTCAAGCGATTTGTTCTGATGATGCAAAGGTCAGATTTGCTGAAGCTGTCAGACTCACTCTTTTGAGTGTTAGCAGAAATCCAACCTTGCTTCTGGAAAACACACCTGTAAAGGATGTGTGCCTTCCTTCTAAAGAGTTTGTTGCATCTAAGACTGCTGAACTGTCTAGACCCGAAGAAGTCATTCCAGAAGTTTCTGCTCCTGGTCTTCAAGAAACTCTTGACTCTGCTCAACCTTCTGACATGATTGTCCATAATGCATCTGCTTCTTTGGTTGTTCACAATGCTTCTGCTTCTGCATCTGCTCCTGAGTCATCTGAAGTGAAGAAAGAAGACGAAGATCTGCATGCTAAGTTTGTTGAGCTCAAGGCTAGCAACACTGAGATAAGATCCTGGATGGTAAAGCAGGAAAAAACCACTGAAGAAATCAAGACTTGGATGGCGAAGTAACACGAGTCCACATCTGAGATAACGAATCTTCTAAGGATTTTGGCTTCTCGTCCTTCTTAGTTTCTTTGTTGTTTGTGCACTTATGTGTTATCTGTCTGTTTGTTTCTGTTTTGGATTATGTTTATCAATGCATCTGAATGTGTTTGTTTTTCCATCTGAATCTATCATATGGTTTATTGTTTTCCTCTGTTACTTTTTTTTCTGTCTTAAAGTTTTTCTTAATCAAGATTCTTTTTGATATGACAAAAAGGGGGAGAAAATTGTAAGTTTGATAATTCTCATAAACAATTACCAAAGGCAACTCATACATGAAATTTTTTATCTAATCATATTTTTTGAGTGTTTCAGAGCTAATAATTCTCATCTGATAAATTCTAAGAATTAACTCTGAATTAAAAGTTTGAGAATCTACAAGTGTGCTCTGACGCTGAAAAGAATACAGAAGCTGAAAGGGAAGTATTTAATCTTTTCAGAAGTATTCATTTCATGGGGAGATTAATATTCTTAGGGGGAGAGATATTTCTTTTCTATTTAAACAAAATTTCCCATAGTTTTTGTCATCATCAAAAAGGGGGAGATTGTTAGAACACAGATTGGTGTTTAATATATCTCATTGTTGTGATGATAACATTAATGAAATTTTGTATAGAGAATTTATATACTCTAATTTTTTTCAAGTGTTTATTTGTTTAAGATATCAAAATTAATATTATTCTGGAAGCAAGAACGCCTCTAAACACTACAAAACGAAAAAGCTCTGAGCGTCAGAAGCAAGACATCAGAAGACTTTGATCTGCTACAAATGACTCTGAGCGAAGCTGAGAAGAATTTGAGTAAAGAACATACAATAAGTTTCAGAAGACTCTGGAAGTACTTAACGCTGCAAGTACAGAGGATCTGATAAGCAAGTATGCTCGTATAAAGAATTTCACGCTTAAAGGACTTTGCTGCAAACTCTGATAGAGAAACTCTAATTGAGTTAACTCTGATCTGAAGAACTAGGAACATCATCAGAAGTTCTGATGAAAGACGTTCCAAAGTTGTTGAAGAAGATGTTATTCAAATAAAGATTCGTTGGCATATTCCTTGTCATTATCCAAACGGCTCTTTCCTCATTCATGCATGACACAGGAATTCAGACAAAAAGGATTTGTCAGAACATTCCCCTTCTTAGAAAGGAAAAGTCAATAGAAGACAAAAAAAACAGAATGCACAGCGTTGCACAGTCTTTGAGAAATGGATTTCAAAGTACTATAAAAGCAAGTCTCAGCATCACTTCAAAGGTTAACAAACTGCAAACGAATTAGAAACAAATTCTTGACAAATTATTCAACAAGAAACTCATACAAACTTTCTTCAAGCTGAATAGTTTTATTTCATTCTTTAACTTGTGTAAAATCACTGTTGTGATATAGCTTTTCAGAAGCAAATCTTAAACACATTGTTAGTTTATCTTTTGTAAAATATTCCTTAAGAGACCAAGTGTGGTCATATTTCTTGAGAAGACTAAGACAGTTGTCTTAGTGGTTAACACTGTAATCAGTTTGATTTAGTGGATTAAGTCCTTGTTGAGAAAGGCAAATCACCTTGGTAGGTTGGACTGGATTAGTTTGAGTTCGAACGAACCAGGATAAAAATACCTTGTTATTTTTCTATCATCTTAATTGTTTTAAAACCCTTATTCAACCCCCCCCCCCCCCTTCGAAGTGTTTTTTCCTACCTTCACATAAGTCCATGGTTATGGATGGGAGATGTTGTGGAAGCTTATTGAATGCTTTGAGAGCCATTGTGGAGTTTATCCAAGTGATTATATCATGTACAAGAGGTTACAGTCAGAGAATTGCACACCTATGGTTTCATCTGCCTAGTGCAAGGTCAATTGGAGATTTGAAGAGGTTTAAGACTCAGTTATAAGTCATTGTGATTATGGAAAGTAGTGTTGAAGCATCTAAGATGTCACTTCAAGGTCAAGTTAAGAAGAATCAAGAGTGTGAGAAGTTACTAAGTTAGGGTTTCAGAGGTTTGTCAGTGTAAAATCCCCTATTTAGTGCCCAACTTCAAGACCACATATCTCAAGATACAATTTTCATTTCACTTTGATGCAAACATGAAACTTGTAGAGAATATTCTTAGCTTTCTTTTGAGTACTAGAAATCATCCATCTGATCTCTAGAACTCAAGTTATGATGTTGACAAGTTATGGGTCCTCAGATGAATGTGTTTTCAGTCAACAAAAGTCAACCAGTTTCTAAGGCATTTTTGACCTAGATATATGTTTCATCTCACTTTGACCCAAACATGAAAGTTTTTCCTCATGATATTAGCTTTCCAAAAAGTCCTAGAGGTCCTTCATATGATTTGTAGAGCTCAAGTTATGAAGCTTGCAAGGCAGGGGTATTTTGGGAAAATAAGATTATAGATCCTTTTCATTATAGGTCTTGTTCATCCACTTGTGCACTTCAAATGAAACTTTTCCCAACATGAAAGTTGATTCAAATGATCCCAATTTCATCTTAAAACACATATTTGTCATGGATTTGGCTAGGGTTTGGAGATTGGTGAAGGAAACTTCATGAAAAAGTCTTTAAAAGGGGAAATTCAATTAATTTGATTTTTGAACTTTTACAAGGCAAGTTTGTGTATATGTTGAGTCCCAATAACATAACAAACAAGATGAAAAATTTAGATTTGAGTTTTGAGGCCATTTTCACGTGCAAATTTATGGTTACTTCAAGTGTAAGTCACACATCCAATTTCAACCATTAGATCAGTTCAAGGATTAAATCTCATCCACATGATCAAACCAAAGTCCCAACAGTGAATTTGAATAAAAAACAAGGAGAATTGAGGTTGTTTCATGTGTGCATGGAGCTTGGAAAATCAAATTGGGCATTTCACAAATTCACTCAAATCAGCCATAATTGGGCCTCCAAACCATTCCATATCCATAATATAAAAGGTTCAGATCAATTTTGAGCAAGGGTAGAGTCATTTTCGTGGAGAAAAAGCTTAGGAGCAGTTTGAAAACTCAAGAGAAAATTCAAAATTGGAATCTGAGATTAGAGCAAATTCAAAGAAGATTGAAGTGATCAACACCTTCCTCGAGCTTCCTTGAGTGATTCTGCATCATTTGGTTTAAGCTTAACAGTCTTAGAAGCTCCAATGGAGAGACTCCGTTAGGTAAGCTTCTATCTCAAATTTCTCCCTCAATACACATTGATTTACTGCCATTATTGTGGATTCTGAAGCCCTACACTTGGTAGGCAAATTCTGGACAATTATTTGTGAAGTTTGATGTGTTTTCAGTTTTGAGCATGAATTTTGTTTGCTTCGATTTGCCTTATTCTTGCATGATAACTGAATTCTGAACCTAGATTTGGATTGTGCTTGACTTCCTCTTGAATTTAGTATAAAATTGTGCATGATTTGATGAAGTTTTGAATCCTCAGTGTCGGAGTGTTGGTCGGAGAAGATGACCGGAACAGTGGTTTCGGCATCTAGTTTGATCTCTGTTTTGCCTAGGTGTCACTCCACGTGTGTGTTTGACTGGTCGACTAAGCTTAGATCAACGCTCCAGATCATCTTGACTTGCTGATTTATTTTGGTTGACTGACAGCGCATTAGTGATGCGCTGCGTTTTGGCCATGAACCTGACTTGGGCCATTTATGCTTTTGGCACCCCCCTTCCATGTGCAGCCCAGTCATTTGAACTATTTCTGGTTGCTGTTTGCACCACTTGTTTTATTTCTTTTTGTTTTATTTCTGTTGAGAATTAATTCAAAATAAAATACCTCCAATGATGACAAAATTCCCTAAAAATATTTTCTAGACACTTTGAGATGTCCTCTGATTTTAGGAATTTTTATTTTATTTTTTGGATTATTTTACAATTAAAAAAGAATTTATCAATTGGAGGTGTTTTAATTGAACTGTTTCTTGACATTTTCTTGTTCATGATTTTTTTTAATTCTTCCTTTTGATCCAATGACTGAAAATTAATCCTCATGCTAATAATGAGTTGAGTGATTTTTGAGCACCATTTTGTGTAACACCCCACTTTCCCGTATTAAATAAAATATAAATATTATAATAATAATCAGAGTTTTCACCAAAAGTGGGATATCACATCTCCAAATTTTATAAAAATACTTTATTCATTCTTTTCAAAATAATACAGCGGAATTTGTTTAATAAAATAAAATACATCAAATTCATGATACGTCACTGGATTACAATAAGTTTGACATAAAACAGTTAAAACACCCACATCCCGTGTTACGTATCAGAGCATCCTACGACTCGACGGTCACACCACTATCCAAGTTAGCTAAGCACCTGGATTATCTGTACTTCCGAAGAAGCACAGACCACAACAACAACAAAGGGGTGAGAAATAATGATCAGAATATAATGGTAATGTAATACATGTAAACAAGGTAGTAAAACACACCACCACGCCAATATTCACCCCAACAACTCCATATAACGAACCTACTGTTCAAATTACAATATAACATATTATAATGCAAATATGCAACTCAACACCATGCATGCGGTACCGACTCATTGGTTCATTCAATCGAACCCACCATTCTCCACAAAGGAGTACGGGTGAATCACTTACGCTCCATCCGAGACATGATTCAACCCCACCATTCTCCACAAAGGAGTACGGGTGAATCACTTACGCTGCATCCGAGACATGATTCAACCCCACCATTCTCCACAAAGGAGTACGGACAGATCACTTACGCTCCATCCGAGACATGATCCATCCCACCAAGACACCATGATATGCACACACCAATGCATAACTATTATGTTCAGGCACACTAAGTGCACACGATCCACCTGATCGTATCATTATACATCACATATATATACATAGATATAACATGCACCAACACCATATAAATCAATCAGTCAGTAAACGAGTTCATATTCTGTCACCAAGATACAAACACATCCCACTACTCGGGGATACACGATCCTACTGATCACTACATACATATACATCAACTAATTGTCCACCGACAATATCAAGGGAAACACGTACTACCACCAAGTACACAAGTTAGTTCCCACCCTCATCACTCTTACAGTGCATCAAGGCCAAAGGGATCACACAAGCCCAAGCTCAAGGCCAAAATATCAAAACACTCACATTCTGCTGCTACGTTCGCTGGCATTCGCCAGGCGAAGCCCTGTAACGAACCTTCGCTGGCATTCGCCAGGCGAACCTGCTGGCGAAGCCCCCTTTCCACTATCGTACATTCGCCAGGCGAAGGAATCATTCGCCAGGCGAACCTTCGCTGGCTACACTCGCCAGGCGAACTTTCTACCCTTTCAGTCTGGGATTTAATTCTGGATTATTCGCTGCCACTCGCCTCAACTCGCCAGGCGAACACTCGCCCCCATTCGCCAGGCGAAACTTCGCCAACACTCGCCAGGCGAAACCCAGCGAATGCTGCGATTCACCAATTTCTCACAGTTCTGCAGAGCTATTCTAAGCCGAACTCAGCCTAACTGCTCACTTCCAATTCACAGCTTATGACTAGTACCAACAATATATGATATCATAACTTATTGGTTTCTAAGCCACATTCCCAAATCAACTCTTAGACATTCTACCGATGCCTCAAAGGGTCACACCGAATCTCCCTAAAAACCGTAAACCCAGCCTATACGCCAAATTAACCAAAAACAATAATTCATCAACATTGACCTATACTCCATCACTATCAATTACTAGTTATCATCAAACACAAACACACCAATAAACATTATACTTACCAATTATCCTATACTTCCTACTCTAGAACCAACATTATGGTACATTACCGACACTTCAGAGTTACTCTGAATCTCACCAAGGTCCTAACCATAGTCATTAACGACACTATAGGGAAACATCACATAATTTTCCCCAAAGCTATAATCATGGTCATTACCCACACTACAGTAACAACACAGAATCTCACCAAAACTCTATTTATATTTACTATCAACACTACAGTAACAACACAAAATCTCACCAAGACCCTATTTATATTTACTATCAACACTACAGTAACAACATAGAATCTCACCAAAACTCTATTTATATTTACTATCAACACTACAGTAACAACACAGAATCTCACCAAAACCCTATTTATATTTACTATCAACACTACAGTAACAACATAGAATCTCCCCAAAACTCTATTTACATTTACTATCAACACTGCAGTAACAACATAGAATCTCCCCAAAACTCTATTTATATTTACTATCAACACTGCAGTAACAACATATAATCTCACTACCATCACCATAATATATATACACCAAATTCACCAATACCAATCAACAATTCATCAATGTTAAGCATGAATTTATCATTAGCAACAATAATAACAAGCACGCCAATATAAAACTTCATAGATCGGAGTTTTACTACGGGGTTAAGGAATCCCCTCTACCCTGTACATGTATATACCATCCCAAATCAAGTTTCTCCCCCCTTACCTTGTTAATTGGTTGATCGATGAAAGAATCCTCCAAGGTTTGGCCAATTCTGATTTTCCCCCGTATCCTTCGTTCTTCGCTCCCTTTTCCGTTCCCTTTTCCGTTCTCTCCTTTCTATCGTTCTTTTTCCACTTTCTCTAACTTCTCCCAATGTATCGTAAAACTACTAACCCCTCACATTCTCTATTTTAATTCTCTAATCCCAATAATAATAATAACTTAATAATAATAATAATAACTTAATAAAATAATAATAATAATAATAATAATAATAATAATAATAATAATAATAATAATAATAATATTATCTCACCAAAATGATAATAATATTAATAATGAATATAATAAATATAATAATAATAATAATACCCCCACCAATATTACTATTAGTTATTATATTATTATATCTACACCAATTCACCACCAATAATCCTCCCATATCAGGGACACCCACCAATAATAATATTCATACTGATGATAATAATCATAATAATAATAATAATAATAATAATAATAATAATAATAATAATAATAATAATAATAATAATAATAATAATACCACCAATATTACTATTAACTATTATATTATTATCTCCACACCACCAATGATCCTTATATATCAAGGATACTCACCAATCACATGCCAACACACCCCTCCTAAGGGCACACCAACATAAAATAATTAAATTAACACCAAAATGACTAAATAAATAAAATGGGTGTTACAACTCTCCCCCACTTTAAGTATTTTCGTCCTCGAAAATTACCTGATGGAACACTTCCGGATACGCTTCCCGCATCCTTCATTCCAACTAACAGGTCACACTGCCTTCTGCAGCACCTCCCCAAGTTACTTTCACTAAAGATATTTCCTCCCTTCGGAGTTGTTTCTCGCTCGTCCAAACGAAATAGCAATGCCTCAACGATCAAATTATTTTCACTTGTACATCATCCACCTGGTTCAATGTACTTTCTCAACTACGACACATGAAACATATCATGCCAATTCATAGCGACAACGGGAAAAACGGTCTAACATGTTACTCCTCCCATGCCTCTGCTGCGCCACTCTGATACAAACCACAGAACACGGTGCGAACTTCGGAGACTTCGAAGCTCGACCAACATCAGTCACCGGCGTGACTCTTCAAACACATCTTTCCTTGGATCCTCTTGATCTTTTCATCCATCTCAACATAATTTTCAGGTCTGAGCACAACACTCTCACTCGACCCATTCCAACACAGTAGAGTCATACACTCCCTATTTCACCAAGCCACATATAGTGCCATTCCGACACTAGGATGGTAACCGTTATTATAGGTAACTCAATCAACGGTAATTAATCATCCCACGATCCACCTTGATCCAACACCCAAGCTTTCACCAATTCTCTACAAACTCAATAGTCCTCTCTGACTGACCATCAGTTTGCGGATGGTAAGTCGAACTCAACTTCAAATTAGTACCCGAAGCTTCCTGTAAGTCCCTCCAAAATCTCAATATAAACCTCAAATCCTCATCTGACACAATATTCGTCAGTATCTCATCTAACTTCACCACTTACCCAATATGCATCTCATATATCCTCAACGTAGAATAGTTAATCCACTAACAACAATCCCAATTAAAATTATATCTTCCCAATCCTTTGGAAATCTCAATACCAACTCCACGAAAATACTACCCGATTCCCACTCTGGAATATTCACGGTTGCATCAGACTCAACAGTCTCTGATGTTCACTCTTCGAATTTCGGCAATTCTAACCAGCATATTCAACCTCAACCACTTCTCTCCTTATCTATGGTCATCAAAACAATCTACTCAAATTCGGTTACTTCTTCATAGCACTAGGATGGATACTCCATCTACCCCAATGTATTTCTTCACGAGTACTTCTACTCCCCTCAACAACATCTGGTACACATACTCTATCATAACACCTCGTGGTATTATTTCCACAAACCCGACAATCCACTCTTCGACTCTAATTTATCAATTTCAACTAATTCACTACTCAACCCAGATTTCTGACTTTCTCGATTCTTCTCAAGGATATCACTAGTCAGATCTTAATAATAAAAGCTTAACTCCGTAAGAAGTATCCTTACTCACAAAACGCATATTATGAAATCTCTCAATCAGTTCTACCTCTTTTCACCATCATCTTCGGTAAACACAAACATTTCCAACTCACCGCATCATCTACCACATCCACTTTACCCAAAGGGTAATTACACTCAAAGTTGTAATCCTTCAGAAATCCTAATTATTTCCTCTGCCTCATTTTCAACTTTTTCAAATCAAACAAACACCTTAAACTCTTAAGATTACCAAACATCTCCGATCTCAGTCTGAACTTTCGAAGCCTCCGACTCCGGTACAACCACAATAGCAACCAACTCTAAATCACTGGTCGGATGGTTTCTCTTACACACTTCAAGTTGCCTTTTGCATAACTGAAACTCGCTGAAGTTGTCTTTAGAAAATCCCCTAATTATATCAACAAGCATCACAAACACCACAGTTAGTTCTATCGGATTCGGTAGAACTTTCCTTACGGAAGTATATCACCGCTCTTTTTCTAACACTGATAACTCCAGTTCCTTATGCTCAACATAATCCTCTATACTCTTCGAATACCTTAAAATATCATTTATTAACACAACCATTGCCTTATATAAATAATTAAAGAAGATCCCATGCCAAATGGACAAACAAGTTGTGAGTTATGGCGGGAACACGTACCGTACTGCCAGCCCTTACTGCAACATTCAAATACATTTAATCAATAAATAGCTTAATTCCAGGTCAATACTTCACCACCTCATAGATAATTTCAATAGCTTTCCAACGCTTCGAACCGGGCGTCATTCCGAGTTACGGTTCTCCCGATACGACAAAAATACCACAACAACATTTTTCTGCTCAGGGCACTTCGCCAGGCGAATCTCGGTGAACATGACAGTCCCGAAATTCTCTTTTCGATCGTTGCCTGACTTCCGAGTGTCCGATTTCGATTCCGTAAAAAGCTGCGATCTCGGAATTCAACGTATAACCACAATTTCATACTTAGGAGGCCGTCCAACACACTTTCAATCTTTAAATATTTTAAAACCCGATTACTTCCAATCTCAACAGTAGATCGTGGAGCCTCCTATTACGATACCACTTCGACCTTCGACACCACAACACAATAATTCTACTCGCGATCTTACGAACACGGAAACTCACGTCCTTCAATCGATTGATCCATCAAATCATTAACTCTTGGAAGCGAACACTTATCCTTGACAGTCACCTTGTTCACTTATCTATAGTTCACCCAAAGCTTCACAAAACCTTTTGTCTGTCTAACCAACAAAAATTGGTGCACCTTACGGTAACACACTCAAACAAAAGAACCTCTCCCCCAGCGGGTCTTCAAGTTGACTCTTCAACTTCTCCAACCCCAACGTAACATACAATATGGAGTCATCAATATCAGACTCGTCTCAAAAACAAAATGAACGTGTAAGCTTTACTTCACACTCCGATAGTAAATCGTTTACTTCCTCAGGGAACCTCTGGCAATTTCAACTAATTGACAAATCCCAATCTTCTCACTCTCCTTCTCATTCAAAGTTTCCGTCAAAATAAACGTCTCAACACCGTATTACGCCAACTCCTCAAAATAATCCCTTAAGCACTTAGCTTAACTCAGGACAATTCGTTGCTCACGCCACACAAGCTTGCAAGACACGTCTATCCCATCCAACACAATCCCGTCTACTATTAACAAGAGATTAAGGGTGATCAGTTCCTCAATTTGTTAATAGACAGCCGAAATCATGATGGGGTACAAACCATCTTTACCAAACTATGATAGCATTCCTCAACACACTAAGCCACCACACTGTAGTGTCCCGGAGAAATACAAACTTCTCCCCCACTGGAATCATTCCTCTCCTGCCAACGAAGTTAGTCAACAACATGTACCGACAGTGTTTTCACACACATGCCGCATACTAGGGATTTAAACCACAACACCAGGTTAGACAACACACAGTCTCCATCCCAACAGACAGACTCAACTCACTCAACAACACTGGCCGGACGGACCGACCTGCTCTGATACCAATTGTAACACCCCACTTTCCCGTATTAAATAAAATATAAATATTATAATAATAATAATCAGAGTTTTCACCAAAAGTGGGATATCACATCTCCAAATTTTATAAAAATACTTTATTCATTCTTTTCAAAATAATAGAGCGGAATTTGTTTAATAAAATAAAATACATCAAATTCATGATACGTCACAGGATTACAATAAGTTTGACATAAAACAGTTAAAACACCCACATCCCGTGTTACGTATCAGAGCATCCTACGACTCGACGGTCACACCACTATCCAAGTTAGCTAAGCACCTGGATTATCTGTACTTCCGAAGAAGCACAGACCACAACAACAACAAAGGGGTGAGAAATAATGATCAGAATATTATGGTAATGTAATACATATAAACAAGGTAGTAAAACACACCACCACGCCAATATTCACCCCAACAACTCCATATAACGAACCTACTGTTCAAATTACAATATAACATATTATAATGCAAATATGCAACTCAACACCATGCATGCGGTACCGACTCATTGGTTCATTCAATCGAACCCACCATTCTCCACAAAGGAGTACGGGTGAATCACTTACGCTCCATCCGAGACATGATTCAACCCCACCATTCTCCACAAAGGAGTACGGGTGAATCACTTACGCTCCATCCGAGACATGATTCAACCCCACCATTCTCCACAAAGGAGTACGGACAGATCACTTACGCTCCATCCGAGACATGATCCATCCCACCAAGACACCATGATATGCACACACCAATGCATAACTATTATGTTCAGGCACACTAAGTGCACACGATCCACCTTATCGTATCATTATACATCACATATATATATATATATATATACATAGATATAACATGCACCAACACCATATAAATCAATCAGTCAGTAAACGAGTTCATATTCTGTCACCAAGATACAAACACATCCCACTACTCGGGGATACACGATCCTACTGATCACTACATACATATACATCAACTAATTGTCCACCGACAATATCAAGGCAAACACGTACTACCACCAAGTACACAAGTTAGTTCCCACCCTCATCACTCTTACAGTGCATCAAGGCCAAAGGGATCACACAAGCCCAAGCTCAAGGCCAAAATATCACAACACTCACATTCTGCTGCTACGTTCGCTGGCATTCGCCAGGCGAAGCCCTGTAACGAACCTTCGCTGGCATTCGCCAGGCGAACCTGCTGGCGAAGCCCCCTTTCCACTATCGTACATTCGCCAGGCGAAGGAATCATTCGCCAGGCGAACCTTCGCTGGCTACACTCGCCAGGCGAACTTTCTACCCTTTCAGTCTGGGATTTAATTCTGGATTATTCGCTGCCACTCGCCTCAACTCGCCAGGCGAACACTCGCCCCCATTCGCCAGGAGAAACTTCGCCAACACTCGCCAGGCGAAACCCAGCGAATGCTGCGATTCACCAATTTCTCACAGTTCTGCAGAGCTATTCTAAGCCGAACTCAGCCTAACTGCTCACTTCCAATTCACAGCTTATGACTAGTACCAACAATATACGATATCATAACTTATTGGTTTCTAAGCCACATTCCCAAATCAACTCTTAGACATTCTACCGATGCCTCAAAGGGTCACACCGAATCTCCCTAAAAACCGTAAACCCAGCCTATACGCCAAATTAACCAAAAACAATAATTCATCAACATTGACCTATACTCCATCACTATCAATTACTAGTTATCATCAAACACAAACACACCAATAAGCATTATACTTACCAATTATCCTATACTTCCTACTCTAGAACCAACATTACGGTACATTACCGACACTTCAGAGTTACTCTGAATCTCACCAAGGTCCTAACCATAGTCATTAACGACACTATAGGGAAACATCACATAATTTTCCCCAAAGCTATAATCATGGTCATTACCCACACTACAGTAACAACACAGAATCTCACAAAAACTCTATTTATATTTACTATCAACACTACAGTAACAACACAAAATCTCACCAAGACCCTATTTATATTTACTATCAACACTACAGTAACAACATAGAATCTCACCAAAACTCTATTTATATTTACTATCAACACTACAGTAACAACACAGAATCTCACCAAAACCCTATTTATATTTACTATCAACACTACAGTAACAACATAGAATCTCCCCAAAACTCTATTTATATTTACTATCAACACTGCAGTAACAACATAGAATCTCCCCAAAACTCTATTTATATTTACTATCAACACTACAGTAACAACATATAATCTCACTACCATCACCATAATATATATACACCAAATTCACCAATACCAATCAACAATTCATCAATGTTAAGCATCAATTTATCATTAGCAACAATAATAACAAGCACGCCAATATAAAACTTCATAGATCGGAATTTTACTACGGGGTTAAGGAATTCCCTCTACCCTGTACATGTATATACCATCCCAAATCAAGTTTCTCCCCCTTTACCTTGTTAATCGGTTGATCGATGAAAGAATCCTCCAAGGTTTGGCCAATTCTGATTTCCCCCCATATCCTTCGTTCTTCGCTCCCTTTTCCGTTCCCTTTTCCGTTCTCTCCTTTCTATCGTTCTTTTTCCACTTTCTCTAACTTCTCCCAATGTATCGTAAAACTACTAACCCCTCACATTCTCTATTTTATTTCTCTAATCCCAATAATAATAATAACTTAATAATAATAATAATAACTTAATAAAATAATAATAATAATAATAATAATAATAATAATAATAATAATAATAATAATAATAATAATATTATTATTATCTCACCAAAATGATAATAATATTAATAATGAATATAATAAATATAATAATAATAATAATACCCCCACCAATATTACTATTAGTTATTATATTATTAAATCTACACCAATTCACCACCAATAATCCTCCCATATCAGGGACACCCACCAATAATAATATTCATACTGATGATAATAATCATAATAATAATAATAATACCACCAATATTACTATTAACTATTATATTATTATCTCCACACCATCAATGATCCTTATATATCAAGGATACTCACCAATCACATGCCAACACACCCCTCCTAAGGGCACACCAACATAAAATAATTAAATTAACACCAAAATGACTAAATAAATAAAATGGGTGTTACATTTTGCCCCTGGTTTGATGCATTTTGGTTTGACTTTGATAGCATTTTATTTGACCCTCGACAACCCTCTCTCAAATTGGTTCATCCTTGTGAATCAAATTCTTTGATGATGATTTAGGATGACATTGGTTGTAATCTTTTGGCCTCTCGTTTCCAACTCTTTGATGCTCGCTTGAGATTTTATTTGGTTATTTTTGAACCTTTTTCCTATTTTTGAAGCAACTTGCAAGTCAAGTTACTTCCAAGGGAGGTTCATACAAGTGCTTGACCGAGTTTGCTTTGGAAATGACTTTTATGGATCCATTAAGCTCTTAAATCTTCTTGATTCACGCTTCTAACATATTGAGGTACTTGAATGTTCATATTTGGGCCATAAAGTTGTTCTTTGCTTGTTGAATGGTGCATTTCTTTTAGGCTTTCCACTTGTGCTTCAAGTGTTGAACATGATTAAGACTTAGGTATTTCTCCTTACCTCTTCTTGAATTTCTTTTGGTTGTATTTGATGTTTGATTTGTGCATCTTTTCCTCTCATCCCCACTTCTGTCCAATGACTTTAGAAGCCCATTTAAGATGGCTTAGTCCCTCCTTAGGAGGTACTTGAAGCATATCATGAATGGTGAATCCTTGAGGACCTTTTAATGCTTCTTTGTTTGTTTGTTGTGTGGCCTATGGTTGAGTTGCCCATATGAGTTCCTTGCTATCCTCATATTGCCTCCCATTATCACATTTTATTTTGGTTCCATCTCCTTTCATTTTCTTTTCCTTTTGGCATTTTTGGTTGAGGGTAATGGTTGTAGGATTCATTCTCCCTTTTCATCCTATTTTGGGTGCACTTGTGTGATTTATTTTTGTGCATTCTTTATTCTTTCACTTTTTCATCTCTCATATGCATGCTTGAGGTTGAGATGTGCTTGTGGAGGCTACTACCCCACACTTTTTTCCTCCCTCACTATCATTCTACTTGTGCATTATGTGTTTGCATACTTGCATCTTTATTATTTTATGCTCCCTTCTTCTTCTTTCTTCTTTGCCATGTTCCCTTAGGACCTCTAATCTCTTGAGATTATGATAGACCTTAGGCTTGAACCTATGCATGAGCACATTAGGTAGCATTCCCTTTCATCCCAACTTGAAGTCCACTTTGCATGACAACTTTTAGGTTTGAGTTAGTCTCCCTTTAGTGTGTCTTTTCTCTTTTCATCTTCAAACAATTTCAAAACACTTAATAAAGGCTAATGAATGTTGTGCGTTACGAGCCTTAAGTACTTGGGAAATGGTGATTTAGTGGCTTCCTCTCAATTGCCTAGAGTGTTTAGTGTACACCCTTAGGGCGATATGCGACGCATTCGCTCCTAAGTCATAGTCTTTAGTGCAACACGAGTTACAAATCAAATTCAAAACACTTCTTCTCTAAAAAGCACAAAAACAACTTCAAACCTTTTTATCCTTCGGGATCTTAATTGGAAAACCTTTTTCATAAGGAGAGTTTTGTTAACTCTTGGTTCTACCGCAAACAGGTAATGCCTAAGTCTCCAATGGTCGAGCTGCATGCACCTAACTGCTAGAACTAAGTTTTAACCCTACTCGGGTAAAACATTTTGAACCAACCGGTGTTCTTGTTAGCCCGAACTACGTTTGCTCTGATTTCTCATACTAGATGAGAATACGTAGGCACAAGACTGCAACTTCTTGGCAAGCAACCTTCCCCCACCTTTCATCCGTAGTTAGCCGAACTACGTTGACTCTGACTTTCCCATTGCACGAGGGAATACGTAGGCACAGAGTGGTGATGCTCTACCGAGTCTTTTTTCTTTTCTTTTGTCCCTGAGACCTTTAGCATAGATAGAAAACACCCTTTTAGATAGACAACAAGCGTGGATCCCGTCGAGTACGACAAACGTGAGGGGTGCTAATACCTTCCCCTTGCGTAACCGACTCCTGAACCTGAGATATGGTTGCGATGACCTGTCTTCTCCCGTTTTCATTAGGTTTTCTCTGATCGTTTCCTTTACCTCTTTTGGGATAAATAACGAACGGTGGCGACTCTTCTGTCATTGCCGACACTTTTTTTTGCAGTAGCGACACTGAGGAATGAGAGAGATTTTGCCTAGTTTCAAGCTCAATCTGGTTTATTTTGGAAGTGAGGAGAGTGTCCTATCTATAGTCAAGCTTGGAAAGCAAATGGTATAGGAAGATTGGATCATTTTGCCAAGATTGCCCTTTTTGGAGGCAAAATGTTCAAATCCAACTTGGATCTCTTTTCTGAGTTTGAGCCACCTCTCTGTGTGTTTCATCATCATCAATAGCATGAAAATAGTGGTCTTGAAGTGAAAGAAATATTTCAGCTGGTGTAGTAGCTGAGTTGTGACAGATTTTGCAAAACATTTCTCTCTCCTTGCCACTTGCATCCACTTGCATGAATAAACAATTCCATTAATCCAATTCTAGTCTTTTGCTCGTGGAAATGAATTGTAATCTCATCAATTAGGTCCCTAAGAATCAAAGAATGAGTTAAGAAAGTGATTTTAAGAGGTTTGAGTGGTTTATGCATCAAAATGCAAGTGCTAAACTTGGTTCTGTGACATGAAAAAGGCCCAACTTGCCCTCTTCGATTCTCCCTAACCACAAAGGTTGAGAAAATACTCTTGTGCTTTTTAAAAATACCCAAACATGATCTATAACATTCATGTTTTACAGAAGTTCAAATTCTAAAGGGAAATATGTCAAAAATCCTCTTGAAGTTCGTTGCAAAAGTTGACTTACAAGTCAAGAAACATGAAAATTTTCTAAGTGTGGAAATCCTCCACAACTTGATGAGCTTATAACTCAAAATCCATGCATTTTTAGACCTCAAAACCATAGGACACTTTTGTAGGGCTCCTCAAGAGATTTCCAACAAGCTTTGAACCACTCCATTTGGATGTGTGGTTAGGTAGTTATTATCATTTCAAGTTGGCTTAAAATTAGGGTTTTTCATGAACCCTAGTTTCTTGATTTGCAAGTTATCCATAAATTCTTGATTAAATCTCCACAAAACTCACTATTTAGTCACAAAATTATTTGGAATACTTGCTTGTTCAATTTGGGGTCAAAACTCTAAAAGTCAAAGAGTTGACTTTCCAGACAGACGAACCGAACAGTTGATATCTCTAGGATCGATCCTCGGTGTTCTGGGTTCTTTGAGCCTTTCAAATTTCTTGAGGAGACTTTAATAAGTCATAGGATTACAATGAACCATGATTCAAGCTTTGAAAAACCATCTAAGCCGAAAGTCAAACTTCAATTGACTTTTTCCACTAGAAACCCTAATCAAGGTTTTGAACTGCACTACTCCTATTCTTTTGGTAACAACCTCAAATAGCACTTGTTCCTGGCAAGATATGAGCCTCTTGATGATATGAATACTTGATTTGTGGAAGATCAATCCAACACCATCACTGATTAGTCCACAGGATTCTTGATTTTGACAATGTGCAACCCCAATTCATCTGTATCTTGACAAAAATTAACTTGAAAAAGGTTAAGGTTAGATAACACATGCTACCTATAATGATAATGGAATCTAGGGGTCAAAATTTGGGGTATGATAGTTGCCCTTATTTAAATATCTTTACCATATGGTACAAGAGATGACAATCTCCATAGCATCATGGTGAAAGGTATTTAAATATAGTAAACCGAAAATTTTATCCCTTAGATACAATGGTATGCACAAAGATAAATGTTGATCATGCAATGAGTTCTAAGAATGATGCTTTATGATGATTGAGTGCAAGAAAATGTTGACACACGAGCAAAAGAAAAAAGAAGAACAAAACAATGAGTAACCACTCACTGGGAACACAAACACACTAGGGAGACACCCAAAGCAAACCAACCGATAGTTCAGACATGACTATTGATGGTACTTTATGGGGATCCTCCACAGAGGGGACAAGGAACAAAAAACCTCGAACAGAGAAGACAAAGCTCCACTGGGGAAAACAAATCCACTGGGGAAATCTATATCCGGCTGGAATATCCATCAAAGGACACAAGGCTAGGAAACCATACAGGGGAACAAAACTCAACAGACTCGAACTCCAACTGGGGATTCAACAGACAACAGACACGGTCCCTATTGGGGAACAAACCAAATGGGGATCTTCCTTTCAACAAAGAGAACAAATGGGATCTTCAGGAAAAGACTATAAATAAGACCAGACTCACTGGGGATGCTAGTGACCACTAGACCTCCAAGACTTGCTGGGGATATCTAGGGGTTCACTAGGGATGCTGGTAACAACCAACCATCCTAAGATCATGTTTAGAAGAACATTGCTAATAACCATTGGGCCTTTAAAGGATATGGTAACGACAAAAAATTGAGGCACTAACAACAATCAGACTTTAAATGATGCCAGTCAAAATATTGCTGGTCGTTCCAATAAATATGGTGACAACCAAATCAGCAATACCAATAACAATTGGGCTTTAAACAATGCCAGTGACTATTGGACTTCCTGAGGAATGCTAGTAACGACTAGACTTCATGGGGATATGTTAGTAACAACCAACAATCAAAGAACACAACAGATTTGGGTGAATATTGCCAATGACAATTGGACTTTAAATAATGCCAGTAACCACTGGACTTTCTTGGGGATTTGTGACGACCAAAATGGCAATACTAATAACAATTGGATTTTAAATACAATGCCAATAACTACTAGACTTCCAAGGGGATATGGTGACGACCAAATCAATGGTACCAATAGCGAATGGATTTTGGGCAATGGCAGTAACTACTGGACTTTCAACAGATTCAATTAACAAACAGGACATCGAATGGGGGGTAGATTCAGGTAAACACCAGATCTTAAGGATAAGCTACAACATAAGTAATGACTAAAGTTTGGTAACCACCAATTAGCAGTATTAGATAGGGGCCAACGACCGACCTATTGCTAGTCACAACTAGACTTTACAAGGGAATTTGGTGACGACCAGACAAGAAAAATCAACAGGGAGTTGGTAACAACTAGACTTCCTAGGGAATACAGAGAGAAATAAAACCTTCCCTGGGGGTTAAACCAAAAAACAGAGGATTTCCTTATAGTGAAGAGTTCGAACGGAACCTTTAGGAAATAACTGGAGGTGCAGGTAATAAACAAAACATCTTAAGAAATATCGCAAATAACCATTGGGCTTTTAAACGGATATGGTAACGACTAAAACTGAGATGCCAATGACAATTGGACTTTAAACGATGCCAGTCAAAACATTACTGGACTTACTGGGGATAAGGTGACAACCCTAATCCACAACACCCGTAACAATTAGATTTTCACGCAGGACGCGAGTCAAAACATCACCGGACTTCATGATGGGGATAACCAACAAACGGTGATGCCAATATCAATTGGACTTTAAACAACACTAGTCAAAACATTAATGGGCTTCAGGGGATTTTCTAGTAACAACTAGACTTCCAAGAGGATAAGGTGACAACCAAATAGTGATACCAATAATCATTGGATTTAAACCATGCCAGTAACTACTGGACTTTCCGGGGATATAAGTATTTATCACAATAATACTTAAGCCAGATAACTTGACAAAGTTAAGGTAACAGCCGAGGAGTAAGCCCATGACAACAGGTCCAAAGCAAAAGAGTTTGGTAATGACCAAGGGATCTCAAGATGATATCCAGTAACTACTGGGGAAAGAACACCCGACAGATTCTTGGCAAAGAAAACCGTATAACCGGATCACAAAGGCTACAGCCAAAAAAGACCGAAACGAGAGGTATGCTGAAAAATGCATATGCTAATGGCATGATGCAGATGCAATGTTGAACGACTCTCAGGGGAAATCAACAGATGATAAATAAAAATCTAATCACAGGGGAAGCGAAAGAATCACACTGAGTTCCAACGTTGGAGAATGGTCTTAATCCTCTATTCTTACAAATTTGCCAGAGAGAGGTCACAACTTCAATATAGCTGAAAAAACTTCGTAGCACGGAGGCGTGGGGAAATAAATCTCTATAGAATCTTGTATTGCTAAAATGATGGTATCAAGGTATCAACCATTCTGTCCTCATGAGAGGGGTCTAAATTTCCACCGTCATGCCACAATCAAAGTTACGACTTGCTTGTTAATTAACTTTCTCTGAAACAATTTTTTTTTGTTTCAAAAAACTTTTGCCTTTAAAAAAATCTTTATTAACGAATAAGTGATCTTTTGCATAACAAAAAAAATTAGAGCATAATAGAGCATAAACAAAGATTGGTCTAAATCTGATTTTATTCAAAGATGGGAACTTGCGAAAGTCAAAGTCCCATGTGTCGCTACTGCGAAAATCGGCGCCGGCTAAACAGAAGAGTCGCCACCGTGCGTTATTTATCCCACAAGAGGGAAAGGAAATGCTCGAAGTAAACCTACCGCAAAGACGGGAAAGGAATGGTCATTGCAACCAAATCCTGGATTCGGGAGTTGGTTACGCAAGGGGAAGGTATTAACACCCCTCACGTCCGTCGTACTCGACGGGATCCACACTTTTTTTCTAGTACGGATTGTTATTCTATCTATTCTACAGGTCTGGGGTTAAAAGGAAAACAAAAGGACTCGGCAAAGTATCGCACTTTATGCCTACGTATTCCCGTCTGGAACGAGAAATCAGAGTCAACGTAGTTCGCCTAACTACGGGAAAGGAGGGGAAAGTTGCTCGCTAGGATACGACATCCTATGCCTACGTACTTTCATACAGCATGAAAGATCAGAGCAAACGTAGTTTGGGCTACGGAAGACACAGATTTGTCTGACTGTTTTTTATCTTTCTGAAAAGGTTTCTTTCCTGATTACGGGTCCAAGCGGACAAAAATGACACTTTGATGTTTGTTTTCAGTCTTTTACGCAAGAACTGTTTTTTATTGTGTTTGAAAGATTATTGTGTTTTTCATTGTTTCGAGATGAGAAGAGAAACGACACTCTAAAATCCTATGGTTGAAAATAGGAACTAGAACTACCCTAATGTTATCATGCATGGGTTAACACCTAATGTCTGTCATAATTCCCTCCTTCACAGAGGAAATCAGAGATCCTAGGGGATAAACAGAACAGAAATAGATATATACAGTAAACAGTAGAATGCATGAGATGCAACAGTACGAGCGAGGCAAGGGGATCTCACTCAACCTCGAACTTGGGAAAACAATAGGCAAAGTGAAACAGCTTCACTTCAAACCTAAGGGGCAAGCTGAACAAGCCAACAAACAATATAGAAAAAGAAAATAAAACCCAACCCCAGCTCTGACAGCAACACCAGCTCCTACAACTACAGTTCTGACATCAACAGCTCTGAAAACTACAGTTGATCAATAGCAAAAAGATTGACAGTAACAACTTCTCCCAGCAAGACCCCACTCTTCAACCATCTTCAAGCTTTAGATAAGCTCCTGTCTCCACAAATCTCCAAGCTCTGGCAAACAATGAACCCCAACCAGTGGACAACTTCAATCAGCAGCAAAACCCTAGTCTTTAACAGATCCCCAGCTTTGACAGGCACAGGCTTCATATTCACTAATCTTCCATGAATTTCATCTTCAATAGGCTTCAATCTTCAAGGCAAACACTCACAGGAAAGAATCAACTAAGAGATGAAGTTGAAGTGTTAAGAGTCTTAATGATAACCCAGGGAAATCACTAAGATCTTAACACAGCAAGTGAATGCTATCCTCAAGGTTCTACCCAATCAAAGCATGCTCTACATCCCTCCTAAGGAGAGATGGAACTTCTTTGGGGGACCTTGTGTCATAGGATAGAATAGAGGCACAAGAAGCTCTCTATGTTTTACAGAAGAAATCAGTCTACTCTAAGGCTCTCCCTATATCACCTACCTCCTAAGTCTTCAAAAGCAACCTTCAAGGATGAGAATATTTGTAATACCCCAAATTTTACCCTCATATTTAGTCGGTCATTTCGCATATCATATCATCTGCGCATTTGCTAACCACTAACAAGACCTGAAGGTGTTTGTTTTGCAGGAAATACCCCAGGGGCGTTTTGGTCATTTTTGAAGCATAGTTCGTAATGTTGGGCGTAATGATGTTTTTTGAGGCGTTTATTTACGTGGGTTTGATATCAAAGTCTGATCTGTGGAGCAGGGTTTAACAAGAAATCATTCTTCTTTCTTCCAGAGAGAAAACGGTGAAAACTTCGACTGATTAATGGAACTTATTCATGCAATGGTTGGATCGAATTAATTCCAGGATATTTGATTAGTGAGATTTAATCGGATGTTGAGGTGTTTGCAAATTAAAGCATGGAGAAGCAATTGGGAAATGATTTTAATAGAATATGTGAATTTTATTCATAATATTTTATTATCATTATTACAAGTTTGCAAAGTGAATTACAAAGAAGAAATGATTTGGGTAAAAAAAATGTTATTTATTCATAATATTTTTTTTGTTACAAGTTACAAGGAATTACATTAAAGTTCTAAGGAATTACATTAAAGTATCTATCCTAAATCCTAAGAACATCTAAGTGTCTTCATGCTGTCTTTAAGCTTCGCCGCAAATCTCGACTAACCTGCACATCAAAGCAAAACAAACAATATAGAAAAAAGGTTAGAAGTTGTTTTTGACACTCTCAGAACATCGTCATCATCGAGTGTCGGGAGTGGCACAACCGAAGCTGCGTCCTACTCCCGTTACCAATCTGAGCCATCGGCGTCAGATCAGGTAGTTATTGTTCTTATCATAAGGAACTGTCGAAGGATGAAGAGTAAAAGAAGTAGGATTAACTGATTTGCCAAAAGGATTCACGCGACTTTGGATTCAAAACTAAAACAACATTCCATCAAGTAAATATGGTAAGTTCCAATTTATTTTTCAAACTGATACAAAGCTGAACAGCAGAGCCAACCCGAGTTCGGACCTAGATGCCAATAGGCCTGAACCGTTTGTTTGATTTTTTTTCCAACCCTGAAATACACAAAACAACATCAGCAACCCCAATTTCATAACAGAGTTTAAAACAGTTCAGTTCAGGAAACAGCAAGAACCGAATTCAGCTCGCATTCATAAAACAAATGAGCTAACTGCACAAAGAAAACTGGATTACAGAACGAGACAGTGAAAGTTGTTTCGAATAAAATCATGATGGGCCAAAGTCGACAATCAAAATATCAGAAAGACTATGGAGTCATCAAATCGCACCTGCAAGTGAGGTTGTAAGAATAAGCAGATAAGTTCCCATAATCGCAGCGATATATCATGTTTAGGTTGGGATCCCAGATGTGCAAAGCACATTGCACAAACAAGTCACAAGCTCGGTTCAACAAGAAAACCAAACATCAGCAAATTGTATCAGACTACATATATCAAGATGGTGAGCTAGAGGCCGCAACAAAAGTCAGAAGAGGATTCATAAAATCCCCGTTCGCCATGATAGGTCGAAAGCACGTGGTCATGTCCAAAGTAAAAAAAAAGGCCAACTCAATTCATGAACATCAGAATACCACATTGGAAAGTCGGGAATGCAGGGCATAGGCTCAGTTATGAACATCATAGCCCAACAATATACACATCAGTCCAAATACCAGCCTACACTAAGTGAGAATCAACGGCAACTGCATCGATGAAAAGGGGACATACGCATCGTAATCACAGTTCAGCACCTGAAAAATTGGAGAATCAAATCAGAAGTAACGCAGAGGGTTCAGACCAGTGGTCATCATCACCACGTGACCATCCTCGGCAGCTTTTGACTCAGTAGCATCAGTATCAGTTCTGAAAGGAGAAAAAAGATGGTCAATAAACTCAAAACCGGAAGAGTAAATTGAACTCGAAACCATATCAGAAAACGATTCAAAGTAGCAGCCCAACTCGTGTTCTGAACCAAGTTCCCCAGAACACGGCAAAAGACAATCGCAGCAGCATCGAGAAGTATTTCCTCGAGGGTTCAGAACACAGTCATCATCACCGCTTACCGTTCCCGACAATTTCGGCTCGACCAAAGCTTCAATACCAAGTCCTCTCTGAAAGAAGAAGAGGAAAAGAATCTGAGCTGCATCAAAGCGAACCAATCAAAAAATGAGTCAGTTCGAGTTCAAAGCATCAAACAGAGATACGAATCCATTAAGGAATCCTGGGAATTAAAATCAAACATCAATCAATAGAGATATTTTGACTCGATAATTAATCCCAAAACAGATCAAAGCAAATCAGTTCAGACTAATAAAATTGAATCGAGTCGGGAAATCCTATCAGCTCAATCAGGATTCCAAGAGGAGAAACGAAATCCCAATCGTATCAGAAAACCCCTATTGGAACTCAATCTGAAAAAACCAAATGATCAAATCAAATCGAATCCCCATTTGCACTTAACCTGAATCAATCAAACAAATCAGTTCAGATTACATTCAATCACAAAGTTCTGAAGATAGAAATCTTTGAACCGAATCAGAATAATCATATCAGCTAGGATCGATTAAACCCTAAAAAGGGAAACAGAGTTCAATCAGCATCCAATCGTAATCCAATCAGTATCTGAGAAAATCACAACAAAATCAAATAATATCAACATAAAATCGAATCTCAGAAGTAACGCAAATCCAAGGCCCAGAAGTTAGTTATAAAAAGGAAGGTACAACCTGATGAAAGGGAGTAGCCGTGAGAGAGAGAGGATCATAGAAACTCTAACGAGCAAGCCCTAGGCGTCGTGAACGAAAGCCGCGGACTCAGACAAGTAACATCGTCATCATCGCACCATATACTATCCATCATCGGTCGCGAAAGACTCGAACGAGAGACCACCAACGCCGTTCAACCAGACGACGGGCAATCCCCCGTTTTCGTGCCTCAGCTCGCATCCATCATCGGCCAGTCTCACTTTAAAGGTGAGCCAGGGAGGTTTTTCATCACTATTTGCATGTGTTTTTTTTCAGGAAAAACGAGAGAGAACGGAGAAGAAGAGGCTTGGCATCGCGGATGAGAATGAGAGAAACGAGAAGAAGAAGAAGTGAAACGGCGCCTCAAGGGCATTAGGGTTCTGAGAACCCTAATTGCTTTCCAAGTTTAATCCAACCGGGTTGGGTCCGGGGTGATGACCGGCCCAACCCCTTATGTTTTGTTTTTTATTTTTTTATTTTTTATTTATTTTGTTTTTAAAATTATGTTTTTTATTTGTTTTAAAGTGTTTTAAAAAAAACTTTTTTTGTGAAGATATTATACATAAATAAAAATCTTTTATAATATAATAAAAAAACCTTTTCTTAAAATAAAAATTAAAACTTTCTTTTTAAAATTTTTGTAAATATAAAAATGAAAAAACTCTTTTTTAAATAAAATAAGGAAAACTTTTTAAAAAATACAAAAATAAAACTTTTTTTAAAAAGAGTAAATTATTTTTAAATTAAATTTCTTTTGCAAGCTAACATTTAATTATTAAGATTTTTTTAAATAAAACAATAATAAAATCTCAAATTTGCATCTTAACTCATTTGATCACCGCCTAACTCTGCCCACTAACGCCATTTGTTCATTTTGCAGCTCATTACATCTACCGTTACTTATCTCATTTTATTTCATTACTATATTGTAACTGCTTCTCATATGTAACCTCGCGAACCAATAATCGCGCTTTAAATTTCTGCCCTTTAATTTCTGTTTGTATGGCTTTAACTGCTGTCTTTATTTTCTGCTTGCATAACTCAATCATCTCACACCTTCATTAATATTTCTGTCACATTGCACACACCTCCGAAGGAATTAGGTCTAGCTTTTGGTCGCCGCGCCAATAGTCCTCACAACTTCAAAACCTTACAACCTTACAAACCCTAATTTTCACAAAATGCCTCGCCGCAGGCAAGATTACAATTTTACCCCTAGCATTAGGTCAAAGAGCCGCCGCGCTCATTTTAGGGTTTCCCGCCGTGGAATCCCTAATTTAACCCTAATTCCAACTTAACAATTCAACGTAGAGATTTGGAGTTTCTACACTCCACGTAAGCGTGTCCTTAAGATGCGTTTATTCCCCTTGAGACCTTGACCACAGTCAAGAAGTTTCTAACCTCCCTATTGAGGGGAACTACGATTACTCTGATTCCACTCCCGTAAGGATACGTAGGCACAAGATGCGATGTCTTGCCGAGTAAACTTAGAATTAACCCCTTAGGTTTACTTTCTCACTTTTAATCCTTTGTACATATACCTTAAGCAAATAAATAAAGCAAATAGTAAACATCTGAACAAAAGGTTCCTGTAGAGTACTACAGAAGTTTAGGATGCTAATACCTTCCCTAAATTTAACCAACCCCCGAACCCTAGATCTCTCCCCGCATTGTGTTTACGATGCAAAATAGGTTTTCCCTCTTTTGACCTTTTCCTTCGGATAAATCAAAGAGCGGTTGTGAATTGAATTGCGATTCAAACTAATTAATAGTTTGATATCCTATTTCCACCGCAACAGAAAATGGCGACTTCACTGGGGAAACTAGCTTTTGAGGGTTATCCCTAACTTGTTCATATTTATTACTATCTGTGTTATTATTCATTTGCATGTATATATTTGTGCTTTGATTGTGGGACTGTTCCTTGTGCTGTGAGATGAGTCCTACACCCGGATCTAGTGTACCTTAGGTAAATGGCAATAGACCAAGGAAACTGTACGACGTATATCGATACGGTTGATCTGGTGGCCATAGTTAGTGCGACTTCTTGGTTGGTACTTATATTCCTTAAGTCAAGTTGAGGATAATATTGAGGCTGCCATATGTTGTCAATGCACTAACTGACTTTTAGAACCCTAGTTAACTCATCTTGGCCTTTAGAAAGTAGTGAGGTAACCGGCTTTGGTGCAGACTGAAGTTGGTTGACACTCGATACTACGCTCATTGAGATCTTAAACTTGGAGGGTTTTGGTTGGCAAGTAAGTTGCCTTCTGAACAACCACCCTTGTGAAGGATCAATGATATTGAGATCCCTTAGAACCTGGTTACTTTTGTAGGACAGGATGAACCATCTAACTTCAGGGGAGGGTACTTGCCTTTGAACTTCATGAAATCTTCATCCACATTTTAGCATCATTTACTTTTTTGCATTGCATGTGTCTCCCGATTTCTCACACTCGGTTCTCTCACCTTCCAGTTTCGTCACCCAGAGTTCTCGGCACCAATACAACACCAGAGCTCAAACTCGGAAAAGAATGGAGGATCAGGCAAAAGAGATTGATCGCCTTAGCAATGAACTTGAAGACCTTCGAGGGGGTATGGGGCGTATGATGGAATTGTTACATGTCATGAATGCTAAGATGGATACCCAGCCCACTGTTGTTTCTGAGATTACCGGCGTTACTATGGACCCTCCACCAAGTGTGACCGTAGCAAGGGACCCACCTTATGGTCTTGCTCCAGGTTTTGTGCCTCCTCAAGCCACTGTTCCGATTAATCAACCTGTTCAGCAAGCCGTGCCTTTATTTTCTGAAGTTTCTAGGGGGGCTCCTATCTTTGCACCACCTGTTGTACACACTCGTGCGCAACCGTACTTCAATGAGACAGTTTTTGATAATCTTGATGAGAATGTTGAGGGTTATGAGAAACATGATAAGCTTCGTGAGGAAGTAAACACTATCGTCCAGAGATTGAAAAAGGTAGAGGGTGATCAAATTTTTGGGACTGCTGCAAGGGATGTTTGTTTGGTCTCAGGTTTGGTTATTCCCCCGAAGTTCAAAACTCCGAACTTCGATCGTTATGAAGGTGCCACCTGTCCTAAGAGTCATCTGATCATGTATTATCGCAAAATGGCTGCCCATGTTGAGAATGATAAACTGATGATTCATTGCTTCCAAGATAGCTTGAAGGGTGCTTCCTCCAAGTGGTATTTAACTTTAGACCAGTCTCGCATTAAGAGTTTTCAAGATTTATCTGACGCTTTCATCAAACACTACAAGTACAATATGGATCTGGCTCCTGACAGAAGACAGTTGCTGAGTATATCACAAAAGAATTCTGAGTCATTCAAAGAGTATGCTCAAAGGTGGAGAGAGACTGCTTCGCAGGTAGAACCTCCTTTGACCGAGAAAGAGTTAGCTGATTGGTTTGTCGACACGGTCCGTCCAGAATTTTACGAGAGAATGGTGGGTAGTGTGACTTCAAATTTCTCCGACATCGTTGCTGTGGGTGTCAAGATTGAATTGGGTATGAAGAGTGGTAAAATGACAAATAATCATGGCGCTTCTAAGGATCAGCCGAAGAAACCTCCGTATAGCTCCCAGAAAAAGAAGGAGAGTGAGACTAATGCTATATCCTCTGGTAGACCAAGGGAACGCTTTTATCGGCATCCGCAAGGTTATGCTCAACCTCAAGGGTACCCAGTCCAATATGCTCAACAACCCTATGTGGCAGCTATTACACCTTCTTTCAATCAACAGGTTCCCATGTATCAACCTATGCAACAACCTCCTGTTTATCCGCCTCCTGTCAACTACCTACAGGCACCCAATACTCCTGCTCCTCAACAGCCAAAGAGTCCGGCTCCTCGCCAGAATATGCCGAACAGAAGAACGTATAAACCTTGTCCGCCGATCCCGATGACTTTCACCGAGTTGTATCCCTCTTTGGTCAAGCAAGGTCTAATCACTACTCGGGCTTTGGGTCCGCCTCCTAATCCTCTACCCGCCAATTACAACGCCGCTGCTCATTGTTTATTTCATGAGGGTGCGCCTGGTCACGATCTGGAAAATTGTTATGCTCTCAAAAATATTGTCAGGGATTTATTGGAAAAGAATATTTTGTCATTCGAAGATCCTCAACCAAATGTTAAGAAGAACCCTTTTCCTAACCATGAGAGTGTCAATGCCATTAGTGCTGATTCAGAGGAAGGTTATGCCCTTGATGTTGAACAGATTAAGACTCCTCTTAAGATGTTCCATTCGAAACTGTTTGAAGCCGGTTTGGTAGATACTTCCCACGTTGCATGCGCAAGTTGTGAAGCCAGTAACAAGGGTTATGTGTTGGTTCAGAATGATGTTCAGAGGTTAATTGATGAGGGTGTTTTACAAGTGACAAGCCAAGCCAAGAAAGATGAGGTCGCTGCGGTCGAGCCTGTCTTCCATCAGCCCGAATCAAAGGGTAAGGTACCAGTGTTTAATCTATCAGGGGCAGGTTCTGCCAATCCCGTGTTCGATATACCAAAGTCGTCTATCCCTGAGGCGAATCAGCCTAAGCCTATAGTTATTCGAAAACCAGGTCCGTTTCCTTTCAGTGATCCTAAAGCCGTGCCTTGGAAATACGACGTGACGATGATTGACAAGGAGTCTGGGAAGGTTATTCCAAAGGAAGAGGGTAAGGATACTGTGACCAATATCGCAGAGGTAAGCAGGATGACCCGCAGTGGCCGTGTGTATACTCCCCATTCCAATGAGGTCCCACCTAAGGAAACGACTAGTACCCCGATACCTGCCAAAGACAAAGGTAAAGGAGCCGCCACGAATGATGAAGATGCCGAATTTTTGAGGATCATCAAGAAAAGTGACTATAAAGTTATCGATCAACTTCATCAGACTCCTTCCAAGATCTCGATTCTATCTCTGTTAATGAGTTCACCCGCTCATAGGATGGCCTTGCAGAAGGTTTTGACTCAAGCACATGTGGATCAAGATATCAGCACCAGTCGGTTTGATAGTGTGATTGCCAATTTGACCGCCTGTAACACCCTCAGTTTCAGCAATGAAGAGTTACCGAAGGAGGGTCCGAACCATAATCGTGCTTTACATATATCGGTAAAATGTCAGGAGGACAATTTAGCGAGAGTGCTAGTAGACACCGGGTCTTCTCTGAATGTGTTACCCAAGAGGGTTCTTGATAGGCTGGCCTGTAAGGAGACTGCGTTGAAACCTACTCCTTTGGTTGTCAAGGCTTTCGATGGGTCCCGTCGATCGGTAATGGGGGAGGTTGAGCTTCCTATTCTGATCGGTCCGCAAGTTTTTAATATCACGTTTCAAGTCATGGACATTAATCCCAATTACAGTTGTTTACTTGGAAGGCCGTGGATCCATGCCGCTGGGGCAGTGACCTCAACGTTACATCAAAAGATGAAATTCGTGATCGATGGAAAGTTGGTTATTATACACGGTGAGGAGGATCTGATGGTCAGTAACCTGTCTTCTTTCCGTTACATCGAGGCCGATGAGAATGCTTTAGAAATCTCCTTTCAAGCACTTGAGATCACCAATGTTGTTCTGCTAGAAGTCGAAGAGACGGTGGGTCAGGGTAATCCATCTTTTGCATCTCTGAAGAGTACCAAATCAACAATTGACAGGGGCATTCCTGAAGGCTGGGGAGAGGTAATTGATGTCAAGACCAAGATTGATCGCTCTGGGTTGGGTTACAAACCAACTCAGAATGGAGCTGCCACAACCGTCGAAGGGCGTCCGAAGGTTATCCAAGAGGTATTTGTCAGCGGAGGCTTCCAAGTCAATGCCATCAGTGAATGTGAGAAAAATGAAGAGCTGAGCAACCTGGTGTTTAAGGGTGATGCAGTTTTGAACAACTGGGAGGCCGTAGAGATCCCTGTTATCTTTCCCTTGTCAAAGTAATTGTTTTTTAAAAAAAGTTTCATTTACATTTTCAAATAAAAATCTGTAGCTCTGCCCAAGGCTATAGGGTTGTTTTGTCGGGCCACCTTTCATTTCTAAAAAGATATTAATAAAAGCATTTTGTTCAATTCCACTTTGGTTCATTTGCGTTTTTCGTTTTCACCTTTAAAAATGAAATTGGCCACCTTTTTCAAAAAAAAAATAATAATAAAAAAACAGCATTTCATTCTTACATATCTTTGAGCATTTTAATTAAGTAAGCCTTCCATCATGCAGAGATATCGTAAACCTTGTTGGATCCAATGACTTTACTGACACTCCTGACTGGGATGCACCCATCAATCAAGCTGAGGACGAGGGTGAAGAAGATTTTGAAGTACCCGCTGAACTGACAAGATTGATTGAGTACGAGTACACAGAGCTTCAACCGCATAAAGAGCAGGTGGACTTAATTAATCTCGGTACAGATGAGAGCAAGAAAGAGGTCAAGATTGGTGCAATGCTGGGGACGGAGATTAGGCCGAGGTTGATTGAGTTGTTAAAAGAGTATAGTGATGTGTTTGCGTGGTCGTATCAAGATATGCCGGGCCTAGACACGGATATTGTTGTTCACAAGTTGCCACTTAAGCCAGATTGTCCACCTATCAAGCAGAAACTCCGAAGAACGAGACCCGACATGGCTTTGAAGATTCGAGATGAGGTTAGAAAGCAGCTGGACGCAGGTTTCTTGGCAGTCGCAAAATATCCAGATTGGGTTGCCAACATTGTGCCAGTGCCTAAGAAGGACGGTAAAGTTAGGATGTGTGTGGACTACAGGGATCTGAACAAAGCAAGTCCGAAAGACGACTTCCCCCTGCCACATATTGACACACTGGTAGACAATACGGCCAGTTTTGCATTGTTCTCATTTATGGATGGGTTCTCCGGCTATAATCAGATCAAGATGGATCCCGATGATCGAGAGAAAACTACTTTCATTACTCTTTGGGGAACCTTCTGCTACAAAGTCATGCCTTTCGGTTTAAAGAACGCAGGGGCAACTTACCAACGCGCTATGACCACTCTTTTTCATGATATGATGCACAAAGAGATTGAGGTGTATGTGGACGATATGATAGCCAAATCTCAGAGTGAAGAGGAGCATTTAGACCATTTGGTGAAGCTGTTTGAACGACTCAGGAAATATCAGTTGAAATTGAATCCTGCAAAATGTACCTTCGGTGTCAGATCCGGAAAATTGCTTGGTTTCATTGTTAGCCAGCGAGGGATTGAGGTGGATCCTGACAAAGTCCGAGCCATTCGGGATATGCCAGCTCCGCGAACAGAGACGCAAGTTAGAGGTTTTCTGGGACGTCTGAATTACATTTCCAGGTTTATCTTTAATATGACCGCTACTTGTGAGCCGATATTCAAGTTGCTTTGCAAGGGGCAGACAGTTGAGTGGAACCCTGATTGTCAGAAAGCGTTTGAGAAGATTAAGGGTTATTTGCAAGATCCCCCTATTCTGATTCCTCCCGTACCTGGAAGACCTTTGTTTATGTACCTTACTGTTCTCGAGAAGACTATGGGTTGTGTGCTTGGACAACATGATGAGACT
The DNA here is from genome assembly GCA_963859935.3 of Lathyrus sativus. NCBI lineage: Eukaryota > Viridiplantae > Streptophyta > Magnoliopsida > Fabales > Fabaceae > Lathyrus > Lathyrus sativus. The sequence continues at coordinate 350,479,276 of OZ012740.1, read as the reverse complement.
GGGAAAAAGGAACATGCGATTTATTACCTGAGCAAGAAGTTTACCGATTGCGAAAACAGATACTCACCATTAGAGAAAACTTGTTGTGCATTGGCATGGGCCGCTAAGCGCCTTCGGCAATATATGGTCTGTCATACCACATTGTTGATTTCTAAGATGGATCCGATCAAGTATATTTTCGAAAAACCTGCTCAAACCGGGAGGCTAGCCCGTTGGCACATGTTGTTATCAGAATATGACATCCAATATGTACCCCAGAAGGCGATTAAGGGTAGTATCTTATCTGATTACCTTGCAGACCAGCCAGTTGAAGATTATGAACCTCTTAAGCTCGATTTTCCTGATGAGGATATTTTGTTGATTAAAAGAGATTGTGAAGAGCCAGATCCGAGCGAAGGTCCAGAACCAGGTCTTTGGTGGAGGATGATGTTTGACGGTTCCTCGAATTTCAATGGGCATGGCATAGGCGCCGTTTTAATGAACCCAAAGGGTGGATTCACTCCATTTACAGCAAGGTTGGACTTTGAGTGTACTAATAACGTCGCAGAATATGAAGCATGTATTCTTGGCCTCGAAGCAGCAATTCACCTCCGAATCAAACTTCTTAAAGTAAGTGGTGACTCAGCCTTGGTTATTTACCAGGTACAAGGCAAATGGGAAACGAAGAATGAGAAGTTAATCCCTTATAAGGATTACATTATTGAGCTGATCAAGTATTTCGACGAGATAGAGTTTGAGCATGTTCCTAGATCCGAGAATCACGTTGCTGATGCTTTAGCCATGTTAGCATCCATGTGGAAAGTTAAATTCGTTAATGAAGCACCTCTTATCCATATTGAGCGCAAAGTTGAGCCCGCTTATTGTCAGGTGGTCGAAGAAGTTGAGGTGGATGAAAAGCCTTGGTTTCATGATATCAAGAACTATCTCGTCAAGCAAGAGTATCCCGATGGTGCTACTGGTCTGGACAAGAAAACATTGAGAAGACTGGCGTCCAAATTCTTTATCAGTAATGGTGTGTTATACAAGAGAAATCACGACATGGTCCTGCTCAGATGTGTTGATAAACGGGAAGCGGACATGTTACTGCATGAAATTCATGAAGGGACTTTCGGAACTCATGCCAATGGTTATGCTATGTCCAAGAAGATGTTAAGGGCTGGGTATTATTGGTTAACCATGGAAGCTGACTGCATCCAATACGCTAGAAAATGCCATAAGTGCCAAATTTATGCTGATAAAATGCATGTACCTCCGTCACCGTTGAATGTTTTGTCTTCACCATGGCCGTTCTCTATGTGGAGCATTGACATGATTGGGGCAATTGAGCCGAAAGCTTCTAATGGACATCGTTTTATCCTCGTTGCTATAGATTATTTCACCAAGTGGGTAGAGGCTGCCTCCTACACCAACGTGACCAAGCAAGTGGTTGCCCGCTTCATCAGGAAAGAAATCATCTGCCGTTATGGAATCCCAAGCCGGATAATAACTGACAATGGCACCAATCTGAACAACAAGACTATGAAAGAGCTGTGTGATAGTTTCAAGATCACTCACCATAACTCTTCTCCGTACCGTCCTAAGATGAATGAGGCCGTTGAAGCTGCGAATAAGAATATCAAGAAGATCCTGCAAAAGATGGTTGTGACTTACAAAGATTGGCATGAGATGTTACCGTTTGCGTTGCATGGATATAGAACCTCAGTAAGAACTTCGACAGGGGCAACACCTTTCTCACTGGTATATGGAATAGACGCCGTGCTCCCCATCGAAGTAGAGATACCTTCGCTAAGAGTGTTAATGGAGGCTGAACTTGAGGAAGCTGAGTGGGTTCAAGACAGATTGGATCAGTTGAATCTCATTGACGAGAAGCGTTTGACAGCCATGTGCCATGGGCAATTATATCAGAAACGGATGAAAAGAGCGTTTGATAAGAAGATTCGTATCCGTGAGTTCCGTCAAGGAGAGCTCGTACTCAAAAAGATCTTACCAGTACATAAAGATATGCGCGGAAAGTGGATGCCCAATTATGAAGGCCCGTTCGTTGTAAAGACTGTCTTCTCCGGAGGGTCTCTGATACTTACGACAATGGATGGTGAAGAACTAGCACACCCCGTGAATTCTGATGCAGTCCGAAAATATTATGCCTAAAGACCCGCTAAGTCGAAAACCTGCAAAAGGCGACTTAGGCAAAAGTAAGGGTTAAAAAAAAGAAGTAATAATAAAAAGCTCGCTAAGTTGAAAACCCGAAAGGGCGGCTTAGGCAAAAAAGAGCGTCCCGGTGGATTGAAAACCCGAGAGGGCGGTCCAGGCAAAAGTTAGGGACAAAGGCACTTCATTGCATCAGAGGACACTGATCATCTCGAACACACTTTCCGCATGAGAGCCATGTTTCAGTTCCTCCATCCTTGCCCAAAGCAGGATTCTGGATTAGTCTTAGTTATTAGTGTCAGTAGGTGTCATTGGATTCAATGTAACCTTTTCCCATGTTGCCAATTTCAAAACATAATCATCTGTGGAGCTATGCCTTCAGCAAGCAGCCACCCTTTAATAAAAGATACCATCTCGTTACTTACATTCCTTGGTGCATTGCTCTTTATTTCCTATTGTTATGCAAAATGCGTTTATTCTTAAAATTTGAAAATGAAAGGTGCATTGTAGATTTTTCAAAATTGTTTTTCAAAAACAACAAATTTGAAATGTAATAAATTACTTTGACTAGTGGAAATTCCGACAGGATCTCTTCATTCCCCGGAAATATCATTATTGCAGAAACACTTTCAAACCATTGCCCAGTGACAGTCCCCAGAGAGACTATAAGCTGACAACTTTTTCTTGGGTAACTCAAAAGTGTCCCTCAGGTTTTCTTCTTCCCGTGTGAAGACGTGATACTGTACACCCAAGCAGATTACTTTCTCCCCAGAGAATTCAGAACTTTAAAACCAGATTTGATTCTACCATTGATCTTTCTTACCCATGATTGACGTATTGGTTGCAGAGAACGCAGGGTATCTCCGTCGAGATGTTTATTTCGTCTCTCGTCCTGTCTCTAGTCTGTTTCGTCGGCCTACGCAGGGGCATAAGCATCACATGCCTATTTCATTACATATTCATTACATATTCATTACATACTCATTTCATAACATCTTGCATACATAAACATCAACATACATTCATATTAACATATTCAGGTTCATTGTGTCTCTATCATTGGTCGTTATCGCCGAGTAATTGGGTTTGCCCATTCTCTTCAAATAGATTGTCAGCCCTAAGCATAAAATACTTACTTGTTTCCAGTTTCCCTACGGAGCTCGATCCTCGTGGATGACGGTTACTTCAGCTATCTTTCCTCACCAGGATAAGATATCTACCCTCCGAGATCATTCCCTCGATGGAGTTTTGATTACCAGTCTTCTTTCTAGCTCGATTCTAGATTGAATCTCAGTCTTGTCGGTCGTCAATCCCAACCGGACGTGCATTTATTTTGCACCATCTAAAGGTTTTCACCATACCATGACAGATACGCGACTATATCGCTTGAGAAGTTTATCACTATACCCGGACGTGCATTTATTTTGCACTATCTTTCAAGAAAAACAGCACAATCCTTTACAGATACATGCCAGTTCACGCCTGGAAAATCTATCATTACAACACTACTACACTTTACAATCCTACATCTTACAACATCAATGTACAACATTTCTCACCTAAGAAGCCGATCCTATCTTCGTTATGACTCGCAGCAAATGGCCATCTCCATGGAGCAGTTGGGCTTCCATTTACCTGTCGTCTGGAAGTATAGAAGGTTTTTGAACCAAATTGTATTCAGGAGAGCACGATCCTGAAATACGGGGAGGTTTGAGCCGAATCATATTCAGGAGAGCACGATTCTGAGTTATGAGGAAGTTCAATTAGCCCGTTTCATATTCAGGAGAGCACGATTCTGAAGTATGAGTAAATTCAGTCATCCAGTTTCATATTCAGGAGAGCACGATTCTGAAGTATGAGTAAATTCAGTCATCCAGTTTCATATTCAGGAGAGCACGATTCTGAAATATGAGTAAATTCAGTCATCCAGTTTCATATTCAGGAGAGCACGATTCTGAAATATGAGTATATTCAGTCATCCAGTTTCATATTCAGGAGAGCACGATTCTGAAGTATGAGGAAGTTCAGTTTACCCTTTTCATGTTCAGGAGAACATAATCTTGAAGCATGAAGAAGTTTATTTATCCTTCAGTAAGAGAAGAATCAGAATCGTATTCCAGGCGCCGACCTTAAATGCGAGAAGATTTATTTATCAGATAAGCAGCAGCCTCTTTATTTGAGTGCTTATCCTTTTTTTTGCACATAAGTCCCTTCCAACGATAAGTGACAGTTCTCCCTCGAGAAGCTTATTAGGGCATTTCCTATTAAAATCCATTTATTTTGGCATACAGTCGGTCTTTACCCTGTATATTTGATACGGATTTCCGAAAAGTCCGTTCGATCCTGTCGCGAGGGGTAGTTTACAGAAGCTTGGATGTTATTCTTTGCTCAATGCTCCAGCATTCTGTAATCGACCTTACCATCGTACGTGATCCAGTTTTATTTTTAGATTCCCCAGTGGAGGCCGTCTCATAGGTACCATCTCCATTGGAGGATCTCGTTCCTTTTCTAAAAGTGACAATTGGTCATTCGCACCAGTTGACTATCATTTTTTAGAATTCCCCAGTGTTGTACTGTGTCTCAGCGCGTCATTTTCCCCAGTGTGTTTCTTCTCGTGGCGTCTGTCCCAGTGTCGTCATGTTCGTCAGCATTTTCGCATTCATTATTCCAGCATACGCAGCATATCATATTCATGGCATCATCTGCATTAAGTCGTTCCAGTTTTGTCCATAGCATCGCATATCGTCGCATATAAGGGCAAAATTTTCGGTTATCTATATTTAAATCTCTCCACCACGATTCCTCGAGTCTCTGTCACTCAAATCGTCCGGTGTAGCTATTTAAATAGGGGCAACTGTAATACCCCAAATTTTACCCTCATATTTAGTCGGTCATTTCGCATATCATATCATCTGCGCATTTGCTAACCACTAACAAGACCTGAAGGTGTTTGTTTTGCAGGAAATACCCCAGGGGCGTTTTGGTCATTTTTGAAGCATAGTTCGTAATGTTGGGCGTAATGATGTTTTTTGAGGCGTTTATTTACGTGGGTTTGATATCAAAGTCTGATCTGTGGAGCAGGGTTTAACAAGAAATCATTCTTCTTTCTTCCAGAGAGAAAACGGTGAAAACTTCGACTGATTAATGGAACTTATTCATGCAATGGTTGGATCGAATTAATTCCAGGATATTTGATTAGTGAGATTTAATCGGATGTTGAGGTGTTTGCAAATTAAAGCATGGAGAAGCAATTGGGAAATGATTTTAATAGAATATGTGAATTTTATTCATAATATTTTATTATCATTATTACAAGTTTGCAAAGTGAATTACAAAGAAGAAATGATTTGGGTAAAAAAAATGTTATTTATTCATAATATTTTTTTTGTTACAAGTTACAAGGAATTACATTAAAGTTCTAAGGAATTACATTAAAGTATCTATCCTAAATCCTAAGAACATCTAAGTGTCTTCATGCTGTCTTTAAGCTTCGCCGCAAATCTCGACTAACCTGCACATCAAAGCAAAACAAACAATATAGAAAAAAGGTTAGAAGTTGTTTTTGACACTCTCAGAACATCGTCATCATCGAGTGTCGGGAGTGGCACAACCGAAGCTGCGTCCTACTCCCGTTACCAATCTGAGCCATCGGCGTCAGATCAGGTAGTTATTGTTCTTATCATAAGGAACTGTCGAAGGATGAAGAGTAAAAGAAGTAGGATTAACTGATTTGCCAAAAGGATTCACGCGACTTTGGATTCAAAACTAAAACAACATTCCATCAAGTAAATATGGTAAGTTCCAATTTATTTTTCAAACTGATACAAAGCTGAACAGCAGAGCCAACCCGAGTTCGGACCTAGATGCCAATAGGCCTGAACCGTTTGTTTGATTTTTTTTCCAACCCTGAAATACACAAAACAACATCAGCAACCCCAATTTCATAACAGAGTTTAAAACAGTTCAGTTCAGGAAACAGCAAGAACCGAATTCAGCTCGCATTCATAAAACAAATGAGCTAACTGCACAAAGAAAACTGGATTACAGAACGAGACAGTGAAAGTTGTTTCGAATAAAATCATGATGGGCCAAAGTCGACAATCAAAATATCAGAAAGACTATGGAGTCATCAAATCGCACCTGCAAGTGAGGTTGTAAGAATAAGCAGATAAGTTCCCATAATCGCAGCGATATATCATGTTTAGGTTGGGATCCCAGATGTGCAAAGCACATTGCACAAACAAGTCACAAGCTCGGTTCAACAAGAAAACCAAACATCAGCAAATTGTATCAGACTACATATATCAAGATGGTGAGCTAGAGGCCGCAACAAAAGTCAGAAGAGGATTCATAAAATCCCCGTTCGCCATGATAGGTCGAAAGCACGTGGTCATGTCCAAAGTAAAAAAAAAGGCCAACTCAATTCATGAACATCAGAATACCACATTGGAAAGTCGGGAATGCAGGGCATAGGCTCAGTTATGAACATCATAGCCCAACAATATACACATCAGTCCAAATACCAGCCTACACTAAGTGAGAATCAACGGCAACTGCATCGATGAAAAGGGGACATACGCATCGTAATCACAGTTCAGCACCTGAAAAATTGGAGAATCAAATCAGAAGTAACGCAGAGGGTTCAGACCAGTGGTCATCATCACCACGTGACCATCCTCGGCAGCTTTTGACTCAGTAGCATCAGTATCAGTTCTGAAAGGAGAAAAAAGATGGTCAATAAACTCAAAACCGGAAGAGTAAATTGAACTCGAAACCATATCAGAAAACGATTCAAAGTAGCAGCCCAACTCGTGTTCTGAACCAAGTTCCCCAGAACACGGCAAAAGACAATCGCAGCAGCATCGAGAAGTATTTCCTCGAGGGTTCAGAACACAGTCATCATCACCGCTTACCGTTCCCGACAATTTCGGCTCGACCAAAGCTTCAATACCAAGTCCTCTCTGAAAGAAGAAGAGGAAAAGAATCTGAGCTGCATCAAAGCGAACCAATCAAAAAATGAGTCAGTTCGAGTTCAAAGCATCAAACAGAGATACGAATCCATTAAGGAATCCTGGGAATTAAAATCAAACATCAATCAATAGAGATATTTTGACTCGATAATTAATCCCAAAACAGATCAAAGCAAATCAGTTCAGACTAATAAAATTGAATCGAGTCGGGAAATCCTATCAGCTCAATCAGGATTCCAAGAGGAGAAACGAAATCCCAATCGTATCAGAAAACCCCTATTGGAACTCAATCTGAAAAAACCAAATGATCAAATCAAATCGAATCCCCATTTGCACTTAACCTGAATCAATCAAACAAATCAGTTCAGATTACATTCAATCACAAAGTTCTGAAGATAGAAATCTTTGAACCGAATCAGAATAATCATATCAGCTAGGATCGATTAAACCCTAAAAAGGGAAACAGAGTTCAATCAGCATCCAATCGTAATCCAATCAGTATCTGAGAAAATCACAACAAAATCAAATAATATCAACATAAAATCGAATCTCAGAAGTAACGCAAATCCAAGGCCCAGAAGTTAGTTATAAAAAGGAAGGTACAACCTGATGAAAGGGAGTAGCCGTGAGAGAGAGAGGATCATAGAAACTCTAACGAGCAAGCCCTAGGCGTCGTGAACGAAAGCCGCGGACTCAGACAAGTAACATCGTCATCATCGCACCATATACTATCCATCATCGGTCGCGAAAGACTCGAACGAGAGACCACCAACGCCGTTCAACCAGACGACGGGCAATCCCCCGTTTTCGTGCCTCAGCTCGCATCCATCATCGGCCAGTCTCACTTTAAAGGTGAGCCAGGGAGGTTTTTCATCACTATTTGCATGTGTTTTTTTTCAGGAAAAACGAGAGAGAACGGAGAAGAAGAGGCTTGGCATCGCGGATGAGAATGAGAGAAACGAGAAGAAGAAGAAGTGAAACGGCGCCTCAAGGGCATTAGGGTTCTGAGAACCCTAATTGCTTTCCAAGTTTAATCCAACCGGGTTGGGTCCGGGGTGATGACCGGCCCAACCCCTTATGTTTTGTTTTTTATTTTTTTATTTTTTATTTATTTTGTTTTTAAAATTATGTTTTTTATTTGTTTTAAAGTGTTTTAAAAAAAACTTTTTTTGTGAAGATATTATACATAAATAAAAATCTTTTATAATATAATAAAAAAACCTTTTCTTAAAATAAAAATTAAAACTTTCTTTTTAAAATTTTTGTAAATATAAAAATGAAAAAACTCTTTTTTAAATAAAATAAGGAAAACTTTTTAAAAAATACAAAAATAAAACTTTTTTTAAAAAGAGTAAATTATTTTTAAATTAAATTTCTTTTGCAAGCTAACATTTAATTATTAAGATTTTTTTAAATAAAACAATAATAAAATCTCAAATTTGCATCTTAACTCATTTGATCACCGCCTAACTCTGCCCACTAACGCCATTTGTTCATTTTGCAGCTCATTACATCTACCGTTACTTATCTCATTTTATTTCATTACTATATTGTAACTGCTTCTCATATGTAACCTCGCGAACCAATAATCGCGCTTTAAATTTCTGCCCTTTAATTTCTGTTTGTATGGCTTTAACTGCTGTCTTTATTTTCTGCTTGCATAACTCAATCATCTCACACCTTCATTAATATTTCTGTCACATTGCACACACCTCCGAAGGAATTAGGTCTAGCTTTTGGTCGCCGCGCCAATAGTCCTCACAACTTCAAAACCTTACAACCTTACAAACCCTAATTTTCACAAAATGCCTCGCCGCAGGCAAGATTACAATTTTACCCCTAGCATTAGGTCAAAGAGCCGCCGCGCTCATTTTAGGGTTTCCCGCCGTAGAATCCCTAATTTAACCCTAATTCCAACTTAACAATTCAACGTAGAGATTTGGAGTTTCTACACTCCACGTAAGCGTGTCCTTAAGATGCGTTTATTCCCCTTGAGACCTTGACCACAGTCAAGAAGTTTCTAACCTCCCTATTGAGGGGAACTACGATTACTCTGATTCCACTCCCGTAAGGATACGTAGGCACAAGATGCGATGTCTTGCCGAGTAAACTTAGAATTAACCCCTTAGGTTTACTTTCTCACTTTTAATCCTTTGTACATATACCTTAAGCAAATAAATAAAGCAAATAGTAAACATCTGAACAAAAGGTTCCTGTAGAGTACTACAGAAGTTTAGGATGCTAATACCTTCCCTAAATTTAACCAACCCCCGAACCCTAGATCTCTCCCCGCATTGTGTTTACGATGCAAAATAGGTTTTCCCTCTTTTGACCTTTTCCTTCGGATAAATCAAAGAGCGGTTGTGAATTGAATTGCGATTCAAACTAATTAATAGTTTGATATCCTATTTCCACCGCAACAATATTCATGCTCCAAGCTTCATCCTTTGTCTCCAATCATCCTCGAAGTCTTCATAAGCCCCAACAAGCAAAGCCCCAAGCCCAACACCCAATTAGAATAGCCCAAACCCAAGCAACACTCCAAATGCCCAAGATGGCAACACACAATCAAAAACCAACTTGCAAAAATCAAAGAAAATAGTAATACTCATCCTAAAATCCTAGATTAATTTCTAAGGGACCCTAACTATATACCCTATACCCCATATAAACCCCAAGGCCTAGATCAACTATTAAACCCCCCAAAACTATGCCCTAAACTACACCTAAGTGTTGAAAAACCCTAATCCTAGCACCCTAAAGTTCATCACTCAAAACTATCCTAAATTTCGTCATAAAAATATGAGAAAAATCTCTAAGGGAGCATTTACCTCTAATCTAATCAGTCCAACAAGAATCAACTCAAAAACATTCACCAATTGATCATACTAAGTTCAGAAAAATAAGGTATCAAATAAATGTAAAATAAAATCAATAAAATGGTAAAATATGCCAAAAATATAAAATGCAAGGAATTAATATTTTTATTGTTTCATTAAATTCTAGGAACCCTAAGGAAAACAAGGAAAAAATTCCCACCCTAAAATGATCTTTTTTCAATTAGTTATGATTTTTCAATTAACCTAAAATAATGTGAAAAAAAATAAAAGAAAATAAAAAAGAAGGCGTGACAAATAGCAATCAGAATCAGTTCAATACATCAAATGGGCTCAGAGGGGGGTGCGTATAAGAAGCGCGTACCAGACTCATTATTCAATCAGAAAATAAAATGAAAATCAACTAAAAATGGAAAAAAACTTGGTACGAATAACAATACTTTCACGTGTGTTTTTAAGTGGGCCTGGTAAATGGGGTGTGGTTAGCAACATATATTTAAGCCCATCCAAGTACATTGAGTGAAACGGTGCGTTTCACTTCTTTCAGGCTCCTTCACAAATTGAGACGCGCTCGTGGCCGTTGGATGGTGCTTTGGTCAAAGGTCTTCTCATGATCTAAGGGTGATGGAGTCATCTCCTACCTTTTGAAAGCTTGGAGGGAAAAACGCCATGGTTGAGCAGAGCTTCAACCTTCTTATTCCCCAAATCTCAGATCCATTCATCTTTACAAAACTTAACCCTAATAACCTCATATGGCTCGTTTTTCCACAAGGAATTCAATCATGCTATCCATTATCATTGAAACCTTCTCCTTCTCAAAACACGAACGCATCTTCAGAAATGGCTCAATCAAGAATCATCACCAAACTCAAAATTGAATAGCTTAACATTAACTACACCTCACACTGAGTAAAATCCACCATTAAACTAGGTTTAAACCTCCAAGAATTGCAAGATACGAGCCTCAACAGAAAATGTGATCAACCTATTTTTGTCTCTAAATCAAGCCAATTGCTACCAGAATCCACCTAGCCATGTTCTATAATGCATACCACTATCTAAAACCTAAAGAAACCTCATGAATCGAGCCATAGAAAGCAATTTACATACCTGCAAATCTTGGATGAACAGAGTGGTAAAACCTCCAAATCAAGCTCCAAGATCCTCCAGACACCTTCAATGAAGTATGATCAAGCTTCTGTATGCATCAAATTGGATTAAAACCTCTTGAATCCTTGAATCCGATTCTGACTTGCAAGGGATGAATCCAAAATGCTCTCTCACGATTTTGCACCAATCTTGCCTTAAAATGTATCTGGAATCACTCACCAACACCAAAAGAAGCTATTGAACACAAAAGAATGGATTGACATGGAGTAAATTGGTGTAACCGATTCTGTTATGCAAATGGAAAAATCAAGATGAAACCTCTCAATTCTCCCTCAATCTCCACCAACTCAAGCTTTGAACCAGTTCTAAATCTTATATAGAACATGAATGAAAGATCTAGAAACTTCTGGATTGATCCAATGAGAAGTTCCAAATCTCTTGCACTTGAAAATGTCATGAGAGATTCACATATGGCAGCTGAGTTTCAAGCTTATATTTGCACCCCATTCTGACCCAAATTCTCTCCTAATGACAAATTGAATGTGTTAGGATTCATTAGAGCCTTGGTTATGCCTTGAAGAATGGTTTTGCAATTGTTACTTATGATGTAAGTAACCATTTTACAAAGGAAGCCATTGAATTAACCCTCAACTCAAAAATGTGGCAATGTCAATGTTTTCAAAATATGTTTTCCAATCAATTTGGTATGTCATATGGCTAGGTTTGGACCCATAGCTCAAAAATCCCAATTTTCAACCTTGGTTCATTTAAAATTCACCCTTATTTTAGGCCATTTTTGCAATTTTGTGATACAAGCCTTTCCAAGCTCTCATGACTTCTTTCCTAGCCCAAAAACACCATTCTAATCACATCTCATGTTGAACATTTTTTCATTTGAGGAGTGGAAGATGGAGATTTTGACCTATATTGAAAAATGACCTATAATCATCAATACCCAAAATACCCCTGGGTTGCCAAGACCATAACTTGAGTTCCACAAATCTTATTGGGGACTTCTAGTACTAATATTAAAGCTAAGACAAATATCTAAAACTCTTATTATGGCCAAGAATCCATTTGAAAATTCCTTGATGGGCAAAAGTTGCTTGGAAGTCAAGTGACTTTCACAGATAAATTTCAGTGTCCTCTGGAGATCCATAACTTGCAAGAACCATAACTTGAGTTCTACAAATCTCCTTGAAGACTTCTAGTACTAAAATTAAAGCTATTGAGAAACTCTACAAGTTTCATGCTGGCCAAGAATCCATTTGAAACTTGCATTTTGACTTATCTGGCTTGGAAGTTAGGCCTAAATTAGGGGATTTTACACTGAAACCCTAATTTGGTAACTCTTCCTGCTCTTGATTCTCTTTGATTTATCCTTGGCACAACACCACACATGTATCACCATATAAATTAATGAATCCCACATCCTTCAATTAAGCCTTGATGCTCTTCAATCACTCAGTTGACCTATGGTTGACCCATGGTCGACCCAGATGAAACCCTAGTTGACTGCACTTCAACTGTGGCTCTTGTACTTGAATCAATGACTTGTCTCATCTTCAATATGGCTCTCTAGACATCTCATAAGCCTTGTATACCTTCCATACCCTCAATTCATAGCTCATACCCCCATTGATGACCCTTAATACACCTCAGATTAGGAGAGAATTCCACTGGTTGACCCTCAAACTTCTTAAAGCTTCAAACACTTCTTGATGACTTGGATAGTCTTAATATTGGAATAAACCCTTGATGTGCTTCTTTAGATAAGAACGGCACTTGACCCCTTGTTGGATGACTTGATATGCTATGTTATGCAAATGATTAGATTATGTACATGATTCAATATGCAAATGAAAATGCAATTAAAACATAAACCAGGTGAAATAGGTTGAGCAAATTTTAGGGTGCAACACCATGGAACAAATACAATTTGGAAAAATGGAAATATAGGTAAAGGTTTACAAAAATCCAACGATTATCCAGTCCAAACTAACTAAGAGTTGGTCTAAAATGCTGTCTCTGACGAGAGTAACCGAAGGTGAGCCTTTGTTTACGATCTTCTGCAGTAGCGATAACTCCTGATGTAGTGAAATGCCTTTATTGCTCATTTTTGTCTAAGTCGCCTTTCCAGGTTTTTAGCTTAACGAGCTTTTCTTTTCTTTTGTTTTATCCCTAATTTTTTCCTAGATCTCCTTCATAGGTTATGATCCACCGGGATGCCCTTTTTTTTGCCTAAGTTTCCTTTCCAGGTTTCAACTTAGCGTATTTTTTAGGCATAATATTTTCTTACTGCATCTAAGTTCACGGGATGAGGGAGTTGTTCACCATTCAGCGTCGCGAGGATCAGAGAGCCTCCAAAAAAGAGTGTCTTCACAACGAATGGGCCTTCGTAGTTTGGCATCCACTTTCCGCGCTTGTCTCGATATACTAGAAGAATGTTTCTGAGTACCAACTCACCCTTTTTATATTCTTTGACCTGGACTCTTTTGTCAAAGGATCTCCTAGTAGAGCTAATTGTGGTACATTGCTGTTATTTTCTTCTCGTCAATGAGATTCAGAGTATCAAACCTTTCTTTCACCCATTTATCTTCTTCAAGCTTAGCTTATATTAAGACCCTTAATGAAGGTATCTCAACCTCAATAGGTAATATTGCGTCCATCTCTGTCGCAACTATGAAAAGGGCCGGTGGAAAACAAACAGAAGAGTCGCCACCAAACTTTATTTATCCCAAAGAGGGGGAAAGGAAAGGTTTGAAGAAAACCTAAAAGAACGAGAGAAGGAAATGTCACTGCAACCAAATCTTGGGTTCGGGAGTCGGTTACGTAAGGGGAACGTATGAGCACCCCTCACGTCCGTTGTACTCAACGAGGTCCACGCTTATTGTCTATAAAAGGGGTGAGTTATCTAAAACCGGGGAAAAGGAAAAGAAGAGAAGACTCGATAGGACATTGTCACCCTATGCCTACCTATTCCCTCGTGCAGTGGGAAAGTCAGAGTCAACGTATTTCGGAAAACTATGGGTGATGGGGGAAGGTTTCTCTCCAAGACATTGTCGTCTTGTGCCTACGTATTCTCATCTGGTAAGAGAAATCAAAGCAACCATAGTTCAGGCTAATGAAACCACAAGTTGGTTAAGTGTTTTTTATGAGCGACGTTAAATTCCCATTCCAGCAGTTAGGGACGACGCCTGTTTGCGGTAGAATGGAAAAATAACGTACTCTTTTCTAAAAATGATTTGAAGAACAATCCCGAAGGATAAAAAGGTTTGAATTTGGTTTATTAGTTTTAGTGAAGTGGATTGAGTTAGTTTGAGACTCACGTTGCACTAGAGACTATGGCATAGGAGCGAATGCGTCGCATATCGCCCAAAGGGCATACACTAAACACTCTAAATAAGTGAGGAGAAACCCCCACTCATCATTTCCCATGTACTTAAGGCTCGTAGCGTACAACATTTGTTGTTCTTTATTAAATGTCTTAAAGAAGTTTGAGATGAGAAGAGAAGACACAAGAAAATACTAAAGGGAAATTGAAAACCCTAATGTTATCATACAAAATGGTCCTAAAGTTAGGATAAAAGGGAAGTCTACCTAATATTATCATACAAAAGATGGACTTAGAGTTGAGATGAAAGGGACTACTCTAATTGTTATCATGCAAAGGATTGAAGGCCTAGTGTCTCTCCTACTCCCATCTTAAATAGAGGGACTATGAATCCTAAGGGATCATGTGAGCAAGCACAAGTAAAACTAAAAGAAAACTAACATGCAATTCAATCTTAAATAGAGGGACTATGAATCCTAAGGGATCATGTGAACAATATCCAATTCAATCACAGATGAAAACAAAACTAAAAGAACTCTCTAAGAGAGAGAAGAAGAAAGATGAAAAACAAACACAAAAGTGTCCACCCAAACAAGAGGGACAAGAACACCTCAGATTAACATATCATAGGCGCCTCCCAAAACCAAAACAAAACCAAAATGCAAACAAACACCAAAGGCAAAACAAACCACCTAATGCTCAATCAGATGAACCAAACAAGAAGCAAAGCAAAAATCTAAGCATCATGCAATCAAATGAACCAAGAGACAAGAGGGGGAAACCATAAAACAAATGGTATACGCCCAATCATGAGTACACAAGAGGGATCACTTAAGTTTGATAGTCAAAGTCAAACTTCAAAGTGGATCAACCATCAACCACAAACACAACTGAAGGAACACCAAGGCAAATATCAAAAATCCCAAAGGAATGAGGAGAAGTTAAGGGAAAATCACCTCATCAAGGATCAATATCATTTATTTAACAAAATAAACAAATAAAAACCAAAATAAAATCAAAATAAAAAGAAGAAAAAAAACCCTAAAAAAGGAAAAGAGGAGATCAAGAAATGAGGGTAGACCCAAAGGCATCACCATAGGTCTAGGACCATCATAGGATCATGTGAAAATAATTTCATAATTTTTAATGGCTCAAAAACAATTTTAAATTAATAAAAATCAAGCAAAAAAAATCAAAAATACAATAAAATACCCAAAACAGGAAACAAAAATCCAAGAAAATCACCATAGGTTCCAAACCATCATAGGATCATATGAAAATAATTTCATAATTTTTAATGGCTCAAAATTATTTTTAAACCATTTAAAATCATGAAAAACCAATAAAAATCATGAAAAATATAAAAATGCAAAATAAAAATGCACAAAAATATAAATCAGAAAGAGAAAAATAAAACAGAATTTTAGAAAATATTTTGGTATTTTTCTAATAAAAAATGAATTTATTATGAATTTTTGAAAATAAAATGAATTTAAAAACAATTTAGAAAAAAGAAAATAAAACAGAAAAAACATGGTGCATTTGATCAAGCCTCATTAAATGACGTGTCAGATCCAAAGATCAAAAAGCGCGCATCCACAGTGGACACTAGTCAGCTCATGCACATAGATCCATTTAAAGTCAAAGGCCTGAGATTAAAACAGGTGGCATGATGGACAATGAGATCATCATCTTCAACCTCCAGCCACCTGAAACACCCAAGGATCTGCAGAAAATTATGGATCCTTCAAACCATAACCAATGGAGCTCATACTGGTTTCATTTGATGCGTCTTTTCAAGACGATCTCAAACATATCATCGCACCAAATTTCTTTAAATCACAACTCACTCGATTTGAAAAAAAACAGACCACGACTCAAACAAGAATTTGAAAATTCAGCAACAAAACTCAACTACAACTAAAAACTAACTATACAAACATCATCAGCATGTCAGGGACTACATCTAAGCAACAAATTTGAAGCAAAATGGTTGAGATTATACCTGTTGAAGCTCAATCTTGAAGATCTGAAAATGGAGTTCCCTAGCTTGGTTCAAGCCACGATTCTTCAAGCTCTTGATCTGGTTAGCTTCACTGAATGTTGGTGAAGCTAACTGAGTGGAGAATTTGAGTGTTTAAGGTGTGGAAATGGAAATTTGAAGTTCAAGCTCAAGAGTTCAAATGAGATATTGGCAGAGTGGTTTTGGCTATCAAATGCTTGTGGAAATGGGTGTAAATGACTCCCTATTTATAGGAGAAGCTATCTAAACCAAAATGGAGGGTGAATGAGGCAATTTGGATGGAAGTCGTGCACACCTGCAGCATGCTCAAAGTGTGACTTGAAATCTGTCAAAACTCACTCAAAACATGTGTTTCAAGGCTCTAATCAACCCAGACAAGTTGGTTAATCATGTTTAGATTGAATTCGTGGCTTAATTTGGTGATTAGAGGTCAATTCAAACAATTCCAATTCTGACTTGGAGAGAAATCTCAGCTTTGAAATTCAAACTTTGCAACCATGGTGCTCACAATGTAGGAGGATTTTTGGGATGATTCTTCTTGCATTGGATAGAGGGAGATGCAATCTTTGCAATATGAAAAGAAAGTATTGATTTGTCAGCTTTATTTGAGAGATATGGTCCTTCAAAGTAGCCTCCATGAGAGAAGTGAAAATCATAAAACACTTAGAAATATTTCAAGTCTTTTAGGGACCAAAAAGAGACCTATAATATTTTAATGAAAACCAAGACCTTCCATGGGTTTTTAGCTCTTCCATGTTGAATAAAATTTGTAGAGGACATCTTTAAGTTCATTCTAGAACAAGAATGGGCTCCAAATGATGTAAATTGACCAAGTTATGCTCTTTTGAAGTTGACCCAGAAATCCTTCCGAAATTCAAAATTACCTATAATGTCTTGAAACTTTTGATGAATTTCCAAGCATAATTTAATCTTTCCTTGCAATGGGAACTTCTTAGGGATGATGATAAGAGTTCATTAGAAAAAGAACCACTCCAAAAATTCACCTTATACATTAATGATAATGTTGCCAAAGCATCCGCCATCTGATTTTCAGCCCTTGGTACATGATGAAACTCAACCCTGTCAAAGAAAGGAAATAACCTCCTGGCGTAATTCTCGTAAGGTACCAGGTTAGCCTGGCGTGTCTCCCACTATCCTTTAATCTGGTTAACAACCAGTGCTGAATCACCATGCACATCCAAATTCTTGATTCTTAAATCAATAGCTTCCTCTAGACCCATGATGCATGCTTCATATTTAGCTTTGTTATTCGTGCAAGAAAATGTTAATTGGGCAGTGAACGGTATGTGAGAACCATGAGGAGTTGTAATAATCACCCCGGTTCCATTGTCGTACGAATTAATAACACCATCAAAAACCAATTTCCATTGAGACCCTATTTTTGGATCCTCATCAGGAAGAGGTTCATCATAATCCTTCATCTTCAAAAACATTATATCTTCATCAGGAAACTCAAATCTCATATGTTGATAATTCTCAATAGGCTGTTCAACCAAATACTCTGACAATACACTCCCCTTGAGAACGTTCTGGGAAACATACTAAATATCGTATTATGTTAAAACCATTTTCCATCTAGCAACTCTTCCAGAAAGTGCCTGCTTCTCAAACACATATTTAATCGGATCCATATTTGAAATCAACATGGTTGTGTGATTTAACATATACTACCTTAGGTGCTTAGCCTCCCAAGCAAGTGCACAACATGTTTTATCCAACATTGAGTACCTCGACTCACAATCAGTGAACTTTTTACTCAGGTAATAGATAACATGCTATTTTCTACCTATCACATCGTGTTGACCGAGCACACAACTCATTGAATTCTCAAGAACCGTGAGATACATTATCAGGGGTCTCCCCGCAACCGGAGGCATTAATATTGGAGGTTCCTACAAATATTCTTTTATTTTCTCAAATGTCCTTTTACAGTTTTTGTTCGAGACGATCGCTTGATATTTCTTTAATAATTTGAATATTGGTTCACAAGTGGTTGTAAGGTGAGATATGAACCTTGCAATGTAGTTCAATCTCCCCAGAAAACCACAATTCCTCAATTCCTTTAGCATTCACAATGAACCCCAATAACCTTCCTGGCCTCACTCCGAAAGTGTACTTGTTTGGATTCAACCTCAACCTGAATTTCATTAACCTCTAAAATAGCTTGAAAAGATTGACTGGATGTCCTTCCTCAGTCTGTGACTTTGCGATCATGTCATCAACATATAACTCAATCTCATGATGAATCAATCATGAAAGAGAGTCACCATTGCCCACTGATAGGTTTCCCCTGCATTTTTCAATCCAAAAGGCATGACTTTGTAGCAAAAAGTCCCCCACGACATGATGAAAGTAGTTTTCTCTATGTCCTCTGGGGCCATTTTGATTTGGTTATACCTAGAGAAACCATTCATGAATGAAAACACTGAATACTGAGCTGTATTATCAACCAAAACATCAATATGAGGGAGTGAGAAATCATCCTTTGGGCTCACTTTATTCAAATCTCGATAATCAACGCACATCCTGACCTTTCAATATTTCTTAGGTACATGAACAATATTAGCGACCCACGGAGGGTAAGTGGTGACAGCAAGGAAACCAGCATCTAACTGCTTCTGAACTTCCTCTTTGATCTTGACTGTCATGTCAAGTTTGGTTCTCCTCAACTTTTGCTTCACAGGCAGGCATTCTTCTCGAAGAGGTAGACAGTGCACCACAATATCTGTATCTAGCCCAGGCATGTGTTGCTAAGACCAAGCAAAGATATCTCTATACTCACAGAGCATTTCTACCAATCTTCTCTTGATATTGTGTTCCAATGCAGCCCCAACTCTGACTTCTTTCCTGTCGTCCTCGGTACCCAAATTGATAATTTCAATATCCTCATGATGAGGCAAGATGATCCTTTCCTCCTGTTTTAGTAGTCTAGCCAATTCCTCAGGTAGGTCACAATCTTCGTCAGTCTCTTCTTCTGCTTGATAAATGGGATTATCAAAGTCATACAAAGTCATAGCCGAATCAGGATTGATGGTATCTAAGATGTATAACCTACATGATTGATGTTTTATGCTGATCATGATATCCATACAAACACAAAACACATTGCCATTTTACTGTTTACAAAAGTGCATAAAAATAAAACAAGAAAAATAGAGATCACAAAATTGAATGCAAAAGGACATCTTATTATTCATGATAAAGTTAAATGTCAGGAAAAGAGCTCCACAACAAAGTCACTACGCCTTGGTCAGAGCGCAAAACCAAACATAATCAAGAAGATAGAAATTTACGTTTCCGATGTAACTTGTATGACCTCCTCCACAGACCAGTTGTAAAGCTTTCTCCTGGGGACACATGGAAGAATCCAAGCATCCATATCACAATCATTGTCTTCCTCGCCCTCCTCGATAGCATTGATCCTATCGTAGATAACACCGCCACTGGTGATCTATACTGGTCCTCTGTACCTTGGAGCATTTTGAGAAGAGCTGGACGGTTTATAACCCAAGCCAAACTTGTCTTGCTTGTTCGCAACATTAAGAACTTGGCCCCACTTTAGCGAAGAACCGGATTCTACAATAGCACGACCCTCCCTAAACGAGGACATTGCAATCTCTGGACTTTTGTCTTCTACAGGAGGCCTCTCCTGAATCTGCACTGTTTTAAAAGCCTAACACAACGTTTCATGAATCTCCCCATCTACTTCCACATACTTAAATGATGATAGATGACTGATCATAATATCCTCCTCTCCACAGACTGTAACGACGTTCCCTTTCACCATATACTTCAACTTCTGATGCAAAGTCGAGGTGACTACACCAGCAGCGTATATCCAAGGTCGACCGAGTAAACAGGTATAGGCCAGCTGGATGTCCATGATATAAAAAACTGCATCAAAAACCTCGGGTCCTTATTGGTAACATGATCTCACTAAATATCGACCTTCTAGTCCCATCAAACGCCCTTACCACCAAATCACTTGGTGTGCAGATTAAACCCTGCGTATCTAACTTCATTAGTGCTTTTTTCGGCAACACATTAAGCGAGGATCATGTATCAACTAGAACATGGGATAGAATAGCTCCCCTACACTCTATGGATATGTGTAGAGCGTGGTTATGGTTTCTCTTGGCGGGAGTCAAATCCAATTCAGTGAAGCCCAAACCATTACCCTCATTTACATGGGCCACCACCCTTTCCAATTGATTAATAGAAATCTCTTGTGGCACAAATTCCGCATTCAAGATCTTCAGCAAAGCATTCCTATGCACCTCTGAGCACAACAACAATGATGGAATAGAGATTTTGGAAGGCGTCTGATGCAGGTGATCTACGATCTTGTAGTCACTTTTACGGATAAGTCTCATAAATTACTCAGTATCTTTAGCCAAAGAATCCTTCTCCCCTTGTTGTTGAACTTCTTCATCCACCACAGCCTTCCCTTTTCCTTTATCAACAATGTTCTACGGTGAGGAAAAAACCCTGCCGCTTCTTGTGATGCTGCCAGTACCAACTATGTTTTCCATAGAAGAACCTTCATAAGAAGAACTCACCAACTCTTGCTTCTAACCATTGCAAAATACTTCGGCCCCGTGATTCCATGAAATAGCCTTTGTGCTCTAATAAGATATCGGTCTAGGAGTAGTAATGATCATCGGTGCTGGCCTTGTGGGCACTGAAATATTTATTGTCCGAAATGGAATAGATATAGTAGAAACTTCATCCTTTTTAGTATTCGCTTCATTCTCTTCAATCAACCTATCAAATTGTAAATAACCCTCATCGGTCATCCTCTGAATTCCTTTCTTCAACAAAACACAGCCCTCAGGTTTTTCCTCACACCCTAAACAATTATCGGAACATCTTGGGAACACTCTTCCTTTCAACAATTTGACTTTCGCAAAACTCAACGGAGTCTTTAACTCCTCTACTTCAGTTATCAAATTTAGCTTTTTCCCTTCAATGATTGCATTAGTCCTTGCCACCCTGTGGTTTGGCACATGGTTCTGATTTATATTCGGACCATCATTGGTAAAATTAATGGCTTTGGAATCAAGAAAGTCATGTACTTTATGCTGTGACCTAGAGCATCAGAATGGAAATCACACGTGGCATTTGCATCATATCCCAGGGGTGGCATGCCAGTAAGAGGTGCCAAAGTCCTCTTTTGGACCAACTGCAGTTGTAACAAATGTTGTAGTAATTGAGAATATGGCATGGGTGGAGTTTCAAATTGTCTGTCAACCATTCTCTGCCTTACCACGTAAGGACGCGGAGTATTAACTCGTTGCTGAGGTGCAGCTGGAATAGCCACAGTAGCAACTTGATGTTGTGCTATGCCCCTGTCTCTGTGTGAAACAACATTTATATGTCCCTCTCTCCTCTTGTTGTTAGTAGAATATAATTTCTTCGCTCCTCCTATAGAAGACCCACCAGCATTTGAGATCTTTCCAGATTTGATTCCGCTCTCTACGCGCTCTCCGACCATCACTAGATCAGAAAACTCAGCAGTCATGCATCCTATCAATGTTTCAAAGTACACACCTGGTAATGAAGCCATGAACATATCAATTAGTTCTCTCTCCACCATGGGAGGTTTAACCCATGCATCCAGATCACACCACCTCTAGGCATATTCCTTGAAACTCTCATTGCTCTTCTGTGATAAACTTTGCAATTGCACCCTGTTTGGTGTCATGTCACCATTATATTGGTAATGGAAAACAAAAGCCTCTGCCAGCTCCTTCCAACTACGAATGTGGGTCCTTTCTAATCCCATATACCACTCTAGCGATGCTCCGACCAAACTATCCTGAAAGAAGTGCATCAAAAGCTTTTCATCTTCAGAATAAGCAGACATTTTTCTGTAGTATGCCCGGATATGTACTTTAGGATAGATTGTCCCTTTGTACTTATCAAAGTCATGCACTTTGAATTTGAGGGGAACCTTAACCCCTGGGACCAAACCAAGATCAGCCATATCTAGGCCCAAAGAGTTTTGCACTTCAAAGGACTTCATTTTCTCTTCAATTAACTTGAACCTCTTATCTGCATCATATGGCAGCCCACATTCTGTATCCTTCACTGAAAAGACGTCATATTGGTTATCTTCCCACTTAGGCCCCATAGGTCCATGTACAACACACATATTTCCTCCCACAACATTGCCATTTTCATTTGCAACACCTCTGCCTGGAGGAATAACAATAGTAGAACCACTCACTGAAACAGAGCCGCCTACAGGTGGAGGTATAACACCAGACCCTCCATGCACAACCCCTTCTTCATCAACCTGTGTTATGAACGGCTGGACCATAGTTCTCAACTGTTCTTGCCCACTGGCGACGTTCTGCATCAATTCCATGAATTCATCCATACGAACCCTGACCTCCTGTAACTCAGCTTGCACCTGATCCACGATTCTCCGCTGATTCCCCCTTGTTGAGTACCTGTGAAAACTGGGTTCTTCAATCCTGTAACCATTTAAAATCGAGCAGAAATAAGAACAAGAACCACCAAGCACACCTGTTATGCAAAATGGAAATGCAGGATGCAAAGATGCACACATGTACATGTGTTCACAGTAAAATTTCCCCTTTTATACTGGTTTCCAAGAAAACAAGAAATAGCTGAGATGGATAAGAATACTGCGAACAAATCATAAATCAAATAAAGTTGAAACAATACAAAGCAACAATGAGAAAGATCCAAATACAGCAACGTTGATCGCATCCAACAAATCTAGTGATGATCAAAATACAATAAGGTAAAGACAGTGTCATATCAATAAACCCTAACAATCATGCTCCTTGCTCCAGGATAGGGCCTCCATGAGCATTGCCTTTGTATCTGGGTGGTCTGGTCTAGCAACCAGTTCTCTGATAAGGACATTCCTACTGGATATCAC
Source organism: Lathyrus sativus (assembly GCA_963859935.3). Classification (NCBI taxonomy): domain Eukaryota; kingdom Viridiplantae; phylum Streptophyta; class Magnoliopsida; order Fabales; family Fabaceae; genus Lathyrus; species Lathyrus sativus. Next base: position 350,455,920 of record OZ012740.1, on the reverse strand, counting down.
CTCCCTGAGATGAAGACAAATATCCTCCCAAGCATCTTCACCAAAAGCATCTTCCAACCTTGGTCTCTTTACCTCTGCTTGAATCTTTAGTTCCTCCAAGGTTGACAAGATGTTACGAAGTTTTTGCTCTACACTGCATCTATGGGAAGACTCACCCCTATCTCTCTCCTTGACTTTGAGCTGCATCTTCAACCGGTCAATCTGAATATGAAGTTAATCTTCCCTTCCTTTATTGGCAGTCAAAGTAGCATTCCGCTGCTGGTTGAATTTGGATATCTCCAGATAAGCTCGGTCTAAATCCTCCTTCTTATGCTTCAGAATGCTGCAAGTACTTTTTAGGTGTTGACCAATCCGCTCTCGCATTCTGAGGTGCTCAGATAGCTCTTTCCTCATACTAGCTAAAGACTCTGATCTCTTCTTAGCCAAAGCTCCTCGTTCAACTGGATGATCTCCTGTCTCAACTCTTCGTTCTCTTTGCGCAATTCTTCCTTTTCTTCCCAAAGCTTATTATATCTTAAGATGTCAACCGTCATAGGCTCCTCAATGACTAAAGAATATAAGGGTTCTCTGACAAGAAAAGGCAATAACACTTTCTCTACTCTCTTCTGGATCCACACCAAATAGGGGTTAAAAGCTCTGCAATCACTTTTACCCAAAGAAAGTTTCCCTCTTCTGTGAATTCTTCCCCAGGACTCCTTTATCCTATCCAAAGTATCAAAATCATCTACACTTGTGAAGTACAGCGATTCCCGCACTTCTTATTCTTTCGGGGGTCCCCTCGAGGCGTAACCAAACTATCTGACAGCAAGAGAAGGGTTGTAATTGATCCCCCCTTTCCTTCCTATCAGAGGTGCATATGGAAAGCTCCCACAACTAAAGATAATCTCCACACCAAGTAAATCCCAGTTAAACTAGATAATATCCTTAGATGTCAAGCCCATGAGTCTCTTTGACCACTCAGATGTATCTTTCGTATCAACAAAAGCTCCAATACGAGGAGGATGATCCATAAACCACTTATGGAACAATGATGCACAAAAAGAAACATTTTCCCTCTCCTCTTCTCATTTTTGTAATGCACTGAGTGATACAAATCCCCTAGGAGAGTAGGTACAGGATTCTTAGAAGCAAATATGTGAAAAGTATCCATATCAACAAAGTCGGGTATATTGGGAAATAGAACTATACCATATATGCACAATGTTAGAATAACATTGAAGACTACCCAATAACCTTCCTTAGAAAAATATTTAGCTTTACCCACCAAGAAGGACAAAGGAAAACCAGAGACTCCACTCCTAGAGACCATATTACCCACCAAATTAGACTTACTCAAATAAAGAGCACTGGCCAACTTCTCTAGATCAGGTTCTTCCTTAGAATGAAAGAAAATGTCTCCTCTGAGACTGGAGCTCCCATTAGAAACATAAATTCCTCCAAAGTAGGAACTAGAACATAATCGGAAAATGTGAAACAGCGTAGTTGAAGGTCATAAAATTGTAGCAAAGTATGAATAACTCCTTGTTCATAACTTGTAACTTTGTAGATGAAACTCAGAATCTTCCCATAGTCTCTTTTGAAATCTTCCATGACACCAGCACTAGCCAAGGAAATAAGACCAAATAAAGGCCTTAACTCAGGTAGTGGATGTAACACCCCTTTTTACTCCACCGTTATTAAGGAAAAATAACATAGATATCAAAGTATATTATTTAACTTAATAAAAACTACCTCAAAGGGTGTACATTTCTCAATATCTCAAAATAAGTCAATTCTCCGTGTACAACGGGTTTTCTCAAAATACATCAAATTGCACAAAGCAGCCGAACTCAAAAGGTATAAATCAAGTTTTTCCTAATACGGGAAGATAAGCAAAATAACTCAACAGTATATAGTTTAACTCAAAATAACCCAACCCGATGTTACATATCAGAGCAAGACCCTTTAAGTTAACCAAAAGGCTAACAACTCAAAGACTTCAAAAATCCTCAACGGTGTCCACGACTAAACTTGATCATCTGTACGTTACCCACGTGGAGGTAACATTCAAACATGCAGGGTGAGTAAAATAATTCATAATAATCAATGTATAAAAATCAACATATAAATGGAATCATAATCATATTCAACACACTCATATCCTTCAATATGCCTCAAAGGCCACAACGTCATAATTCATACAAAAGGACCCATAAATGCAAATGCAACAAGACTCAATGCATGTGGTACCAATCATCACAACACGATGGAAACTAGGCCATCAACCCTTCATAGATCCTCATCAATAGAATCGAGTCTACTTGAGAAGCGGAGCACATCAAAACACTTCACATCCATACAACGGGATTGAAGTCAAAGTAATTGAGGTCCTGAACCGAAGTTCGAATGCACATGAATGCATGATACACACGTTACAAATCATCCTCATAACAACATCATAGGTGCGTCATAATTCATCATATTCATCATCATCAAACGTCATAGCTCATCATCATAATCACCATCATACGTCATGTCATCATAGTTCATCATAATAATCATCATCATACATCATGTCATCATATAATCATAATAATCATCATCGTACATCATAGAAATCATCATATAATCATATACAAATCACATAGCGCTCACAGTCATACTCATATTAATTCATCATATTATCACATATTAATTCATAATTATACTCGCGGTAATTCTCATAATATCGCCTATTAATCACATAAACTTCACATTCCTACTCATTTTAATTCATCATACTATCACATATTATCACAGTTACCCTCATGGTAATTCATCAGGAAAATTGCAGCATGCAAACATCAAGACATCACTGAACCAAAACATGATTCATTAATAGAACATATACACAACTGACTTCTCAAACATAATTAGATATAAAAATATTGGGAAACCAATTCCCTTATCTATAATATGTTATATCCCTATTCATTATCTTTCCAACGCTTCGAACGGGGGCCAAAACGGACTTACGGCTTAAAAGTTACGTCCAAAACGATTTCGACCGAAAACATGAACAGTCGTGACGGACACCAAAACGCTGTTACGCTCCAGAACCTAAAATAACCCAAAAGTCCACACGATTCACTTCCCCAATGCCCCCAAAACATCTCTAAATCATCCCTAAGGTCGTACGACGATAAAGGCACAAAACCTACGGTTTACTAGGCATATCTCGTAACATATTCACGCCCTAAATCACAAATTTTCCTTCAATTACACCCTAAGGCATCAGAGTTACTCACTATCAAATATTCCTATCCCTTCAGAGTTACTCACTATCAAATATTCCTATCCCTTCAGGCCTACCTTTCCCTTTTCCCCAATGGATTCCAGGTTAGATTCACACTTATAGGTTTAGGCCACGAAGGCCAAAGATCACTATTTCTCATATCTATACTTTAACAGTCGGGAATACTTACCACTACACCATACCCATAAGGGTTCTCACTATCAAATTTCTCTACAGGGTTAGAGTCAAATCATAGTTTTTGTCCATGAAGGCCTAGTTTCCTTTTTTCCCAAATAAATCCCTATGGTTAAAATTCTCAATAATCGATTTTAGGCCACGAAGGCCAAAAATCCCTTTTTCTCATTATTCGCCTCAAAACTCTTAAACCCTTAAATCAACCGTAAATACACTGAAAGTCACACATGGAAAATTATGAAAGGCTATACTCTTCACACCTTAGTTGTCGATCAAAGCCTTCACAATCTTTCAGGGAATCTCTCGAAGCTTCTGCCTCCAATCTTCTCCTCAGAGCTCTGGCCTCAATACTTTTCACGGTTAACAAAATGAATCCTAATTTCCTTCAGAATTCCTTTTTGTCAAACCTAGTCTTGGGTCACACAATTGGATTTTTCCCATAACACCCTTACTAACTCCTCTTAATGCCCAAATTACCATTATTTCACTTATATTTATTTTAACTAATAATAATACTAATATTTCCACATTGTATACTATTAATTAAATAAATAATCTAAAAATGCATAATTCCCAATAATTCACAAAACCACCGAAAACCACCAAAATACGAATATTTTCAATTAAATAAATTAATTAAAATATTCCAATTAAATTTAGGGTGTTACAACTCTCCCCCACTTAAAAGAATTTTCGCCCTCGAAAATTACCTCAAGGAAACAGAGTCGGATACAACTCTCTCATCTGATTCTCACGCCCCCAAGTCCAACTCTCTCCAGCTGGTCCTCCCAAATCTACCTTTACCAAGACAATCTCTTTACCTCGAAGTTGCTTCTCGTTCATCAATTTGAACTAGCAATACCTCAACAGTCAAATCATCTCTCACTTGTACATCATCCATCTGAATCACATGTGACGGATTTGGAATGTACTTCCTCAATGGAGACACATGAAACACATCATGCAAATTCATAAGCGACAGCGGTAGGTAAGTCTAACATTCTACTTCTCCCACGCTTCCGTGTGCCACTCTGATGCAGACCAAAAAAACACGGAGTGAGCTTTAGAGACTTCAAAGCTCGACCAACACCAGTTACCGGTGTAACTCTCAAAACACATGATATTCCCCTTGAAATTCAAGTGCTTTCCTTCTCTTATCATGGTAACTCTTCTGACGACCCTGCAAAACATCCATCTTTTCTTAGATCCTCTTGATCTTCTCAGTCGTCTCTTGCACAATCTCAGGTACGAGCACAACACTCTCGCCTGACTCATACCAACACAAAGGAGTCCTACACCTCCTACCATACAAAGCCTCATACGGTGTCATTCTGATACTAGAATGGTAACTGTTATTGTAGGTAAACTCAACCAACGAAAAATAACTATCCCCCGTTCCATCTTGATCCAAAACACAAGCTCTCAACAAATCCTCTAAAGACTAGATAGTTCTCTCTGTCTGTCCATCCGTCCGCGGATGATAGGCAGAGTTCAACTTCAACATGGTACCCAAAGCGTCTGCAAACTCTCCCAAAATCTCGATGTAAATCTCAGATTTCCATCTGACACAATATTCTATGATATCTCATACAACTTCACAACTTCCTCAATATACATCTCAGCTAGCTTTAACATAAAATGATTAATCCTCATTAGTATAAAATGAGCTGATCTAGTCAATCTATCTAAAATCACCCAACTTGAATCATTTCCCTCTCACAGTCTTCGGCAAACCCGTCACAAAATCCATGGAAATACTATCCCATTTCCACTCTAGAATATTCAACGGTTGTGTCAAACCCAATGGTCTCTGATGTTCAATCTTCGACCTCTGGAAAGTCTAACCAGCATATACAAACTCAACCACTTCTTTCTTTATCCCTGGCCACGAAAACAATTTCCTCAAATTCGGGTACCGCTTCATAGCACCGGGATGGATACTCAATCCACTTAAATGTCCTTCCTTAAGAATACTCTTCTTCAACTCAACAATATATGGAACACAAACTCTATCACGACATCTCATGATACCATATCCATTAATCTGAAAATCAGTCCTTCGACTTTGATTCATCAAATTCAACCGATCTACCAAACCAAATCAAATTTCTGACCTCATTGAAACTCATCAAGAATACCACTAGTAAGGTCCAACATACTTTAACTCCATAATAAGCCTCTTCACAAACCAAGCTCATAGCACGAAATTACTCAATCAGTTCTAACTCTTTTACCATCGTTATCGGTATATGCAAGATTTCCAAATCAATGCATCAGTTACCACGTTTGTTTTACCCGAATGGTAATTCAACCCAAAACCATCATCCTTCAGAAGTCCCAATCATCTCTTCTTCTTCATACTTTGCATCCCAAAACAAAAGCTTGAACCTTCCTAGTCCATTGTGTCAATGGCAAAGATAACTTGGAAAAATCCTTCAATGAATTCTAATAACAATCTGCCAATCCAAGAAAATTTCTAATCTCAAATACATGTTTTTGGAGCTTCCCATTGCTATACGACTCCAACCTTCGTCATATCAACCACAAACTTGCCCAAATAAGTATGAAAAATCATGTTCATACTCTACAAACCCACATGGTGCATTAGTCACACCAAATGACATCACGAAATACTCATGATGTCCATACCTTGTTTTAAAAGCAGTCTCCTGAATATCTTCAGCCTTCACACGAATCTGATGATACCCAGTTCTCAAATCTATCTTACTGGACACACTTGCAACAACCAACTGATCCATCAAATCATCAATCCTTGGAAGTGAACACTTATTCTCGATAGTCACATTATTCAATTATCTATAATCCACCCAAAGCCTCATAGAACCTTCTCAAGCAAATCTTCAAGTTTCCTCTTCAACTCATTCAATCCCAATATAGGCATACGATATGGAGCCATCAATATCGGACTAGTTTCGGGAACTATGTCGATCGCAACTCCACTTCACGCTCCGACGGTAAATCACTTAGTCATCAGGAAAAACCTTCGGATAATAACAATTAATTGGTAAACCACCAACTTCCCCACTTTCATCAACACTCAAAGTTTCCATCAAAATAAACATCTCAGCATCATCCTGCACCGACTTATCAAAACAATCTGTAAGCATTTAGCTTAACTCAAAGCAATTCACTGCTCACGCCATCTAAGCTTAAAAGACATGTCTATTCCACCCAACATGACTCCATCCACCATCAACAAGAGATTAAGGGTGATCAGTCCCTCAAGCTGTCAATAGACAGCCGAAAATCATGATGGGGTATAAACCATCTTTACCAAACTATAAGAGCGTTCATAGACACACTGAGCCACCACTCCACACTTGCAACATCCTAGAGAAGCACAAGCTTCTCCACCACTTGATTAATTCCCACTTCTAGAGACAAAGGTTAGAAAGCAAACGTGTACCAACAGTGTTTTTACGCACATGTCGCGTACCAGGGGACAATTAACATTAGACAACTTGGATGGATGGAACGACCTGGTCTGATACCACTAATGTAACACCCCTTTTTACCCCACCATTATTAAGGAAAAATAACACAGATATCAGAGTAAATTATTTAACTCAATAAGAATCACCTCAAAGGGTGTACATTTCTCAATAGCTCAAAACAAGTCAATGCTCCGTGTACAACGGGTTTTCTCAAAATACATCAAATTGCACAAAGCAACGGAACTCAAAAGGTATAAATCAAGGTTTTCCTCAAACGGGAAGATAAGCAAAATAACTCAACAGTATATAGTTTGACTCAAAATAACCCAACCCAATGTTACATATTAGAGCAAGACCCTCTAAGTTAACCAAAAGGCTAACAACTCAAAGACTTCAAAAATCCTCAACGGCGTCCACGGCTAAACCTGATCATCTGTATGTTACCCATGTGGAGGTAACATTCAAACAGGCAGGGTGAGTAAAATAATTCATAATAATCAATGTATAAAAATCAACATATAAATGGCATCATAATCACATTCAACACATTCATATCCTTCAATATGCCTCAAAGGCCACAACGTCATAATTCATACAAAAGGACCCATAAATGAAAATGCAACAAGACTCAATGCATGTGTGTTGCACCCCAAAATTTGCCCTCACAATACAAGACTTTGTGTTCCAAGAAGGTTCACAAGGTTCACAAAATTCATAATTGGTCAGAAGAGTTGACAATTCCCTCAGACAATGCACCTCCTAAGCAGTGCATCCAAAACTAGGGTTTTGACTTTAATCAGGCTAAATGGACTTCCAAGACTTCAAGTGAGCTTCATAACATCTTATATGTGTATAAGAACCCCCATGTCAAGTTTCAAGACTTTTCTCAAAAGTTTGCTCAGTCAGATGATCAGATAAGTCAAAAGCAGTCAATGCAGTTAAAAGGTCAAACTGAGGTCAACTGTGGTCAAACCAAAGTCAAACTTCATGATTTTTTTTGCCAACATCAAAGAGAGGTTGGGTGAGAAATATTATCATAATAACTGTAATACCCCAAATTTTGCCCTAAGATTTGTCGTCGCATTTCATTGCATTTAATCAATTACTAACAAATTTGTGTAGTCGTTTGACTTTTTGCAGGTAAATATCATATGGCATGCACTTTTTTTTTTCTAAAAAGTAAAAATGGCACAATTGGCAGGAGGACATGTGTAAGGAGTTATGAGTGTGAGAGGTTGAGAGTTCGAATCTCACCTTTGGCACTTTTTGTTGTTTTTATTATTTTTACTCTAAATTTTTCTATCTTTCATTAAAAAAAATAACAAAAATAGTTTTTTATTATTATTTAATTATTATTTTCGTATTTTAATTAAATCATTTTTTAAAATATTATTTTTTTCACTTTTTTCTAAATTATTCATAAAAATATCCAAAAAATCATAAAATAAAAAAATATTGAAAAAATATTTGTTCTTTTTTATAATATTTTTTATTTTAGGAATCAATAGGATTATTAGTTTTTATTTTAAGTTTATTTTAATTATTTTAAATTATTTAAATTTTATTTTTTCTTAACTAATTATTTAGTTTGGGCTTTAAAATGGGCTTTAGGGACATTATTGACAATTTGGTGTTAACCCTAATTTGTTCCCTATATATACATGTGTTGCCTTGTTGGAAAAGAGGAGAGAAGGAAAAAAACCTAAGAGGAGTGAGTGCCGTTGGCCGTTATTTAGTTTTCTTCTTCATCCATTACTATTGTTTCTTTTTCTTCATCGTTTACCGTTATTTCTTTTCCTTCATCTATTACTGTTGTTTCTTTTTCTTCATCTTTTACCGTTATTTCTTTTTCTTCATCTATTACCGTTATTTCTTTTTCTTTATCTATTACTGTTGCGTTTATATATATATAATTTTTAAATTGTTAGAGTTTATATATATAAGATTTTTGATCGAATTATGTCGATACGATGTTTGCACATTTGTGTGCATGACGCGTGACATTTGTGTTAGTTCGATCTGGTTGCGATGATCGCATTTTTGTGTGAGCAATAATACTATTTTTTGCTTAATTTCTTTTTCTTTGCGATAAATTTTGTTTCGTCCGATTTAGATCTGGTTACGATGAGCGCATTTCTGCGTTAGCAACATTGTTGGGTTATTTGGCACATTTAAAATTCATTATTGCTTTATTATTATTATTATTATTATTATTATTATTATTATTATTATTATTATTATTATTATCATTATTTATTATTATTATCATTATTATTATTATTGTTATCATTAATTTATTAAAATTTGTTGTAATATAAAAATCTGTTTTTTTTAAAATAAATGACATTAACATCTTTTTTCCAAATTAATATGAAAACCTAATTTTAATTTTCTATATGATTCTATGTATATATTTATTATAATTCTTGTAAATTTTTGTAAATAAAATTAAACCTTATAAACACTTAATGTAAAATTTTGGTGAATGTGATTATTGATTAGTTAAAATTTGTTTTCATCATAATGTGTAAATATTTTTCTTAATAATTGTTAATATATAATTAGAGATAATTAAATTTTTGTAAATGATTAAGAAATTTATAATTATGTTATATTTAGAACTTTATATTATAGTAATTATTTAATCATTTATGTTTCTAAATAAAAATCAAATCTTATGATATTTAGAACTTTATATTATAGTAATTATTTAATCATTTATGTTTCTAAATAAAAATCAAATCTTATGATATTTAGAACTTTATATTATAGTAATTATTTAATCATTTATGTTTCTAAATAAAAATCAAATCTTATGTTTAATCACGTTATTAATTAATTATTATTGCTAATCATATTTTGTTGCTTATTATTATTTTGAAATTTCTATCTTATTATTTTTTCTAACTTTGTCTATTTTTCTCATTATTATTGTTTCAACTAATTATTTTCACTAACTTTATATTTATACTAACCTTATTTAATTTTTCTTATTATTTACTAACCCTAATATTTTATTTGCTTATTTGTTATTTTTTTTATTTATTATAATTTTGTAATTGCCTCTTGGATGTAAATTGTAATTACTTAATTATTATTATCATTATGGTTAGTAATTAGGGAGTGCTAATATGTATGATATTTAAAAAAATAAATTAGATCATTTTAATATAAGATAATTAAATTAAACATTTCACACACGTAAGTCGATTTTAATCGCCGTCTCACTTCTTAAGGATATCCCTCAAGTTGCCTATGAATATTGGTTAAGTGGGGTGTATAAAGCAAGTCCCTCAAAAAGAAAATCATCAAAGTCCCTTATGGTTGCCTTTACGAATCGAGTCCCTTTCGAAAAATGATGATAGTCCCTCTAGTTTGCTTATTACACCCCACAATGGCCTTCAAAAATCCAATTGTCCCTCACATGTCCCTTAACATCCAAAGTAAGGACTACCTACTCCATTATAGTAGGGATAGTCTTACTAAGGAAAGGATAAAGAATAAGAAAGACCTTAAAACATTAGGGTAGGCTACTCCTAGATACTTGCTCACTTCAAAACTTTTTCACACTTAAACAAATTTTCAACAAGTTTTCAAACAAGTTCTTAACACATCCTTACATGGATTATTTATTAACTATTCTGAAAATTTTCTATTCACACACTACACTTTCAAAACAATTCAAAAGTGAGCTTAAGTACCTAAGAGCCCATGGATAACCATGGATGAAAAGGGTGCTAACACCTTCCCTTTTCATAACCTACCCCCCGGACCCAAAATATTCTCTAAGGTCTTTCCTGTTCTTTTATAACCTTTCCTTATGGATAAAATAAAAGTCGGTGGCGACTCTTGCTATCCGCAACATTGTTTAAAGTCAGTTCTCCCACCGTGTTACAGAACTGGCGACTCTGCTGGGGATCTATTTAAGAGGGGTACCCTTAGGAATTAAGATCACTTTAAATTGTTTGCCTTGTTTGCTTTATTATTATATTGTTGGGGTGCTCTTATGTGTGAAAGGTCCTAACCCGGATCTAGTGTACCTTAGGTAAATGGCAATAGACCAAGGAAACTGTACGACGTATATCAATACGGTTGATCTGGTGGCCATAGTTAGTGCGACTTCTTGGTTGGTGCTTATATTCCTTAAGTCAAGTTGAGGATAATATTGAGGCTGCCATATGTTGTCAATGCACTAACTGACTTTTAGAACCCTAGTTAACTCATCTTGGCCTTTAGAAAGTAGTGAGGTAACCGGCTTTGGTGCAGACTGAAGTTGGTTGACACTCGATACTACGCTCATTGAGATCTTAAACTTGGAGGGTTTTGGTTGGCAAGTAAGTTGCCTTCTGAACAACCACCCTTGTGAAGGATCAATGATATTGAGATCCCTTAGAACCTGGTTACTTTTGTAGGACAGGATGAACCATCTAACTTCAGGGGAGGGTACTTACCTTTAAACCTCATGCAAGCCTTTAAACCTAGGGCAATTGTGTGACTTGTTTGTGTGTGCCACATGTTTGTGATTGAACATAACATCATGACATCATCATGCATCATAAGCATATCATTTTCCCTAACCATTTCAAGGACCAAAGGATTTATCTTTGTTGCAGGTCATGGCTTCTGCTCGTAGAAACACCATCAGGATCAACTTTGTAGGGATACCTGCTAAGCTCAAGGAGTTGGTTTCCCTAGTGCCTGATCATTCCCAGTTCAACAAGAGGCATGGTCACTTATTGGATCTAGTTACTTCAGGGTTCAGTGAAGACATGATGAGTGTGCTGTTTCAGTTCTTTGACCCTGAGCACCATTGCTTTACATTTCCTGATTATCAGCTGGTTCCAACCATGGAGGAGTTCTCTAAACTTCTGGGTATACCTGTTCTTGATCAGAAGCCATTCACAGGCTTAGAGAAGGAGCTTAAACCAGAAGTTGTTGCTGCAGCTCTACATCTGAAGAAGTCTGACATTGTTCTAGAGACGAGAAGTGGAGTTAAAGGTATTCTTGCCAAGGTATTAGTGGATAAAGCTCAAATGTTCTTGAAAGCTATGAGCTACGATGCTTTTGAGGAGATCTTAGCCTTATTGATTTATGGCTTAGTGTTGTTCCCCAATCCTGATCAGTTCATAGACGTTCATGCCATCAACATATTCCTGAGTCACAATCCAGTGCCTACCTTACTTGGAGACATCCTACATTCTCTTCACACCCGTACTACAAGAGCAAGAGGAACTTTGATGTGCTGCATACCTTTACTTTCTAGGTGGTTTATTTCTCACCTTCCTCGCTCAGTAATGAAGAATGAGCAAGGGTTCAGATGGTCCAAGAGGATCATGTCACTTTCTCACTCAGACATCCATTGGTGCTCCAGATCTATGGAGAATGTCACCATCATTGACCGTTGTGGGGAGTTTCCTAATGTGCCACTTCTAGGCATAAGAGGAGGCATCACCTACAACCCATCTCTAGCTTTACGACAGTTTGGTTACGCCCGGAGCGATGGTCCGCATGACATGTTGATTCAGGGCATTGTGTTTGACTACGACAACGATCTTCAGGGTTACCGTCAGAGATTCATACGAGCTTGGGGAAAGGTAAACAGGATTGACAGCAAGACACTGGAGCCTAAGTACACCATTCCTATGGAGGCTTATCTCAGATGGGTACGATTTCGTGCTCAGACACTCATGATGCCATATCCTGCCATCTTACCAGTTACCATGGAACCTGTTGCTGAAGGAGACACAGCTTATACCATCCTTCACCCAGACATGCCTACTGATATGGAAGACTTGCAGAGATCATGGATCCAACTGAAAGAGCAAAGGGATACTTTCGAGGCTCATTACAAAGCAAGCCAAGCAAGGATCCTAGAGCTAACAAAGCTACTTCATGAGGAACAAAACCTCAACTCATACCTCAACACCAAGAGGAAACGTCCATGGGAGACTTAAAACCCCATCTTTTGTACTTATTTCGTTTTCATTTTTTGTAAGCCTAAAAGGCAAAACAAGTTATTACTAATAAAAAGTTACTTTCTTGTTTGTTTAAGCAAATTTAAATCCTGCGGTCCTTGAAAACATTGCATATGCATTCCCATATCATTGCATCACAGGTTTATAATTGTGCACAGGTTTCTCATCTTTTCGCTGTTTATTTCAGCAATGGCTCTTGAACAATCAGTTAAGGATCTCCAGGCACAGAATGCACAGTTCCAAGAAGCTGATCCTGAACCTATCCAAGGGGCAGGAGCCTTTACCTGATATGCCTGTTGACATTGATAATATTGCTGGATCTAGCAAGATCACCCGTAGTGGAAGAGTCTTCTCTCCTCCAGTTGCTTCTAAGAGTGCAGTTACTCCTGCTGTTACTTCCACCACTGATGCTCGGGGCAAGGGTCCTGTTATTGAGCCTGTATCTACTGATGTGCCAGCTGCTGATGACCTCTCTAAGCAGATGGAAGAAGTATTGAAAATCATTCGCAAGAGTGATTATGATATTGTTGATCAGCTGGGGCATACTCCCTCAAAGATTTCTATGCTCTCCCCGTTATTATGTTCTGAGGCTCATGCCAAGTCATTGATCAAGTTTCTAAAGATGGCTCATGTACCCAGTGCAATTTCTGTGGACCAGTTTGAGAATTGTGTTGCTCACCTGACCTATGACAACGGGTAGGATTTTCTGATGCTGACTTGACCCCTGCCAAGAGGGATCATAACAGGGCCTTGCATATTTCAATTGAATGCAGGGGCACTACCCTGTCTCATGTGCTGATAGACAATAGTTCCTCTCTGAATGTGTTGCCTAAGGAAGTCCTGAACAAGCTGAGTCCTGAAGATACGGTATTGAAGCCCAGGAATATTGTGGTAAAGGCTTTTGATGGTTCTAGAAGAGTAGTGCATGGGGAAATTGATCTTCCAATCAAGGTTGGCTCTCAGGTGTTTACTGCTACATTCTATGTGATGGATATTCGTTCTTCGTACTCATGTCTGCTTGGTCGTCCCTGGATCCATGGGGCAGGTGCTGTGACCTCCACATTACATCAAAAGTTGAGATATCCGGTGAATGGAAAAGTTGTTACTGTCTTTGGAGAGGAAGAATACTTTGTCAGCCATGTAAACACTTTCAACTTGGAGGCATGGATTTTTCCTACTGTGGGTGCTGGACTCAATAATTGGACAGCTGAAGATGTTATCCCTATCTCCTTTAGTCAGGAGTAAATACTATTACTGTGTTATGTTTTTAAATTTGCAATTTCTGGAACAATTAAAACTTTCAAGCCATGTGCCTTACCCGGGGCACAATGGTGTGCTTGTTACGGGTTGTCATCTCATTTGCATACTTCATTCGATAAAATCAGTGGACGTTTCGTTTTCGTAAATATTGTGTTCCTTGTCTTTCTTTTTCTTTTATTTTTGCTTTATCAGCTATGTGTTCTTACACACACCCACGTCACTAAAATGCCGATCCTCATCCACTCTGGATCCAATTGATAACAGTTCTACTATTGCCAATTACAATTTCGAGAATCCGATCTATCAAACTGAAGACGGAAACGAGGACGATTGTGAAATATCTGTAGGGCTTGCTAGGTTGTTACAACAAGAAGAGAAAGCTATACAGCCACATGAAGAGCCAGTCGAAGTTGTGAATCTGGGAACTGAAGAAAACAGAAAAGAGGTCCAGATAGGGGCTGATTTAGACAACACTGCTCAGCATAAGAATGCAGGGGCAACATATCAGCGTGCTATGGTGGCTTTGTTTCATGATATGATTCATCATGAGATAGAGGTATATGTGGATGATATGATAGCCAGGTCTCAGAATGAAGAACAACATCTTGATCATCTGCACAAGTTGTTTGAGAGGTTGAAGAAATACAGGTTGAGATTAAATCCAAACAAGTGTACTTTTGGAGTTAGATCTGGAAAGCTCCTGGGTTTCATTGTCAGTGGAAAAGGTATTGAAGTGGATCCTGCAAAAGTGAAAGCTATACGAGAGATGCCAGCTCCCCGTACTGAGAAGGAGGTTAGAGGTTTCTTGGGACTACATTGCAAGATTTATTTCCCAATTAACTACCATCTGTGAGCCAATCTTCAAGTTGTTGAAGAAAGATCAGGTGATGGAATGGAATGATGAGTGCCAGACTGCCTTTGATGAAATCAAGAGATATTTGCTAGAACCTCCAATTTTAATGCCACCAGTTGATGGAAGACCCTTGATTATGTATTTAACAGTATTAGACAACTCAATGGGGTGTGTATTGGGGCAACATGACGAGTCTGGTCGAAAAGAGCAGGCAATATACTACCTTAGCAAAAAGTTTACCGACTGTGAAACAAAATACTCACTGCTCGAGAAAACTTGCTGGGCTTTGGCACGGGCTGCTCGCCGACTAAGACAGTATATGTTGACCCATACTACCTTGTTGATTTCAAAGATGAATGGGGCAGTTGAAGCTGCTAATAAGAACATTAAGAAGATTGTACAGAAGATAACTGTTACTTACAAGGATTGGCACGAGATGTTACCATTTGCTCTGCATGGTTATCGTACTACAATACGTACTTCAACCGGGGCAACCCCATTCTCCTTGGTCTATGGTATGGAAGCAGTTCTGCCTATTGAAGTTCAGATCCCCTCCTTGAGAATTATGAAGGATGCAGGCTTGGATGAAGATGAGTGGATTCAGACTCGACTTGACCAGATAAATTTGATTGATGAGAAAAGGTTAGCAGCAGTTTGTCATGGCCAGATGTACCAGAAACGGATGATCAAAGCTTTTAACAAGAAGGTTAAGCCAAAGGTATATCAGGATGGTGACTTGGTAATCAAGCGTATCATATTACCACGGGGTGATCCTAGGGGCAAGTGGACTCCAACATATGAGGGACCATTTGTAGTCAAGACAGTGTTCTCAGGAGGTGCCATGATATTGACTACAATGGATGGTGAAGACTTCCCACAACCTGTAAACGCAGACATAGTTAAAAAAATACTACGCATAAAAAGAGACCCGCTAGGTTGACAGGCCTAGGCAAAAATAAGGGCATCCCGGCAAACCAAAAGGGTTTGGGCAAAAATTAGGGATATATATATAAAAAGATGTACACCCGGCAAGTCGAAAACCTGAAAAGGCGGCTTGGGCAAAAAAGGGTATCCCGGTGGATTGAAAACCTGAAAGGGCAATCCAGGCAAAAGTTAGGGATTAAAGCGTATGACTATGTCTCGTTTGGATCACTCATGAAACTGCAACCAGTTGTACTACTTACTCAAGCTCAAACAGATAAAGCTCAATCCAATCGTTTCCGTCTCAACAGCAAGAAGATGAGATACTTGAGTGGCAATAGTAGAATTGAAACTCAATAGGATTATTTCCCACATAGCTGATTCTTTTTGTAAAACTTCATGACAAAATTCTCTTACTAGGGTTTATGTCTCCTTGTACAAACTTACCCGTGTATGGGTCACTTTTGATATAAATAAATTCCATCCTTTGAATCCAGATTTACTTTTACCCTATTTACATAAGCGAAACGTCCATTGGTTGTGTTTGAATGTATGTATGCCTTTGAATATGATTGATGTTTACCAGAAATGCATGTATGCTTTTAATATGATTGATGTTTACCAGAAATGCATGAAAATGCAGTAATAGTATTTACTAAGGACGAACGAGGGAAGGATTTCAACGAAGCTTCGCCGGTTCATCTTTACAAGGCAGTTACAAACCATCAGTAGGACTAATCCATTTTCACAAAGTCTAATCTCCCCTGGAATTTATATCCATCTCTTTTATCCTCATACGGATATACGGGAAATTACTTTCCAATAAGGGCACGATGAACGAAGACGGGATGTTATACTACTATCAAACGAAAACGAAGGTTATCGATACCCTACTATCCCCAACAACGGGAGGTTATCTATACCTTGTTATCCCCAACAACGGGAGGTTATCTATACCTTGTTATCCCCAGCAGACGGAGGGTTATATATTCTTCAACAAATCGGGATTTATTTTTCTTGGCCAGCAGCTGTTATACAAGGATATCCAGACACTTCCAGCAGTGTCATATCATACATGCATCATTTACATCATACCATAACATATATGTCTATAGTACATTACCTAAGTGCATCATGTCATACATGCATACATAAAGCATAAACTAATGTTGTTATACAGAATGCTACCTTGTTTTCAGGTTAATTATCATACAAACAAGCTTATGATCTTTGGGACTGCTTTATTGTAACCTCAGGGTTACTTTATCCTCCTGATGAGCTTCTTATTACTTTGGGACTGCTTTATTGTAACCTCAGGGTTATTTTATCCTCCTGATAGCCTCTCATGACTTCAAGACTGCTTTAGAGCTACTGATTGCTCTATCCTCCTGAAATCATCCTATTACTTCAAGACTGCTTTAGAGCTATTCATTGCTCTATCCTCATGAGGTCATATTACTACTTCAAGACTGCTTTAGAGCTATTGATTGCTCTATCCTCCTGAAGCCATTATTATTTCAAGACTGCTTTAGAGTATTCATTGCTCTATCCTCCTGAAATTACATTATTATTTCAAGACTGCTTTAGAGCTATTCATTGCTCTATCCTCCTGAAATCATTACTTCAAGACTGCTTTAGAGTATTCATTGCTCTATCCTCCTGAAATTACATTATTATTTCAAGACTGCTTTAGAGCTATTCATTGCTCTATCCTCCTGAAATCATTACTTCAAGACTGCTTTAGAGCTATTGATTGCTCTATCCTCCTGAAGACATATCACATTATTATTTCAAGACTGCTTTAGAGCTATTCATTGCTCTATCCTCCTGAAATCATTACTTCAAGACTGCTTTAGAGTATTCATTGCTCTATCCTCCTGAAATTACATTATTATTTCAAGACTGCTTTAGAGCTATTGATTGCTCTATCCTCCTGAAATCATTACTTCAAGACTGCTTTAGAGCTATTGATTGCTCTATCCTCCTGAAGACATATCACGTTATTATTTCAAGACTGCTTTAGAGCTATTCATTGCTCTATCCTCCTGAAATCATTACTTCAAGACTGCTTTAGAGTATTCATTGCTCTATCCTCCTGAAATTACATTATTATTTCAAGACTGCTTTAGAGCTATTCATTGCTCTATCCTCCTGAAATCATTACTTCAAGACTGCTTTAGAGCTATTGATTGCTCTATCCTCCTGAAGACATATCACGTTATTATTTCAAGACTGCTTTAGAGCTATTCATTGCTCTATCCTCCTGAAATCATTACTTCAAGACTACTTTAGAGCTGTTGATTGCTCTATCCTCCTGAAGCCATTCTATTACTTCAAGACTGCTTTAGAGCTATTGATTGCTCTATCCTCCTGAAGCCATTATTACTTCAAGACTGCTTTAGAGCTATTGATTGCTCTATCCTCCTGAGGTCCGATTTATCACTTCAAGACTGCTTTAGGGTTATCATTATTGATCGCTCTATCCTCATGAAGACATGCTGTTACATCAGTATTACTCCAGACTCCTGACAGCTCTCATTATACTACTGAAGAACTTTCCCCTAGTGGCATCTTTAAGCCCACTCAATCATGTTCAACCAACCATCAATATCACTCCATGCACTGGTGAGTGCAAATTTTTGGGCTTTTGTGTTCAATCCCCTTCAACCTTCCAGGTTACGACTGGCAAATATACCAATCTAACCCCTCAGGTTTCAGAAAATTGAACAGGGGCAGCTGTTGCACCCCAAAATTTGCCCTCACAATACAAGACTTTGTGTTCCAAGAAGGTTCACAAGGTTCACAAAATTCATAATTGGTCAGAAGAGTTGACAATTCCCTCAGACAATGCACCTCCTAAGCAGTGCATCCAAAACTAGGGTTTTGACTTTAATCAGGCTAAATGGACTTCCAAGACTTCAAGTGAGCTTCATAACATCTTATATGTGTATAAGAACCCCCATGTCAAGTTTCAAGACTTTTCTCAAAAGTTTGCTCAGTCAGATGATCAGATAAGTCAAAAGCAGTCAATGCAGTTAAAAGGTCAAACTGAGGTCAACTGTGGTCAAACCAAAGTCAAACTTCATGATTTTTTTTGCCAACATCAAAGAGAGGTTGGGTGAGAAATATTATCATAATAACTGTAATACCCCAAATTTTGCCCTAAGATTTGTCGTCGCATTTCATTGCATTTAATCAATTACTAACAAATTTGTGTAGTCGTTTGACTTTTTGCAGGTAAATATCATATGGCATGCACTTTTTTTTTTCTAAAAAGTAAAAATGGCACAATTGGCAGGAGGACATGTGTAAGGAGTTATGAGTGTGAGAGGTTGAGAGTTCGAATCTCACCTTTGGCACTTTTTGTTGTTTTTATTATTTTTACTCTAAATTTTTCTATCTTTCATTAAAAAAAATAACAAAAATAGTTTTTTATTATTATTTAATTATTATTTTCGTATTTTAATTAAATCATTTTTTAAAATATTATTTTTTTCACTTTTTTCTAAATTATTCATAAAAATATCCAAAAAATCATAAAATAAAAAAATATTGAAAAAATATTTGTTCTTTTTATAATATTTTTTATTTTAGGAATCAATAGGATTATTAGTTTTTATTTTAAGTTTATTTTAATTATTTTAAATTATTTAAATTTTATTTTTTCTTAACTAATTATTTAGTTTGGGCTTTAAAATGGGCTTTAGGGACATTATTGACAATTTGGTGTTAACCCTAATTTGTTCCCTATATATACATGTGTTGCCTTGTTGGAAAAGAGGAGAGAAGGAAAAAAACCTAAGAGGAGTGAGTGCCGTTGGCCGTTATTTAGTTTTCTTCTTCATCCATTACTATTGTTTCTTTTTCTTCATCGTTTACCGTTATTTCTTTTCCTTCATCTATTACTGTTGTTTCTTTTTCTTCATCTTTTACCGTTATTTCTTTTTCTTCATCTATTACCGTTATTTCTTTTTCTTTATCTATTACTGTTGCGTTTATATATATATAATTTTTAAATTGTTAGAGTTTATATATATAAGATTTTTGATCGAATTATGTCGATACGATGTTTGCACATTTGTGTGCATGACGCGTGACATTTGTGTTAGTTCGATCTGGTTGCGATGATCGCATTTTTGTGTGAGCAATAATACTATTTTTTGCTTAATTTCTTTTTCTTTGCGATAAATTTTGTTTCGTCCGATTTAGATCTGGTTACGATGAGCGCATTTCTGCGTTAGCAACATTGTTGGGTTATTTGGCACATTTAAAATTCATTATTGCTTTATTATTATTATTATTATTATTATTATTATTATTATTATTATTATTATTATTATCATTATTTATTATTATTATCATTATTATTATTATTGTTATCATTAATTTATTAAAATTTGTTGTAATATAAAAATCTGTTTTTTTTAAAATAAATGACATTAACATCTTTTTTCCAAATTAATATGAAAACCTAATTTTAATTTTCTATATGATTCTATGTATATATTTATTATAATTCTTGTAAATTTTTGTAAATAAAATTAAACCTTATAAACACTTAATGTAAAATTTTGGTGAATGTGATTATTGATTAGTTAAAATTTGTTTTCATCATAATGTGTAAATATTTTTCTTAATAATTGTTAATATATAATTAGAGATAATTAAATTTTTGTAAATGATTAAGAAATTTATAATTATGTTATATTTAGAACTTTATATTATAGTAATTATTTAATCATTTATGTTTCTAAATAAAAATCAAATCTTATGATATTTAGAACTTTATATTATAGTAATTATTTAATCATTTATGTTTCTAAATAAAAATCAAATCTTATGATATTTAGAACTTTATATTATAGTAATTATTTAATCATTTATGTTTCTAAATAAAAATCAAATCTTATGTTTAATCACGTTATTAATTAATTATTATTGCTAATCATATTTTGTTGCTTATTATTATTTTGAAATTTCTATCTTATTATTTTTTCTAACTTTGTCTATTTTTCTCATTATTATTGTTTCAACTAATTATTTTCACTAACTTTATATTTATACTAACCTTATTTAATTTTTCTTATTATTTACTAACCCTAATATTTTATTTGCTTATTTGTTATTTTTTTTATTTATTATAATTTTGTAATTGCCTCTTGGATGTAAATTGTAATTACTTAATTATTATTATCATTATGGTTAGTAATTAGGGAGTGCTAATATGTATGATATTTAAAAAAATAAATTAGATCATTTTAATATAAGATAATTAAATTAAACATTTCACACACGTAAGTCGATTTTAATCGCCGTCTCACTTCTTAAGGATATCCCTCAAGTTGCCTATGAATATTGGTTAAGTGGGGTGTATAAAGCAAGTCCCTCAAAAAGAAAATCATCAAAGTCCCTTATGGTTGCCTTTACGAATCGAGTCCCTTTCGAAAAATGATGATAGTCCCTCTAGTTTGCTTATTACACCCCACAATGGCCTTCAAAAATCCAATTGTCCCTCACATGTCCCTTAACATCCAAAGTAAGGACTACCTACTCCATTATAGTAGGGATAGTCTTACTAAGGAAAGGATAAAGAATAAGAAAGACCTTAAAACATTAGGGTAGGCTACTCCTAGATACTTGCTCACTTCAAAACTTTTTCACACTTAAACAAATTTTCAACAAGTTTTCAAACAAGTTCTTAACACATCCTTACATGGATTATTTATTAACTATTCTGAAAATTTTCTATTCACACACTACACTTTCAAAACAATTCAAAAGTGAGCTTAAGTACCTAAGAGCCCATGGATAACCATGGATGAAAAGGGTGCTAACACCTTCCCTTTTCATAACCTACCCCCCGGACCCAAAATATTCTCTAAGGTCTTTCCTGTTCTTTTATAACCTTTCCTTATGGATAAAATAAAAGTCGGTGGCGACTCTTGCTATCCGCAACATTGTTTAAAGTCAGTTCTCCCACCGTGTTACAATGTGGTACCAATCATCACAACACGATGGACACTGGGCCATCAACCCTTCATAGATCCCCATCAATAGGATTGAGTCTACTTAAGAACCGGAGCACATCAAAACACTTCACATCCACATAATGGGATTGAAGCCAAAGTAATCGAGGTCCTGAACCGAAGTCTGGATGCACATGAATGCATGATGCACACGTTACAAATCATCCTCATCACAATATCATAGGTGCATCATCATTCATCATACTCATCATCATCAAACGTCATAGCACATCATCATAATCATCATCATACGTCATGTCATCATAGTTCATCATAATAATCATCATCATACATCATGTAATCATATAATCATAATAATCATCATCATACATCATAGAAATCATCATATAATCATATACAAATCACATAGCGCTAACAGTCATACTCATATTAATTCATCATATTATCACATATTATCACATATTAATTCATAATTATACTAGCGGTAATTCTCATACTATCGCCTATTAATCACATAAACTTCACAGTCCTACTTATGTTAATTCATCATATTATCACATATTATCACAGTTACCCTCATGGTAATTCATCAGGAAAATTGCAGCATCAAAATATCAAGACATCATTGAACCAGAACATGATTCATTAATAGAACATATACACAATTGACTTATCAAATATAATTAGATATAAAAATATTAGGAAACCAATTCCTTTATTTATACTATGTTATAGCTTTGTTCATTAGCTTTCCAACACTTCCAACGGGGGCCAAAACGGACTTACGGATCAAAAGTTACGTCCAAAACGATTTCGACCGAAAACATGAACAGTCGTGATGGACACCAAAACGCTGTTACGCTCCAGAACCTAAATCAACCCAAAAGTTCACACGATTCACTTCCCCAATGCCCCCAAAACATCTCTAAATCATCCCTAAGGTCTTACGGCGATAAAGGCACAAAACCTACGGTTTACTAGGCCAATCTCGTAACATATTCATGCCCTAAATCACAATTTTTCCTTCAATTACACCCTAAGGCATCAGAGTTACTCACTATCAAATATTCCTATCCCTTCAGGGTTAGACATATAACAATTCATGGTTTTGACCATGAAGGCCTACCTTTCCCTTTTCCCTAACGAATTCCAGGTTAGATTCACACTTATAGGTTTAGGCCACGAAGGCCAAAGATCAATATTTCTCATATCTATACTCTAACAGTCGGGAATACTTACCACTACACCAAACTATCAGGGTTCTCACTATCAAATTTCCCTACAGGGTTAGAGTCAAATCATAGTTTTTGGCCACGAAGGCCTAGTTTCCCTTTTTCCCAAATAAATCCATATGGTTAAAATTCTCAATAATCGATTTTAGGCCACGAAGGCCAAAAATCCATTTTTCTCATTATTCACCTAAAAACTCTTAAACCTTTAAATCAACCTTAAATACACTGAAAGTCAGACATGAAAAATTATGAAAGGCTATACTCCCCATACCTTAGTTGTCGATCAAAGCCTTCTCAACCTTTCAGGGAATCTCTCGAAGTTTCTGCCTCCAATCTTCTCCTCAGAGCTCTAGCCTCAACACTTTTCACGGTTAACAAAATGAATCCAAATTTCTTGAGAATTCCTTTTTGTCAAACCTAGTCTTGGGCCACACAATTGGGGTTTTCCCACAACACCCTTACTAACTCCTCTTAATGCCCAAATTACCCTTATTTCACTTATATTTATTTTAAATAATAATAATACTAATATTTCCACGTTGTATATTATTAATTAAATAAATAATCCAAAAATGCATAATTCCCAATACTCCACAAAACCACCGAAAACCACCAAAATACGAATATTCTCAATTAAATAAATTAATTAAAATATTCCAATTAAATTTGGGGTGTTACAGTGGAAACTTGTAAATGACAGTCTTCTTCAATTCAACCTCCATCTCAGCAACCAACCAGATCTCTAGAATCAAAAGGAAAATGAGAACCTGTGAACACACATACATGCTAATGCAAAATGATTATGCAAATGCAAATAGGGGATCAAGATATCCAAAACTGTTGTGTTGTTGACTGAGTTGAACCAGAGCTTCGCTCAGATAAGAAATCCAGAATACCAAGACACTCGAGAGCAAAAGTCTGGTTTAACAAAAAGCCGGGTTGGTTGAAAGTCAAGGTTTCCTGTAGAACCCTTCCCACTCACAGGTAGGACATATTCTCTGAAGAGGTACGACATCCTATGCAGGTCATCAGTATCATGGACTCTCAGGTTGAGAAACAATGATACGTTCACCATTTCTGGTTTGGCATCATGGTCAATCAAGGAGGTCTCAACTAACTTCCCAATGAATGGTCTCCAGAGTCGTTAGTTTTCAGATCCAAAACCCCCTCAACTGTCCAAGATGCACAGGATAGGATGTCTTCAAAGAAAACCTCGTTTGAACGCGAATTTCATGAGTGCTCGTGGATGCCAAACATGCAAGCCTGCACTACTCTACATACTAATACTAAGTGTATACTCAAGCCTGAGTATTGGGCTTATCTCTCAGTGGAACAACCCACCCAACAGCACAACAACAGCAGTATAATATAATAACAAAAATAAAGTGCTGCAAATAAATACAACAATAAAGTACATGCCTATACACAAATTTACACCCAAAGATAAATCAGACAAGTGTTAGGATTGACTCGTATAGGGAACCAGAGTCCCCAGTAGAGCCGCCAGCTGTCGCAACTGCGAAAAGGGCTGGCGGAAAACAAATAGAACAGTCGTCACTGAATGTTATTTATCCCAAAGAGAGGGAAAAGAAACGATCGAAGAAAACCTAAAAGAACGGGAGAAGACAAGGTCACCGCAACCAAATCTTGGGTTCAGGAGTCAGTTACGCAAGGGGAAGGTATGGGCACCCCTTAATTCCGTTGTACTCAACGGGATCCATGCTTGTTGCCTATAAAAGGGGTGAGTTATCTAAAAGCTACTGCTAAAATAGGGAAAAGGAAAAGAAGAGAAGACTCAATGGGATATCGCTGCCCTATGGCTACGTATTCCCTCGTGCAATGGGAAAGTCAGAGTTAACGTAGTTCAGAAAACTACGGGTGATGGAGGGAAAGTTGTTCTCCAAGACATCACCGTCTTGTGCCTACGTATTCTCATATGGTATGAGAAATCAAAGCAAACATAGTTCGGGCTAATGAAACCACAGGTTGGTTAAGTGTTTTTTACGAGCGACGTTAAATTTCCATTCCAGCAGTTAGGGACGATGCCTGTTTGTGGTATAACGGAAAAATGACATACTCTTTTTTGAAAATGATTTGAAGAACAATTCCGAAGGATAAAAAGGTTTGAATTTGGTTTATAAGTTTTAGTGAAGTGAATTGAGTTAGTTTGAGACTCACGTTGCACTAGAGACTATGACATAGGAGTCAATGTGTCGCATATCGCCCAAAGGGCATACACTAAACACTCTAAATAAGTGAGGAGAAACCCCTCACTCATCATTTCCCATGGACTTAAGGCTCGTAGCATACAACATTTCTCGTTCTTTATTAAATGTCTTAAAAAAGTTTGAGATGAGAAGAGAAGACACAAGAAAACACTAAAGGGAAACTGAAAACCCTAATGTTATCATACAAAATGGTCCTAAAGTTAGGATAAAAGGGAAGTCTACCTAGCATTGTCATACAAAATATGGACTTAGAGTTGAGATGAAAGGGACTACCCTAATTGTTATCATGCGAACGATTGAAGGCCTAGTGTCTCTCCAACTCCCATCTTAAACAGAGGGACTAGGATTCCTAAGGGATCATGTGAGCAAGCACAAGTAAACAATATCTAGTTCAATCACAGATGAAAACAAAACTAAAATAAATCTCAAAGAGAGAGAAGAAGAAAGATGAAAAACAAACACAAAATTGTCCACCCAAACAAGAGGGACAAGAACACCTCATATCAACATATCATAGGTGCCTCCCAAAACCAAAATGCAATCAAACACCAAAGGCAAAACAAACCACCTAATGCTCAATCAGATGAACCAAACAAGAAGCAAAGAAAAAAGCCAAACATCATGCAATCAAATGAACCAAGAGGCAAGAGGGGACAACCATAAAACAAATGGTATACACCCAATCATGAGTGCACAAGAGGAATCACTTAAGTTTGACAATCAAAGTCAAACTTCAAGGTGAATCAACCATCAACTACAAACACAACTGAGGGAACACCAAGGCAAATATCAAAAATCCCAAAGGAATGAGGAGAAGTTAAGGGAAAATCACCTCATCAAGGATCAATATCATTTATTTATTAAAATAAACAAATAAAAACCAAAATAAAAAGAAGAAAAAACCCTAAAAAAGGAAAGGAGAAGATCAAGAAATGAGGGAAGACCCAAAGGCATCACCATAGGTCTATGACCATCATAGGATCATGTGAAAATAATTTCATAATTTTTAATGGCTCAAAAACAATTTTAAATTATGAAAAATCAAGCAAATAAATCACAAATACAAGAAAATACCCAAAATAGAAAACAAAAATCCAAGAAAATCACCATAGATTCAAAACCCTCATAGGATCATATGAAAATAATTTCATAATTTTTAATGGCTCAAAAGTATTTTTAAACTAATAAAAATCATGCAAAACCAATAAAAATCATGAAAAATATAAAAATGCAAAATAAAAATGCACAAAAATATAAATCCAAAAGATAAAAATAAAAGAGAATTTTAGAAATTATTTTGGTATTTTTTTGATAAAAATTGAATTTATTATGAATTTCGGAAAAAAAATTTATTTAAAAATAATTTTAAAAAATTAAAATGAAATAGAAAAACAAGGTGCGTTGGATCAAGCCTCATTAAAGGACGTGTCAGATCCAAAGATCAGAAAGCGCACATCCACAATAGACACTAGTCAGCTCATGCACACGAATTAAAGTCAAAGGCCTGGGGTTAAAACAGGTCGCATGATGGACGGTGAGATCATCATCTTCAACCTCCAGCCACCTGAAACACCCAAGGATCTGCAGAAAATCATGGATCCCTCAAACCATAACTAATGGAGCTCATACTGGTTTCATTTGATGCGTCTTTTCAAGACGATCTCAACCATATCATCGTACCAAATTTTATAAAATCACAACTCACTCAATTTGAAAAAAACCATACCAAGATTCAAATATGAATTTGAAAATTCAGCAACAAAACTCAACTACAACTAAAAACTAACTATACAAACAACATCAGCATGTTAGGGACTACATCTTAGCAACAAATTTGAAGCAAAATGGTTGAGAATTATACGTGTTGAAGCTCAACCTTGACGCTCTGAAAATGAAGTTCTCTAGCTTGATTCAGGCCATAATTCTTCAAGCTCTTGATCTGGTTAGCTTCACTAAATGTTGGTGAAGCTAACTGAGTGGCGAATTTGAGTGTTTAAAGTGTGGAAATAAAAATTCGAAGTTCATGCTCAAGAGTTCAAATGGGATCTTGGCAGAGTGGTTTTGGCTATCAAAAGCTTATGGAAATGGGTGGAAATGACTCCCTATTTATAGGAGAAGCTATCTGAATCAAAATGAAGGGTGAATGAGGCAATTTGGATGGAAGTCGTGCACACCTGCATCATGCTCAAAGTGTGACTTGAAATATGTCAAAACTCACTTAAAACTTGCGTTTCAAGGCTCTAATCAACCTAGGCAAGTTGGTTAATCATGTTTAGATTGAATTCATGGCTTAATTTGGTGATTAGAGGCTAACTCAAATAATTCAAATTCTGACTTGGAGAGAAATCTCAGCTTTGAAATTCAAACTTTGCAACCATGGTGCTCACAATGTAGGAGGCTTTTTGGGATGACTCTTCTTGCATTGGATAGAGGGAGATGCAATCTTTGCAATATGAAAATAAAGTATTGATTTGTCAGCTTTATTTGAGAGATATGGTCCTTCAAAGTAGCCTCCATGAGAGAAGTGAAAATCATAAAACACTTAGAAATATTTCAAGTCTTTTAGGGACCAAAAAGAGACCTATAATATTTTAATGAAAACCAAGACCTTCCATGGGTTTTTAGCTCTTCCATGTTGAATAAAAGTTGTAGAGGGCATCTTCAAGTTCATTCTAGGAAAATAATGGGCTCTAAAAGATGAAAATTGAACAAGTTATGCTCTTTTAAAGTTGACCCAGAAATCCTTCCAAAATTCAAAATGACCTATAATGCCTTGAAACTTTTGATGACTTTCTAAGCATAATTTGATCTTTCCTTGCAAAGAGAACTTGTTAGGGATTATGAGAAAAGTTCATTAGAAAAATAACCACCCAAATATGTTGAAAAATGAAGGAGTTATGCCCATTTTATCATAGCATCCACAAATTGCTAAATTAGGTCAAACACCTTGAACCAAACTTGAATCTCTTGACAATTTCTTGCACAATAAGCCATAGTGAACCACCGCTGATGTTGGAATGATGTTGCCTTGAACCACATTTGATTATGAGGAACTTTTAGGGTTGATAAACTCACAAAGTCATAGAGAACACCTTGCTTGAACTTGAAGAAACACAACCTTCTTGCCTGAGAAACAAACCATGATACCTTGATCCCCTACTAAGAAAAAATGCTATGAAAATGCAAATAAAAAATCCCAAAAACACAAGAGAAGATGAGAAAATTTTGGGGTGCTACAATCCTGTAGACTAGGGAGAAAGGGGTTTCCCCTATTAAAGTGCGAACATCTGTTCTATATATGTGTAAAGTGAATGGTAGCATTTTATGCCAATTTTGTAAGTCACTACCATCTTTTGCATAATCTTTTTAATGTTTTCGTTTGCAGCTTCAATAACGCCATTCATCTTAGGCCGGTAAAGAAAAGAGTTGTGATGTTTAATTTTGAAATTGTCACAGAGCTCCTTCCTTATTTTGTTGTTCAGATTTGTCCCATTATCTGTAATAATCTGGTTGGGGATTCTGTAACAACAAATAATCTCCTTTTTCATGAATCGGGAAACCACCTATTTTGTTACATTTGCATAGGAGGCAGCTTCTACCCATTTGGTGAAATAGTCGATAGTGACGAGGATGAACCGATGACCGTTGGACGCTTTAGGCTTAATTGCCCCAATCATATCAATGCCCCACATTGAGAATGGCCAAGGCGATGTTAACACATTTAGAGGATATGGTGGCACATGTACCTTGTCTGCATAAATCTAGCATTTATGATATTTTCTGGCAAATAGGATGCAGTCAGTCTCCAAAGTCAACTAATAATAACAAACCCTCAAGATTTTCTTTGCCATGGCATGGCCGCTTGCATGATTACCGAATGCACCTTCATGAATATATGTCATCAGCATATCTGCTTCTCTTTTTTCAACACATCTGAGTAAGACCATGTCGTGATTTCTTTTATACAGAACATTATTGCTAGTGAAGAACTTGGATGACAATCTTCGCACAACTATCTTATCAATTTTATAGGCATTGACCGAATACTCTTGATTCTGATGGTAATTTTTTATGTCATAGAACCATGGCTTTCCATCAGACTCTTCTTCAGCCATCATGATGTACGCTGGCGTAGTCTTTCTTTCAATGTCAATCAAGGGAGCTTCTTGACAAAATGAACCTTCCACATTGATGCTAACATGGCTAGAGCATCAGCAATACAATTTTCAGACCTCGGGACGTGTCTGAAAGTGATCTCGTCAAAATACTCGATCATCTCTAAAATGTAGTCTTTGTAAGCAATCAGTTTTTGGTCTCGGGTCTCCCATTCGCCCTTGAGCTGATAAATCACCAAGGCAGAGTCACCAATTCTAGAATCTTAATGTGAAGGTCAATGGCAGCTTCAAAACCTAAGATGCAGGTGTCGCTTCCGCGAAAATAAGGTGCCGGCAAAACAGAAGAGTCGCCACCTTTCGTTATTTATCCCTCAGAGCGGGAAAGGAAACGATCGGAAAAACTTGACGAAAAGGTATAAGACAAGGTCATCGCAACCGTTGTCTGGGTTCGGGAGTCGGTTACGCAAGGGGAAGGTATTAGCACCCCTCACATCCGTCGTGCTCGACGGGATCCACGCTTGTTGTGTTTACTGGACGAGTTGGTTTATCTATCTACCTATCAAGGCTGGCTTAAAAAGAAAAGAAAATGACTCGGCAAAGCGTCGCACTTTATGCCTACGTATTCTCATCAGAGAATGAGAAATCAGAGCCAACGTAGTTCGGCTAATACGGATTACGGGAATTCAGATTCATCTGTTTTGTCGAGTAGGGTTAAACAGCAGTTCCAGCAGTTAGGGACAAAGCCTGTTTGCGGTGGCGCTGAAGTTTAACGACACTATTTTCTTCAGAAAAGCTTTCCTTTGAATTATGGGCCCACGGGGCAAAAAGGTTTGAAGTTTGTTTTCTGTCTTTTACGGAAGAAGTGTTTTTTATTGTGTTTGCAATTTCAATCGCACTAAAGACTATGACCTGAGAGTGAATGCGTCGCATGTCACCCAAAGGGTGCCATACTAAACATCTAGACTGTTGAAAAGAAGCTCTCCAACAATCTTTTCTCAAATAGCTTAAGGCTTGTAACGTACGAAAGAAATCATTCATGATTACTGTATCTTAAGCTGTTTTGAGATGAGAAGAGAACAGACTCAACTAAGGGGAGACTATCAAGTCCTACTGTTGTCATGCCAAGGATTCATCCTATAGTTGAGGTTTGAAATAGGGAACTCCTAGAAGTTATCATGCATAGGTTTCAACCTAAAGTTCTATAATCACTTCCTTATCAAAGGAAGTGAGACTCCTAGGGGATCATGTCAATGATAAACAGAAACAGATAAAGCATCAGCTTAAACAGTAAACAATAAACGACTGTAAAATGCATGCAATGCAAGTGAGTGAGGAAATGTGTGTGGGGTGTCAGCCTCCACAAGCTCATCTCAACCTCAAGCCAGATATGAATAACTGTAATCATACAGAGGAAATAACAACATGCTATCAAGCAACATATAAGTGACTGCAATCATACAGAGGAATAAAATAGAAGGCTATCAAGCAAAACAAACCACATGGGCAAGGGAGCTGGGCTCTACCGAATACCCGCAAGCAAAGCCATACAGTAAAAATACAAGCAGAGGGAGCAACTCAACCTCTAGTGCAATCATGCTCCTAGTTTAAAGTCAGTCTAGATATGAACTTATTCTAATGCATCAAGCAAGTCAGACAAGTCACAGTAATACAAAAAAGAAAACAGACAAGGAAGAAAGCAGATCAACCCCTCTTTCAATTCCAAGCTTCAGCTCTTCTAACAGCAATCCAGTCTTCAGACTTCAACCACCCTTCAAGGCTATCATCCTTCATGACAAGTATCAACTTGCTCCTCCAAGGTTTCAACCCATCAAACATAAGTGTCAACTTGTTCTCTTTTCTCCAAGCTTCAGCTCTTCAATCAATTCCACCCTCAGGCTTCACTCTTAACTACAAGTATCAACTTGATTCCTTCAGGCTCCCAATGCAACAGTGTAAGTATCACCTCATCCTTGATTCCTCAAGCCTCAGCTCTACACTCAATCTCAATTGAATCCTCTTCATAAGTATCAACTTGATCTTCAAGCTTCAGCTCTCTTTGCTTTACCAGTCTCAACTAGTTCCTCTTCATCTACAAGCTTCAGCTTCTCAGAGTAGTCTTCAATCACATAAAAGTGTCAACTTCATCCTTCAATTTTTTTTCAAGCCTCAGCTCTTCATGCAATCTCCATTGGGTCTTCAAGTATCAACTTGTTCTTCTTGCCCTCCAAGCTTCAGCTGCAATGGCAATGCTTAAGGAATCATCCCCTCCCACACTCTTCAATGAAGTCCTCATCTTCAAACTCAAGTCCAACATCTCTCAAGATACTCAAACCAGAAGATAATTGATTTAACAGAATGAGGGGAAATGATAAACAACTTATTGACAACCAAAGGAAGCCTGTAAGGGTTCATCATTGTGAGAGACTGGTTCCCTCAAAGTTCTACTTCCCAGATCAAGCCACTCATCCCACCAAAGGAGGGATGTGAATATCTGAGAAGGACTTTTAGTCATTGGGAGGAATAGAAGCACAAGATGCTTTCCATATTTGTGAAAGAAATCATTCTAGTTCTAAGGCTCTCCCTAGGTCTCCTATTCCCTAAATCTTCATCAGACACCTTCGGGCACAAGCAATTCCAAAGCTCCAAGCAACTTCAAGCATCCTCTCCTTGACTTCCACTTGCCTTCAATATCAACCAAAGGCAAACAAAACAAAAACCCTAATCTAAGGGAACTAAAGAAGTTAGTCCAGTTGAGTTAGTAAGTTAGGATCACCTAAAACTAGCACCTAAACTAAAATCAATCAAAAATAGAAAACTATCTTATTAATTCCTACAAAAATTCCTAAGGGAACCTAGGTCCATCATGACTCTACCATATTAATTCCAGAGATCCAATCATCAAATAAGACCTAGAAATAAATTCTACACTATGAGGTAATAAACCTAAACCCTAAAAGGGAAGCACCTAAATATCAATCTAGAAAGCACACCTATTTTCATCACAAAAATGTGAGAAAAATACTATGGGAGCATACATGTCTAACCTAATCACACACAAAAAATTAGGATCAAAATCATCACCACATGATCAAACAAAATTCCACAAAATTATGTATCAAACATAACCATTTTAATATCAATTAAAATGTAAAATTCCCATTAAATCATAAAATACATGAAATGAAAATATTTTTTCTCTAAAAAATACTAGACTCAATCATGAGTAAAACGCAAAAAGAATGGGGTTAATTGGATTAATTTTCAATTTTATATGATTTTTCAAAGAACCATGAATAAAATGAAAAATAATGGAAAATCCAAATAAAAGAATAAATGCACAGTGCAAATAGCAATGATAATCAGCACAAATAATGGATTGGGCCTTCAGGGGGTGGGGATATCAATCTATTCACTAAGCCCAGAACCACTGATTAAATGAAACGGTGCGTTTCATTTCTTTAGATCCTTCACAAACTGAGTTTAAAACGTGGTCGTTGGATGAGCTTCTAGTCAAAGGTCCAACCAAGATCTGATGGTCTCAGAGTCATCTCCTACCTTTTGAACGTCTGAGCTTCGCGCCCAGCTCCGGCCACCACCGGTGGAGCTCCGGTCATCGTCCTCAACCCTAATTCTCTCTAGGAGCCTCTGTTGCAAATGGTCAATACATGAAACTTGTCCCAAATTCCCTCACGAGTTCAACCATACCCTTTATTCAACCTAAATCTTCAAGATTCACCATATCCAAATCTCAACTGAAAATGGTAATGCACCTATTTTGTCACTAATTCTCAAATTAACTATCTGAAATCCATCCTACACCGTTCTACAATGCAACTAACACCTTAATTCGTCTTGATTCTACCTAAATCATGCTAGAGGAAGAAAGTTACTAACCTGAAAATCTTGGATGAACAGATGCACTAAACCCCCAGTTCAAGCTCTACAATCTTTCAGACACGATCAATGTAACCTTTCCTTGCTTCTGTATGCAAAAGAACCGGTTGAAAGCTCCTAGATCTTGAAACCCGATGGTGAGTTGCAGGTGGAAAATTCTGAGTTCAAGAGCACCAATTAGCCACGAATTCTTCTTGATTATGATCTGGACTCAATCCTCAACATCCATGGAAGAAGTTTCAATCAAGAAAATGGATGGAAAGTGAAGAATTTGGTGAAACCGAATTCAATTGCAAGCTATGGAAATTCAATCTCAATCTATGCTCTCTTCTTCAATCATCACCAACCCTTGCATTGGATCAACTCTACTCAATATATAGATGAGGTTTGGATGATCTAGAACCCTCTAGATCCTTCTAATGAGAGTTTCAACTTCTCATGTCATGATATTTTCAACCATGTATCATGATATGCATAGCTCTGTTTGCAGCTTGGAATCAATCCCATTCTCTTCCAATTTCTCCCCTAGTGACATTTTGAAAGTGTTTAGCTTGCAAAGGGTCTTGCTCATGCCTTGATTCTATGTTTTGCACATGTTACTTAATATGCAAGTAATCACTTTTCAAAATGATTTCTAGAGTCAAAATGATATATTACATGCCATGGTTTGGATGTGTAGATTGAAATTTTCAATTTCCAACTTTGATTCATTTAACTTATACCCTTATTTTAGGTCATTTTTGCAACTTTGAGCTACAAGCATTTCCAACATCTCATGACCTCTTTACTAGCCTTAAAACATCATTTTGAACAAGTTTGATGTTGAACATTTTCCCATTTGAAGCTTGGAAATAGGAGTTATGGCCTTATGCTTGAAATGACCTGTCATCTCCAAATGACCAAAATACCCTTGATTTGTCAAAGCCATAACTTGAGTTCTACAAATCCTATCAAGGACTTCTAGTACTATCTTGAAAGCTAAGATTATAAGGAACAACATTCATGTTGACCAAAAGTCCATAGGAATCATCCTTCTTGGGAAAAAGTTTGATGCAAGTTGGGTAACTTTCAAGCCCCCAGATTCACATACCTCAGATGACCTGTAACTTGTCAAAGTCATAACTTGAGTTCTACAAATCCTATCAAGGATTTCTAGTACTCAAATTAAAGCTAAGAACAATCTATACAACATTCATGTTGGGGGCAAGATGAGATGGCAATCACATCTTGAGCTAAACTGCCTTGAAAATAGGGGTCAAACTAGGGGATTTTACACTGTCAAGCCTTAGAAACCCTAGCTTGAAACTTCTCAAACTCTTCAATCATGATAATTTGACCTTGGAATCATCCTTATAACATCTCTATGTGTCAATACATGATCACATGGCTCTTGGATTAGGTCTCAACCCTCTCCAAATCATCAGTTGACCTAGGGTTGACCCAGTCAAACCCTAATTGCACCAATCATGGCTGAGTCTTCTTAATCTTGCACAATGACCTGTCTAGGCTTCATGATGGCTTTCAAGACATCTCATAAGCTCTCTCAAGGCTTCAAGTCCACATTCCTGGCTTCAGAATCATCTGAGGAGCTCTCACAACTCTCAAGTTAGGAGGCACACAACCTTGGTTTCAACCACTCTCTCTGAGGATCTTTTGACTTCTATGATAAGGATATCAACCCTTGAACACTTGAATAACCTTCTTAGCTAGCTCCAAACTCTTGTGTAGCCCTTAATTGGTAATCATACCTCTTGATCTCCTACATACATGTCAATGAAATGCAAATGATAATGCTAATGTGAATGAAATGAAACATAAGCTAGGTAAAGAAGTGTTGGTCAAATTTTGGGGTGCAACAGCTGCCCCTATTCAAACGGCTTGAACCTGATTGGGTGAGAAGCGAACGGCTCTCAACCAATCAAGGTGCGAGACGGTTGAATACCGACAAACCCGGAAATTTTCCAACTGCACAAGTACACGGTACTCTGATGGGAACAAATCTTCGAAAACTGAAATATTAGCTGCACGGCAACTAGCTGGAGAATTGGTCACACGGTAACCGGTAATACATGGTCGATCATGCCGTCAGGCATCAAGATTCCTCGGGACTCATCAGGTCATCAATCACGTTGATCATGCCGTCGGGCATTCAGATAACTTTCGGGCGTCAGCCGGACTTCGTCAGTAAGTCGGGAATAGCACTCTCGGTCAATCATGAGCCGATCGGGGATATCCAAACTTCTGCCATCAGGCACTCTGCTTCAGCTAAAAGAACTGCTTCGTCAATACGGTTGGACTTCGATCATCAAGTCTTCAGGAGAAATTTCAACTTCACTATTCAGAAACCTGCTGGGGATGCCGCATCTCTGCTGGGGATTCTGGAGTACTATCAAGTAACTCTGCTTCGGGGATCCGGAAATCATTCTGGGTAGGTCAACTCTGCTGAGGAAATCAAGAATCATCTTGAACAAATAACTCCGTGGGGACTTCAAGAATCATCTTGGACCAATAACTCTGCTGGAGATTTCAGGAATCATCCTGAGCGAACACTCTGCCGGGGATTTCAGGAATCATCCTGAGCGGCTCTCTCTGGCGAATTTACTGGGGATTTTAAGAATCATCTTAAACGAACGCCTTCATTGGAGAATCCAAGAATCATCTTGGGCACACGAATTTGCTGGGGAATTCAAGAATCATCTTGAGCAAGCGACTCTGCGGAGGAACACCTGCAAAACAAGAACGATAACGACCTAGCTCATGTTTAGTATGCATATGCTTCGGCAATGGTGCAATGTTCCACGCGGTGGAAATGCTATGCAATCATGCAAAATGTTATGATCCTATCAGCAAAATAAATGCTGAAGGGAGGATCCTCCTGACAAGGAGAAAGAACCGCTCTGGTGGGGGAAGGAATCATCCTGTCAAGAAGTCACGCCAATCTCAATCAGACTCAGCTTGGGGAAGCAAACTTCAGTTGACTGCTGCAGGGGAACGAAGCTCTATGAGAACCTGGACCTGCTGAGGCAAGCGATGTCAATCGCGGAAATAAACTGCGCGGCCTCCACGACTACTTCCCTGGAGATAACGACTCCGACGGGGAAATACAGCGTCAGCTATTCAACATTCTACTGGGGAAAACCAATCATGGTCCTAACTGCTTTCCAAGGACTCGGCTCTCTTGGGACACTGCAAACTCGGCTGGGGGAGAAGGAATCGTCCTGCTTACTGGGGAGAGTACGAATCTGTGGGGAATTTCAATTCTCCTGGGGACTTCAGTCTGGAACTATCAAGTGCGGCACAGTTCAGTATATGACTCAGCTGGGGAGATAACGTTCCTTCGGGATGTATCTGATTGGGGAGAGAATCTTCCCTGCCTGGGGGGACATATCAATGCTCACGATCTCATGTTCAGACTCTGCAGGGAGAGACTGTTGAACTTTGCTGGAGAAGAAGGAATCATCCCGCTTGGGGACTCATACGGCGTACTGCTTGGAGTATGCCATACCTGCAACAATACAAACAAACAAACAAGATACCCTTCTCAAAGGGACCTATCAAGGTTATCATCTTGTGACAATGCTCAAGCAATTCATTGTTTCAACAATCAGTGGCCTAGGCCAGTAAGTTTATGTATGCGTATTTTATTAAAAACATCAGCGTTCTTTTTCGCAAACAAAACAGATAAATGCTAAACAGACAAACAGAATTGCTGAATAGTATACATTTTATTGATAACGAACCCCTGAATGGGTAAAAATGTTTTACAACAGATGGAAGCTCCTGGAATGAGGAAGCCGCGCAAAAAGGTAAAAACATAAATATACATCAGTATATACAAATGTCGGCAACGAGGCGTAGACGAACACCATGAGTTGATCCCTCTATGACCCACTCGACTTCGATACTTCTCCGAGGCTTCAGCTTCAGAAGAGGTTGATTCAGATAAACGGCCCTCGGGTCTTCCGAACCACTAAATAATGAAAGTCCACACGCGGAACGCAGACATTTTCTTTTTCAAATCCCTAACTTTTGCTTGAATCGCCCTTCCGGGTTTTCGATTCACCGGGATACCCTTTTTTGCCAAAGTCGCCCATCCGGGTTTTCGACTTTGCGGGTGTACATTTTTTCAATTTATATCCCTAATTTTTGCCCGAACCTTTTTCCTTTTTTATGGTTCGCCGGGATGCCCCTTTTTTGCCTGGATATTCTTTTTCTTTCCAGCGGGTCATTCTTTAAGCAAAGTATTTTTTAACCGCGTCCGAGTTCACTGGGGATGCAAAATCTTCACCATCCATCGTGGATAACAACAAAGCGCCTCCCGAGAAGACCTTGCTGACGATGTACGGACCTATGTAATTGGGAGTCCACTTGCCCCGGTGATCGGACTGTGGAGGAAGAATCTTCTTCAGGACGAGATCACCCGTCTGAAAGCTTCTAGGATGCACCTTCTTATCATAAGCCTTCTTCATTCGGCTTTGGTACAGACGACCATGCGCAATCGATGCTAACCTCTTCTCGTCCATCAGGCTGAGTTGGTTTAGTCGGTTCTTAATCCATTCTGCCTCGTCGAGTTTCACATCAACCAAAACTCGCAAAGAAGGGATCTCCACTTCTAACGATAGGACAACTTCCATACCGTACAATAAGGAGAAAGGAGTTACCCCGGTTGATGTACGTACCGTGGTACGATAACCGTGCAGTGCAAATGGCAGCATCTCGTGCCAATCTTTGTAGGTCACAACCATCTTTTGCACAATCTTCTTAATGTTCTTATTAGCCGCTTCAACGACGCCATTCATCTTCGGCCGATAAGGAGATGAGTTGTGGTGTTCAATCTTGAAACTCTGGCACAACTCCTTCATCATCTTGTTATTCAGATTCGAACCATTATCAATAATGATCCGCTCGGGAATTCCGTAACGGCAGATGATGTCCCTCTTTATGAATTTAGCCACCACCTGCTTGGTCACATTAGCATATGAGGCTGCCTCCACCCACTTGGTGAAGTAGTCGATAGCTACTAGAATGAAGCGATGACCGTTAGATGCAGTGGGCTCGATCTTGCCTATCACGTCGATACCCCACATGGAGAACGGCCACGGGGAGGACATGACATTTAACGGGCACGGCGGCACATGGATCTTATCGGCATAAATCTGGCATTTATGACATCTCTTCGCGAATTTAAAGCAATCCGATTCCATCGTCAACCAGTAGTATCCCGCTCTCAGGATCTTCCTTGTCATAGCATGCCTGTCGGCGTGTGTACCAAATGTGACTTCATGGACTTCTTCCATGAGCATACTCGCTTCTTTCTCATCTACACATCTGAGTAGCACGAGATCATGGTTTCTTTTATACAAAACTCCATCAGGATTGAGATAAAAATTTCCAGACAGCCTCCTCAGAGTCTTCTTATCCTGGGTTGACGCTCCCGCAGGATACTCCTTAGTCATAAGGAAGGTCTGGATGTCATGGAACCATGGCTTGCCGTAGGAGGCTTCCTCGATCGCAAAGACGAATGCAGGTCTACCAAGACGAGAAAGGACAATTCTTGGAGCTTCATTCCAAAAATTGACTTTATACATCGAAGCCAACGTGGCTAAGGCATCAGCCATCTGATTTTCGGCCCTGGGCACATGATGGAGTTCCACTCGATCAAAGAACAGAAGTAGCCTTCTGGCATAGTTCATGTACGACACCAAATTCGATTGACGAGTCTTCCGCTCCCCTTTAATCTGGTTAATCACAAGCGCCGAGTCACCATATACGTCTAGGTTCTTGATTCTCAAATCAATTGCCTCTTCTAGACCCATGATGCATGCTTCGTACTCCGCTTCGTTATTGGTGACCAGAAACGTCAGTCTCGCAGTGAACGGGATATGGGATCCGTGGGGAGTCGTGATGATCACCCCAATGCCATTTCTGTAGGAATTAACCGCCCCGTCAAATATCAATTTCCACTGGGATTTCCTATCTGGCCCCTCGTCGGGCAACGGCTCATTGCAGTCCTTCGCTTTGAGAAACATGATATCCTCATCAGGGAATTCAAATTTCATCGGCTGGTAATCCTCGATCGGCTGTTCGGCAAGGTAATCAGATAATACGCTTCCCTTAATGGCCTTCTGGGAAACGTACTGAATGTCATATTCCGTCAACACCATTTGCCATCTGGCAATCCTGCCCGAAAGCGCTTGCTTCTCGAAGACGTACTTGATCGGATCCATCTTCGAAATTAGCATGGTGGTGTGGTTGAGCATGTACTGTCGTAAACGTTTGGCAGCCCAGGCTAGTGCACAACACGTCTTCTCCAGCATCGAGTAACGAGATTCACAATCTGTGAACTTTTTACTCAAGTAGTAAATGGCATGCTCCTTTCTACCCGTCTCGTCGTGCTGACCGAGAACACACCCCATACTATTCTCAAGAACTGTCAAGTACATGATTAATGGTCGTCCAGCCACTGGGGGTATCAAGATTGGAGGTTCCTGCAGATACTGTTTTATCTTATCAAATGCCTTCTGGCAATCCTCGTTCCAGATAATCGCCTGATCTTTCTTTAGCAGCTTGAACATCGGTTCACACGTAGCCGTGAGCTGAGAAATAAACCTTGCAATGTAGTTTATTCTGCCCAGGAAACCACGAACTTCTTTTTCTATTTTTGGCACTGGCATTTCTTGTATCGCCTTTATCTTCGTAGGATCAACCTCGATGCCTCTTTCGCTCACGATAAACCCCAGTAACTTTTCGGACCGTACTCCGAAAGTACACTTGTTAGGATTCAGCCTCAACCTGAACTTCCTAAGCCTCTCAAAAAGCTTCAGCAAATTGACCAGGTGTCCCTCCTCCGTTTGGGACTTCGCAATCATGTCATCAACATGGACTTCAATCTCATGATGAATCATATCATGAAACAAAGTTACCATTGCTCGTTGGTAAGTGGCCCCTGCGTTCTTCAGACCGAAAGGCATTACCTTGTAGCAAAATGTTCCCCAAGGAGTGATAAATGTAGTTTTCTCCATGTCCTCCGGCGCCATCTTGATCTGATTGTAACCGGAGAAGCCATCCATGAACGAAAATACGGAGAACTGTGCTGTATTGTCGACCAACACATCAATATGAGGCAGCGGGAAATCATCTTTAGGGCTCGCCCTATTCAGATCCCGATAATCGACGCACATTCGTACCTTACCGTCCTTCTTCGGTACAGGCACTATGTTGGCGACCCACGGAGGGTAAGTGGTGACCGCTAAGAAGCCAGCATCAAGCTGCTTTTGCACTTCTTCTTTGATCTTAACGGCCATATCTGGTCTCGTCCTTCTAAACTTCTGCTTAACGGGAGGACAATATTCTCGCAGCGGCAAGTGGTGGACCACGATGTCAGTATCAAGTCCGGGCATATCCTCGTATGACCAAGCAAAGACGTCACTATACTCTCTTAGCATCTCGACCAATCTCTGCTTGACATCACTCTGCAACGCAGCCCCTATCCTGACGTTCCTGACAAGTTCTTCAGAACCCAAATTCACGATCTCAATCTCCTCTTCATGAGGCAGAATAACTTTCTCTTCTTGTTTCAACAAGCGGGCCAACTCTTTAGGAAGGTCTTCGTCTTCATCAATCTCTTCTTCGGCTTGATAGATCGGGCAATCGAAGTCGAAGTGAGTCGTAGAAGGTCCAGAGTCGATGTCATATGTTATGTGGATCCTGCAATAACAAGGGTTAAGCTTAAAACAAGGATATGCAGGTTAGCACAAACCCCATTGCCATTTTATTATTTTTCAAAACAAATATAAAGCAGGAATAACAGAGATCACAATATTTGAATACGAAGAAAAACGCCTTTTGATTTATTGATAAAATGCATGTACATAATCAAACAAGGCCCTGACAATAAAACCACTATGCCCCGGGTAGGACATAGGGTTGTACAATGATTGGAAAAAGTAAATCATTACTCTTCACTTGTCATCTGGATGATATCCTTGACGGACCAATTGTTGAGGCTCCTGCCTGGCTTGCTTGGCTGGATCCAAGAGTCTAAGTCACAGTCGCTATCTCCGTTGTCTTCAGACACTGCGTTGATGCTTTCAAATATCACCCCACCACTGGTAAACTGGATCGGCCCTTTACCTCGCGACGCACTGCTAGAAGAGGAGGCTTCATCTCCAGGAGAGTATCCCAACCCAAACTTATCTTGCTTGTTAGGTATCTCCAAAATTCGCCCCCAGCCTGGGGTAGACCCGGCTTGAACAACGGCCCGGGCTTCCTTGAAGGAGGAGAGAGTCATCTCTGGCTTCTCAGTGACTACAGGAGCTACGTCCTTGACTTTAACAGCTTCGAACGCTTGGCATAGAGTTTCGTGGATTTCCCCATCCATCTCAACATACTTGAAGGACGACAAATGGCTCACCATTATTTCTTCCTCGCCACATACGGTCACGATGCTACCTCCGACAGCGTACTTGAGTTTCTGGTGCAACGTGGAGGTCACGACACCCGCCGAATGCATCCATGGCCGGCCCAAGAGACAGCTGTAGGCAGGCATGATGTCCATAATATAAAAGATTGCGTCGAATGTTTCCGGACCAACTTGGATTGGCAGGGTCACCTCCCCGAAAACATGGCGTTTGGTTCCATCGAACGCTTTCACAACCAGATCACTGGGTGTGCAAATCACTCCACGAGTATCCAACTTCATCAATGCCTTCTTCGGAAGAACATTGAGCGACGACCCTGTGTCTACCAACACATGAGACATGATCGTTCCCCTACACTCTATCGAGATGTGCAGGGCGCTATTGTGGTTCCTCCCCTTCGGCGTCAGCTCTAGGTCAGTGAACCCTAAACCATTTCCAGCATTTACGTGGGCTACGACCTCTTCCAGCTGATTTACCGATATTTCCTGCGGTACATTCGCGACGTTCAACACCTTCAGCAGTGCGTTGCGGTGTGCTTCAGAACACAGCAACAAGTTCAGGATGGAAATCTTCGAGGGTGTTTGATGGAGATGATCCACGATCTTGTAGTCACTCTTTTTAATCAACCTCATGAATTCCTCGGCGTCTTTAACAAGTAAGTATTTGTCTACCCCACGCGGGATCTCTTCAACGACTTTACTTTTACCTTTATCAGTTGCATCAGCTCTGTCCGCTTTGTCTGCCACGACCTCTGGTGGTGCAAACACTCTCCCGCTGCGAGTAATACCACTGATTCCCGCAAGGTTCTCCACAGACGACCCAAACGGTTCTAGTTCCAACTTCTGTCTGTTGCAGTAGACTTCAGCCCCATAATGCCATGGGACAGCATTAGTGCTTTCGAAGGGTATCGGCCCAGCTTTGGTGATGGTAATCGTAGGCGGTCTGGGTGCAGAAATAGTTATCGTCTGGCGAGGGATGGTGATGGTGGCAACCTCATCACCTTGCTTCAGCATTACCTCTCCCGATCCACATTCGGCCCTCCGGCTGAACTGCAGGATTCCCTCAGTCATCAGACTTTGAATCCCCTCTATCAACTGTTCACATCCATCAGGACTTGTCGCACAACCCATGCACAGTTCTCCACAACCTGGAAAGAAACCTCTTTTCATCAGCTTAGCTTTAACGAAGCTAAGTGGTGTCTTTAGATCCCTGACGTCAGTCAATAAATCCAAACTCTCGTCTTCAATAATGGCATTTACTCCACCTCCCCTATGATTCGGCATAGGGTTCTTCGTGACATTTGGCACATTATCTGAGAAGTTGATGATCTTAGCGTCCACCATGTCCTGCACCTTGTGCTTGAAGGCTTTGCAATTCTCTATTGTGTGGCCTGGGGCCCCTGAGTGAAATTCACAAGTTGCATTCGCATCATAACCTGGCGGAGGTGCCCCTGTCAAGGGAGCCAGGGTTCTCTTCTGGATTAACTACAACTGAAGCAAAGTCTGTAACAGTTGAGCGTATGACATGGGCGGTGTCTCGAGGTGACGGCTCGACAGAGGTGCCCTATTCTGATACTTCTTGTATCCTTGTTGATTCGGTTGTTGCTGCTGCTGTGGCTGTTGAACTGCCGGGATAGTTATGATGGCCACCTGTTGGTGAGGACCTTTACCCTTCCTTCGGGCGTTGGTTACGGCGCTCGTTTCTCC
Organism: Lathyrus sativus; assembly: GCA_963859935.3. Lineage (NCBI taxonomy): Eukaryota > Viridiplantae > Streptophyta > Magnoliopsida > Fabales > Fabaceae > Lathyrus > Lathyrus sativus. The sequence goes on along the minus strand of OZ012740.1, from coordinate 350,412,426 downwards.
TTCCCGTCTTTTGCCACCATAAGGTTTCTTGCCTCCTCCAGCTGAGGACGAATCACCTTGAAGTTTCCCCAGTTTGATCCCATTTTCGATGTGTTCACCCGTGATAATGAGATCTGAGAAGGTTCCAGACATACCGCTGACCAATTTCTCATAGTAAACTCCTGGGAGGGTGGCTACGAACATCTGCACAAGCTCACGTTCAACCATCGGCGGCTGAACCCTGGCTGCCAATTCACGCCACCGCTGGACGTATTCCTTGAACCCTTCATTGTTCCTTTGCGACAGGTTCTGCAGTTGGACCCGGTTCGGGGCCAAGTCGCTATTGTATTGGTAGTGGTGCACGAATGCTTCAGCAAGGTCTTTCCACGTGCGCACACTGGTAGGTTCTAGACTCATGTACCATTCGAGGGAGGGTCCGGACAGACTGTCCTGAAAGAAGTGCATCAGCAACTTCTCGTCATCAGAATGAGCTGACATTTTTCTGTAATATGATCTCAGGTGGACGCGAGGGCAAGTGGTGCCCTTGTACTTTTCAAAGTCAGGTACCTTGAACTTGGGAGGCACCTTGAAATCAGCAATCAGTCCCAACTTGGACATATCAACGCCCAGGGTGTTCTGGTTCTCGATGTTTCTCATCTTATCCTCGAGTGCCTTGAACCTTAGTCGTGCTTCAGCAGTCAGCTCACCTTCGGCACCTCTCTGAGAGAACACATCGTCTTGACGATCTTCTAACCAAGGCTGAGGCCCGAACAGATTCCCAACACCTGCATTGCCGTTGCCCAGTCCAATATTGACGTTAGCTTCAAGATTCCCATTACCGACGCCCGTCGTATTACCATTGAGTCCTGTGTTAGCCATCACGTTGCTGTTGGCACTGCCGTTCCCCCCGGTCACGGGGATGCTATTCTGAGGAGTTTCAACTGGTGGAGGGGTATGCACAGTCCCACCATGGAGTACGCCGTTGCTATCAACCCTTGAAATCAGCGGCTGAACCAAGGTTCTGAGCTGATCCTGGCCATTGGCGACCGCTTGCATGAGCTCCATGAAGCGATCCATTCTTTCGCGGAGTTCCTGAACATCAGTTTGCACTTGCTCCATGATTCTGGTTTGATTTGCTCTGGTCGGATAGCGGTGGATAGGTCTCTGATCAATCCTGGAACAACCTGAAACAACCTGTAAACACAAAAGGGTTAGGAAAAACGACAAAGTGCTCGTTATGCGAATGCTTCATGCAAATGCAAACGTGTGTCTGTGCGTTAGGGAGATTTCCCCCGATCCTAGTGCCTGAGTGCCCGTGCTGATAATAAGAAGTCCGAGTCCAGTCATGGAAATAACATCTCATATATATAGAAAGCCCATCAAGGCAGTACACAACGTCAGTGAGTACAAGATGAATCAATAGCATGACCCCAGCCAATAAGCCTGGTGGTGGCCAGCACACAACAACGATCAAAACAAAAGGAATACAAATAGTCAAGCACGGCCACGGGCGCGAAACTCTTCTAACAAATTCCTCGTTTCTGGATGATCGGGCCGAATGAGTAACCCTTCAACGAGTAGCTCCCTCTGCATAATGGTGTATTGAAGACCTTCGATCGAATCTTCCCATGCTCCTTCACCGAAACAGTCTTCTAGCTTCCGCTTCTTGGATTCAAACATCAGTTCGCGCTCCTTCAGGTTAGCAAGAGCCCTGTTGAGCTGGCCTTCGGCGGCATATCTGCGAGCGGTTTCTTCATCAAACCTCTTCTCACTAGCCTTCACCTGGGCTTTCAGCTTGGAGATCTGTTGCATCAACTTATCCTCCTGCTCCTTCCTGGTGGCTAGGGAGGCCTTCCAGTGCTGGTTGAACTTGGATATCCTCCGATACGCTTCGTCCAAGTGCTGCTTCTTCGTGGCCAGTACATCGTTGACAGCTTTGAAGTCTCGACCCATGCGCTCACGCTCAGCTATCTGCTTAGTCAAATCTGTCCCCAGCTGGTTCACCAGCTCTGTCTGCCTCTTGAAGGAATGAACAACTTCATTTCTCTCGCTTCTGAGTTGAACCAATTATTTCTCCAATTCCTCATTTGCCCTCTTCAATTCATCTATCTCAGCTAACACCCGATTATGTTGCTGAATGGGCACGGTAGTAGGCTCTTCAATCACTGGAGGGCTTTCTGTCTTTGCAGGAGGAAACGGCATCCCTATAGCATCTGCTCTGGCTCTGATCCATGTCACGTACGGAGTGTAGGCCTGACTATTACTTCTCCCCAGCAATGGTTTTCCCTTCTTACTGATACCATTCCAAGCGCACTGAAGCTTAGATAACATATCCCCTTCTAGAAGACCAGTGAGGTACAGAGATTCCCGTACCTCTTCATCCTTCAGCGGAGCTCTCAAAGCATACGCGAACTGTCGGACCAGCAAAGACGGATTATAGTTTATACAACCCTTCCTTCCTATCAAAGGCACGTTCGGAAACCCGCTACAGCTGAAGATAATTTAAGTGCCCAACCTATCCCTGTCAAACCAGTCAGTATCCTCTGCAGATAGACTCATCAAACGCTCGGACCACTCAGCTGTGGCTGCAGACGAAGCAAAGGGACCCCTCTTGGGTAGGTGACTATCAAGCCATTTATAAAGCAAAGGCACACAACACGAGACATTCTTGCCCCTTCTGTTCTCGTTTTTGTAGTGGATGGAATGGCAGACATCTCCTATCAAGGTAGGGACTGGATTCCCTGATGCAAAGATGCGGAAGGCGTCGAAGTCTACAAAATCGGGCATATTGGGGAACAGAATGATGCCATATATGCACAGAGCGAGAATGGCGTTGAACACGACCCAACATCCGTCTTTGGCGCACTGCTGAGCCTTTCCCACTAAGAACTGCAAGGAGAAACCAGGAACCTTGTTCCAACTAGACAATACCAACTCGGAGGCATCCAGATGAAGTGAAGGAGCTAGACTAGCCAGATTAGGCTCAGCATCCATATGAACAAAAGGCATCTGCCTCTTGATAGGCACACCTAACAAATCAGCATATTCCTCTAGTGTGGGTGCGAGAACAAAATCCTGGAAAGTGAAGCATCTCAACGGAGGATCGTAGAACTGCAGCAGAGCGTGCAACCCATTCAACTCGAACGCAGAAGGTTTACGAACCAAACTGAGCAATTTGCCGTAAGATTTTCTGAACTCATCTCTCACAGAATCATCTGCTAAAGCAATCAAACCAGTCAGCTGAACAACATCAGGGGCAGGGAGCTTGTAAGCCACGGTCTTCCTCAGAGAACCCATAACAATACAATAGGACACAAGAAATCCTGAATCGTGGAAAACGGTACCTGCAACACACACACACGTTAATGAAATGCAAATGGTTATGCAAAGCAATGTAAAATGAAATCATGCAGCAGGAGATTAAGGCAACTGTGCTGTGGAGATTCTGTATCAACAAAACCATAATCCTGCTCTATCAAGAACAACCACTATATCTGATAATAAGAAAACCCTGGTATCGGACCACAGATCTACTCTGTCAAGAACACACACACACATGGGACCATAAATCTGCTCTGTCAAGAACAACCATCTGATAATAAGGACCTCTGATACAGGACCAAAACTCTCCTCTGTCAAGAACACACATCTGATAATAAGGACCTCTGATACAGGACCAAAACTCTGCTCTATCAAGAACAACCATACATCTGCTGATGAGATCCTCATACCCCAATCATAAACCTGCTCTGTCAAGAACAAATACACATCTCTGAAGATAAGGTCCTCTGATACAGGACCATAACTCTGCTCTGTCAAGAACAATCATATATCTGATGATGAGAACCTCCAACAAAACTGATTCACTATCAAGAAAACCAGGAAGTCTGAAGGTTAAGGTTTCCTGCAACAAACCCAACCCTGCTCACAGGTATGGACCTAAACTGACTCAAGTTCGGCATCCTATGCGGTCATCAACGTCACAGACATTCAAGAGGGGTGATACGATACCCAGAAGGTGTGGCATCACCAGCTCATGAAGCGGCCTCGCTCGGCTGAATCCGAAATGATCGGTCCCCAGAGTCGACAATCCTCCAAACCAACAATCCCCTCAACCCAAAGGGTTGAAAAAGAAGTCAACCGGGAGAACCTCGTCTGAGCGTGGATTTCATGAGACACTAGTGCCTGCCAAGCAAGCACGCGCCCACTAATTTCCACAACTAATGCTAAGTTCACTCAAGCCTGGGTCTGGCTTCTCACTCATCAGAATGCCCCTCCCACAACAGCATAGATAATCATATCATACTGAAAAATAAAGTGCGGGAAATAAAATGCGATAAATAAACACAACCTAACAAGTAATCATACAAGCGCTAGGATTGACTCTCGCAGGGGACGTCGGATCCCCAAACTGACTCGCACACGGGACGTTGGATCCCAGGAAACTATCAAGTCCCCAGCAGAGTCGCCAGCTGTCGCTTCCACGAAAATAAGGTGCCGGCAAAACAGAAGAGTCGCCACCTTTCGTTATTTATCCCTCAGAGCGGGAAAGGAAACGATCGGAAAAACTTGACGAAAAGGTATAAGACAAGGTCATCGCAACCGTTGTCTGGGTTCGGGAGTCGGTTACGCAAGGGGAAGGTATTAGCACCCTTCACGTCCGTCGTACTGGACGGGATCCACACTTGTTGTGTTTACTGGACGAGTTGGTTTATCTATCTACCTATCAAGGCTGGCTTAAAAAGAAAAGAAAATGACTCGGCAAAGCGTCGCACTTTATGCCTACGTATTCTCATCAAAGAATGAGAAATCAGAGCCAACGTAGTTCGGCTAATACGGATTACGGGAATTCAGATTCATCTGTTTTGTCGAGTAGGGTTAAACAGCAGTTCCAGCAGTTAGGGACAAAGACTGTTTGAGGTGGCGCTGAAGTTTAACGACACTCTTTTCTTCAGAAAAGCTTTCCTTTGAATTATGGGCCCACGGGGCAAAAAGGTTTGAAGTTTGTTTTCTGTCTTTTACGGAAGAAGTGTTTTTTATTGTGTTTGCAATTTCAATCGCACTAAAGACTATTACCTAAGAGTGAATGCGTCGCATGTCACCCAAAGGGTGCCATACTAAACATCCAGACTGTTGAAAAGAAGCTCTCCAACAATCCTTTCTCAGATAGCTTAAGGCTCGTAACGTACGAAAGAAATCATTCATGATTACTGTATCTTATGCTGTTTTGAGATGAGAAGAGAACAGGCTCAACTAAGGGGAGACTATCAAGTCCTACTATTGTCATGCCAAGGATTCATCCTATAGTTGAGGTTTGAAACAGGGAACTCCTAGAAGTTATCATGCATAGGTTTCAACCTAAAGTTCTATCATCACTTCCTTATCAAAGGAAGTGAGACTCCTAGGGGATCATGTCAATGATAAACAGAAACAGATAAAGCATCAGCTTAAACAGTAAACAATAAACGACTGTAAAATGCATGCAATGCAAGTGAGGGAGGAAATGTGTGTGGGGTGTCAGCCTCAAGCCAGATATGAATAACTGTAATCATACAGAGGAAATAACAACATGCTATCAAGCAACATATAAGTGATTGCAATCATACAGAGGAATAAAATAGAAGGCTATCAAGCAAAACAAACCACATGGGCAAGGGAGCTGGGCTCTACCGAATACCCGCAAGCAAAGCCATACAGTAAAAATACAAGCAGAGGGAGCAACTCAACCTCTAGTGCAATCATGCTCCTAGTTGTCAGTCTAGATATGAACTTATTCTAATGCATCAAGCAAGTCAGACAAGTCACAGCAATACAGAAAAGAAAATAGACAAGGAAGAAAGCAGATCAACCCCTCTTTCAATTCCAAGCTTCAGCTCTTCTAATAGCAATTCAGTCTTCAGACTTCAACCACCCTTCAAGGCTATCATCCTTCATGACAAGTATCAACTTGGTCCTCCAAGGTTTCAACCCATCAAACATAAGTGTCAACTTGTTCTCTTTTCTCCAAGCTTCAGCTCTTCAATCAATTCCACCCTCAGGCTTCACTCTTAACTACAAGTATCAACTTGATTCCTTCAGGCTCCCAATGCAACAATGTAAGTATCACCTCATCCTTGATTCCTCAAGCCTCAGCTCTACACTCAATCTCAATTGAATCCTCTTCATAAGTATCAACTTGATCTTCAAGCTTCAACTCTCTTTGCTTTACCAGTCTCAACTAGTTCCTCTTCATCTACAAGCTTCAGCTTCTCAGAGTAGTCTTCAATCACATAAAAGTGTCAACTTCATCCTTCAATTATTTTTCAAGCCTCAGCTCTTCATGCAATCTCCACTGGGTCTTCAAGTATCAACTTGTTCTTCTTGCCCTTCAAGCTTCAGCTGCAATGGCAATGCTCAAGGAATCATCCCCTCCCACACTCTTTAATGAAGTCCTCATCTTCAAACTAAAGTCCAACATCTTTCAAGATACTCAAACCAGAAGATAATTGATTTAACAGAATGAGGGGAAATGATAAACATCTTATTGACAACCAAAGGAAGCCTGTAAGGGTTCATCATTGTGAGAGACTGGTTCCCTCAAAGTTCTACTTCCCAGATCAAGCCACTCATCCCTCCAAAGGAGGGATGTGAATATCTGAGAAGGACTTTTAGTCATAGGGAGGAATGGAAGCACAAGATGCTTTCCATATTTGTGAAAGAAATCATTCTAGTTCTAAGGCTCTCCCTAGGTCTCCTATTCCCTAAATCTTCATCAGACACCTTCAGGCACAAGCAATTCCAAAGCCCCAAGCAACTTCAAGCATCCTCTCCTTGCCTTCCACTTGCCTTCAATCTCAACCAAAGGCAAACAAAACAAAAACCCTAATCTAAGGGAACTAAAGAAGTTAGTCCAGTTGAGTTAGTAAGTTAGGATCACCTAAAACTAGCATCTAAACTAAAATCAATCAAAAATAGAAAACTATCTTATTAATTCCTACAAAAATTCCTAAGGGAACCTAGGTCCATCATGACTCTACCATATTAATTTCAGAGATCCAATCATCAAATAAGACCTAGAAATAAATTCTACACTATGAGGTATTAAACCTAAACCCTAAAAGGGAAGCACCTAAATATCAATCTAGAAAGCACACCTATTTTCATCACAAAAATGTGAGAAAAATACTATGGGAGCATACTATCTAACCTAATCACACACAAAAAATTAGGATCAAAATCATCACCACATGATCAAACAAAATTCCACAAAATTATGTATCAAACATAACCATTTTAATATCAATTAAAATGTAAAATTCCCATTAAATCAGAAAATACATGAAATGAAAATATTTTTTCTCTAAAAAATACTAGACTCAATCATGAGTAAAACTCAAAAAGAATGGGGTTAATTGGATTAATTTTCAATTTTATATGATTTTTCAAAGAACCATGAATAAAATGAAAAATAATGGAAAATCCAAATAAAAGAATAAATGCACGGTGCGAATAGCAATGATAATCAGCACAAATAATGGATTGGGCCTTCAGGGGGTGGGGATATCAATCTATTCACTAAGCCCAGAACCACTGATTAAATGAAACGGTGCGTTTCATTTCTTCAGATCCTTCACAAACTGAGTTTAAAACGTGGCCGTTGGATGAACTTCTAGTCAAAGGTCCAACCAAGATCTGATGGTCTTAGAGTCATCTCCTACCTTTTGAACATCTGAGCTTTGCGCCCAGCTCCGGCCACCACCGGTGGAGCTCCGGTCATCGTCCTCAACCCTAATTCTCTCTAGGAGCCTCTGTTGCAAATGGTCAATACATGAAACTTGTCCCAAATTCCCTCACGAGTTCAACCATACCCTTTATTCAACCTAAATCCTCAAGATTCACCATATCCAAATCTCAACCAAAAATGGTAATGCACCTATTTTGTCACTAATTCTCAAATTAACTATCTGAAATCCATCCTACACCGTTCTACAATGCAACTAACACCTTAATTCGTCTTGATTCTACCTAAATCATGCTAGAGGAAGAAATTTACTAACCTGAAAATCTTGGATGAACAGATGCACTAAACCCCCAGTTCAAGCTCTACAATCTTTCAGACACGATCAATGTAACCTTTCCTTGCTTATGTATGCAAAAGAACCGGTTGAAAGCTCCTAGATCTTGAAACCCGATGGTGAGTTGCAGGTGGAAAATTCTGAGTTCAAGAGCACCAATTAGCCACGAATTCTTCTTGATTATGATCTGGACTCAATCCTCAGCATCCATGGAAGAAGTTTCAATCAAGAAAATGGATGGAAAGTGAAGAATTTGGTGAAACCGAATTCAATTGCAAGCTATGGAAATTCAATCTCAATTTATGCTCTCTTCTTCAATCATCACCAACCCTTGCATTGGATCAACTCTACTCATTATATAGATGAGGTTTGGATGATCTAGAACCCTCTAGATCATTCTAATGAGAGTTTCAACTTCTCATGTCATGAGATTTTCAACCATGTATCATGATATGCATAGCTCTGTTTGCAGCTTGGAATCAATCCCATTCTCTTCCAATTTCTCCCCTAGTGACATTTTGAAAGTGTTTAGCTTGCAAAGGGCCTTGCTCATGCCTTGATTATATGTTTTGCACATGTTACTTAATATGCAAGTAATCACTTTTCAAAGCAAGTCCACAAATTGAATCTCAACTCAAAAATGTGGCTAAACCAATGTTCTTAAAATGTTTTCTAGAGTCAAAATGATATATTACATGCCATGGTTTGGATGTGTAGATTGAAAATTTCAATTTCCAACTTTGATTCATTTAACTTATACCCTTATTTTAGGTCATTTTTGCAACTTTGCGCTACAAGCATTTCCAACATCTCATGACCTCCTTAATAGCCTTAAAACATCATTTTGAACAAGTTTGATGTTGAACATTTTCCCATTTGAAGCTTGGAAATAGGAGTTATGGCCTTATGCTTGAAATGACCTGTAATCTCCAAATGACCAAAATACCCTTGACTTGTCAAAGCCATAACTTGAGTTCTACAAATCCTATCAAGGACTTCTAGTACTATCTAGAAAGCTAAGAGGATAAGGAACAACATTCATGTTGACCAAAAGTCCATAGGAATCATCCTTCTTGGGAAAAAGTTTGATGCAAATTGGGTAACTTTCAAGCCCCCAGATTCACATACCTCAGATGACCTGTAACTTGTCAAAGTCATAACTTGAGTTCTACAAATCCTATCAAGGACTTCTAGTACTAAAATTAAAGCTAAGAACAAGCTATACAACATTCATGTTGGGGGCAAGATGAGATGGCAATCACATCTTGAGCTAAACTGCCTTGAAGATAGGGGTCAAACTAGGGGATTTTACACTGTCAAGCCTTAGAAACCCTAGCTTGAAACTTCTCAAACACTTTAATCATGATGAGTTGACCTTGGAATCATCCTTATAACATCTCGATGTGTCAATATATGATCACATGGCTCTTGGATTAGGTATCAACCCTCTCCAAATCATCAGTTGACCTAGGGTTGACCCAGTCGAACCCTAATTGCACCAATCATGGCTGAGTCTTCTTAATCTTGCACAATGACCTGTCTAGGCTTCATGATGGATTTCAATACATCTCATAAGCTCTCTCAAGGCTTCAAGTCCACATTCCTGGCTTCAGAATCATTTGAGGAGCTCTCACAACTCTCAAGTTAGGAGGCACACAACCTTGGTTTCAACCACTCTCTCTGAGGATCTTTTGACTTCTCTGATAAGGATATCAACCCTTGAACACTTGAATAACCTTCTTAGCTAGCTTCAAACTCTTGTGTAGCCCTTAATTGGTAATCATACCTCTTAATCTCCTGCATACATGTCAATGAAATGCAAATGATAATGCTAATGTGAATAAAATGAAACATAAGCTAGGTAAAGAAGTGTTGGTCAAATTTTGGGGTGCAACAGCAGGCTTCATACTCAGCTATGTTGTTCGTACAATTGAAGTACAACCTTCCAATAATAGCATTGTAACAACTGGTAGGGTTTTCTAGAACAACACCAACACCATGACCACTTTTATTAGATGCATCATCGAACATCATTTTCCAACAGGAACCAGGCTCAGGACTCTCTTCAAAATTGGGTTCTTCTTTAGCTTGGTAAAGAAACATGACATCTTTATCGGGGAAGTCGAATTTGAGCGGCTGATAATCTTCAACAGGTTGATTAGCAAGGTAGTCTAATAAGACGCTTCCTTTTATCGACTTCTGTGCAACATATTATATGTCATACTCTAGCAAGAGCATGTGCCATCTATCTACTTTTTGACCTCATCTCTGATCTTGAGAGCCATGTCGAGTCTGGACCACCGAAGTTTCTGCTTAACTGGAAGACATTCAGGTTTAAGGGGAAGCTTGTGAACTGCGATGTCGGTGTCTAATCTAGGTATATCTTGGTAGGACCGAGCAAACACATATATATATATTCTTTGAGAATCAATACAAATATGTTTTTAACCTCTACCCCTAGGGATGCCCCAATCTTAACCTCTCTTTTACTTCTTTAGAGCCCAAGTTGATAATGTCGATATGTTCTTTGTAGGGTTGAAGATAGGCATCCTCGTACTCGGTCATTTTCGTCAGTTCTTCAGAAATTTCAGAATCCTCATCACTCTTGTCTTCAACTTGGAATATCGGTAAACCAAAGTCAGAAAGAACTGGACGATCATTGGATTTAGCGGGTGATGGAGGTTTTCTGCATGCGTTTAACGGGCTTAAAATGAGCAAACACACACAAAGAGATGCAGATGATAAAAAAAATTAGGTTTTCAAAAAAAGATTGCCATTTTTCCTTCTTTACAAAAAAGTGAAAACAATAAAACAACAATGAATAACAAAATGGGATTTTAACAAAACACTTATTTATTGATTAATCTTTTTAATTGCAAAACTGTTGCCCGTACAAAATGATCCACTAGCCTGGGGCATGACCATGGATTTAAAACAGAGAAAATGCTAACAAGCAAAACAAACAAATTACTCAAAGAGTGGTAACATGACAGGAACCTCAACAGCCTCCCAATTGTACAGAGTGGCTTCATCTCGGAACACTAGGTCATCAATGCAGCTCTCTTCAACGTCTTCTTCGATAGAGTTTACTTGAACATCGCCACTTACAAAGATCTCTTTCAGGGTCCTTAGGCGCTTGCCGTTGACTTCTGATTCTTCATCTAGAGTTGGTTTGTAACCCAAACCTTATCGATCGTTCTTCACCGGGGTGTTGACTTTGATTACGTCTCCCCAACCTTGTGGAAGTCCTTCCTTCATGGCATTTTTAATACTCTGGGCAGAGACGGAAGATGGACCGCGTGTAACAACAACGTCCTCAATCAACACAGCATGTGCAATCTCTAACGCTTGAAAAATGGTTTCCAATGCATATTCATTAGCTTCAATGTATCAGAAGGAGGATAGATTGCTCATGTACACTATGACCAACTGTTCCTCATTAATAAACTTCATCTTTTGATGTAATGTGGATGTGGCAGCACCTATTGCATGTATCCACAGCCTTCCCAGCAGACAACTATATGTCGGATTCATGTCCATTACCTGGAAGGTGATTTCAAAGACCTGGGGTCCCACCATGATCAGCAAATCAACCTCTCCAATTATGGTTCTCCTCGATCCATTGAAAACCTTCACAATCAAATATGTGGCTCTCATCCCCGCTCCTTTGTATGCCAACTTGGCTAATGTTCTTTTGGATATTACATTGAGGGTTGACCCAGTGTCAATGAGTACTCTGGCGAGTATATCCTCTTCACACTTAACAGACACGTGCAAGGCACGATTTTTCTTGCGACCCTCAGTGGTCAAGTCATTGTTGTTGAAGCTCAGCATATTGCAGGTTGTGATGTTAGCAACGACGAAGTCAAATTTCCCCACAGTGATGTCTTTTGTTACATGGGCTTGTGTTAGTATCTTCAATAAAGCTTGTTGATGAGCAGGAGAACTTTGTAGTAGTGACATGATCAAGATTTTAGATGATGTCTGGTTGAGTTGGTCCACTACCCGGTAATTGCTCCAGCAAATTATTCTCAAAAATTCTTCCTCATCCTCCTTTGGGACTTCTTTCCCTTTCGTTTTTTCAATAATAGGCTCCTCGGAGAGGGCTTCCTTAGGAAAAGTTTCCTTTGGAGAGGAAGTGGTTATTCTGGGAAAAGTGGTAGCTTCCTGAGGAATAGTAAAATTTTCCCTGGGTTGATATATACGACTACTATGGGTCATTTTGCTTGCCCCAGCAATGTTTGCCACGTCCTCCTGCTTTCTTTCGGCTTTCATCTTGTACCAGGAATAGTCGTATTTCCAAGACACAACTTTTGGATTAGGACCCGATCCCCTCCTTGGATCAAATTTTGGTTTTGGCTGGTTCACGGTTGACGCAGGGTTGTTGTGGAACACAGGCCTAACCGCAGCGGGAGAAGCAGACTTTCTATTCACAATATTGAATTTTGGCCTCTGTTCAGATTTCTTGGGTAAATTGAATATTGGCTCAATCACTGAGACATCTTCTTTTTTCTTCTTCTCACATATTTGTAGCAAACCTCCATCAATCATTGATTGAATATCCCTTTGCACTAGGTTACAACCCTGTGGATTATGATGACACTCACTGCAAATTTTATGGGAACCTTTGATCAGCCCCGCCTTTATCAATTTTCTATGCAACTCGACCAATGGAGTTTTGACTTCAGACACCTTGGAAATTAATCTTACGTCAAAATCTTCCTCTACAACATGGAAACCGTTGTGGTTTGGCAAAGGACAATTTTCCACATTAGGCTGGTTATCCTCAAAGGAAAGGACCTTCTTTTCGATCAATTCTCGCACAATGTGTTAGAGTGCTATGCAACCCTCGAGGTCATGCCCCGCAGCATTTTCATGGAATGCACATCATGCGTTCGGGTTTTAGTAATGTGGTAATGGAGTTGGAGGGAGACCTAACTTCCTAGTCTGAATTAGGCCTTGTTGTACAATTAGAGGGTACAGATCAGTATAACTCATGGGGATAGGTTGGATCTCTGGCCTTCTATTCTAGAAAGAAGACCTCGGAGCCGGTGCTCTTTGTTATTATTGTGCTTGCTGATTGTGATTTTGTTGATGTTGTTGAAAATTTTGCGGGTTTGGTCGAGGTTGAAACATCAGCATGACTGTCACCATTGATTTTGTGGGCGGATTCTTCTGTTTTGAACCCTCTCATCGTACATTATAGCATTATACTTTCCTTCCTTTTTCTTGTGGAAGTTTCCTGGTGGATTTTTCATTGTGCTAGTGTTAGCCGAACTCGTCATGTTTTCATTTTTCAAACCAGCCTCTACCTTTACACCGACGACCACAATATTAGAAAAGTTGTTCGTGATACTGCTAATCATTATTTTTCCATTAGGGGAGGTTACACCTGGGCGGCGATCCTGCACCATCTATATGCATACTCTTTAAAGGATTCTGAGCTCTTTTGAGTCATGCTGAGAAGCTAACGACAGTCTAGTGCTAAATCCATGTTGTATTTATACTATTGAATGAATGCATCAGACAAATCTTGGAAGCAGTGGATTTTATACTAATTCATACTTAAGTACCATTTAGCAGAGGCACCTTTAAGATTGTCTTGAAAGAAGTGTATCAATAACTTTTCATTCTCAATATGCGGGGCCATGCCTCGACAGTACATGATCAGGTGAACTTTTGGGCAGGTTGCCCCTTCGTACTTTTCAAACGTCGGCATTGCGAACTTGGGAGGAAATACCAAGCCCGAAATCAAACACATGTCCTTGGCATCAGACCCAAAGACATTGTTTCCTTCTATGGCCCTCATTCTTCTGGCCATTATGTCAACTTCAACCCGTAGTTTCTCATCTTCAGTCTCAGACCCGTCGGGCACGTCGAATATTTGTTGATGGTTGTTGAAGACTGGTCGAACGTGTGCCTGAGCACCGGCCTGAGCGTAAATTGGATTTTGGAAATCTGTCAGTAATGGAACACTCTGTGGATTAGAATACGAATGATGATTGAATGGTTGAGCATCACTGTACGGAGGCATAAAATCCCTGGCAATACCAAAAAGGATGTTTCGTTGCTGAAGTTACTAATGGAGGAGGATTTGTTGTCGTTGTGTTGATTTCAGACACTATTGTAGGTTGTGTGTCCATCTTTGCCTTGAATACCTGAAGGAACTCCATGATTTGGCTAACATCACCATGTAGCCCGTTGATATTGTTGTAGATGTGATCAATTCTTAGGTCCTGATCTGCCATTATCTTTTGAGCGTTGGCTCTTATGTTGTACCGATGGGTATTCAGCATGATTCTCTCTGATAGCAACAACACATGGGATGAGCCGGAGGACTAACGAAATGCAAGATGAAATGCAAAATGAAATGTAGGATGCAACGCAAATGCAGACCACACATTCAAGGAAAACCAAAAAGTTTGTTTACAAACAAAATTAATGGATCAACACATAACAACGCGATGAAAACTTAACAAAATTTTCATTAATAAAAAAAGTTTTACAACATAAAGTTTTCATTAACAAATGAAACTTTTACAACATTTTTCAAAATGAAAGATTCCATATTCCCATAAGTCTGAGGTTCAACAAAAGGAAATTAATAGCTAAAGATCTTCTAACAAGATGACCCTTCTCCCTCCTACAGTCTTGTCTTCCTCTGGCTTTTACGAAGAAGCTTCCAAAGTTCTGCATTCTCCCGTTCGGCCTTTACCAAAGCGAATTTCAACTCTCCTCTAGACAAGAGTTCCTCCGGCTCCAGAGTAATGTCATAGGATTTAGTATAGAACATCTTCAATGCTATCAATTTTGACCAAAACAGATACTCCTTCTAAATGAGACAACTTGGATTTTCCACGGTGGTCATTCCTTGTAGGTTGGGGTGACGCCAGGCAAAGATAATTTGGGCTTCGAAATCCGGATCAGCATCCTTTTCATAGAAGTAAGTCTCTAGCAGGGATGGCTCCGGTTCTTTCTCGGTGGGGTATCCTAGCTGACGATGAGCTAAGATAGGGTTGTAGTTGATATACCTTCTGGTGCCGATTAGAGGTATATTTGGGAACTCCCCACAGCTATGATCCTGGCTACTCCTCCGCGAGCCAGGTCATACCAGCTGATGTCATAATGAGAGAGTGAAGCCAGTTTTCCAATCCATGCATCACTATTTTCCAAGTTCCATAGAGGGAATGTCTTAGGCAAGTGTGAAATAAACCACTTGCTTAGAAGTTCCGTGCAGTAGGGGAATTGCCCGAGATTATGCACCTTCCATTGATGAATGGTGAAATAGGTATCAACCAAGAGAGTAAGAGCTAGATTTATGACAAGAAATAGCTTGATGGCCTCCAAACTGATGAACTCGGGTTTATTGGGAAACAGGTATAAGCCCTAAATCAAGAAAGCTAGTATAGCTTCAAAGATTCCCAAATCTCCACGATCATAATAGAACTCAGCCTTCTCCATGAATGGTCTCGCCTCCATTCTGGTAAATTTGCCCCTATTATCCAACTGGTTTGGAAGGTCAGTGGGTTTTAGGTGAAGAGCTTCAGCAACATCTCTTCTATTTGGTTTTCTCTCTCTCCCATAGTTATCTGTGAAAGTCATAGGAATTTTCAGATGCTCGGAGTATTCTTCCTAGGTTGGCAGCAACTGAAAGTCTGGGAATGTGAAACAATGGTACAGTGGATCATAAAACTTTACAAGGGCTTGCAGCATTTCCGTGTTTACTTATGTGTCTAGCAAAGATAACAAGGTTCCTTGGCTATAAAAGCAGCAAGATTCCTTACTAGGTTCCTTAAGATCCTTAGGTTGTCCAACCTCAGGCTTAGGAATGTAATCATGTTTCTTTTATCCATCACTATGTTTGCAAAAAAAAATATTTTTGAATTCCTTGAATGGTTAGCAAAATACAAAATGCAATGCAAAGACGATAGATGCAACTGGCTTTACAAAACTCAGAAGATATTTAAAGCAAAACCCCTGTTTCATTTACGTTGGGAAAAGTTACAACTTTTGAAATATAACACAAGAAATGTGAGGCTACATCAAAGGAGAAGACTAGGCCTTGTGGTTAGGAAGTCTGACGAGAATTCTATCTGCGTGTCCTTTTCAGTCTTTTCGACATAGTGCTTTCCATTACCAACTTGTCTACTATTCCTTTCTAAGTGCCGGAAGTTGGTGGGATATTTGAATAATCATGCGTACTATGCATAGGTTTAACGCTAGATAAAAATAATTTCTCTTTCGTCACATCTTCACTACTCAAGCGCCTTTCGAGCCATCCAATCAACTCATCTTTGTCCTGTAGCTCTCTCTATAATTTTTTCGTCTCAGCAAGAGTATGGTACTTGCCTTCCCAAGTGTCCCTTTCAAACTTGGTTCTTTCAAGAATCTCTTGGTACCCTTCCATATTTTCTATAGGAATGGCAGAAGATGACGTGATGACAATCTGCATGTTCTTCTCAGCTAGGTAAGGCATATTGAGATCACGAGCTCTAGATTGGACCCACTAAGTGAATGGCTCAAAGGCTACACAATTCCTCTTTCCAAGGTCAGCTTTGGTTTTTCTCTGAATGTTCTTCCAAGCATTAATCATATTGTTTCTTAAACTTTCCTCCGCTTCAACGTTAAGGTAGAAGAAACCAGACAATAGGATGTTGTTAGGCTTATCCTTCATCGGGAATCCAAATTGACGTCTAGCCAAAGCAGGATTGTAGTTGATCCCCCCTTGTACTCCCAAGAATGGTACATTCGAAAAAGAACCACAACTATCGATGTAGACTCCTCGGTCATTGGAGGGATCGTACCAATGAATATCTACTTGAGTTAGAGACATAATCCTTTGAGACCATCTCTAACCATTAGGATTTTCTTTGAAAGCATTCGTCCTTGGTAGATGATTAATAAACCATCTGTATAACTACAGTGCACTACAACTAATAGTCCCTCTACCTTGAAGAGTCTTATGATGAATGGAATGATAAGTGTCACCTAACAAAGTGGGTACTGAGTTACTATTAAAGAATATGGTGATGGCAGTTGAATTGACGAATTCTTCTACCTCTGGGAACAACACCAAACCATATATTAGTAGAGCCAAAACCGTTTAGAATGAATCCATACTACCTTCCTTGTCAAGGTAAGTAGCCTTTCCCAATAAGTAAGCAGAATGAAAACCTTTGACTCCATTCTTTAAAGTATGATTGGCTTTGACCTCAGATACTTCTAAATGGAGTGTGTCAGCAATTTCCTTCAGCGAGGGTAGCTTCTCCAAACCACTGAAGCGTTTTTTATCCTTCACGTGAATTCCAATGAAGTAAGAGTATTCTTCTAATGTAGGCATCAACTGGTAATTTGGGAAGGTGAAACAGTGGTACAACGGATCATAGAACTGAACCAAGGTGCTGAGAACCCCTTCTTCCATTCTAGTCTTTACAATACTCATAAGTTTTCCATATGTTTTCCCAAAGTCTTCAGATACCATTTTTCCTAGCTTTCTCAACTCCATTGTATCACATTTCTTAAAGTTATATTTCTTAGTGTTTCTTTTCCCAAAATCCATGATAACTAGGGTTTCACAAAAAGAGAATGACCGAGTTTTACAAAACTAGTGCAACAAAATGGGATGCTATGATGATATGATGCATGTAACACCCCCTTCTATACCCCCAAATAAACAAATAAATCACAAAATAAAATTTCATCAGAGTAAATTTGAAACATGGTATAAAAGAAGTATGCCACATCATGTTAAAAATAACATACAACACCTGCTCTATAAAAGCATGTAACAGTGGGGTAGCTCAACAGAGGAACTTAGTCCTTACACCCACTTCTCAATATTTAGAATTAAAGCGGAAAATCTAAACATTGAATTACTTAAAACATGTAATCATATAAATACATATCATTCAGTTTGTTTCGTCACATCATTCATGTTTACATAAACATTTACCATCAGATACATATACAAAATGTATCCCAAAAGAATACTATACAGTCCTAACTACCCGGTGCTACATATCAGAGCATAACCGACCAAAAGAATGAAGCTATACTTCACAAAACACTTCCAGCAAACCTAATCTGCAATGCCTCATAGAGCATTATAAAATAGCAGAAGGGTGAGAAATATTATCATAATAATCAATGCATATATATATATATATATATATATATATATATATATATATATATATATATATATATATATATATATATATATATATATATATATATATATATATATATATATATATATATATATATATATATATATATATATATATATATATATATATATATATATATATATATATATATATATATATATATATATATATATATATACACACACACACACAAGCATAAAATATACATATTCCGCATTTCTCACCACAATTCATTCATAACTCATCATACATTTCCCAACATGTATAAACACACATGGATAATCAAAAAACATGCTTCATCATGCACATCTCCATAGTTCTCAACTCAACAATCCATTCACAAGCATATTTCATATAACAATGATATCCATGCTATGTGACCCAACACAACTCAATGCAACTTATGCCATGTGGTACCAACACTTGTTATCATTTTTCGGTTTTTACACTTAAACCGAGTCCACTCTTCTAGACCTATAACAAAAAAAGCCCGTCCTCTAAGCTTTCAAACCCACTCTTCTAGGCTTGAGACAAGTCACTAGTCACCACGAAACTAGCAAGCATTGCCTCTTGACTAAATGATGCATATGCAATCAACAACCAAATGCACTTAAGACCGTTCTCGCATCTTAATCTCATGCATTCTCAATAATTCATCACATAAGAATTATAACATGATTGCACACACAACATATTTCACATAATCAAAGTATTCATACTTTAAATCATCATCACCATATTATCAAGCAATGCACACATATTCACAATATGTTCTCATGCATTATTAACATACAATAATAAGCAATGCACACATATTCAAAATATGTTCTCATGCATTATTAATAACATCGTGCAAACAGCAACAAACTCAATCACAATCATCATGCACTTTTAATCAATTTAAACAATGCATATATTGTCAAAAGACCACATTTCATAATTGATTCCACAATCTAGGATTCACGCCATACGGCTACCTGCAACATGTCACACCATAGTACACAACTATTCATTCCGATAAGGATCGAACACAATCGAACCAAACAATTAACATCGGATGGAATCACAAAAACATAAAATGCTGTCACGCTCACTGGCTTGCTCGCCTAGCGATTCCCTAGCGAATACTCGCTATCTGTTTGCCTAGCGAACAAGCTCGCGAAGACAAACAGAAGCTACTGACTTCGTTCGCCACCTACTCGCTGCAGCGAGGCCCTAGCGAATCCTTCGCTATCCCACTCGCTACCAGCGAACTACATCAAATACATTTTGTCCAAGTCTGGGACCTCTCGCTAACTTGCTCGCCTAGCGAGTTGCTAGCGAACACTCGCGACCTGTTCGCCTAGCGAAGGTCTGCGAACTCAAAAACCCTCACTGTCATCAATCCTCAACTCTTCACAAAATCAACCGATTCACACAAAACCAGTTCCTGTAGTCTTAGTCTAACATCCCTCGACTAAACTACACACTTTATTCTCAATTCCAACCGTTAAAACCTTGATTCTACTGATTAAACTCATATATGCCCTAGAATGGAAAATGAGCAAAAACTCTCCAACAATCCAAACTAATCATACATAATCATATACATTGTCAAGATAATGATATTTCACACCCTTACCTTGATTAAATCGGAAGCTAGGAGTTGTTCTTGATGATTCTAAGCTTTTTCCCTTTCTTCCTTCTCTTTTCTCCTCTTCTCCTTTCTTTCTCTTCTTTTCTCTTATGTTTCTATCTTTTCCTCTTCTTTCCACTTTCCTTATATTCCTTTCCATTCTATTTCCTTGCATAAATTCACCTCTCAAATATCTACCAATAATTCCAATAATTAAAATCATCCAAATAAATCAATTATTTAATATGAATAATTAATTATTGAAAAATTAGGCTGTTACAACCCTCCCCCACTTCAGGAATTTTCGTCCTCGAAAATGTTACCTGATTCAAACAGCTCTGGATAAGACTCCCTCATCTGACTCTCAAGTTCCCAAGTCACATTTCCACTAGCCGGTCCTCCCCAAGCGACCTTCATCAAAGCAATCTCTTTACCTCGAAGTTACTTAACCTCTCGATCCTCTATCCGCATAGGTGATGTCTCCACAGTCATGTTATCTCTCACCTGCACATCATCTACTTATACTACATGAGATGGATTCGCAATGTATTTTCTCAACTGAGACACATGGAACACGTCATGGAGATTAGCAAGTGACGGCGGCAAAGCAACACGATAGGCTACCCCCCCTATCCTCTGCAAAATCTGATAAGGACCAATAAAACGCGGCGTCAACTTACGCGACTTCAATGCTCTACCAACACCAGTCATAGGAGTAGCCCGAAGAAACACATGATCTCCCTCCTGAAATTCAAGTGTTTTCCTCCTCTTATCATGATAACTCTTCTGACGACTTTGAGAAATCCTCAGCTTCTCTTGAATCATCTTAATCTTATCGGTAGCCTGCTGGACTATCTCGGGTCCAACCACAGAACTCTCTCCAGATTCATACCAACACAATGGCGTCCTACACCGTCTACCATACAATGCTTCAAACGGGGCCATACCAATACTAGAATGAAAACTGTTGTTGTAAGTAAATTCAATCAAAGGTAAGTAGCTATCCCAAGCTCCTCCCTTCTCCAACACACAAGCTCTTAAAAGATCCTCAAGTGACTGCATCGTTCTCTTAGTCTGACCATTGGTCTGCGGATGATAAGCTGAACCCAAAGCACTTTGCAAACTCTCCCAAAATCTCGAAGTAAACCTCGGATCTCTATCTGACACAATGCTAGACGGAATACCATGAAAATTGACAATCCTCTCAATGTACAGCTTTGCCAATCTCTCTAACAGGTAATCCATTCGCATAGGAATAAAGTGAGCAGATTTGGTCAATCTATCCACAGTAACCCAAATAGCTTCAAAGTTACTCGGCGTCCTCGGTAAACTAGATACAAAATCCATAAAAATTATATCCTATTTCCACTCAGGAATAAATAATGGTTTCATCAAACCCGACGATTTCTGATGCTCAATCTTCGACTTCTGACAAGTCAAACAAGAATACACAAACTCGGCAATATCCTTCTTCATACGAGGCCACCAAAACACTTTCCTCAAATCTTGATACATCTTGGTAGCACCCGGATGAATACTCAATCCACTACGATACCCTTCTTCAAGAATGCTCTTTTTCAGCTCAACAACATCAGGAACACAAACTCTATCATGACACCTCATGATACCATTTTCATCAATCCGAAAATCACCACCTTGACCTTGATTGATCAAAGTCAACCGATCAACTAAACTCAAATAAAATTTATGTCCTTCTCGAATTTCGTCCAGAATACCACTAGTAAGCTTTACCATACCCAGCTTAACTCCGTAAGAAGTCTTCTCGCACACCAAACTCAAATCACAAAATTGCTCAATCAATTCCAACTCTTTCACCATCATCATCGACATATGCAACGATTTCCTACTTAATGCATCAGCTACCACATTTGCTTTACCCGAATGGTAATTCAAACCAAAATCAAACTCCTTCAGAAGTTCCAACCATCTCCTCTACCTTGCGTTCAATTCCTTCTGATTAAAGAGATACTTCAAACTCTTATGATCACTAAATACCTCAAATCTCGAACCAAACAAATAATGCCTCCAAAGTTTTAGCACAAATACAACGGCGGCCAACTCTAGGTCATACGTCGGATAATTCTTCACATGAACTTTGAGTTGCCTCGAAGCATAAGCTACAACTTGTTTATCTTGCATCAACACACCTCCCAAACGCATCAAAGAAGCATCACAATACACAACAAACAGTTCTGTCGGATTTGGCAAAATCAAAACAGGAGTTGTCCTCAATCTTCGCTTAAGCTCTTGAAAACTTCCCTCACACTTTGCATCTCAAACAAAAGCTTGACTTTTCCTAGTCAACTGCGTCAAAGGCAATGATAACTTGGCAAATACCTCAATGAATTTCCGATAATATCCCGCCAAACCAAGAAAACTTCTAATCTCAAAAACTGATTTCGGAGTCTCCCATTGCGATACCGCTTCAACGTTCGACGGATCAACTGCAATACCTCTACTCAAAATCACATGACCAAGGAAACTCACTTCCTTAAACCAAAATTCACACTTAGAAAGTTTAGCATATAAATGCTTCTCTTTCAATACAGATAACACAATCCTCAGATGCTCGGCATGTTCTTCTTCACTCTTCGAATAAATCAAAATATCATCAATGAACACAACCACAAACTTATCCAAATAAGGATGGAAAATCCTATTCGTGTACTCCATAAATACGCATGGTGCATTAGTCACACCAAATGGCATCACAGAATACTCAACAGATAATTCAAACACACATACGGGGTAGTTACCGAACCCATAGCAGGAGTATCAATAACCATATCTCCATTCATAACAGACAACTCAAGACTTAATCTCTTAACACAATCAAAGGAAATAAAAGAATGTGTAGCTCCAGTATCAATTATAACGATCAAAGGTATACCATTAATGAAGCACGTACCTCGGATCAATCGATCTTCACTAGCAGTCTCCGGTCCTGATAAAGCAAACACTTTCCCATTCCCTTGAGTCTTCTTCGGCTTGTCACACTTGGTACTAATGTGCCCTTGCTCACCACAGTTGTAGCAAGTCACGTTCGCACCGCTTCTGCACTCAAGAGCTTTATGGCCTAGCTTCCCACACTTGAAACACTTCACCCCAACACTCTTGCACTCAGGAGCACGATGTCCCACTTCACTGCAATTATAACATCTTACCAAGGTGGAATCTCCTCCCCCACTCGGCTTCTTGCTGTAACCAACTTTCTGTTTCCCCTTATCCGCAGGAGTCACATACGACTTTCCTCTAACTTGGCCATTTCCTTTCTTGTCACTTAAAATCTTGTAGTGGCTAGACTGAGCCCTACTGTCTTCATCATAAATTCTACTCTTGTTCACCAACTCAGAAAATCGTCTAATTTCCTGATAACCAACGACTTGCTTAATTTTAGGCCTCAAACCTTTCACAAACTTAAGACACTTGGATCTCTCAGCATTAACAGTGTTATAATGAGGACAAAACTTAATCAATTCCTCAAATCTTGCGGCATACTCGGCCACAGTTGAGTTACCCTGCTTCAGCTCAAGGAATTCAATCTCCTTCTTACCATGCACATCTTCTGGAAAATACTTCTCCAGAAATTCCTCTCTAAAAACATCCCAAGTAACCACACTCTCATCCTCTTCAAAACTTTGGCGAGTGTTACCCCACCAGTCCTCAGCTTCCTCTTCAAGCATATGAGTGCCAAACTGCACCCTCTGCACATCCGAACAATTCATGACTTGAAAGATCTTCTCAATCGCTTTCAGCCATACTTGTGCTTTTTCAGGTTCATGGGTTCCTTTGAAAATCGATGGATTGTTCCTTTGAAACCTTCCCAAAGCACGAAACTCATCATCAGCGTTATTCCCGACATTCACATTGGCTTGAGGATTCTGCCCAATCGCTCCAGCCAACCTCGTTAACGCCTCAGCAATCGCTTCATCATTCCTGCCTACAACCATTGTTCTTGATTCCAACAACAAATCCTCGTTAGAACAACCATATGGATAGTGCTACACACATATACCAAATGTATAAGGAAATGAACACGTTAACAACTTGGTCAACAGACCGACCTGCTCTGATACCACTTAATGTAACAACCCCTTCTATACCCCCAAATATACAAATAAATCACAAAATAAAATTTCATCAGAGTAAATTTGAAACATGGTATAAAAGAAGTATGCCACATCATGCACAAAATAACATACAACACCTACTCTATAAAAGACATGTAACAGTGGGGTAGCTCAACAGAGGAACTTAGTCCTTACACCCACTTCTCAATATTTAGAATTAAAGCGGAAAATCTAAACATTGAATTACTTAAAACATGTAATCATATAAATACATATTATTCAGTTTGTTTCGTCACATCATTCATGTTTACATAAACATTTACCATCAGATACATATACAAAATGTATCCCAAAAGAATACTATACAGTCCTAACTACCCGGTGCTACATATCAGAGCATAACCGACCAAAAGAATGAAGCTATACTTCACAAAAGACTTCCAGCAAACCTAATCTGCAATGCCTCATAGAGCATTATAAAACAGCAGAAGGGTGAGAAATATTATCATAATAATCAATGCATATAATTAGATATATATACACAAGCATAAAATACACATATTCCGCATTTCTCACCACAATTCATTCATAACTCATCATACATGCACAACATGTATAAACACACATGGATAATCACAAAACATGTTTCATCATGCACATATCCATAGTTCTTAACTCAACAATCCACAGACAATCATATTTCATATAACAATGATATCCATGCTATGTGACCCAACACAACTCAATGCAACTCATGCCATGTGGTACCAACACTTGTTATCATTTTTTGGTTTTTACACTTAAATCGGGTCCACTCTTCTAGACCGATAACAACAAAAGCCCGTCCTCTAAGCTTTCAAACCCACTCTTCTAGGCTTGGGACAATTCACTAGTCTCCACGAAACTAGCAAGCATTGCCTCTTGACTAAATGATGCATATGCAATCAACAACCAAATGCACTTAAGACCGTTCTCACATCTTAATCTCATGCATTCTCAATAATTCATCACATAAGAATTATAACATGATTTCACACACAACATATTTCACATAATCAAAGTATTCATACTTTAAATCATCATCACAATATTAGCAAGCAATGCACACATATTCACAATATGTTCTCATGCATTATTAACATACAATCACAAGCAATGCACACATATTCAAAATATGTTCTCATGCATTATTAATAACATCGTGCCAACGTCAATGAACTCAATCAAAATCATCATGCACTTTTAATCAATTTAAACAATGCATATATTGTCAAAAAACCACATTTCACAATTGATTCCACAATCTAGGATTCACGTCATACGACTACCCACAACATATCACACCATAGCACACAACTATTCGTTCCGATAAGGATCGAACACAATCGAACCAAACAATCAACATCGGATGGAATTACAAAGAAAATGAAATGTTGTCACGCTCCCTGGCTTACTCGCCTAGCGAGTCCCTAGCGAATACTCGATATCTGTTCGCCTAGCGAACAAGCTCGCGAAGGCAAACAGAAGCTACTGACTTCATTCGCCACCTACTCGTTGCAGCGAGGCCCTAGCGAATCCTTCGCTACCCCACTCGCTACCAGAAAACCACATTAAATACATTATGTCTAAGTCTGGGACCTCTCGCTAACTTGCTCGCCTAGTGAGTTGCTAGCGAACACTCGCGACTTGTTCGCCTAGCGAAGGTGCTAGCGAACGTCTGCGAACTCAAAAACCCTCACTGTCATCCATCTTCAACTCTTCACAAAATCAACTGATTCTCACCAAACCAGTTCCTATAGTCTTAGTCTAACATCCCTCGACTAAACTACACACTGTATTCTCGATTCCAACCGTTAAAACCTTGATTCTACCGATTAAACTCATTATGCCCTAGAATGGAAAATGAGAAAAACTCTCCAACAATCCAAACCAATCATACATAATCATATACATTGTCAAGATAATGATATTTCACACACTTACCTTGATTAAATCGGAAGCTAGGAGTTGTTGATGATTCCAAGCTTTCTCCCTTTCTTCCTTCTCTTTTCTCCTCTTCTCCTTTCTTTCTCTTCTTTTCTCTTATGTTTCTATCTTTTCCTCTTCTTTCCACTTTCCTTATATTCCTTTCCATTCTATTTCCTTCCATAAATTCTCCTCTCAAATATCTACCAATAATTCCAATAATTAAAATCATCCAAATAAATCAATTATTTAATACCAATAATTAATTATTGAAAAATTGGGTTGTTACAATGCACACATAGCACATACACAGATACACAATGCACAAATGCAAATGCTGACAAGCAAGGGTCCTAGGTTCAGGTTACAAGCATGAAGCCAGGGTATACCCTCCCAAAGGACATGTACTAAGGTTTTCATTGTACCTGTTAAACAGGTTCTATTAAGAGTTCCCAGAGTCATAGATAAATCCCTTGGATATTATCAACCAACATGACTACTCACGTGGGTCAAATATATTCTTGGGATAGACTCGTCTAAGTGTAGTATCGCGTAACAACTATTTTGAGACTACTCCCTCATAGTCTCTGCACTACATGTTAAAAAGTCCAAGTGAGGTAAGTGGGTAACTAAAGGTCCTCAGTTTCATGGACTCTCAGGTTGAAACAACTAATGAAGTGCATGACTACTCATACACCATTAATCATCTCAAGGAAGTCTTAACGGAGTGTGGTTACATCATATGTCAAACATGTTAAGACTACTCCCAACAATCAACTATTGATCATACCACATCCTATCATATGTACACTCAAGTCCGGGTTAGGACTTATCTCACCACTCAACATATCACCCAAATGATCCAATAAAAACAATACAGTTATATATTCACAAATATACATGTATAGACAAACATTCAGAGATATAGCATACAAACACACAAAGTAGTCTAAACCCTCAAGAAGTTAATAGACTTCCCCAGTGATGTCGCCATTTCTGTTGCTGTGAGAATCGGATGTCAAGCTATTGATTAACTTGAATCTTAGTTCAGTGAAATTAACCAATGAGCTTTGATTTATCCAAAGGAAAGGTTAAAGAAAGAAAACCTTTTGCGCGATGTAACAACAATGCTAAAGATTCAGGGATCGGGGGTTGGTTATGCCTAGGGTAGGTATTTCACATCCTAGACATCTGGTGTACTCTACAGGAACCTTTTATGTATATGTATGCTAAGTTATCTAAGTTGTTGCTTGCTAGGGTTATCGGGATCAAGGTTAGGGTAAGGTTGAGGTAAAGACCTAAAGATATTTCTAAGCTTTCTTGCAAAGATATCGCATCTTGTGCCTAAGTATCCTGACTAGGATGGAATCAGAGCAACTGTAGTTCTCCTTACTAAGTTTGAGGAATAATTGACTAAGGTCAAGACTCCAAGGGGGAGAAAACATAAAAAAATTTGTATAGAGTTTGACAAAACTCTATAGATCTAAGTTTAACACTCAATGGAATTGACTTTGACAAAAGCCAAAAAGGGAGTAAGTAATCATGACAATGATCCTTACATAGAGTTAACAAACTCTATATTAAAGTTATAATTGAAGGATACTCCTAACAATGGGTAGGTCTTTTAGACTTAAAGCAAAGTTTAATGGATATATGTTCTAACTTAACTAATCTAAAGGACCTAATGACTTAACACAATCATAGGGATGGGTAAAAAGAGCTATATATGACTGTGAAGTCAATTGAAAGACTTTCCTTTGGAATAAGGGAAAAACAAGGCAACTTGATGAGAACTAACAAGTTCCATCACTTGGGGAGAACTTAAAAAATTTAAAGCACACATAATCATTCCTTCAAATATGATGAAGATGTAAAGAGTCATGGTAACTGTCACACCCTCATTTTCACCTTTAGCCTTTCATACCCTACGTTCGTCATATCATACATCGTTATATTGCATATCGAGCATGTGGGTTCACAAGGTAAGGATTGGGTTGGTTCGTTGTTTTCCATTCCAAATAAGATAAATTGCCTATCATGGGCTACATGGAAGAAAAAGGTTCATCATCTAAGGTTTGGTTTGAGTTGGAAAGTCTACTCATGTAGATTCCTTCAAGGTGAAGTTACTTGAAAAATATTAGGATAGTCAAGATCAATATTCCTAATGAACATGAAGTGCAAGACCTAATTCAAGATTTCTTCATCCAACTTTGTTTCAAATTCTATGTTCAAGTGGAATTCAAAGGATCATAAGTTCATAATTCAAGACTTCATCCCTTTCAAACTCAATGGCATAAGGGAGATACATCATTCCAAATTCAAGATTCATGAATTCAAGATTAGATTCAAGAATATTACAAAGGGAAATTTCATGACATTGCAAGAATGTCACATTTGTTACAAAGTTTCTAACTCTAAGTAATTCTTAGAAAATTAAGCTATTTCTAATCTTAATTCAAGTTTCTAATCAACTTCATGCTATGGTACCCTTCATGCCCCATCAAGTCCACATGTTCCTCATTATGCCTACAAACATCCAAGGAAAATAATTAAGATTCAACTTAACATTGGAACAATTCAAGATCAAGACTATGCATGCTTAGTCATGGGCAATTTTAATGTGATTTAAAACAATCCAATGCAAGAAGTGACAAATTGCCTCATAACCAAACAATTCATGTCACAAAACCAAAGGTATGGACTCATGATGATGCATCTACATATCAAATATCAGAATTTTAAAATTCTGTCAAAGGTAGAAACATGGACCATAAGGGTAGTCCAAGCACAAGCAAACAAATGGGTTCAGGATTTGAGAGCAATACAAAGTGCAACATAAAAAACAGGCCTAGGCAAGTGCAGCAACAAGTGCAGAAGAGCAACACACGTGAAAATGGAAAGAAAGAAAGTGACATCAAGAAAGTGGTAAGAGGCATTTCTCAATGAAAAATTTGAAGTTTTGAAACAAATGAGAACCATATTGCTTTGACTATAAGGGGGAGCCCAATTGGAGATAAGGAAGAGGTCAGATATTGAGAGCAAGAGAGGGGGAGAAAACCAGAAAAATAAGAGAGAAAAGTGACATTGAGAACAAGAGGGTTTTAGAAAGAAAAACAGAAAAAGGGAGGGAGAAACATTGAGAACATTCATTAAGAAGAAAGAGATTGAGAAAGAAAAAAAACCATTGAGAGAACAAGAGAGTGATAGAAAATCAGAAAAAGGAAGTGAATCATAGAGCACATCCAACAAAAGCCATTGGTGATTAGAAGGAGAATAGTAGCTCTTGGGTATCTTTTCTTTCAAACTCTTCTCTCTTTACATATTTTTCATTGTTTTTATTTTCTCTTTTAAGTGATATTTGTATTGTACATATTGTGGTAAGGTCTCAAGAATGACCAAGAACTATTGTAAAAAAAAAGAGGAAAAGCGAAAGAACATAGTTTAGTTTTTTCACTCAACAGGGATGACACGGGCGGCCATGTCAGCATGCTGTTTTAACCTCCACCTTGCGCATCTCCCAGGGGTGCTAACACGGGTCATGTCAGCTAACATGGGCGGTCGTGCCAGGCCCTTGTTTTTTTTCACTTTTTTGCTATTTCTCCTATTTTTTTTCAACTTTCAAGCCGATTAACCTGATGTGGTTGTACGACAATTGTATATGGATATTATTACGATCATTTTTTACTTTTGGTTCCAAAAAACTATTTTCAAAAATAAACTCTCGATTTTATCGAGCCATTTTCACCCTTGTAAGTCGATCGCCTTGTGCATTGCCATCGACCTTGTTCGCATCACTTCAAACATTTTTACAAGCAAGAAAACCCTTGATCCCACATCAAGTGGTATTTTTCTCATAAAAAATCCAAAAAAAAAACAATAAAGATACGATTAGGGTTATACCCCATGAGCTTTAAAGTGGTGGAGAAGGAATGAGAATATAATCTCTTCTACACTCGTTCCGAATGTTTTGAATACAAGGCGCTCGACTTGGTTATTCAAAACATTCATCTCTATTCAAAGCCTTTAGTATGATCCTAATCAAAAACAATTTCTTCTCAAAAACCAAAAAATAACATCAACTCAACAAACTTCTTTTCGCCTTAGGGCATCAATCTGAAAACCCTTTTTCAAGGTATAAAATCAACTAACATACAATCATTTCACAAGCCTCCGAACTATGGAGCTCTGATTCTTCACTTCTTTTAAGTGAGGATACGTAGGCACAAGGGCCACAATCCTTGGCGAGCACTCTAATAAAAAACCAGCCCACATTTCCTTTTAGCAAGAAAACTTTTAGATTAAAACACCCATTCAAGCTAAATAACTTAGAAGGTTCCCATCGAGTACGATGGATGTGAGGGGGTGCTAATACCTTCCCCTCACATAACCGACTCCCGAACCCTAAAACTTGGTTGTAATGACCATGCTCTTTTCCTAAAGGTTTTATCATTATTTCTCTTTCCCTCCTTGGGATAAATAAAATCCGGTGGCGACTCTATGTCATTTTTCGTGTAGCGACAATAAAAACCAAGAAATATTAGGGCAAACCTATAACAACATGAAACAAAAATGATAACAAAACAACTTGATGGGAACTAACAAGTTCCATCCCAAATGAATCAATCTTGACAAAGATAAGTAGATATAAGATATGATCAACTTGAAATATAGCAAGCATGGTAACAACCAAGGTTTTGCTCTTAACATAACAATGTTCATAAATCAAGAAGGTAACAAACCAATTAAGAGTAAGCATGAAACAAGTGTAACAACAACAAGTTCATCAGTGGTAAACAAAAAAAACTCAATCATATAAGTTATAACTTTAAACATGGCATATGAATCCAACAAAGATAAATGTAACAACATTTAATCATTTTCAAGGCATATTGATGACAGTCAAACATGGATAAGCAAGAAGAGTGACAACAGTTCAAACATGGGTTCAAACTTCACATAAGGGAAGGTAAACAAGACTTGTAGTATCTTTCAAGGAAAGAATCAATCCTAAACATTTTATGGTTCTAGAAAGACACATAAACAAGTAAGATGGGGTTAAGGAATCATGCTCAAGAGGTCACAACATCAAGAAACATACATGGATTCACAGAGAAGTTCCAAGTCATACATTCACATTCATGTATTTACAAAGGCAAGAATCCAAACCTAAACATGTTATGGTTCTAACAAGACACATAAACAAGTAATATGAAGTTAAAGGAACATGTTCAAGAGGTTACAGCATCAAGAAGCATATCACAAAATCAACAAAAAGTTTCAAGGCATGGCTTTCATATTCACACATTCACAAAGGCAAGAATAAGCATGGTAAAGCAAAGAAAAATGTTTTCAAACACATAAACATGTTAATCATCCAAAATTGATTCATACAAGATCAAACATACAAGAAAAATCATGTAATAAGTCAAAGAAACTCATGAAAACAAGTAAAAACCCTAAAAAAATGACATGTCTTTCAAGTGGACTAAAGTGTTTCAAAAATGAAAATTCTTGAATTATTTCTTAACATATTGAAACTAGACATATGAAAGAGAATTTTTCAAAAAAAACGGCCTCAAAATGATAAAAATCAAAGAAGTTATGCACTTTGGAAAATTGGGTTCAAAACTAGGGCAAGGCAAGGCAAAAACAAGGCAACTTGAACCTAGTCTAGGCAGATTTGCAAAAGCAACCATAACTTGCTCAAAACTTAATGAAACAAAAAAGAAAATTGTGTATTTTTTTCACAAGGAACTCAATGGTGGTGGTAGTTTTCAAAGATCATGCATCATCTGTAAAATTCGAAGACATATGTTCAAGAACATGTGGACAGTCAAATATACATGGTTTAAGCAACAAGAAAGTGATCAAACACACCATATGGAACATATAAATGATGTTTAAAAACATCACACATCAAGAGAGGATTTCAAACAACAAATTGCACATGAAGTGGTCAAAATGGCAAGTTTGAGCAAGAACATGGTGACAGACAGAAATGCAACATTTCAATGACCATTAAGTGATTCAACAAAACACATATAACATGTAAATGACGTTTACAAACACCTAATCCCTATGCTCAAACAGAAACACATATTTGCATACGGAAAGGACATGAAAAGCAAGCTAGCAAGACATAACAAGTGGAAAGTCAAGAATACATAAGTTTCTGATCAAGAAAAGGTTCAAACATGACTTACAAATGATGTCTAACATGTTCAAACTCAGTATACCTCAAAGCATAACATATTTCTAAAAGTAGCTAGTATGAGAACTTACCTCTTGTAGCCTCCTTAAGAAAATGCACAAAGCAAGAATTCCAGTTGAGATGTGATGGTTCAAACAGCCTCAAGATGCTCCAAATGCACTAATTAAGTGGTCTAAACTCCCTCCAAGTAGCTGCTTTGACAGAATGGTGGTTCTTGCTAGAAATGACCAAGAACTTCCAATGGAAAACTTATGAAATGGTGTTACAGAAGTGTGGTAATGATTTGGATAGCATAAATAACTTATATGTGAGGTGTTTGAAGGGTTAAAGTAGCTAGAAATGAAGTGGACAGAGTTGTGACTTCAAAGATGCAAAAAGTCAAACTATCTTGGATTGACAGTTCATTTTTAAAAGCTATCTTGGCTTCAAAGGTGAATGGTTTAAAAGCTTCAACGCTTCATTTTTGATGTTTTTGAATTGTTGGTGGAGGTGTTTGATGGATGAAAACGGTTTTGGAAGGGTTTATGCAAAGGCAGTTTTTTGGTGCACAAGGGAGAAAGTTCAATGCTTGCAAGAAGGTTGTGATCTGAGGAATGAGAGAGATTTTTCCTGGTTTCTAGCTTAATCTGGTGTATTTTGGAAGTGAGGAGAGTGTCCTATTTATAGGAAAGCTTGGAAAGCAAGTGGTATGGGATGATTGGATCATTTTGCCAAGATTGCCCTTTTTGGAGGAAAAATGTGCAAATCCAACTTGGGATCTCTTTTCTAAGTTTGAGCCACCTCTCTATGTGTTTCATCATCATCAATAGCCTAAAAATAGTGGTATTGAAGTGAAAGAAAGAATGCAGCTGATGTAGTAGCTGAGTTGTGTCAGATTTTGCAAATATTTTCTCTCTCCTTTCCACTTGCATCCACTTGCATGAATAAACAATTCCATTAATCCAATTCTGGTCTTTTTCTCGTGCCAATGCATTGTAATCTCATCAATTAGGTACCTAATGTTGCACCCCAAAATTTGCCCAACATTTCTTTACCTAGCTTATGTTTCATTTCATTCACATTAGCATTATCATTTGCATTTCATTGACATGTATGCAGGAGATCAAGAGGTATGAGTATCAATCAAGATCTACACAAGAGTTTGAAGCTAGCTAAGAAGGTTATTCAAGTGTCCAAGGGTTGATATCCTTGTCAGAGAAAGTAAAAGATCCTCAGAGAGAGTGGTTGAAACCAAGAGGGTGTGTCTCCTAGCTTGAGAGTTGTGGGAAGTCATCAGATGATTCTGAAGCCATGAAGTTGGACTTGAGGTCTTGAGAGAGCTCGTGAGAAGTGTTGAAGATCACTTTGAGGCCTAGGCAGGTCATTGTGCAAGATTAAGAAGACTAAGCCATGATTGGTGCAGTTAGGGTTTGACTAGGTCAACCCTAAATCAACTGATGATTTGAAGAAGGTTGATACCTAATTCAAAGGCCATGTGATCATGGATTGATGCATTGAGATGCTATAAGGATGATTCCAAGGTTAACTCATCATGATTGAAGAGTTTGAGAAGTTTCAAGCTAGGGTTTCTAAGGCTTGACAGTGTAAAATCCCCTAGTTTGACCCCTATCTTCAAGGCAGTTTAGCTTAAGATGTGATTGTCATCTCATCTTTCCCCTAACATGAATGTTGTAGAGAATGATCTTAGCTTTAATTCGAGTGCTAGAAGTCCTTTATAGGATTTGTAGAACTCAAGTTATGACTTTGACAAGTTACAAGTCATCTGAGGTATGTGAATTTGGGGGCTTGAAAGTTGTCCAACTTTCATCAAACTTTTTCCATAGAAGGATGATTCCTATGAACTCCCGATTAACATGAATGTTGTTCCTTATCCTCTTAGCTTTCTAGAGAGTACTAGAAGTCCTTGATAGGATTTGTAGAACTCAAGTTATGGCTTTGACAAGTCAAGGGCATTTTGGTCATTTGGAGATTATAGGTCATTTCAACCATAAGGCCATAACTCCCATTTCCAAGCTTCAAATGGGAAAATGTTCAACATAAAACTTGTTCAAAATGATGTTTTAAGGCTAGTCAATAGGTCATGAGATGTTGAAATTGCTTGTAGCTCAAAGTTGCAAAAATGACCTAAAATGAGGGTATAAGTTAAATGAACCAAAGTTGGAAATTGATATTTTTGATCTACACATCTAAACCAAGGCATGTAATAGGTCATTTTGACTCTAAAAAGAATTTTAAGAACATTGGTTTAGCCACATTTTTGAATTGAGGTCTAATTTGTGGACTTGCTTTGAAA
This sequence comes from Lathyrus sativus, assembly GCA_963859935.3. Classification (NCBI taxonomy): domain Eukaryota; kingdom Viridiplantae; phylum Streptophyta; class Magnoliopsida; order Fabales; family Fabaceae; genus Lathyrus; species Lathyrus sativus. The sequence continues at coordinate 350,378,049 of OZ012740.1, read as the reverse complement.
AGTAGTTACTTACATTATAAGTAACATGTGCAAAACTCAAATTCAAGGCATGATCAAGATCCCTTGCAAGCCAAACACTTCCAAAATGTCATGAGGGGAGAAATTGGAAGGAATTGAGATTGGTTTCAAGCTGCAAACAGAACTATGCACACCATGGCATATGGTTGAAATTCTCATGTCATGAGAGATTGAATTTCTCCTTGGAAGGATCTAGAGCTTTCTAGATCATCCCTACACACTCTATATATTGAATAGAGAGGATCCAAAGCAAGGGTTGGTGATGATTGAAGGAGAGAGCAGAGTTTGAGTTTGGAGAATTCTTGCTTGCAACTGAATTCGGTTTCACCAATTTCTTCACTTTCCATCCATTTTCTTGATTGCAACCTCTTCCATGGATGCTAGGGATTGATTCCAGATCATAATCAAGAGGAATTCGTGGTTGATTGGTGTTCTTGAGCTCAGATTTTTCCACCTGCAACTCAGAGTTGGTACCAAGAATTGAGGCCATTTCAATCAGTCATATTGCATACAGAAGCTTGGAAGTGATTCACTGAAGGAGTCTGGAGCATTTGAGGGCTTGATTTGAGGTCTTGCTACTTTTGTGCACGCGAAAATTTCAGGTTGGTAACCTTTGATCTCTGGCTTGTTTTAGTTAGAATCAATAGGAATTAGGATGTTAGATGCATTGTAGAACGGTGTAGGAAGGTTTTCAGATCAGTAATTTGAGAATTAGTGACCAATTAGGGATATTTCCATTTTCGGTTGAGAATTGGTTCTTGTGAATCTTGAGGTTTCAGAGAGAATTAAGGGCATGAATGAATTCGTGAGGAAATTTGGGACAAGTTTCATGTATAAACCACTTGGAATGGAGGCCTGAGGAGAGAGTTAGGGTTGGGGACGATGACCGGAGCACCACCGGCGGTGGCCGTGATTGTGCGCGAGGTTCAGAGTTTCAAAAGGTTGAAGATGATCCCAGAGCCCTTGGATCAGGGTAGGACCTTTGACTGGAGAAGAGATCCAATGGCCACGAATGGATTCCAATTTGTGAAGAGTCTGAGTTTTAATGAAACGCATCGTTTCATTTAGTTGCTGATTTTGAGCTTAGTGAATTGGTTGATACCTGCACCCCCTGATGGCCTAATCCATGAATTGAACTGATTTCTATTTCTATCTGCACCGTGCATTTATTATTTTCTTTTGACTTTCTTTAAATTTTTCATTTTATACATGGTTCTTGATTAAATCATAAAAAATGGAAAAATGATCCAATTAATCCCATTCTTTTTACATTAGATTCATGATAGGGTCTAGTATTTTTTAGATAAAAAATATTTTTATTTCATGCATTTTCTGATTTTATGGGAATTTTCACATTTTAATTGATATTAAAATAGTCATGCTTGATGCTTGATTTTGTGGAATTTTGTGTGATCATGTGATGATGATTTTGATCCTGATTTTTTGTGAGTGGTTAGCTTAGATATGCATGCTCCCCATAGAATTTTCTCACATTTTTGTGATGAACATAGGTGGTAGTTTAGGTTGAAACCTTTAGAAGCTCCATTTTTGGGGTTTATGGTTGATACCTTTGGATTTAGGACTTAATAGGTGATTTAGTCCCTGGTTTTTGTATGAGGCATTCTTAATTGAATTAGGATCCCTTAGGAATTTTTGTAGAAATTTATAAGATAGTTTACTATTTTTGATTATTTTAGTTTAGGTGCTAGTTTTAGATGATTCTAAGGCACTAACTCAACTAGATTAACATCTTTAGTTCCCTTAGATTACGGTTTTGTTTCTCTTGCTCTTGGATGATGATGAAGGCAAGTTGAAGATGCATTTGATTGCTTGAAGAGGCTTGGATTTGAAGATCTTCCCTTCTTGTGGTGTAGTTTTGATTAGGCTAAGATTAGGGTTTTGCAGGCAGAGCTTTTAGATAGCTCTCTTCCTTCATAAACATGGAATATGTTGATCAATTCCATTCTTCCATATAATGTAAGGTCCCTTGTAAAGGTCTCATCCCTCCTTTGGTAGGATGTGTGGCTCTTTACAAATTGGTAGAACCTTTGAGGGTCCATTTCTCTGATGATAGGAGGCTTGATGGTGACCTTTGGTCTTCACTCTGCTATCAATCATCCAAACTCTGCTCTTGATAGATGAATCTTTCTCCCTTATTAGAGGATGGAGTTCCTTGATTGAAGAAGATTGAAGGATGGAGTTGATACTTCTTTGTGGTTGGAGATTAATCTGAGAAGCTGAAGCATATAGATCAGGAAAAGCTAGTTGATACTGGTAAAGCAAAGAAAGCTGAAGCTTGAGGACCAAGTTGATACTTGTGAAGAAGATCCAATTGAGATTGAGTGAAGAGTTGAAGCTTGAGGAAACAAGTTGACACTTATGTTGGATACTTTGAGAGCCTGAAGGAATCAAGTTGATACTTGTAGTTAGGAGTAAAGCCTGAAGGTGGGATTTACTATAAAGTTGAGGCTTGAGGAAGAGAGAATAAGTTGATACTTATGTTTGATGGGTTGAAACCTTGGAGGAGCAAGTTGATACTTGCTATTGAAGATGATAGCCTTGAAGGGTGATTGAAGTCTGATGACTGGACTGCTGTCAAGTTGGTTTAGTTGTGGGAGTGGTTGATCTGCTTTTCTTTCTTGTCTGTTTTCTTTTATGTATTGATGTGGCTTGTTTGATTTGCCTGATGCATTAGAATAAGTTCATATCTAGACTGATGTAAACTAGGATCATGATTGCACTAGAGGTTGAGTTGTTCCCTCTGCTTGTATTTTTACTGTATGGCTTTGCTTGCGGGTATTCGGTAGAGCCCAGCTCCCTTGCCCATGTGGTTTGTGTTTGCTTGATAGCATTTCATTTCACTGTATGATTGCAGTCACTCATTATTGTCTTGCTTGATAGCACTTTATTTTATTTCTTCTGTATGATTACAGTTATTCATATTTGGCTTGAGGTTGAGACGAGCTTGTGGAGGCTAATACACCACACACATTTCCTCCCTCACTTGCATTGCATGCATTTTACAGTCGTTTACTGTTTACCGTTTAAGCTGATGCTTTATCTGTTTCTGTTTACCATTGACATGATCCCCTAGGAATCTCATTTCCTTTGATAAGGAAGTGATGATTAGAACTTTAGGTTGAAACCTATGCATGATAACTTATAGGAGTTCCCTGTTTCAAACCTCAACCATAGGATGAATCCTTGGCATGACAACATTAGGACTTGATAGTCTCCCTTTAGTTGAGCCTTTCTCTTCTCATCTCAAACAACATTAAAATACAGTAATAAAGGTTAACTGACGTCGTACATTACGAGCCTTAAGCTATCTGAGAAAGGATTGTTGGAGAGCTTCTTTTCAACAGTATGGATGTTTAGTATGGTACCCTATGGGTGACATGCGACGCATTCACTCTCAGGTCATAGTCTCTAGTGCGATACTAGTTGCAAACGAACATAAAAAACAGTTCTTTCATAAAAGACAGAAAACAAACTTCAAACCTTTTTGCCCCGTGGGCCCATAATTCAAAGGAAGCTTTTCTGAAGAAAAGAGTGTCGTTAAACTTCAGCGCCACCGCAAACAGGCTTTGTCCCTAACTGCTGGAACTGCTGTTTAACCCTACTCGAAAAAACAGATGAATCTGAATTCCCGTAATCCGTATTATCCCGAACTACGTAAACTCTGATCTCTCATATCTGTTGAGAGTACGTAGGCACAATACTGACGTATTGGCGAGCCACCTTCCCCGTAACCCGTAGTTAGTCGAACTACATTAGCTCTGATCTCTCAAGCCTGTTGAGAGTACGTAGGCACAATACTGACGTGTTGGCGAGCCACCTTCCCCGTAACCCGTAGTTAGTCGAACTACGTTGACTCTGATTTCTCATTCTCTGATGAGAATACGTAGGCATAAAGTGCGACGCTTTGCCGAGTCATTTTTCTTTTCTGTTTAAGCCAGCCTTGATAGGTAGATAGATAAAACCAACTTGTCAAGTAAACCAAACAAGCGTGGATCCCATCGAGTACGATGGACGTGAGGGGTCCTAATACCTTCCCCTTGCGTAACCGACTCCCGAACCCAGACAATGGTTGCGATGACCTTGTCTTATACCTTTTCGTCAGGTTTTTCCGATCGTTTCCTTTCCCGTTCTGAGGGATAAATAACGAAAGGTGGCGACTCTTCTGTTTTGTCGGCACCTTATTTTCGCGGTAGCGACAGCTGGCGACTCTGTTGGGGAATTTGATAGTTTCCTGGGATCCAGCGTCCCGTATGCGAGTCAGTTTGGGGATCCGACGTCCCCTGCGAGAGTCAATCCTAGTGCTTGTATGTTTACTTGTTGGGTTGTTTTTAGTATCGCATTTTATTTCCCTCACTTTATTTTCAGTATGATATGATTATCTGTGCTGTTGTGGGAGGGGCATTCTGATGAGTGAGAAGCCAGACCCAGGCTTGAGTGAACATAGCATTAGATGTGGAAATTAGTGAGCGCGTGCTTGCTTGGCAGGCACTAATGTCTCATGAAATCCATGCTCAGACGAGGTTCTCCCGGTTGACTTCTTTTTCAACCCTTTGGGTTGAGGGGGTTGTTGGTTTGGAGGATTGTCGACTCTGGGGACCGATCATTTGGGATTCAGCCGAGTGAGGCCGCTTCATGAGCTGGTGATGCCACACCTTCTGGGTATCGTATCACCCCTCTTGAATGTTTGTGACGCTGATGACCGCATAGGATGCCGAACTTGTGTCAGTATAGGTCCATACCTGTGAGCAGGGTTGGGTTTGTTGCAGGAAACCTTAACCTTCAGACTACCTGGTTTTCTTGATAGTGAATCAGTTTGGTTGGTATCAGAGGCTCTCATTATCAGATGTTTGTTCTTCACAGAGCAAAGTTTTGGTCCTGTATCAGAGGTCCTTATTATCAGATGTTTGTTCTTGACAGAGCAGAGTTATGGTCCTGTATCAGAGGACCTTATCTTCAGAGATGTACATTTGTTCTTGACAGAGCAGGTTTTTGATTGGGATCAGAGGATCTCATCAGCAGATGTATGGTTGTTCTTGATAGAGCAGAGTTTTGGTCCTGTATCAGAGGTCCTTATTATCAGGTGTTTGTTCTTGACAGAGCAGAGTTTTGGTCCTGTATCAGAGGTCCTTATCACCAGAAGTGTGTTCTTGACAGAGCAGACTTGTGGTCCGATGCCAGGGTTTTCTTATTATCAGATATAGTGGTTGTTCTTGATAGAGCAGGATTATGGTTTTGTTGATACAAAATATCCACAGCACAGTGGCCTTGATCTCCTGCTGCATGATTGCATTTTGCATTGCTTTGCATACCCATTTGCATTTCATTAACGTGTGTCTGTGTTGCAGGTACCGTTTCCCCCGATCCAGGATTTCTTGCCTCCTATTGTGTTATTATGGGTTCTTCGAGGAAGACCGTGGCTTACAAGCTCCCTGCTCCGCATGTTGTTCAGCTGACTGGTTTGATTGCTTTAGCAAATGATTCTGTGAGAGATGAGTTTAGAAAGTCTTATGGGAAACTGCTCAGCCTGGTTCGTAAACCTTCTGTGTTTGAGTTGAATGGGTTGCACGCCTTGTTGCAGTTTTACGATACTCCTTTGAGATGCTTTACTTTCCCGGACTTCATTCTCGCACCCACACTAGAGGAGTATGCTGATTTGTTAGGTGTGCCTATCAAGAGTCAGATGCCCTTTGTTCACATGGATGATGCGCCTAATCTGGCTAGTCTAGCTCCTTCACTTCATCTGGATGCCTCCGAGTTGGTCTTGTCTAGTTGGAACAAGGTTCGCGGTTTCTCCTTGCAGTTCTTAGTGGGAAAGGCTCAGCAATGCGCCAAAGACGGATGTTGGGTTGTGTTTAACGCCATTCTCGCTCTGTGCATATATGGCATCATTCTATTCCCCAATATGCCCGACTTTGTGGACTTCGACGCTTTTCGCATCTTTGCTTCAGGGAATCCAGTCCCTACCTTGATAGGAGATGTCTACCATTCCATCCACTACAAAAACGAGAACAGAAGGGGTAAGAATGTATCATGCTGTGTGCCCTTGCTCTATAGATGGCTTGATAGCCACCTACCCAAGAGGGGTCCCTATGCTTCGTCTGCAGCCACAGCTGAGTGGTCTGAGCATTTGATGAGCCTATCAGCGCAGGATGTTGACTGGTTTGACAGAGATAGGTTGGGCACCGAGATCATCTTCAGCTGCAGCGGGTTTCCGAACGTGCCTTTGATAGGTAGGAAGGGATGTATAAACTATAATCCGTCTCTGCTAGTCCGACAGTTTGCTTATGCTTTGTGAACTCCACCGAAGGATGAAGAGGTGCAGGAATCTCTGTACCTCACTGGTCTTCTAGAGGGGGATATGTTATCTAAGCTTCAGCACGCTTGGAATGGTATCAGTAAGAGGGGAAAACCATTGCTGGGGGAAAAGCAATAGCCAAGCCTACGCTCCGTATATGACTTGGATCAGAGCCCAAGCAGATGCTATAGGGATGTCGTTTCTTCCTGCCAAGCCAGAAAGCCCTCCAGTGATTGAAGAGCCTACCACCGTGCCTATTCAGCAGCATAATCAGGTGTTAGCTGAGAGAGATGAATTGAAGAGGGCAAATGAAGAACTGGATAAAGAATTGGCTCAACTCAGAAGCGAGAGAAGTGAAGCCATTCATTTCTGCAAGAGGCAGACAGAACTGGTGAACCAGTTAGGGACAGATTTGACTAAGCAGATAGCTGAGCGCGAGCGCATGGGTCGAGACTTCAAAGCTGTCAACGATGTATTGGCCACGAAGAAGCAGCACTTGGACGAAGCGTATCAGAGGATATCTAAGTTTAACCAGCACTGGAAGGCCACCCTAGCCAACAGGAAAGAGCGGGAGGATAAGCTGATGCAACAGATCTCCAAGCTGAAAGCCCAGGTGATGTCCAGTGAGAAGAGGTTTGATGAAGAAACCGCTCGCAGATATGCCACTGAAGGCCAGCTTAACAGAGCTCTCGCTAACCTGAAGGAGCGCAAACTGACATTTGAATCCAAGAAGCGGAGGCTAGAGGAATGTTTCGGCGAAGGAGCATGGGAAGATTCGGTCGAAGGTCTTCAGTACACCATTATGCAGAGAGAGTTACTCGTCGAAGGGTTGCTCACTCGGCCTCATCATCCAGAAACGAAGGGGTTGTTAGAAGAGTTCCGCGCCAGTGGTCGTGCTTGACTTTGTAATCCTTTTGTGTTTTGATCATTGTTGTATGCTGACCATCGCCAGGCTTGTTGGTCGAGGTCATGCCATTGATTCAGCTTGTACTCAGTGACGTTGTGTACCGCCTTGATGGGCTTTCTTCATATATATGAGATGTTATTTCCATGACTGGACTCGGACTTCTTATTATTAGCACTGACACTCAGGCACTAGGATCGGGGGAAATCTCCCTAATGCACAGACACACGTTCGCATTTGCATGAAGCATTTGCATGACGAGCACTTTGTCGTTTTTCCTAACCCTTTTGTGTTTTCAGGTTGTTTCAGGTTGTTCCAGGATTGATCAAAGACCAATCCACCGCTATCCGACCAGAGCAAATCAAACCAGAATCATGGAGCAAGTGAAAACTGATGTTCAAGAACTCCGCGAAAGAATGGACCGCTTCATGGAGCTCATGCAAGCGGTCGCCAATGGCCAGGATCAGCTCAGAACCTTGGTTCAGCCTCTGATTTCAAGAGTTGATAGCAATGGCGTAGTCCATGGCGGGACCGTGCCTACCCCTCCGCCAGTTGAAACTCCTCAGAATGGCGTCCCCGTGACCAAGGGGAATGGCAGTGCCAACGGCAATGTGATAGCTAACATGGGACTCAACGGTAATACGACGGGCGTCGATAATGGGAATTTTGAAGCTAACGTCAATGTTGGGCTGGGCAACGGCAATGCGGGTGTTGGAAATCTGTTTGGGCCTCAGCCATGGTTAGAAGATCGTCAAGACAATGTGTTCTATCAGAGAGGTGCTGAAGGGGAGCTGACTGCTGAAGCACGGCTAAGGTTCAAGGCCCTCGAGGACAAGATGAGGAATATCGAGAATCAGAACACCCTGGGTGTTGATATGTCCATGTTGGGACTGATTGCTGATTTCAAGGTGCCTCCCAAGTTCAAGGTACCTGACTTTGAAAAGTACAAGGGCACCACTTGCCCTCGCGTCCACCTGAGATCATATTACAGAAAAATGTCAGCTCATTCTGAGGACGAGAAGTTGTTGATGCACTTCTTTCAGGACAGTCTGTTCGGGCCCTCCCTCGAATGGTACATGAGTCTGGAACCTACCAGTGTGCGCACGTGGAAGGAACATGCTGAAGCATTTGTGCACCACTACCAATACAATAGTGACTTGGCTCCGAACCGAGTCCAACTGCAGAATCTGTCGCAAAGAACCAATGAAGGGTTCAAGGAATACGCCCAGCGGTGGCGTGAATTGGCAGCCAGGGTTCAGCCGCCGATGGTTGAACGTGAGCTTGTGCAAATGTTCGTAGCCACCCTCCCAGGGGTTTATTATGAGAAATTGGTCAGCGGTATGTCTGGAACCTTCTTAGATCTCATTATCATGGGTGAGCACATTGAAAATGGGATCAAACTGGGGAAAATTCAAGGTGATTCACCCTCAGCTGGAGGAGGCGGAAAGAAACCTTATGGTGGCAAAAGATGGGAAGGAGAAACGAGCGTCGTGACCAACGCTCGAAGGAAGGGTAAAGGCCCTCACCAGCAGGTGGCCAGCATAATTATCCCGGCAGTTCAACAGCCATAGCAGCAGCAGCAACAACAGCCGAATCAACAAGGGTATAGAAAGTATCAGAACAGGGCACCTCTGTCGAGCCGTCACCTCGAGACACCGCCCATGTCTTATGCTCAGCTGTTACAGACTCTGCTCCAGTTACAGCTGATCCAGAAGAGAACCTTGGCTCCCTTGACAGGGGCACCTCCGCCAGGTTATGACGCGAATGCAACTTGTGAGTTTCACTCAGGGGCACCAGGCCACACGATAGAGAATTGCAAAGCCTTCAAGCACAAGGTGCAGGACATGGTGGACGCTAAGATCATCAACTTCTCAGATAATGTGCCAAACGTCACGAAGAACCCTATGCCGAATCATAGGGGAGGTGGGGTAAACGCCATTATTGAAGACGAGAGTTTGGATTTGTTGACTGACGTCAAAGATATGAAGACACCGCTTAGCTTCGTTAAAGCTAAGCTGATGAAAAGGGGTTTCTTTCTAGGTTATGGAGAACTGTGCATGGGCTGTGCGACAAGTCCTGATGGATGTGAACAGTTGATAGAGGGGATTCAAAGTCTGGTGGCTGAGGGAATCTTACAGTTTAGCCGAAGGGCCGAAAGCGGATCGGGAGAGGTAATGCTGAAGCAAGATGAAGAGGTTGCCACCATCACCATCCCTCGCCAGACGATAACTATTTCCGCACCCCGACCGCCTACAATTACCATCACCAAAGTTGGGCCGATACCTTTCGAAAGCACCAACGCTGTCCCGTGGCACTATGGGGCAGAGGTCTACTGCAACGGACAGAGGTTGGAACTAGAACCGTTTGGGTCGTCCGTGGAGAACCTAGTGGGCGTTAGTGGAATCACTCGCAGCGGAAGAGTGTTTGCACCACCTGAGTTCGTAACGGATAAAGCAGACAGAGCTGATGCAACTGATAAAGGTAAAAGTAAATTCGTTGAAGAGATCCCTTGCGGGGTAGAAAAAGACTTACTTGTTAAAGACGCTGAGGAATTCATGAGGTTGATTAAAAAGAGTGACTACAAGATCATGGATCATCTCCATCAAACACCCTCGAAAATTTCCGTTTTGAACCTGTTACTGTGTTCTGAGGCACACCGCAACGCGCTGCTGAAGGTGTTGAACGCCGCGTATGTACCGCAGGAAATATCGGTAAACCAGCTGGAAGAGGTCGTAGCCCACGTGAATGCGGGAAATGGGTTAGGGTTCACGGACCTAGAGCTGACGCCGAAGGGAAGGAACCACAATAGCGCCCTGCACATCTCGATAGAGTGTAGGGGCACGATTATGTCTCATGTGTTGGTAGACACAGGTTCATCACTCAATGTTCTTCCAAAGAAGACATTAATGAAGTTAGATACTCGTGGAGTGATTTGCACACTCAGTGATATGGTTGTAAAAGCGTTCGATGGAACCAAACGCCATGTTTTCGGGGAGGTGACATTGCCAATCCAAGTCGGGCCGGAAACATTCGATGCGGTTTTTTACATTATGGACATCATGCCTGCCTACAGTTGTCTCTTGGGCCGGCCATGGATCCATTCCGCGGGTGCCGTGACCTCCACGTTGCACCAGAAACTCAAGTATGTTGTCGAAGGTAGCATCGTGATTGTATGTGGCGAGGAAGACATAATGGTGAGCCATTTGTCGTCCTTCAAATATGTTGAGATGGATGGGGAAATCCACGAAACCCTATGCCAAGCGTTCAAAGCTGTTAAAGTCAAAGACGTAACTCCTGCGATCACTGAGAAGCCAGAGATGACTCTCTCCTCCTTCAAGGAAGCCAGGGCCGTTGTCCAGGCCGGATCTACCACAGGCTGGGGACGAATTTTGGAGATACCTAACAAGCAAGACAAGTTTGGGTTGGGATATTCTCCTGGAGCTGAAGCCTCCTCTTCCAGCAGTGTATCACGAGGTAAAGGACCGATCCAGTTTACCAGTGGCGGGGTGATATTTGAAAGCGTCAACGCGGTGTCTGAAGACAGCGGAGATAGCGACTATGACTTAGACTCTTGGATCCAGCCAAGCAAGCCAGGCGAGAGCCTCAACAACTGGTCCGTCAAGGATATCATCCAGATGACAAGCAAAGAGTAATGATTTACTTTTTTCCAATCATTGTACAACCCTATGTCCTACCCGGGGCATAGTGGTTTTATTGTCAGGGCCTTGTTTGATTATGTACATGCATTTTATCAATAAATCAAAAGGCGTTTTCTTCGTAGTCAAATGTTGGGATCTTTGTTATTTATGTTTTGTATTTGTTTTAAAAAACAATAAAATGGCAATGAGGTTTGTGCTAACCTGCATATCCTTGTTTTAAGCTTAACCCTTGTTATTGCAGGATCCACATGACAGATGACATCGACTCTGGACCTTCTACGACTCACTTCGACTTTGATTGCCCGATCTATCAAGTCGAAGAAGAGATTGATGAAGATGAAGACCTTCCCGAAGAGTTGGCCCGCTTGTTGAAACAAGAAGAGAAAGTTATTCTGCCTCATGAGGAAGAGATCGAGATTGTGAATCTGGGTTCTGAAGAACTTGTCAGGAACGTCAGGATAGGGGCTACATTGCAGAGTGATGTCAAGCAGAGATTGGTCGAGATGCTAAGAGAGTATAGTGACGTCTTTGCTTGGTCATACGAAGATATGCCCGGACTTGATACGGACATCGTGGTCCACCACTTGCCGCTGCGAGAAGATTGTCCTCCCGTTAAGCAGAAGCTTAGGAGGACACGACCAGATATGGCCATTAAGATCAAAGAAGAAGTGCAGAAGCAGCTTGATGCTGGCTTCTTAGCGGTCACTACTTACCCTCCGTGGGTCGCCAACATAGTGCCTGTACCGAAGAAGGACGGTAAGGTGCGAATGTGCGTCGATTATCAGGATTTGAATAGAGCGAGCCCTAAAGATGATTTCCCGCTGCCTCATATTGATGTGTTGGTCAACAATACAACTCAATTCTCCGTGTTTTCATTCATGGATGGCTTCTCCGGTTACAATCAGATCAAGATGGCGCCGAAGGACATGGAGAAAACTACGTTTATCACACCTTGGGGAACATTTTGCTACAAGGTAATGTCTTTCGGTCTGAAGAACGCAGGGATCACTTACCAACGAGCAATGGTCACTTTGTTTCATGACATGATTCATCATGAGATTGAAGTCTATGTTGATGACATGATTGCGAAGTCCCAAACGGAGGAGGGGCATCTGGTCAATTTGCTGAAGCTTTTTGAGAGGCTTAGGAAGTTCAGGTTGAGGCTGAATCCTAACAAGTGTACTTTCGGAGTACGGTCCAGAAAACTACTGGGGTTTATCGTGAGTGAAAGAGGCATCGAGGTTGATCCTGCGAAGATAAAAGCAATACAAGAAATGCCAGCGCCAAAAACCGAAAAAGAAGTTCGCGGTTTCTTGGGCAGAATAAACTACATTGCAAGGTTTATCTCTCAGCTCACAGCCACGTGTGAACCGATGTTCAAACTGCTAAAGAAAGATCAGGCGATTATCTGGAACGAGGATTGCCATAAGGCATTTGATAAGATAAAACAGTATCTTCAGGAACCTCCGATCTTGATACCCCTAGTGGTCGGACGACCTTTAATCATGTACTTGACAGTTCTTGAGAATAGTATGGGGTGTGTCCTCGGTCAGCACGACGAGACGGGCAGAAAGGAGCATGCCATTTACTATTTGAGTAAAAAGTTCACAGACTGTGAATCTCGTTACTCGATGCTGGAGAAAACGTGTTGTGCACTAGCCTGGGCTGCCAAACGTTTACGACAGTACATGCTCAACCACACAACCATGCTAATTTCGAAGATGGATCCGATCAAGTACGTCTTCGAGAAGCCAACGCTTTCGGGCAGGATTGCCAGATGGCAAATGGTGTTGACAGAATATGACATTTAGTACGTGTCCCCGAAGGCCATCAAGGGAAGCGTATTGTCTAAGTACCTTGCCGAACAGCCGATCGAAGATTACCAGCCGATGCAATTTGAATTCCCTGATGAGGATATCATGTTTCTCAAAGCGAAGGATTGCGACGAACTGTTGCCCGACGAGGGGCCAGATAGGAAATCCCAGTGGAAATTGATATTTGACGGGGCGGTAAATTCTTACGGAAGTGGTATCGGGGCGATCATCACAACTCCCCACGGATCCCACATCCCGTTCACTGCGAGACTGACGTTTCCAGTCACCAATAATGAAGCGGAGTACGAAGCATGCATTATGGGTCTAGAAGAGGCAATTGATTTGAGAATCAAGAACCTAGATGTATATGGTGACTCGGCGCTTGTGATCAACCAGATTAAAGGGGAGTGGGAGACTCGTCAATCGAATTTGGTGCCGTACATGAACTATGCCAGAAGGCTGCTTCCGTTCTTTGATCGAGTGCAACTCCATCATGTGCCCAGGGCCGAGAATCAGATGGCTGATGCCTTAGCCACGTTGGTTTCGATGTATAAAGTCAATTTTTGGAATGAAGCTCCAAGGATTGTCCTTTCTCGTCTTGATAGACCTGCATTCGTCTTTGCGATCGAGGAAGCCTCCGATGGCAAGCCATGGTTCCATGATATCCAGACTTTCCTTATGACTAAGGAATATCCTGCGGGAGAGTCAACCCAGGATAAGAAGACTCTGAGGAGGCTGTCTGGAAATTTTTATCTCAACCCTGATGGAGTTTTGTATAAGAGAAACCACGATCTCGTGCTACTCAGATGTGTAGATGAGAAAGAGGTGAGTATGCTCATGGAAGAAGTCCATGAAGGCACATTTGGTACGCACGCCGGCCGGCATGCTATGACGAGAAAGATCCTGAGAGCAGGATACTACTGGCTGACGATGGAGTCGGATTGCTTTAAATTCGCGAAGAGATGTCATAAATGCCAGATTTATGCTGATAAGATTCATGTGCCGCCGTGCCCGTTAAATGTCATGTCCTCTCCGTGGTCGTTCTCCATGTGGGGCATCGACATGATAGGCAAGATCGAGCCCACTGCATCTAACGGTCATCGCTTCATTCTAGTAGCCATCGACTACTTCACCAAGTGGGTGGAGGCAGCCTCATATGCTAATGTAACCAAGCAGGTGGTGGCTAAACTCATAAAGAGGGACATCATCTGTCGTTACGGAATTCCCGAACGGATCATTACTAATAATGGTTCGAATCTGAATAACAAGATAATGAAGGAGTTGTGCCAGAGTTTCAAGATTGAACACCACAACTCATCTCCTTACCGGCCGAAGATGAATGGCGCCGTTGAAGCGGCCAATAAGAACATCAAGAAGATTGTTCAGAAAATGGTTGTGACCTACAAAGATTGGCACGAGATGTTGCCATTTGCACTGCACGGTTATCGTACAACGGTACGTACATCAACCGGGGCAACTCCTTTCTCCTTAGTGTACGGTATGGAAGTTGTCCTACCGTTAGAAGTGGAGATCCCTTCTTTGCGAGTTTTGATTGACGTGAAACTCGACGAGGCAGAATGGATTAAGAACCGACTAAACCAACTCAGCCTGATGGACGAGAAGAGGTTAGCATCGATTGCGTATGGTCGTCTATACCAAAGCCAAATGAAGAAAGCGTATGATAAGAAGGTGCGTCCTAGAAGCTTTCAGATGGGTGATCTCGTCCTGAAGAAGATTCTTCCTCCACACTCCGATCACCGGGGCAAGTGGGCTCCCAATTACGAAGGTTCGTACGTCGTCGGCAAGGTCTTTTCGGGAGGAGCCTTGTTGTTATCCACGATAGATGGCGAAGATTTTGCATCCCCGGTGAACGCGGACGCAGTTAAAAAATACTTTGCTTAAAAAACGATCCGCTGGAAAGAAAAAGAATATCCAGGCAAAAATGGGGCATCCCGGCGAACCATAGAAAAAGAAAAAGGTTCGGGCAAAAATTAGGGATATAAAAGAAAAGAATGTACACCTGCAAAGTCGAAAACCTGGAAGGGCGACTTTGGCAAAAAAGGGTGTCCCGGTGAATCGAAAACCCGGAAGGGCGATTCAGGCAAAAGTTAGGGATTTGAAAAAGCAAATGACTGCGTTCCGCGTGTGGACTGCATTTGTTTAGTGGTTTGGAAGACCTGAAGGTCGTTCATCTGAATCAATCTCTTCTGAAGCTGAAGCGTCGAAGAAGTATCGAAGTCGAGTGGGTCATAGAGGGATCAACTCATGGTGTTCGTCTACGCCTCATTGTCGACATTTGTGTATATACTGATGTATACTTATGTTTTATTTCTGCGCGGCTTCCTCATTCCAGGAGCTTGCATCTGTTGTAAAACATTTTTACCCATTCAGGGGTCCGTTATCAATAAAATGTATACCATTCAGCAATTATGTTTGTTTGTTTAGCATTTATCTGTTTTGTTTGCGAAAAAGAACGCCGGTGTTTTTGATAAAATGCGCATACATAAACTTACTGGCTTAGGCCACTGATTGTTGAAACAATGAATTACTCGAACATCGTCACAAGATGATAACCTTGATAGGTCCCCTTGAGAAGGGTATCTTGTTTGTTTGTTTGTGTTGTTGTAGGTGTAGCATATACCAGGTAGTACGCCGTATGCGTCCCCAGGCCAGATGATTCCTTCTTCTCCAACAAAGCTCAGCAGCCTCTCCCCACAGAGTCTGAACGTGAGATCGTAAAGTATTGATATGTCTTCCCAGGCAGAGAGGAGATTCTCCCCTATCAGATGCATCCTGAAGGATCACCCTCTCCTCAGCTAAGTCATATACTGAAGTGTGTAGCAATTGATAGTTCCAGACTGAAGTCTCCGCAGAATTGAAATTCCCCACAGAGTCGTACTCTCCCCAGTAAGCAGGATGATTCCTTCTTCCTCAGCCGAGTTTGTAGTTCCCCAAGAGAGCCGAGTCCTTGGAAAGCAGTTAGGACCATGATTGGTTTTCCCTAGTAGAGTGTTGAATAGCTGATGCTGTGTTTCCCCGCCGGAATCCTTATCTCCAGGAAGGTTTGGCTGCGAATGCTGTGCAGTTTATTTCTGCGATTGACATCGCTTTCCTCAGCGGGTCCAGGTTCTCGTAGAGCTTCGTTCCCCTGCAGCAGTTGACTGAAGTTCATTTCCCCAGGCGGAGTCCGATTGAGATTGGTGTGACTTCTTCTCCTTGGCAGGATGAGTCCTTCCTCCACCAGAGTGGTCCTTTCTCCTTGACGGGAGGATTCTCCCTTCAGCATTTATTTTGCTGATGGGGTCATAGCATTTTGCATGATTGCATAGCATTCACCCTAAACGCGTAGCATTTCCACCGTGTGGAGCATTGCGTCGTTGTCAAAGCATATGCATACAAAACATGAGCTAGGACGTTACTGTTCTTGTTTTGCAGGTGTTTCTCCGCAGAGTCTCTTGCTCAAGACGATTCTCGAATCCCCCAGCGAAAGTCGTTTGCCCAAGATGATTCGTGAATTCTCCAGCGAAGGCGCTCGTTTAAGATGATTCTTAAAATCCCCTGTGAAGTCACCAGAGAGGGTTGCTCAAGATGATTTTTGAAGTCCCCGGCAGAGTGATCGCTCCGGATGATTCCTGAAATCTCCAGCAGAGTTATGGGTTCAAGATGATTCTTGAAGTCCCCGGCGGAGGTATTTGTCCAAGATGATCCTTGAAGTCCTCAGCAGAGTTGACTCATCCAGAATGATTTTTGAAGCCCCGAATCTGAGTTACTTGATAGTTCTCCAGAATCGCCAGCAGAGATCTGTCATCCCCAGCAGGTTTCTGAACGGTGAAGTTGAAACTTCCCTCGAAGACTTGATGATTGAAGTCCAACCATATTGACGAAGCAGTTCTCTCAGCTAATGCGGAGTGCCTGATGGCAGAAGTTTGGATATCCCTCTTTGGTTCATGATTGACCGAGAATTCTATTCCTGACTTACTGATGAAGTTCGGCTGACACCCAAAAACCTTTTTGAATGCCCGATGGCACGATGAGTCTCGAGGAATCCTGATGCCTGACGGCATGATCGACCATGTATTACCGGTTACCGTGTGACCAATTCTCCATCTAGTTGTCGTGCAGCTATTGTTTCAGTTTTTGAATATTTGTTCCCATCAGAGTACCGTGTACTTGTGCAGTTGGCAAATTTTCGGGTTTGTTGGTATTCAACTGTCTTTTACCTTGATTGGTTGAGAGTCGTTCACTTCTCACCCAGTCAGGTCCAAGCCGCTTGAATAGGGGCAGCTGTTGCACCCCAAAATTTGCCCAACATTTCTTTACCTAGCTTATGTTTCATTTCATTCACATTAACATTATCATTTGCATTTCATTGACATGTATGCAGGAGATCAAGAGGTATGAGTACCAATCAAGATCTACACAAGAGTTTGAAGCTAGCTAAGAAGGTTATTCAGGTGTCCAAGGGTTGATATCCTTGTCAGAGAAAGTAAAAGATCCTCAGAGAGAGTGGTTGAAACCAAGAGGGTGTGTCTCCTAGCTTGAGAGTTGTGGGAAGTCATCAGATGATTCTGAAGCCATGAAGTTGGACTTGAGGTCTTGAGATAGATCATGAGAAGTGTTGAAGATCACTTTGAGGCCTAGATAGGTCATTGTGCAAGATTAAGAAGACTCAGCCATGATTGGTGCAGTTAGGGTTTGACTGGGTCAACCCTAAGTCAACTGATGATTTGAAGAAGGTTGAGACCTAATTCAAAGGCCATGTGATCATGGATTGATGCATTGAGATGCTATAAGGATGATTCCAAGGTTAACTCATCATGACTGAAGAGTTTGAGAAGTTTCAAGCTAGGGTTTCTAAGGCTTGATAGTGTAAAATCCCCTAGTTTGACCCCTATCTTCAAGGCAGTTTAGCTCAATATGTGATTGTCATCTCATCTTTCCCCCAACATTAATGTTGTAGAGCATGATCTTAGCTTTAATTTTAGTGCTAGAAGTCCTTGATAGGATTTGTAGAACTCAAGTTATGACTTTGACAAGTTACAGGTCATCTGAGGTATGTGAATTTGGGGGCTTGAAAGTTGTCCAACTTGCATCAAACTTTTGCCATAGAAGGATGATTCCTATCAACTCCTGGTCAACATGAATGTTGTTCCTTATCCTCTTAGCTTTCTAGAGAGTACTAGAAGTCATTGATAGGATTTGTAGAACTCAAGTTATGGCTTTGACAAGTCAAGGGCATTTTGGTCATTTAGAGATTATAGGTCATTTCAACCATAAGGCCATAACTCCCATTTCCAAGCTTCAAATGGGAAAATGTTCAACATAAAACTAGTTCAAAATGATGTTTTATGGCTATTCAAGAGGTCATGAGATGTTGAAATTGCTTGTAGCTCAAAGTTGCAAAAATGACCTAAAATGAGGGTATAAGTTAAATGAACCAAAGTTGGAAATTGATATTTTTGATCTACACATCTAAACCAAGGCATGTAATAGGTCATTTTGACTCTAAAAAGAATTTTAAGAACATTGGTTTAGCCACATTTTTGAATTGAGGTCTAATTTGTGGACTTGCTTTGAAAAGTAGTTACTTACATTATAAGTAACATGTGCAAAACTCAAATTCAAGGCATGATCAAGATCCCTTGCAAGCCAAACACTTCCAAAATGTCATGAGGGGAGAAATTGGAAGGAATTGAGATTGGTTTCAAGCTGCAAACAGAACTATGCACACCATGGCATATGGTTGAAATTCTCATGTCATGAGAGATTGAATTTCTCCTTAGAAGGATCTAGAGCTTTCTAGATCATCCCTACACACTCTATATATTGAATAGAGAGGATCCAAAGCAAGGGTTGGTGATGATTGAAGGAGAGAGCAGAGATTGAGTTTGGAGAATTCTTGCTTGCAACTGAATTCGGTTTCACCAATTTCTTCACTTTCCATCCATTTTCTTGATTGCAACCTCTTCCATGGATGCTAGGGATTGATTCCAGATCATAATCAAGAGGAATTCGTGGCTGATTGGTGTTCTTGAGCTCATATTTTTCCACCTGCAACTCAGAGTTGGTACCAAGAATTGAGGCCATTTCAATCAGTCATATTGCATACAGAAGCTTGGAAGTGATTCATTGAAGGAGTCTGGAGCATTTAAGGGCTTGATTTGAGGTCTTGCTACTTCTGTGCACGCGAAATTTTCAGGTTGGTAACCTTTGATCTCTGGCTTGTTTTAGTTAGAATCAATAGGAATTAGGATGTTAGATGCATTGTAGAACGGTGTAGGAAGGTTTTCAGATCAGTAATTTGAGAATTAGTGACCAATTAGGGATATTGCCATTTTCGGTTGAGAATTGGTTCTTGTGAATCTTGAGGTTTCAGAGAGAATTAAGGGCATGAATGAATTCGTGAGGAAATTTGGGACAAGTTTCATGTATAAACCACTTGGAATGGAGGCCTGAGGAGAGAGTTAGGGTTGGGGACGATGACCGGAGCACCACCGGCGGTGGCCGTGATTGCGCGCGAGGTTCAGAGTTTCAAAAGGTTGAAGATGATCCCAAAGCCCTTGGATCAGGGTAGGACTTTTGACTGGAGAAGAGATCCAATGGCCACGAATGGATTCCAATTTGTGAAGAGTCTGAGTTTTAATGAAACGCATCATTTCATTTAGTTGCTGATTTTGGGCTTAGTGAATTGGTTGATACCTGCACCCCCCTGATGGCCCAATCCATGAATTGAACTGATTTCTATTTCTATCTGCACCGTGCATTTATTATTTTCTTTTGACTTTCTTTAATTTTTTCATTTTATACATGGTTCTTGATTAAATCATAAAAAATGGAAAAATGATCCAATTAATCCCATTCTTTTTGCATTAGATTCATGATAGGGTCTAGTATTTTTAAGATAAA
The DNA here is from genome assembly GCA_963859935.3 of Lathyrus sativus. Classification (NCBI taxonomy): domain Eukaryota; kingdom Viridiplantae; phylum Streptophyta; class Magnoliopsida; order Fabales; family Fabaceae; genus Lathyrus; species Lathyrus sativus. Next base: position 350,358,432 of record OZ012740.1, on the reverse strand, counting down.
AAATATTTGTATTTCATGCATTTTATGATTTTATGGGAATTTTCACATTTTAATTGATATTAAAATAGTCATGCTTGATGCTTGATTTTGTGGAATTTTGTGTGATCATGTGATGATGATTTTGATCCTGATTTTTTGTGAGTAGTTAGAATAGATATGCCTGCTCCCCATAGAATTTTATCACATATTTGTGATGAACATAGGTGGTAGTTTAGGTTGAAACCTTTAGAAGCTCCATTTTTAGGGTTTATGGTTGATACCTTTGGATTTAGGACTTAATTTTAGGACTTAATAGGTGATTTAGTCCCTGGTTTTTGTATGAGGCATTCTTAATTGAATTAGGATCCCTTAGGAATTTTTGTAGAAATTTATTAGATAGTTTACTATTTTTGATTGATTTTAGTTTAGGTGCTAGTTTTAGATGATTCTAAGGCACTAACTCAACTAGATTAACATCTTTAGTTCCCTTAGATTAGGGTTTTGTTTCTCTTGCTCTTGGATGATGATGAAGGCAAGTTGAATATGCATTTGATTGCTTAAAGAGGCTTGGATTTGAAGATCTTCCCTTCTTGTGGTGTAGTTTTGATTAGGCTAAGATTAGGGTTTTGCAGGCAGAGCTTTTAGATAGTTCTCTTCCTTCATAAACATGGAATATGTTGATCAATTCCATTCTTCCCTATGATGTAAGGTCCCTTGTAAAGGTCTCATCCCTCCTTTGGTAGGATGTGTGGCTCTTTACAAATTGGTAGAACCTTTGAGGGTCCCTTTCTCTGATGATAGGAGGCTTTATGGTGACCTTTGGTCTTCACTCTGCTATCAATCATCCAAACTCTGCTCTTGATAGATGAATCTTTCTCCCTTGTTAGAGGATGGAGTTCCTTGCTTGAAGAAGATTGAAGGATGGAGTTGATACTTCTTTGTGGTTGGAGATTAATCTGAGAAGCTGAAGCATATAGATCAGGAAAAGCTAGTTGATGCTGGTAAAGCAAAGAGAGCTGAAGCTTGAGGACCAAGTTGATACTTGTGAAGAATATCCAATTGAGATTGAGTGAAGAGTTGAAGCTTGAGGAAACAAGTTGACACTTGTGTTGGATACTTTGAGAGCCTGAAGGAATCAAGTTGATACTTGTAGTTAGGAGTAAAGCCTGAAGGTGGGATTTACTGTAAAGCTGAGGCTTGAGGAAGAGAGAATAAGTTGATACTTATGTTTGATGGGTTGAAACCTTGGAGGAGCAAGTTGATACTTGCTATTGAAGATGATAGCCTTGAAGGGTGATTGAAGTCTGATGACTGGACTGCTGTCAAGTTGGTTTAGTTGTGGGAGTGGTTGATCTGCTTTTCTTTCTTGTCTGTTTACTTTTCTGTATTGATGTGGCTTGTTTGATTTGCCTGATGCATTAGAATAAGTTCATATCTAGAATGATGTAAACTAGGAGCATGATTGCACTAGAGGTTGAGTTGCTCCCTTTTCTTGTATTTTTACTGTATGGCTTTGCTTGCGGGTATTCGGTAGAGCCCAGCTCCCTTGCCCATGTGGTTTGTGTTTGCTTGATAGCATTTCATTTCACTGTATGATTGCAGTCACTCATTATTGTCTTTCTTGATAGAACTTTATTTTATTTCTTCTGTATGATTACAGTTATTCATATTTGGCTTGAGGTTGAGACGAGCTTGTAGAGGCTGATACCCCACACACATTTCCTCCCTCACTTGCATTGCATGCATTTTACAGTCGTTTACTGTTTACCGTTTAAGCTGATGCTTTATCTGTTTCTGTTTACCATTGACATGATCCCCTAGGAATCTCATTTCCTTTGATAAGGAAGTGATGATTAGAACTTTAGGTTGAAACCTATGCATGATAACTTATAGGAGTTCCCTGTTTCAAACCTCAACCATAGGATGAATCCTTGGCATGACAACATTAGGACTTGATAGTCTCCCTTTAGTTGAGCCCTTCTCTTCTCATCTCAAACAACATTAAAATACAGTAATAAAGGTTAACTGACATCGTACGTTACGAGCCTTAAGCTATCTGAGAAAGGATTGTTGGAGAGCTTCTTTTCAACAATCTGGATGTTTAGTATGGTACCCTTTGGGTGACATGCGACGCATTCACTCTCAAGTCATAGTCTCTAGTGCGATACTAGTTGCAAACGAACATAAAAAACAGTTCTTTCGTAAAAGACATAAAACAAACTTCAAACCTTTTTTCCCCGTGGGCCCATAATTCAAAGGAAGCTTTTCTGAAGAAAAGAGTGTCGTTAAACTTCAACGCCACCGCAAACAGGCTTTGTCCCTAACTGCTGGAACTGCTGTTTAACCCTACTCGAAAAAACAGATGAATCTGAATTCCCGTAATCCATATTATCCCGAACTACGTAAGCTCTGATCTCTCATATCTGTTGAGAGTACGTAGGCACAATATTGATGTATTGGCGAGCCACCTTCCCCGTAACCCGTAGTTAGTCGAACTACGTTAGCTCTGATCTCTCAAGCCTGTTGAGAGTACGTAGGCACAATACTGACGTGTTGGCGAGCCACCTTCCCCGTAACCCGTAGTTAGTCGAACTACATTGACTTTGATTTCTCATTCTCTGATGAGAATACGTAGGCATAAAGTGCGACGCTTTGCCGAGTCATTTTTATTTTCTGTTTAAGCCAGCCTTGATAGGTAGATAGATAAAACCAACTCGTCCAGTAAACCAAACAAGCGTGGATCCCATCGAGTACGATGGACGTGAGGGGTGCTAATACCTTCCCCTTGCGTAACCGACTCCCGAACCCAGACACTGGTTGCGATGACCTTGTCTTATACCTTTTCGTCAGGTTTTTCCGATCGTTTCCTTTCCCGTTCTGAGGGATAAATAACGAAAGGTGGCGACTCTTCTGTTTTGTCGGCACCTTATTTTCGCGGAAGCGACACCTAAGAATCAATAATGAGTTAAGAAAGTGATAAGAATAGGTTTGAGTGGTTTATGCATCAAAATGCAAGTGCTGAACTTGGTTCTGTGACATGAAAAATGCTCAACTTGCCCTCTCCCTAACCATAAAGGTTGAGAAAATGATCTTGTACTTTTTAAAAATTCCCAAACATGATACATTCATGATTTACATAATTTCAAATTCCAAAGGAAACTATGTCACAAATCCTCTTGATGTTTGTTGCAAAAGTTAACTTAGAAGTCAAGAAACATGAAAATTCTCTAAGTGTGGAAATCTTTCACAACTTGATGAGATTATACTCAAAACCCATGCATTTTTGGACCTCAAACCAATAGGACACATTTTTAAGGCTCCTCAAGAGCTTTCCAACAAGCTTTGAACCACACCATTTGGATGTGTGGTTAGGAAGTTATGATCATTTCAAGTTGGCTTAAAATTAGGGTTTTTCATGAACACTACTTTCTTGATTTGCAAGTTATCCATCAATACTTGATTAAATCTCCACCAAAATCACTATTTAAGCACAAAATGATGTTGGAAAACTTTCTTGCTTTAATTTAGGGTCAAAACCCTAAAAGTCAAAGAGTTGACTTTCTAGACAGACGAACCGAACAGTTGAAATCTCCAGGATTGATCCTCAGTGTTCTGGGTTATTTGAGCATTTCAAACTTCTTGAGGAGACTTTAATAAGTCATAGTAGTACCATGAACCATGATTTAATCTTTGAAAAACCATCTAAGCCAAAAGCCAAACTTCAATTGACTTTTTCGACTAGAAACTCTAATCAGAGTTTTGCACTTCACTGCTCCTATTCTTTTGGTAACAACCTCAAATAGCACTTGTTCTTGGAAAGATATGAGTCTCTTGATGATATGAATACTTGATTTGTGGAAGATTAATCCAACACCTTGACTGATCAGTCCACAGGATTCTTGATTTTGACAATATGAAAACTTAATTCATCTGTATCTTGAGTGATAATGGAATCTAGGGGTCAAAATATGGGGTATGATAGTTGCCCCTATTTAACTATCTTTACTAGATGGTATGAGAGATGACAATCTCCATAGGATCATGGTGAAAGGTATTTAAATATAGTAAACCGAAAATTTTGTCGCATAGATATGATGGTATGCACAAGGACAAATGTGATCATTCAATGAGTTATAAGAATGATGCTTTATGATGCTTTAGTGCAAGAAAATGCTGACACACGAGCAAAATAAGAAAGAAGAACAAAATAACGAGTAACCACTCACTGGGAACACGGACATACTGGGGAGAGACCCAAAGCAAATCAACCGATAGTTCAGACATGACTTATGATGGTACTTTACGGGGACCCTCCACACAGGGGATAATGAACAAAAAAAACTCCAACAGGGAAGACAAACCTCCACTGGGGAAAACGAATCCACTAGGGAAATGTATATCCGGCTAAAATATCCATCAGAGGACACAAGGCTCAGAAACCACATAGGGGAACAAAAGTCAACAGACTCGAACTCCAACTGGGGATTTAATAGACAAGAGACACGGTCCCTATATGGGAACAAAACAAATGGGGATTTTCCTTTCAACGAAAAGTAACGGAATCTTCAGGAAAAGACTAGAAACAAGACCAGACTCACCGGGGATGCTAGTAACCACTAGACCTCTAAGACTTTCTGGGGATATTTAGAGGTTCACTGGGGATACTGGTAACAACCAACCATCCTAAGATCAGGTTTAGAAGAACATTGCCAATAACCATTGGGCCTTCAAAGGATATGGTAACGACCAAAACCGAGGTACTAACAACAATCGGACTTTAAACGATGCTATTCAAAACATTAATGGTCATTCCAATAAATATGGTGACATCCAAATTAGCAATACCAGTAACAGTTGGGCTTTAAACAATGCCAGTGACTACTGGACTTCCTGAAGAACACTAGTAACGACTAGACTTCATGGGGATATGTTGATAACAACCAACAATCAAAGAACACAACAGAGTTGGACGAAAATTGCTAATTACAATTGGAATTTAAACAATGCCAGTAACCACTTGACTTTCTTGGGGATTGGTGACTGTTGCACCCTAAAATTTGACCAACTTATTTTTCTTGATTTATGTTTCAATTGCATTGTCATTTGCATAGTAGATAGTGTACATAGTTCAATCATTTGCATAGCATAGCATAAGCAAGTCATCCAACAAGGGATCAAGTGCCATTACTATCTAAAGAAGCACATCAAAAGGGGTTTTGATTCAAGCCTAAAGTCTATTGAAGTCACCAGGAAATGAGTTGGAGCTTTGAGAAGTTAGAAGGTCAAGCAGTGGATTTCTCTCCTATCTAGGGATGTGTTTGAGGATCACCAATGAGATATGAGCTATGAACTGAGGGTATGGAATGTGTGCTAGTATCATGGAGGGACTAGAAGGTCATTTTGAATATGAAACAAGTCATTGGTTTGGTTACAAGAGCTACAGTTGAGGTGCAGTCAACTAGGGTTTCATCTGGGTCAACCCTAGGTCAACCCTAGGTCAACTGGGTGATTGAAGAGTATCAAGGTCAGCTTGGAGGTTGTGAAATTCATGAATTGATATTGGGATATATGTGTGGTGTTGTTCCAAGGAGAAATCAAGAGGAATCAAGAAGAGGAGGGGTTATTAGATTAGGGTTTCAGTGTAAAAAACCCTAATTTAGGCCTAACTTCCAAGCCAGATGAGTCAAAGTGCAAGTTTCAAATGGATTCTTGGCCAACATGAAAGTTGTAGAGCTTCTCAATACCTTTAATTTGAGTACTAGAAGTCTTCAAGGAGGTTTATAGAACTCAAGTTATGATTCTTGCAAGTTATGGGTCATCAGAGGACATTGAAATTTATCTGTGAAAGTCACTTGATTTCCAAGCAACTTTTGCCCATGAAGGAGTGTTCAAATGGATTCTTGGCCAACCTGAAAGTTGTAGATATTGATCTTAGCTTTAATTTGAGTACTATAAGTCCTCAAGAGGAGTTGGAGAACTCAAGTTATGGTCTTGGCAACTCAGGGGTATTTTGGGAAAGTTGAATTATAACTCATTTTTCAACATGGATCAAAATCTCCATCTTCCACTCCTCAAATGAAAAAATGTTCAACATGAGATGTGTTCAAAATGAGGTTTTTAGGCTAGATAAGAGATCATGAGGACTTGGAAATGCTTGAAACTCAAAATGGCAGAAATGACCAAATAAGGAAGGAATTAAGTTCATTAAAGTGACCTAATTTTGGGATTTTTCACTACATGGCCAAAACAACTCAAATGACATATCAAAATGCTTGGAAATATCATTTTAGAGACAATGGTATTGGTACTTTTTCCATTTGAAGTCAGAATCATGGAATGACCATTTGTTACTTACATTACAAGTTACACATGCCAAGCATACCAAGGAGTGAAATGCAAGGTAACTAACTATCCACACACATCCAATATCTCCTTAGAAGGTAAATTGAACACAAGCCAAGTTGAATTGAGAGCTAAAACCATAACTGATATGTTGATATCACCAAGTGAGAAATTTATGACATGAGAATTTCATAATCTCATTGGAGCCATCCAGAACATTCTAGAGGATTCTAACATCATCTATATATGTATTAGAATTGATCAGAAGAAGGTTTTGGTGAGAATTGAAGGAGACAAAGAGATTGAGTTTTCACACTTCTTGCTTGCAATTGAAATCGGTTACACTCATGCCACTACTTTCCATCCAGTTTCTTGATTCCAATTACTTCCATTGATGTTACTGAGTGATTACTAATCAAGATCCAAGTAAATTCGTGGCCAAATTGTGTTCTTGATCTCAGAATTTCAGACCTGCAACTCATATTCGATTTCTACAATCCAGGCTATTTCAAGTGGTTATTTTGCATACAGAAGCAAGTTCAGCATCCATTGATCGTGTCTGGAGCTTGCTAGAGCTTGGTTTGAAGGTTTTATCCATCTGTTCTTCTCAAATTCTCAAGTTGGTAAATCTCACTCCACAGCATAATTTAAGTAGTTTCTTCAGGATTTAGGTGGTTAGATAGTTTGCAAATGATCATTAGAAGCTTTTTGATAACAATTCGTGTGGATTAGAGACAAAAACTTAGGTTACCAATTTTCTGTTGATGGATCGTTCTTGATAGTTATGGAGATTTAAACTTAGTTACATGGCTTAGGGAACTCATGGAGAGATGGTGAAGAGGTTAAGCTAATTAATTTTAGGTTTGGTGAATTTTGATTATGGACCAATTCTTGGAGATTGATTCGTGTTTGGAGATGGGATGAACTTCAATGTGTTTAGAGGCTATGGTTGAATTGCTGGTAAGATTTCAGGTGGATTAGTGTTTTTAATTTCAAGTTTTGATGGAGAATCGATGAAGTTACGAATGGATGAAGATGAAGTTTGAACATGGCTTTCCCTCCACTGAACATTGCCAAGGTTGAAGATAACTCCTTAGTCGTAGGATCTCCCTTAGGACTTTGACCCAGAGCCAGATCGTGTGGCTGTGATTTGGTTTTATTTTGTGAAGTGGGGATTCTGAACATGAAACGAAGCGTTTCATTAAACGCTAACAGTGGGCTTAAGTTCAAAATGATACTCCCACCCCCATTTGAGAGGCCCATCCAGATTGCACGCGATTTGGTTTCTATTTGCACTGAATGTTTGTCTTTTTTTTCATCTATTTTCTGATTACATCTGGGCTTAGGGCGCGTAATACTTTCAACACCCCCCCCCCTGGCCCATTTGCATCTTTACGTTATGTTTAATTGCTATTTGACACATGAATTTTTCATTTTTCATTTTATTTGTTTCATTTCATTTAGCATCTTTGAAAATTCATATTAAATCCAAAATCAATCATTTTGACATGGTATTTTTTCCCTCATTTTAATAATTGTCTCAAGAAATTTGTAGAAAAATAAAAATATTATTTTAGGCACTTTTACATTTATGGTGAATTTTCACATTTAATTGCTTTTTATTTTCATTTTGTTTGTACGTATTATTTGGTGAATTTTGTTTAGTCATTTAAATTCATATTTTGATTCCATTCTTTTTGTATTAGTTAGATTAGAACATTAAGTTCCCCCTGGATTTATGCCACATTTTTGTGGATTAATTTTGTTTAGTTTTGACTAAAGAATATTAGGTTAGTATAATTAGGGTTCAAACTCAACATAGGTGCATTATAACATTTTATTTTGGGGTTTCTAGCTTGAATTAGGTTCTGGGACATATAGGGTATGTAAGGTAGATGTAGAAATCCCCTTAGAATTAATCTTAGAATTTTAAATACTATATTGCTATTTTTAGTATATTTTACAAATGGAGTGTTTGTTTGGTGTTCCCACATGGGGTTTATATCTGTTTGCTTGGGCTTTTGGGCTTTTCTATGGGGTATGGGGCTTGGTTTGAGCTTGTGGAGCATGAAGACATTAAAAGATAATATTGAAGATGATAATCAAATGTTGAAGCTTGAAGATTGTTTGTGCTTGGAGTTGATTGAAGACATAGGGAATAATAGGAATAAGCAGAGCCTTAGAATAGACCAAATTCTTTGTACAAACATGGTAAGCTTCTTGTGCTTCCATTCCTCTCTATGATATAAAGTTCCTCTAGGGTATTCACCTCTCTCCTTTGGAGGGATAAGTGGCCTTACCTTAGAGGTAGAACTTTGAGGGAACCAGTCTTTCATGATGATAAACACTTATAGGCTTCCTTTGGTTGTCAATAAGCTGGTTATCATTCAACTTATTCTGTTAAGTGATTCTCATCTAGGAGAGCTTGCCTTGGAGAAAAAAGCCGTTGAAGATAGAGATGAATATCAAAGATTGACAAATATGAAGGTTATTCATGTCAGAACTGTGCAGCTGTTAAAGCTAGGGTTTACTGCTGTTTGGAGCTATCTGCTGTCTGATGTTGTCAACTGGTTAAGATTATGTGCTTGCTTAAGCTTAGTGATTTCTTGGAGAGGGAAGCTTGTTGTAGCTTGGTTATCATTGGAGTTGGATCTTTGGGGTTCATTGGAAGATTTATATTAATCAACTGTTAGAGTTGGGTGTTTTTCAGAGCTGCTGCTGTAGTAGCTGGTGTGCTGTCAGAGCTGGGTTTTTGGGGTCTTATTTTTCTTTGTTGTATTGTATGTTAATTTCCCCTTAGGTTTGAAGTGAAGCCGTTTCACTTTGCCTATTGTTTTCCAGGTTCGAGGTTGAGTGGGACTCCCTTGCCTCGCTTGTATTGCTGCATCTCATGCATTTTACTGCTTTACTGTATATATGTTATTTCTTTTCCGTTTATCCCCTAGGATCTCTGTTTCTCTCTGCGCAAGAGAGAAATATGACAGAAATTAGGTGTTAATCCATGCATGATAACATTAGGGTAGTTTTGATTCCCTGTCAACCATAGGTTTTAGAGTTCTTTCTCTTCTGTCTCAAAATCATTCAAAACACAGCAATAAGATTTTAAACATCAATAAAAGACAGTTCTTGCGTAAAAAGACTGAAAACCAATCAAAGTGTCATTTTTGTCCGCTTGGACCCGTAATCAGGAGAAAACCTTTTTCAGAAGGATAAAAGATAAACAGACAAATCTGTGTCTTCCGTAGCCCGAACTACGTTTGCTCTGATCTTTCATGCTGTATGGAAGTACGTAGGCATAGGATGCGATATCCTAGCGAGCAACCTTCCCCTCCTTTCCTGTAGGTAGGCGAACTACGTTGACTCTGATTTCTCGTTCCAGACGGGAATACGTAGGCATAAAGTGCGATACTTTGTCGAGTCAGTTATTTTCTCTTAACCCAAGACCTGTAGAGTAGATAGAATAACAATCCGTACTAGAAAACAAGCGTGGATCCCGTCGAGTACGACGGACGTGAGGGGTGCTAATACCTTCCCCTCGCGTAACCGACTCCCGAATCCAGGATTTGGTTGCGATGACCATTCCTTTCCCGTCTTTGCGGTAGGTTTACTTCGAGCGTTTCCTTTCCCTCCGTTGGGATAAATAACGCACGGTGGCGACTCTTCTGTTCAGCCGGCGCCGATTTTCGCAGTAGCGACAGTGACGACCAAAATGGCATTACCAATAACAATTGGATTTTAAATACAATGCCAATAACTACTGGGCTTCCAAGGGGATATGGTGACGACCAAATCAACGGTACCAATAGCGATTGGATTTTGGGCAATGCCAGTAACTACTGGACTTTCAGCAGAGTCGATTAATAAACAGGACATCGACTGAGGGCTAGATTCAGGTAAACACCAGATCTTAAGGATAAGCTGCAACATTAGTAATGACTAAAGTTTGGTAGCCACCAATTAGCAGTATTAGATAGGGGTCAACGGTCGACCTATTGCTAGTCACAGCTAGACTTCACAGGGGAATCTGGTGACGACCAGACAAGTTAACTCAACAGGGAACTAGTAACAACTAGACTTCCTAGGGAATCTAGAGAGAAATAAAACCTTCCCTGGGGGTTAAACCAAAAAACAGAGGATTTCCTTATAGTGAAGAGTTCGAACGGGATCTTCAGGAAACAAATGGAGATGCGGGTAATAAACAAAACATCTTAAGAAATATCAACAATAACCATTGGGCTTTTAAACAGATATGGTAACGACCAAAACCAAGATGCCAATAACAATTGGACTTTAAAAGATGTCAGTCAAAACATTACTGGACTTACTAGGGATAAGGTAACAACCCTAATCCACAACACCCGTAACAATTAGATTTTCACACAGGACGTCAGTCAAAACATCACCGGACTTCATGATAGGGATAACCAACAAACGGAGATGCCAATATCAATTGGAAACAACACCAATCAAAACATTACTGGGCTTCAGGGGATTTGCTAGTAACAACTAGACTTCCAAGAGGATATGGTGACAACCAAACAGTGATACCAATAACCATTGGATTTAAACCATGCCAGTAACTACTCGACTTTCCGAGGATATAAGTATTTATCACAATAATACTTAAGCCAGATAACTTGACAAAGTTAAGGTAACAACCAAGGAATAAGCCCGTGACAATAGGTCCAAAGAAAAAGAGTTTGGTAATGACCAAGGGATCTCAAGACGATATCCAGTAACTACTAGGGAAGGAACACCCGACAGATTCTCAGCAAAAAAGACCAAAACAAGAGGTATGCTAAAAAATGCATATGCTAATGGTATGATGCAGATGCAATGCCGAGCGACTCGCAGGGGAAAGCAACGAAAGATAGATAACAATCTAATCACAGGGGAAATAAAAGAATCACACTGACTTACAACGCTGGAGAATGGTCTGAATCCTCTGTTCTTACAAACTTGCCAGAGAGAGGTCACAACTTCAATATAGCTGACAAAACTTCGTAGCGCAGCGACGTGGGGAAATAAATCTCTATAGAATCTCGTATTGCTGAAATGATGGTATCAAGGTTTCAACCATTCTGTCCGCATGAGAGAGGTCTAAATTTACACTGTCATACCACAATCAAAGTTACAACTTGCTTGTTAATTAACTTTTTTAAAATCAAATTTTTTTGGTTCAAAAAACTTTTGCCTTTAAAAAAATCATTATTAACGAATAAGTTATGTTTTACATAATAAAAAAAAAGTAGAGCATAATAAAGCATAAACAAAGATTGGTCCAAATCTGATTTTATTCAAAGATGGAAACTTGCGAAAGGCAAAGTCCCATGGAACAAATACAATTTGGAAAAATGGAAATATAGGTAAAGGTTTACAAAAATCCAACAATCATCCAGTCCTAAATAACTAAGAGTTGGTCTGAAATGTTTCCTCTGACGAGAGTAGCGGAAGGTGAGCCCTTTTTGACAATCTTCTGCAGTAGCGTTAACTCCTGATGTAGTGAAATACCTTTGTTGCTCCTTTTTGTTTAAGCCGCCTTTCCAGGTTTTCGACTTAACAAGATTTTCTTTTGTTTTGTTTTACCCTAATTTTTGCCTGGATCTCCTTCATAGGTTATGATCCACTGGGATGCCCTTTTTTTCCCTAAGTTGCCTTTCTAGGTTTCAACTTAGCAGATTTTTTAGGCATAATATTTTGTTACTGCATCTGAGTTCACGGGATGAGGGAGTTGTTCACCATTCATCTTCGCAAGGATCAGAGAGCCTCCGAAAAATCCTGTCTTCACAATGAATGGGTCATCGTAGTTTGGCATCAACTTTCCGCGCATGTCTCGATGTACTGGAAGAATATTTCTGAGTACCAACTCACCCTCTTTATATTCTTTGACCTGGACTCTTTTGTCGAAGGCTCTCTTCATTCTCTTTTGGTAGAGGTGATTGTGGCACATTACCGTCATCCTCTTGTCGTCAATGAAATTCAGAGTATCAAACCTTCCTTTCATCCATTTAGCTTCTTCGAGCTTAGCTTCTATTAAGACCCTTAACAAAGGTATCTCAACCTCAATAGGTAATACTACATCCATCCCGTAGACCAGGGAGAAAGGGGTTTCCCCTGTTAAAGTGTGAACAGATGTTCTATATCTGTGTAAAGAGAACCATAGCATTTCATGCCAATCTTTGTAAGTCACTACCATCTTCTGCACAATCTTTTTAATGTTTTTGTTTGCAGGTTCAACAGCGTCGTTCATCTTATGTCGGTAAAGAGAAAATTTTTGATGTTTAATTATGAAATTGTCACAGAGCTCCTTCATTGTTTTGTTGTTCAGATTTGTCCCATTATCTGTAATGATCTGGTTGGGGATTCTGTAACGACATATAATCTCCTTTTTGATGAACCGGGAAACCACCTATTTTGTTACATTCGCATAGGAGACAGCTTCTACCCATTTGGTGAAATAGTCGATGGCGACAAGGATAAACCGATGACCGTTGGACGCTTTAGGCTCAATTTCCCCAATCATATCAATGCCCCACATTGAGAACGGCAAAGGCGATGTCAACACGTTCAGGGGATGTGGTGGCACGCGCACCTTGTGTGCGTAAATCTGGCATTTATGACATTTTCGGGCAAATAGGACATAGTCAGTCTCCAAAGTCAACCAATAACAACCAGCCCTTAAGATTTTCTTTTCCATGGCATGGCCGCTTGCATGAGTATCGAAGGCACCTTCATGAATATCTGTCATCAGCATGTCTGCTTCTCTTTTTTCAACACATCTGAGTAAGACCATGTTGTGATTTCTTTTATATAGAACATTATTGCTAATGAAGAACTTGGATGACAAACTTCGCACAGCTCTCTTATAAATTTTAGAGGCGTTGACTGGATACTCTTGATTCTGAACATAATTTTTTATGTCATAGAACCATGGCTTTCCATCAGACTCTTCTTCAGCTATCATGATGTACGCTGGTGCAGTCTTTCTTTCAATGCTAATGAAGGGAGCTTCGTTGATAAACTGAACCTTCCACATTGATGCTTGCATGGCTAGAGCATCAGAAATATGATTTTCAGACCTCGGGATGTGTCGAAAGTGATCTCGTCAAAATACTCGATCATCTCTAAAATGTAGTCTTTGTAAGGAACCAGTTTTTCGTCTCGGGTCTCCCACTCGCCCTTGAGCTGATAAATCACCAAGGCAGAGTCGCCAATTACTTCCAGAATCTTAATGCGAAGGTCAATGGCAACTTCAAGACCTAAGATGCAGGCTTCATATTCGGCTATGTTGTTCATACAATTGAAGCATAACCTTGCAGTAACAGAAGTGTAACAACCGGTAGGGTTTTCTAGAATAACACCAACATCATGACCTCTTTTATTGGATGCGCCATCGAACATCATTTTCCAACAGGAACCAGGCTCAAAACTCTCTTCAGAACTGGGTTCTTCTTTAGCTTGGTAAAGAAACATGACATCTTCATCGAGGAAGTCAAATTCGAGCGGCTGATAATCTTCAACAGGTTTATCAACAAGGTAGTCTAATAAGACACTTCCTTTTATTGACTTTTGTGCAACATATTGAATGTCATACTCTGACAAGAGCATGTGCCATCTTGCAATTCTTCCCGTCTAAGCAGGTTTCTCGAATATGTACTTTATTGAATCCATTTTGGATATCAATAGAGTAGTGTGGCAAATCATGTACTGTCTCAGACGCTTGTCTGCCCAAACCAGCGTGCAACAAGCTTTTTCCAATGGAGAGTAACGAATTTCACAATCGGTTGCTCAAGTAGTAGATTACATGCTTTTTCTTCCCTGATTCATCTGTTTGGCCCAAGACACAACCATTGATTCTTCGAGCATAGTCATGCACATGAAAAGAGGTCTTCCAGACACATGAGGGATCAATATTGGAGGCTCTTGGAGGTATCCTTTAATATTTTCAAATGCTGACTGGCAATTCTTGTTCCACACACCTACTTGATCTTTTCGTAAAAACTTAAAAATTGGCGTTCAAGTAGGAGTCAAGTTGGAGATGAACCTGGAGATATAGTTCAATCTGCCAAGGAAACCTCTGATCTATTTCTTAGTTTGTGGTGTAAGCATTTCCTGGATGGCTCATACCTTATCGGGATCCACTTCGATTCTATGTTGCCTAACAATGAAGCCGAGTAGTTTTCCAGATCTGACTCTGAAGGTACATTTGGCAGGGTTTTGTCTCAATTGATACTTCCAGAGTATTTTAAATAACTACAACAGATGATGAAGGTGATCTTCTTTGCTCTGAGACTTGGCAATCATATCATCAATGTAAACCTTAATTTCTTGGTGCATCATGTCATGGAATAATGCCACCATGGCTCGTTGATATGTGGCCCTAGCATTTTTCAAACCAAAAGGCATAACCTTATAACAATAAGTGCCCTAGGGTGTGATGAAGGTTGTCTTTTCCATATCAATTGGGTCCATTTTTATCTGGTTATAGCAGGAGAAGCCATCCATGAATGAAAATACCACAAAGCTGGTTGTATTATCCACCAAAGTGTCGATATGTGGAGATTAGCTTTGTTTAAATCCCTGTAGTCTACGCACATTTTAATGTTACCATCCTTTTTTGGCACCGGCACAATGGTGGCCACCCATTCTGGGTATTTTGATACTGCTAAGAAGCCTACATCTATCTGCTTTTTGACCTCGTCTCTGATCTTGAGAGTCCTGTCGAGTCTAGACCATCAAAGTTTCTGCTTAACCAAAGGACATTCAGGTTTAAGAGGAAGCTTGTGAACTACGATGTCGGTGCCCAATCCAGACATATCTTGGTAGGACCAAGCAAACACATCTGTATATTCTTTGAGAAGCAATACCAATCTGTCTTTAACCTCTTCCCCTTGGGATGCCCCAATCTTGACCTCTCTTTTTTACTTCTTCATAGCCCAAGTTGATAATGTCGATGTGTTCTTTTTAAGGTTGAAGATAGGCATTCTCTTACTCGTCATTTTCATCAGTTCTTCAGGAATTTCAGAATCCTCATCACTCTCGTCTTCAACTTGGAATACTGGTGAACCAAAGACAGAAAGAACTGGATGATCATCAGATTTAGCATGTGATGGAGGTTTTTTGCATGCGTTTAACGGGCTTAAAATGAGCAAACACACACAAAGAGATGCATATGATGAAAAAAAATTTAGGTTTTCAAAAAAGATTTTCATTTTTCCTTCTTTACAAAAAAGTGAAAACAATAAAACAACAATGAACAATAAAATGAGAGTTTAACAAAACACTCATTCATTGGTTAATATTTTTAATTACAAAAGTGTGGCCCATACAAAATGATCCACTGGCCTTGGTCCTGACCATGGATTTAAAACAGAGAAAATGCTAACAAGTCAAACAAAAAAATTACTCGAAGAGTGGCAACATGATCGAAACCTCAACGGCCTCCAAATTGTACAGAATGGCTTCATCTTGGAACACCAGGTTGTCAATGTAGCTCTCTCCAACATCTTCTTCGATAGCGTTTACATGAACATTACCACTTACGAAGATCTTTTTCAAGGTCTTCAGGCGCTTGCCGTTGACTTCTGATTCTTCATCAAGAGTTGGTTTGTAACCTAACCCTTGTCGATTGTTCTTTGCTCGGGCATTGATTTCGATTACCTCTCCCCAACCTTGCAGAAGTCCTTCCTTCATGGCGTTTTTAATACTCTGGGCAGAAACAAAAGATTGACCGTGTGTAACAACAATGTCCTCAATCAACACAGCATATGCAATCTCTAATGCTTGAAAAGCGGTTTCTAATGCATCTTCATCAGCTTCAATGTATCAGAAGTAGGATAGATTGCTCACCGTCAGGTCCTTTTTGTCGTGCACTACGACCAACTGTTCCTCATTAATGAACTTCATAGTTTGATGTAATGTGGATGTGACAGTGCCCATTGTATGTATCCACGGCCTTCCCAGCAGACAACTATATGTCGGATTTAAGTCCATTACCTGGAAGGTGATTTCAAAGATCTGGGGTCCCACCATGATCGGCAAATCAACCTCTCCAATTACGGTTCTCCTCGATCCATCGAAAGCCTTCACAATCAAAAATGTGGCTCTCATCTCCACTCCTTTGTATGCCAACTTGGATAATATTCTTTTGGGTATTACATTGAGGGCTGACCTAGTGTCAACGAGTACTCTTGCGAGTGTATCCTCTTCACACGTAACAAACACGTGCATCGCACGATTGTGCTTGCGACCCTCAGTGGTCAAGTCATTGTTGTCGAAGCTCAGTATATTGTAGGTTGTGATATTAGCAACGACAGAGTAAAATTTCCCCATAGTGATGTCTTTCATTACATGGGCTTGTGTTAGTATCTTCAAAAGATCTTGTTGATGAGTGGGAGAGCTTAGCAGTAATGACATAATCGAGATTTTGGATGGTGTATGGTTGAGTTGGTCCCCTACCCGGTAATCGCTTCGGCAAATTATTCTAAAAAATTCTTCTTCATCCTCCTTTGGGACTTCTTTCCCTTTCGGTTTTTCAATAACAGGCTCCTTGGAGATGGCTTCCTTAGGAACAGTTTCCTTACGAGTGGTATTGGTTGCTCTGGGAACAGTGGCAACTGCCTGAGGAACTGTAAAATTTGCCCTGTGTTGATATATACGAATATTGCGGGTCATTTTTCTTGCCCCGATAATGTTTGCCACGTCCTCCTGCTTTCTTCCGGCTTTCATGTTGTACCAGGAATAGTCGTATTTCTAAGACACAACTTTTGGATTAGGATCTGATCCCCTCCTTGGATCAAATCTTGGTTTTGGCTGGTCTGCGGTTGGCGCAGGGTTATTGTGGAACACAAACCTAATAGCAGGAGGAAAAGCAGACTTGCTATTCACAGTATTGAATACTGGCCTCTTTTCAGATTTCTTGGGTAAATTGAATATTGGCTCAATCACCGAGACATCTTCTTTTTTCTTCTTCCCACATATTTGTAGCAAACCTTCATCAATCATTAATTGAATATCCCTCTGCATTAGGTTACAACCCTGCGGATTATGATGGCAATTACTGCAACTTTTATGGGAACATTTGATCAGCCCCGCCTTCATCAATTTTCTATGCAACTCAACCAATAGAGTTTTGACTTCAAACACCTCGGAAATTAATCTTACGCCAGAATCTTCCTCTACAGCATGGACACCGCCATGGTTTGGCAAAGGACGATTTTCCACATTATGCTAGTTATCCTCAAAGGAGAGGATTTTATTTTCGAACAATTCTCGCATAATGTATTGGAGTGTGATGCAACCCTCGAGGTCGTGCCCCGCAACATTTTCACGGAATGCACATCGTGCATTCGGGTTGTAGTAATATGGTAATGGAGTTGGAGGGGGACCTAACTTCCTGGTCTAAGTTAGGCCTTGTTGTACCATTAGAGGGTATAAATTAGTATAACTCATGGGGATAGGTTGAATCCCTGGCCTTCGGTTTTGGAAAGCAAGCCTCAGAGCCGGTGCTCTTTGTTGTTTCTGTGCTTAATGATTGTGATTTTGTTGATGTTGCTGAAAATTTTGCAGGTTTGGCCGAGGTTGAAACATCGGCGTGACTGCAGCCGTATATTGTTGTCGCTGATAATTTCACAGAGGTTGTAGACGAGGTAACCATTGATTTTGTGGGCGACTTTTCTATTCTGAACCCTCTTATCGTACGTTATAGCATTAGTCCCGCCTTCCTTGTTCTTGTGGAAGTTACCCGGTGAATTTTTCATTTTGCTAGTGCTATCCGAACTCGTCACATTGCCATTTTTCAAACCAGTCTCTACCTTTACATCGACGGCCACAAAATCAGAAAACTTGGTCGTGATACTTCTAATTATTCTTTCATAGAATTCGGGCCTGACAGTATCCATGAACCAATCAACCAACTCTTTTTCCGTTAGGGGAGGTTTCAACTGGGCGGCGGTCCCACGCCATCTTTGTGCATACTCTTTAAAAGATTCCGAGCTCTTCCGAGACATGCTGAGAAGCTGACGACGGTCTGGCGCTAAATCCATGTTGTATTTATACTATTGAATGAAGGCATTAGACAAATGTTGGAAGCAGTGGATTTTAGATTGATCCAGACTTAAGTACCATTTAGCAGAGGCACCTTTAAGACTGTCTAGAAAATAATGTATCAACAATTTGCCATTCTCAATATGTGGGGCCATATGTCGACAGTACATGATCAAGTGAATTTTTGGGCAAGTTTCCCCTTCGTACTTTTCAAACGTGGGCATTACGAACTTGCGAGAAAATACCAACCCGAAACTGAACACATGTCCTTGGCATCAGACCCAAAGACATTGTTTCCTTCTATGGCCCTCATTCATCTGGTCATTATGTCCATTTCAACCCGTAGTTTCTCATGTTTCTCATCTTCAGTCTCAAACCCGTCGAGTACATCGAATATTTGTTGATGGTTGTTGAAGACTGGTCGAACCTATGCCTGAGCACCGGCCTGAGTGTAAATTGGATTTGGAAATCCATCATTAATGGAACACTCTGTGGATTAGAATACGACTAATGATTGAATGGTTGAGCATCACTGTACGAAGGCATGAAATCCTTGGCAATGCCAAAAGGATGTTCCATTGCTGAAGTTACTAATGGAGGAGGATTTGTTGTCGTTGTGTTGATTTTAGACACTACTGTAGGTTGTGTGTCCATCTTTTCCTTAATTACCTGAAGGAATTCCATGATTTTGCTAACGCCACCATGTAGCCCTTTGACATCTTTGTTGATGTGATCGATTCTTAGGTCCTGATCTGCCATTCTCTTCTAAGCGCCAGCTCTTGTGTTGTATTAATGGGTATTCAGTGTGATTCTCTCTGATAGCAACAGAACATGGGATAAGCCAGAGGACCAAAGAAATGCAAGATGAAATGTAGGATGCAATGCAAACACAGACCACACATTTAAGGAAAACGAAAAATTTTATTTCAAAACAAAATTAATGGATCAACACGTAACATCGCGATGAAACTTAACAAAATTTTCATTAATAAAAAGAGTTTTACAACATAAAATTTTCATTAACAAATGAAACTTTTACAACATTTTTCAAAATGAAATATTACATATTCGCATAAGTATGGGGTTCAACAAAAGGAGATTATTAGCTAAAGATCATCTAACAAGATGACCCTTCTCCCTCCTGCAGCCTTGTCTTCCTCTGGCTTTGACGAAGTAGCTCCCAAAGTTCTGCATTCTCCCATTCGGCCTTTACCAAAGCAAATTTTAACTCTCCTCTAGACAAGAGTTCCTTTGGCTCCAGAGTAATGTCGTAAGATTGAGTATAGAACATCTTCAATGCTATCACTTTTGACCAAAACAGATATTCCTTCGAAATGAGACAACTTAGATTTTCCACGACGGTCATTCCTTGTAGGTGTGGGTGACGCCAGGCAAAGATAATTTGTGCTTCGAAATCCGGGTCAGCATGCTTTTCACAAAAGAAATTCTCTAGCAGGGCTGGCTCCGGTTCTTTCTTGGTGAGGTATCCTAGCTGATGGCGAGCAAAGGGTTGTAGTTGACATACTCTCTGGTGCCGATTAGAGGTATATTTGGGAACTCCCCACACCTATAATCATGGCTACTCCTCCGCGAGCCAGGTCATACCAGCTGATGTCTTAATGAGAGAGTGAAGCCAGTTTTCCAATCCACGCATCACTATTTTCCAAGTTCCATAGAGGGAATGTCTTAGGCAAGTGTGAAATAAACCACTGGCTTAGGAGTGTCGTGTAGCAGGAGAATTGCCTGAGATTGTGCACCTTCCACCGATGAATGGTGAAATAGGTATTAGCCAAGAGAGTGGGAGCTGGATTTCTGACAAGAAATAGCTCGATGGCCTCCAAACTGATGAACTCAGGTTTACTGGGAAATAGGTATAAGCTGTAAATCAAGAAAGCTAGGATAGCTTCAAAGATTCCCAATTCTCCATGGTCATAATAAAACTCAGCCTACTCCAAGAATGGTCTCGCCTCCATTCTGGTAAATTTTCCCCTATTATCCAACTTGGTTGGAAGGTCAGTGGGTTCTAGGCGAAGAGCTTCTGCAACATCTCTTATGTTCGATTTTCTCTTCCTCCCATAGTTAGATTTGAAAGTCATAGGAATTTTCATATGCTCGGAGTATTCTTCCTAGTTTGGCAGCAACTGAAAGTATGGGAATGTGAAACAAATGTACAGTGGATTATAAAACTTTACAAAGGCTTGCACCATTTCCTCGTTTACTTATGTATCTAGCAAAGAAAACAAGTCCTGATACTTGGCTATAAAAGCAGCAGGAATCCTTACTAGGTTCCTTAAGATCCTTAGCTTGTCCAACCTCAAGTTTGGGAATGTAATCATGTTTCTTTGATCCATCACTATGTCTGCAAAAAAAAAGATTTTGGAATTCCTTGAATGGTTTGATAAATGCAATGCAAAGACGCTAGATGCAACTGGCTTTACAAAACTCAGAAGATAATTAAAGCAAAATCCTCATCTCATTTACATTGGGAAAAGTTACAACTTTTGAAATATAACACAAGAAACGTGAGGATACATCAAAGGAGAAGACTAGGCCTTGTGGTTAGGAAGTCTGACAAGAATTCTATCTGTGTGTCCTTTTCATTCTTTTCAACATAGTGTTTTCCATTACCAACTTGTCTACTATTCCTTTCCAAGCGCCAAAAGTTGGTGGGATATTTGAATACTCTTGCGTACTCTGCGTAGGTTTGATGCTAGAGAAAAATAAATTCTCTTTCGTTACATCTTCACTACCCAAGCACCTTTTTAGCCATCCAATCAACTCATCTTTGTCCTATAGCTTTCTCTACATTTCTATCGTCTCATCATGAAGAGTATGGTACTTTCCTTCCCAAGTGTCGCTTTCAAGCTTGGTTCTTTCAAGAAAATCTTTGTACCCTTCCATATTTTCTATAGGAATGACAGAAGATGACGCGATGATGTAATACCCTAATTTTTACCACTTAGATTCCATATGTCATTTGCCTCTCATCCCACAAATAAGATTGCAAGCTTTGGTTCTCTTGCCTTTGTTAGACGATGGCGCAAATCTAGATGGGGGGTTGAATAGATCGCTTGTTTAAAACAGAGTCGGCGCTACCAAAAATTGGTTTTTAAAAATGTTTAAGGCGGAAGCGGCCAAGGAATTATACACGTCTAAAACGAATGGTTACTAGAAAATCGAATATGCGTAAAGTCTATGGAATTTGATAAACAAGATTTAAGAATCACCACTTTAATCACACTTCAATTAGATTTATGTTCACTATAAGGTGTGACTAGTTCCAATGCCTTTAAAATATATACAATTTGGAAAGACAACACACAAATTTTTTAGTTCACACAATTTATCAAACACTTTGAGTGTAGAGCACTACAAGTGAAATCTGTTTTGAGAGTTGAGTGCTCAAGTTTTCTATTACAATCAATTATTGTAATTAGCTTAAAAATAGTTCAGCATAACTCAAATCAGAATTTGATTGACACAATCGTTTGCACTAAAAACTCAGAAATTTAGCAATATAATCGTAAACAAAAAGACACAATGATTTGTTGAGGCAGTTCCCCCGTCGTCCTCGCTCGGGGTACGTTTGCCCTCAATTCTAACAATAGAATTGAGACCTATATATAGATAGATATAACCTATTGGTAAATGTTTATACAAGAAGCAAATAAAGATCAAACAATCGAACACAATTTGTTGTTGTAGAGCCTATTTCTTCTTGCCCCTTGATTCAAGTTGAATCAAGTCCTTCAAACATGGTGAGTAAACCTCCGATTACGACACTCTCTTTGAACAACCCTCAATTTTTAAATCTGGCCTGGCTGATTTTAGTCACCCATGTGTCGAACCCGAATCTTCCATTCACAATCATCTGTTTACCACTACTAAACCGACAGAACCTCCCGCTCTTCGATTACCTTCGCTCGGTTGAATCTGCGATGGACCGATTCGTGCAAAACCCCCAATACCTAAGACTCTTCGAGGACAAAACCCTAATGGTTTTATTCAAGAAAAAACTGTCGATTACTCAACCCAAAACAGATTAAATCAATCTTCGTCTTTGGACGTTGTTGCACCCCAAAATTTGCTCAACCTTGAGTTTATGTTCCATTGTATAGCATGTCATAGTTCTAACATAGTTCTAGCATCTGCATATCATAGCATTAACATTTAACAGAGTATCAAGAGTGAGATATAAAAGAGGAGAGCCTAAGATAATACAAGCTAGAGAAGCCACCAAGGCCATCAGTCAAAGATTTGGGTGCTTAAAGAGTTGCATTGGTTGTACAAGGTCTATCTCCAAGTGTGAGGGGTTTTGTGAAGAGTCTCAGGGGTCTATGAAGCCTTGATAAAGGGTATGAGATGTGAATATAGCTTATTGAGTCCCTAGAGAGCCAAGAAGGAGCTTAAGCAAGCCATAGAATCAAGTTCAAGAGTTCTGATTGAAGTGCGTGCAATTAGGGTTTTGTCTGAGTAATCCTAGCTCAAGGAGAGTGTTTGACAGGCATCAAAGCCTAGCTCTAGATCATTCTAGCCATGAAATGATATGTTGAAGCATATGTGGTGTTGTGCCAAGAGAAAATCAACAGAATCAAGAAGGATTGAGGGTGACAAGACAAGGTTCCTAGGGTAAAATCCCCTGTTTTTCACTGAACTTCCAAGCCTTCTAAGTCAAGATGTGAGCTTCAAGTGACTTGGATCTCCACATGAATGTTGTAGAGGAGGTTCATAACTTTAATTTGAGTACTAGAAGTCCTCAAGGGGATTTATAGAACTCAAGTTATAGCCCAGACAAGTTAGGGGTCCTCAGAGGCATCTGAAATTTAACTGTGAAAGTCACTTGACTTCCAAGCAACTTTTGAGCAAGAAGGAGTTTTCAAATGGATTCTTGGCAAACATGAGAGATGTTCCTTATCTTCTTAGCTTTCCAAAAAGTTGTAGAAGTCCTCATTTGGATTTGTGGAGCTCAAGTCATGAGTTGTACAAGCCAGGGGTATTTTGGGAAAGTGAGATTATAGGTCCTTTTTTAGCATAGGTCAAAATCTCCATGTTCCACTCTTCAGATGAAAAAGCGTTCAGCACGGAATGTGCTTAAAATGATGTTTTTAGGTCAAATAAGTCATCAAGGTAGATTAATCGGCTTATTTCAAAAAGTCACTTAAAATGGCCTAAAAAAGGGGAATAAGTCAAATAAAGTGGTGAAAAAAAATCAAATTTTGGGTTAGAGATCACAAACATGTCAAGTGAATACTCATTTTGAGTAGAAATTGCATTCTAAAGACAATGGCATCGGCACATTTTTGAATTGAGCAATAATTTCATGACTTGCTTTGTAAAAGTGGTTACTTGAAATGTAAGTCATTAATCCAAACCACTTAAAAAGGCATTTGGAAGGCTATTTTGGTTAGAAACTTCCAAGGGAAGATACATGAATAATCTAGAAACTTCCAAGGGAGGATACATGAATAATCTAGAAACTTCCAAGGGAAATGGATTTTATTATTTTGGGCTTGGGTTTCATTTTTAGAATCTTCCAAACATCTCTATAAATGTTTAGAAACTCATTTGAAGCAAGGTTGGTGATTGATTGGAGTTGGATTGGAAGAGAGCATATCAATTTTCAAGAGATCAAATCAAGTGGTGATTCTTCATTCAAGGCGATTTCGGTTCGATTCGAAGATTGTAGCACTTTCCTCGCATATTGTTGAACGAATTTGAAGCTTTCGGAAGCACGAAAAGAGCCGAAGATACTCCGTTTCGAAGCTCCGATCAAGATATGTAAACCTTCACTTTACCATGGATTTAGGATGAGATAATTAGAAATTCTTATGCGGTTAGGATCGTGAACACCTATGGATGATTTTAGGATTGTTAATTCGGAGATTTTCTTCATTCCCTTTTTCTTTTTATTTTTCTGTTTTGAGGTCTGTTTGCTTTTATTTCTTCAAAAATAGTAAAAATGATCAAGAAATTATGAAAATTTTTTCTGTAGATCTTGATTGTCTTAAAAAATTTTAGACGCTGAGTTTTCATTTTTTGGATTTTTTTTTATTTAGTTATGATTTTTCTTTCGTGCTAATATCCATTGGTGTACATAATTGTTCATCTGTTTTGTTTAATTTTGTTCTCTTTGATGCTTCATGATTTTGAGCTAATTTTTGGATATGTTTTATATTATATGCATAGGTTTCCCCAGAAATTTTATTGGAATTTCTAGACAATTCTAAGTTTAGTTTTGAATCCGCTTTTTAGAGCCATCCCCATCTGAATGTTCCCTGGACACTTTATAGGTTTTCCTTTAGAAAGTGACCTTAACTTTAGAATTTGGTTTTAATTTTTTTACCAGAGGTTTCTAACATCTTCAGGAGATTGTATAATGTTTCTTATATTTTTGTGGATTGTTTTCCCATTTCTTTTGCATTTTACATTCTGGTGAGTATTTTGCATGATTTAATTGATGTTTGCTTTGCATATTTGATACCGCTGTTTTGTAGAATTTTGTTCTCTCAATTGGTGATAATTCTTGCTTAGATATTTTGGTAGATTGTAGCTAACACTAGAATATTCCCTTAGGAATTTTTGTAGATTTTTTAGATGTAATTTGGTTCTGTTTTAGGGTTGTTGATTAGGACCTTCCCAATTGATGGTTAACCTTGACCCCTTGCATGTTAGGATTTGTTTAGACCCCTTAGAAGTTGATATAGGGTTTGATCTTCGATCTTGATAATATAGATATTAATATACTTTAGGGTTTCCCTTAGATAATGTGATAAAACTTTAGAGTAAAAATGGTAGTAAAAAAATGTTGAAATAGATATGGTGTAATAAAAAAAAACTTAGAATATTTTAGGGTAAGCTTAGTATATTTTTAGGATTTAACACTAGTTTGTACATAAAATTGTAGGATAGAATTTAATTCAAAAAACACTTAGTTGTAGTGTATAATGTAGTTGGGGCATGTAGCATTTGGTTTAAGTTATAGGGGAATATATGGGCTATAGGGTAGATAAATAGGTCCCCTTAGAATAAATCCTAGAATTTTAAATACTATTTTACTATTTTTAGTATATTTTGCAAATTGTGTGATTGTTTGGTGTTCCCACTTGGGGTTTTTGTTTGTCTGCTTGGGATTTTGGGTTTTCATTTGGGGTATGGGCCTGGTGTGGGCTTGTGGAAGCATGAAGACATCAAAGGAGAAGATTGAGGATGATAATCAAATGGTGAAGCTTGAAGATTGCTTGAGCTTGGAGCTGATCGAAGACTTAGGAGAAATAGGAGCAAATAGGCAGAGCCTTAGAATAGACCAAATTTTTTTCACAAACATGGATAGCTTCATGTGCTTCCATTCCTCTCTATGACATAAAGTCCCTCTGTGGTATTCACCTCCCTCCTTTGGAGGGATAAGTGGTTGTATCTAAGAGGTGTAACTTTGAGGGAAACAGTTTGTTACAATGTCAACTGTTTATAGGCTTCCTTTGGTTGTCAATGAACTGTTTGACATGCAATTTATTCTGATAAATCAATTCTCATCTAGGAGAGCTTGCCTTGAAGAAAGAAGCCATTGAAGATAGAGATGAAGATCAAAGATTGACAAAAATGAAGATTGTTCATGTCAAAGCTGTGCAACTGTTAAAGCTAGGGTTTACTGCTGTTTGAGGTTATCTGTTGTCTGATGCTATCAACTGGTTAATGCTTGCTTGAGCTGGGTGATTTCTTGGAGATGGAAGCTTATTGTAGCTTGGGTATCATTTGTGTTGGATTGTTGGGGTTCATTGGGAGATTGTCGTTTATCAACTGTCAGAGTTGGGTGAGCTGTCAGAGCTGGGTTTTTGGGGTTTATTTTCTTTGCTGTATTGTTTGTTAATTCTCCCCTTGAGGTTGAGGTGAAGCTGTTTCACTTTGCTCATTGTTTTCTAGGTTCGAGGTTGAGTGGGACTCCCTTGCCTCGCTTGTACTGCTGCATTCATGCATTTTACTGCTTTACTGTATATATGCTGTTTCTTTTCCGTTTATTCCCTTAGGATCTCTGTTTCTCTCTGCGCAAGAGAGAAATATGACAGACATTAGGCTCTCATCCATGCATGCCAACATTAGGGTAGATTTTGATTCCCTTTTTAACCCTAGGTTTTAGAGCTTCTTTCTCTTCTCATCTCAAAACAATCATAAAAATACAATAAGAGGTTAAACATCAATAAAAAAACAGTTCTTACGTAAAAGACTGTAAACCAATCAAAGAGTCATTTTTGTCCGCTTGGACGCGTAATCAGGAGAAAACTTTTTTCAGAAGGATAAAAAACAGTCAGACAAATCTGTGTCTTCCGTAGCCCGAACTACGTTTGCTCTGATCTTTCATGTTGTATGAAAGTACGTAGGCATAGGATGCGATATCCTAGCGAGCAACCTTCCCCTCCTTTCCCGTAGGTAGGCGAACTACGTTGACTCTGATTTCTCAATCCAGACGGGAATACGTAGGCATAAAGTGCGATACTTTGCCGAGTCATTTTATTTTCTTTTAACCCCAAACCTGTAGAATAGATAGAATAACAGTCCGTACTAGAAAACAAGCGTGGATCCCGTCGAGTACGACGGACGTGAGGGGTGTTAATATCTTCCCCTTGCGTAACTGACTCCCGAATCCAGGATTTGGTTGCGATGACCATTCCTTTCCCGTCTTTGCGGTAGGTTTACTCTGAGCGTTTCCTTTCCCTCCGTTGGGATAAATAACGCACGGTGGCGACTCTTCTGTTCAGCCGGCGCCGATTTTCGCAGTAGCGACAGACGTTATCACCTCGAACATGCACAATGCACAACAAAAATGATTATGTGTAGTTGTTGTGAAATGCTATGAAGAGAATGAAGATGATGAGAACTAAATCGACACGTAAATTTCACTTTTCTTGTTTTCTTAGTTGATGTGAAAGGAATAACACAACTCAACTTATATACCAAACATAACTGACTTAACAAACATAACACACTCACAAGACAGTTTGACATAATAGAATTTTGACTTAAAACAGCGAGCGGTCGACCTATGCAATAAAAGGGTTGACCTGAGATTACCTGTATACATGATTATGTAAAAATCAGGACCATGCATCGACCGGAGCATGACATGCGTTGACACACAGCATGCAAATTTAGCCATATTCAAATGGTCACAGTATGAGTCGACCGGAGGGTCGACGCGAGCCCTCCTGAGAGTAATTCATTAAAATAACTAGCTGTATGAGTCGACTGGAGCAAGCTTTTAGTAAACTCAAAGGCCTGAAATAGGCAAAAATGCCAATTTTCATGCATTAAGACTCTTTTGATGAAACCTATAGTATGGCAAGCAAGACCAACTAGGCCAACCATATATGAAACATAGATTTGGCCATCTCTATATGCAACAATCATGTGTTTGACGAGTGTTTGACTTATGAGAGACAAGACATGCAAATATGACATGGTGACAATGTCCAACATACATTTTTCTAAGGAGCTGAGTTTTGACATCATCGATATTATCCTCACATACTCCCATTTGCTTGATGCCTTCGTCCATACACACTCTTCTGCATGAATACTAAGTCTTTACCTGTGATGTTTCTGTTTCTACCGTTATGCTTGATACTCTTCTCCCCCTTTGACAACATCAAAAAGAAAGAAAAATTTGTCAATGAATTGTATAAAAGCAAAAGGAGACGCAAGTTCCAGACACTTGCAAGAGGATATACATTAACAGACATTCACATACAATGTAGTTAATAAACACATAAACAAAATGATAAATAAAGCCACACAAAATAAAAGAACAATAAGGTTTGCTATCTCAGTCATGAACAAAAGACATGTCAATTAAACACACATAAGTACATAAACCATTCAACAACAAACGCAAACATTAATGAACAGATAATCAAATGCAAAATGCAGTATGCAAGAAATCTTCAAGGTCTCCTCCCCCTGAAATGATGGCCACGTCCTCGAGAGGGATACTCCAAAGGCAACTGTGCATCGGCTCTTTCAGTGAACTCTAAGACCGCTCTATTGAGTGTTTTGAATGGACAATATGAATTAAATTATATTGAAAATGGTGGAAAATGAACAGTTTAGCAGACATTTTTCAGAAAATTCATGCGATGCGTCGACAAGAAGGGTCATGCGTCGGCGCATACTGTGTGAAAAATAGCACGTTAGAAATTACGTGGGTATGCGTCGACCGTAGGGTCGACCTGAGCATACCCGTTTCTCAGGCATGAAAAATGTCACTTTTGTGAGTCAGCCGTTACCCTGTATAGGTCAACTCATGTAGACAAAAAACAACAAAAACTTCAATTTTGTTCAATTTAGCATACAATGAGACATAAATACCAAGCCTAATCATATTTCAAGCATACAAAGGAATGAAATAAACGCAATCATGGTATACACGACAATAATGACACATAATTTGATACATTACATTTTATGAACATGGGAATTTCGAGAAATTCTAATTAAGGAAGGATATTACCTCAGCTCCAATTGTGACGGAATGCCCTCACATATGGCTCTAAACATCTTCATTTGTTAGGTAAAAGATGGACAAAGCATATATAAATATAGATATATATAGCATGCGAGAGAGATATTTTCTGAACATGATCCGAAATATCAAGAACACCGAGTTCCCGTCGGATGTGAAAGAAAAGCTCTGTAGCGAGTGGTTTTGTAAAGATATTTGCAAGTTGATTTTTAGTGTCAACATGCTCAAACACCACGTCGCCCTTCTTCACATGATCCCTAAGGAAGTGGTGTCGAATTTCGATATACTTGGTGTGTAAATGTAGCACAGGATTCTTGGTTAGGTTAATAGCACTCGTGTTATCACAAAAAATTGGAACACGCTCAAGTTTGAGGTTAAAGTTGAGCAATTGTTGCTTAAGCCATAAGTCTTGAGCGTAACAACTGTCGGCCGCAACGTATTCCGCTTCGGCGGTTGACAAAGCTACAGAGACCTGCTTTTTGTTATGCCAACTTACCAAAGAGTTTGAAAATAGATGACACGTGCCACTCATGATTTTCCTATTTGATTTGCATCCCGCAAAATCAGAATTGGAAAAGCCAACCAAGGAGAAATCCTTTCCCTTAGAATACAAGAGCACATACTTTTGAGTACCTGAGAGGTATCTAAGTATGCGCTTTACTACTTTTAAATGGGTTTCTTTAGGAGATGACTGGTACCTAGCTCATATACAGACACTGAACATAATGTCGGGTCTAGAGGCAGTAAGATAGAGAAGAGAACCAATCATACCTCGATACTTTTTCACCTCTACATCCTTACCATTTTCGTCTTGGCTAAGATTCACACCGTTGGCATTGGAATGTCGATAGCTTTGGAGTTTGCCATGTCAAACCGCTTGAGAAGCTCAAGGAAGTATTTCATCTGGCTCACAAAGGTACCCTCCTGCTGTTGCTTGATTTGCAATTCGAGGAAATATGTGAGCTCCCCCATCATACTCATTTCGAAGTATCTCTGCATTAAAGTAGAAAACTCCCTTACCAGATTCATGTTAGTTGACCCAAAAATGATATCATCAACATAAATTTGTACCAAAATTAAGTGTTTTCCTTGACGCTTAATAAAAAGAGTTGTGTCAACCTTTCCTCTTTAGTATCCTTGATCACGGAGAAACTTGCTTAAACAATCATACCAAGCCCTAGGGGCTTGCTTGAGTCCATACAAGGCACGTTTTAATTTGTATACATGATCAGGATACTCATGGGATTCAAACCCCGTAGGTTGGGGAACATAAACCTCTTCATTTATATAACCATTAGACACACTTTTCACATCCATTTGAAATAGCTTAAAAAATTTCGCATAAGTGAAAGCAAGTAGAAGGCGTATAGCCTCGAGACGGGAAACCGGCGCATAAGTCTCCTCATAGTCGATGCCTTCCTCTTGGTGATATCCCTGCGCGATCAAACGTGCCTTATTATGTGTTATTACTCCATTTTTGTCCAGTTTGTTCATAAACACCCATCGGGTGCCAATTACTCGATGGTCTCACGGAGGAGGAACAAGGTCTCAAACCTCATTTCTTTTAAACCGATTAAGTTCATCTTGCATTGATAGGAACCAATGTTCATCGAGTAAAGCCTCTTTTGAGTTTTTAGGTTCTACTTGAGAAACAAAAGCGAAATGATAACATAAATTACTTAGCTTTGATCGAGTCGTCACTCCCTTTGAGATATCACCGAGGATATTGTTGATGGGATGGTCTTTAGAAGACTTCCAAGCTGGAGGGAGATCATCTTTGTTAGACGGATGAACTTCCTCAGTCTCCTCATGGCGGTGATTTTTTTCCTCCTCAACTTTGGTTGGGTCAGGTTGATCAATTCCCGTCTCAGCACCTTTGAGTATGTCTTCAGAAGATACACTTGCACCATGAAATAAACTACCTTTTATGACACTTTTCGGATAAGACTCATCAAATGTGACGTGAACAGACTCTTCAACAGTAAGTAATCTCTTGTTGTATATTCTATAGGCTTTACATGACTGAGAGTATCCGAGGAAGATACCTTCGTCTTCCTTGGAATCAAATTTACCTAGACTTTCTTTTCCATTGTTTAACACGAAACACTTACAACCGAAGACATGCAGGTGAGACACATTTGGCTTCCGCCCTTTTAAAAGTTCATACGGTGTTTTGTTTAGAATAGGGCGAATGAGCACCCTATTTAAAATGTAACAAGCTATGCTAATGGCATCAGCCCAGAAAAACTTAGGAAGCCCACTTTTGTTGATCATAATTCTCCCTAACTTTTCCAAAATTCGATTTTTGCGCTCCACAACCCCGTTTTATTGAGGGGTGCATGTTATGCCAACTTACCAAAGAGTTTGAAAATAGATGACACGTGTCACTCATGATTTTCCTATTTGATTTGCATCCCGCAAAATCAGAATTGGAAAAGCCAACCAAGGAGAAATCCTTTCCCTTAGAATACAAGAGCCCATACTTTTGAGTACCTGAGAGGTATCTAAGTATGCGCTTTACTACTTTTAAATGGGTTTCTTTAGGAGATGACTGGTACCTAGCGCATATACAGACACTGAACATAATGTCGGGTCTAGAGGCAGTAAGATAGAGAAGAGAACCAATCATACCTCGATACTTTTTCACCTCTACATCCTTACCATTTTCGTCTTGGCTAAGATTCACACCGTTGGCATTGGAATGTCGATAGCTTTGGAGTTTGCCATGTCAAACCGCTTGAGAAGTTCAAGGAAGTATTTCATCTGGCTCACAAAGGTACCCTCCTGCTGTTGCTTGATTTGCAATTCGAGGAAATATGTGAGCTCCCCCATCATACTCATTTCGAAGTCTCTCTGCATTAAAGTAGAAAACTCCCTTACCAGATTCATGTTAGTTGACCCAAAAATGATATCATCAACATAAATTTGTACCAAAATTAAGTGTTTTCCTTGACGCTTAATAAAAAGAGTTGTGTCAACATTTCCTCTTTAGTATCCTGGATCATGGAGAAACTTGCTTAAACAATCATACCAAGCCCTAGGGGCTTGCTTGAGTCCATACAAGGCACGTTTTAATTTGTATACATGATCAGGATACTCATGGGATTCAAACCCCGTAGGTTGGGGAACATAAACCTCTTCATTTATATAACCATTAGACACACTTTTCACATCCATTTGAAATAGCTTAAAAATTTTCGCATAAGTGAAAGCAAGTAGAAGGCGTATAACCTCGAGACGGGAAACCGGCGCATAAGTCTCCTCATAGTCGATGCCTTCCTCTTGGTGATATCCCTGCGCGATCAAACGTGCCTTATTATGTCTTATTACTCCATTTTTGTCCAGTTTGTTCATAAACACCCATCGGGTGCCAATTACTCGATGGTCTCATGGAGGAGGAACAAGGTCTCAAACCTCATTTCTTTTAAACCGATTAAGTTCATCTTGCATTGATAGGAACCAATGTTCATCGAGTAAATCCTCTTTTGAGTTTTTAGGTTCTACTTGAGAAACGAAAGCGAAATGATAACATAAATTACTTAGCTTTGATCGAGTCGTCACTCCCTTTGAGATATCACCGAGGATATTGTTGATGGGATGGTCTTTAGAAGACTTCCAAGCTGGAGGGAGATCATCTTTGTTAGACGGATGAACTTCCTCAGTCTCCTCATGGCGGTGATTTTTTCCTCCTCAACTTTGGTTGGGTCAGGTTGATCAATTCCCGTCTCAGCACCTTTGAGTATGTCTTCAGAAGATACACTTGCACCATGAAATAAACTACCTTTTATGACACTTTTCGGATAAGACTCATCAAATGTGACGTGAACAGACTCTTCAACAGTAAGTAATCTCTTGTTGTATATTCTATAGGCTTTACATGACTGAGAGTATCCGAGGAAGATACCTTCGTCTTCCTTGGAATCAAATTTACCTAGACTTTCTTTTCCATTGTTTAACACGAAACACTTACAACCGAAGACATGCAGGTGAGACACATTTGGCTTCCGCCCTTTTAAAAGTTCATACGGTGTTTTGTTTAGAATAGGGCGAATGAGCACCCTATTTAAAATGTAACAAGCTATGCTAATGGCATCAGCCCAGAAAAACTTAGGAAGCCCACTTTTGTTGATCATAATTCTCCCTAACTTTTCCAAAATTCGATTTTTGCGCTCCACAACCCCGTTTTATTGAGGGGTGCATGTTATGCCAACTTACCAAAGAGTTTGAAAATAGATGACACGTGTCACTCATGATTTTCCTATTTGATTTGCATCCCGCAAAAT
The DNA here is from genome assembly GCA_963859935.3 of Lathyrus sativus. NCBI lineage: Eukaryota > Viridiplantae > Streptophyta > Magnoliopsida > Fabales > Fabaceae > Lathyrus > Lathyrus sativus. The sequence goes on along the minus strand of OZ012740.1, from coordinate 350,325,273 downwards.
CAGAATTGGAAAAGCCAACCAAGGAGAAATCCTTTCCCTTAGAATACAAGAGCCCATACTTTTGAGTACCTGAGAGGTATCTAAGTATGCGCTTTACTACTTTTAAATGGGTTTCTTTAGGAGATGACTGGTACCTAGCGCATATACAGACACTGAACATAATGTCGGGTCTAGAGGCAGTAAGATAGAGAAGAGAACCAATCATACCTCGATACTTTTTCACCTCTACATCCTTACCATTTTCGTCTTGGCTAAGATTCACACCGTTGGCATTGGAATGTCGATAGCTTTGGAGTTTGCCATGTCAAACCGCTTGAGAAGTTCAAGGAAGTATTTCATCTGGCTCACAAAGGTACCCTCCTGCTGTTGCTTGATTTGCAATTCGAGGAAATATGTGAGCTCCCCCATCATACTCATTTCGAAGTCTCTCTGCATTAAAGTAGAAAACTCCCTTACCAGATTCATGTTAGTTGACCCAAAAATGATATCATCAACATAAATTTGTACCAAAATTAAGTGTTTTCCTTGACGCTTAATAAAAAGAGTTGTGTCAACCTTTCCTCTTTAGTATCCTTGATCACGGAGAAACTTGCTTAAACAATCATACCAAGCCCTAGGGGCTTGCTTGAGTCCATACAAGGCACGTTTTAATTTGTATACATGATCAGGATACTCATGGGATTCAAACCCCGTAGGTTGGGGAACATAAACCTCTTCATTTATATAACCATTAGACACACTTTTCACATCCATTTGAAATAGCTTAAAAAATTTCGCATAAGTGAAAGCAAGTAGAAGGCGTATAGCCTCGAGACGGGAAACCGGCGCATAAGTCTCCTCATAGTCGATGCCTTCCTCTTGGTGATATCCCTGCGCGATCAAACGTGCCTTATTATGTGTTATTACTCCATTTTTGTCCAGTTTGTTCATAAACACCCATCGGGTGCCAATTACTCGATGGTCTCACGGAGGAGGAACAAGGTCTCAAACCTCATTTCTTTTAAACCGATTAAGTTCATCTTGCATTGATAGGAACCAATGTTCATCGAGTAAAGCCTCTTTTGAGTTTTTAGGTTCTACTTGAGAAACAAAAGCGAAATGATAACATAAATTACTTAGCTTTGATCGAGTCGTCACTCCCTTTGAGATATCACCGAGGATATTGTTGATGGGATGGTCTTTAGAAGACTTCCAAGCTGGAGGGAGATCATCTTTGTTAGACGGATGAACTTCCTCAGTCTCCTCATGGCGGTGATTTTTTTCCTCCTCAACTTTGGTTGGGTCAGGTTGATCAATTCCCGTCTCAGCACCTTTGAGTATGTCTTCAGAAGATACACTTGCACCATGAAATAAACTACCTTTTATGACACTTTTCGGATAAGACTCATCAAATGTGACGTGAACAGACTCTTCAACAGTAAGTAATCTCTTGTTGTATATTCTATAGGCTTTACATGACTGAGAGTATCCGAGGAAGATACCTTCGTCTTCCTTGGAATCAAATTTACCTAGACTTTCTTTTCCATTGTTTAACACGAAACACTTACAACCGAAGACATGCAGGTGAGACACATTTGGCTTCCGCCCTTTTAAAAGTTCATACGGTGTTTTGTTTAGAATAGGGCGAATGAGCACCCTATTTAAAATGTAACAAGCTATGCTAATGGCATCAGCCCAGAAAAACTTAGGAAGCCCACTTTTGTTGATCATAATTCTCCCTAACTTTTCCAAAATTCGATTTTTGCGCTCCACAACCCCGTTTTATTGAGGGGTGCATGTTATGCCAACTTACCAAAGAGTTTGAAAATAGATGACACGTGTCACTCATGATTTTCCTATTTGATTTGCATCCCGCAAAATCAGAATTGGAAAAGCCAACCAAGGAGAAATCCTTTCCCTTAGAATACAAGAGCCCATACTTTTGAGTACCTGAGAGGTATCTAAGTATGCGCTTTACTACTTTTAAATGGGTTTCTTTAGGAGATGACTGGTACCTAGCGCATATACAGACACTGAACATAATGTCGGGTCTAGAGGCAGTAAGATAGAGAAGAGAACCAATCATACCTCGATACTTTTTCACCTCTACATCCTTACCATTTTCGTCTTGGCTAAGATTCACACCGTTGGCATTGGAATGTCGATAGCTTTGGAGTTTGCCATGTCAAACCGCTTGAGAAGTTCAAGGAAGTATTTCATCTGGCTCACAAAGGTACCCTCCTGCTGTTGCTTGATTTGCAATTCGAGGAAATATGTGAGCTCCCCCATCATACTCATTTCGAAGTCTCTCTGCATTAAAGTAGAAAACTCCCTTACCAGATTCATGTTAGTTGACCCAAAAATGATATCATCAACATAAATTTGTACCAAAATTAAGTGTTTTCCTTGACGCTTAATAAAAAGAGTTGTGTCAACCTTTCCTCTTTAGTATCCTTGATCACGGAGAAACTTGCTTAAACAATCATACCAAGCCCTAGGGGCTTGCTTGAGTCCATACAAGGCACGTTTTAATTTGTATACATGATCAGGATACTCATGGGATTCAAACCCCGTAGGTTGGGGAACATAAACCTCTTCATTTATATAACCATTAGACACACTTTTCACATCCATTTGAAATAGCTTAAAAATTTTCGCATAAGTGAAAGCAAGTAGAAGGCGTATAACCTCGAGACGGGAAACCGGCGCATAAGTCTCCTCATAGTCGATGCCTTCCTCTTGGTGATATCCCTGCGCGATCAAACGTGCCTTACTATGTCTTATTACTCCATTTTTGTCCAGTTTGTTCATAAACACCCATCGGTGCCAATTACTCGATGGTCTCATGGAGGAGGAACAAGGTCTCAAACCTCATTTCTTTTAAACCGATTAAGTTCATCTTGCATTGATAGGAACCAATGTTCATCGAGTAAATCCTCTTTTGAGTTTTTAGGTTCTACTTGAGAAACGAAAGCGAAATGATAACATAAATTACTTAGCTTTGATCGAGTCGTCACTCCCTTTGAGATATCACCAAGGATATTGTTGATGGGATGGTCTTTAGAAGACTTCCAAGCTGGAGGGAGATCATCTTTGTTAGACGGATGAACTTCCTCAGTCTCCTCATGGCGGTGATTTTTTTCCTCCTCAACTTTGGTTGGGTCAGGTTGATCAATTCCCGTCTCAGCACCTTTGAGTATGTCTTCAGAAGATACACTTGCACCATGAAATAAACTACCTTTTATGACACTTTTCGGATAAGACTCATCAAATGTGACGTGAACAGACTCTTCAACAGTAAGTAATCTCTTGTTGTATATTCTATAGGCTTTACATGACTGAGAGTATCCGAGGAAGATACCTTCGTCTTCCTTGGAATCAAATTTACCTAGACTTTCTTTTCCATTGTTTAACACGAAACACTTACAACCGAAGACATGCAGGTGAGACACATTTGGCTTCCGCCCTTTTAAAATTTCATACGGTGTTTTGTTTAGAATAGGGCGAATGAGCACCCTATTTAAAATGTAACAAGCTATGCTAATGGCATCAGCCCAGAAAAACTTAGGAAGCCCACTTTTGTTGATCATAATTCTCCCTAACTTTTCCAAAATTCGATTTTTGCGCTCCACAACCCCGTTTTATTGAGGGGTGCATGTTATGCCAACTTACCAAAGAGTTTGAAAATAGATGACACGTGTCACTCATGATTTTCCTATTTGATTTGCATCCCGCAAAATCAGAATTGGAAAAGCCAACCAAGGAGAAATCCTTTCCCTTAGAATACAAGAGCCCATACTTTTGAGTACCTGAGAGGTATCTAAGTATGCGCTTTACTACTTTTAAATGGGTTTCTTTAGGAGATGACTGGTACCTAGCGCATATACAGACACTGAACATAATGTCGGGTCTAGAGGCAGTAAGATAGAGAAGAGAACCAATCATACCTCGATACTTTTTCACCTCTACATCCTTACCATTTTCGTCTTGGCTAAGATTCACACCGTTGGCATTGGAATGTCGATAGCTTTGGAGTTTGCCATGTCAAACCGCTTGAGAAGTTCAAGGAAGTATTTCATCTGGCTCACAAAGGTACCCTCCTGCTGTTGCTTGATTTGCAATTCGAGGAAATATGTGAGCTCCCCCATCATACTCATTTCGAAGTCTCTCTGCATTAAAGTAGAAAACTCCCTTACCAGATTCATGTTAGTTGACCCAAAAATGATATCATCAACATAAATTTGTACCAAAATTAAGTGTTTTCCTTGACGCTTAATAAAAAGAGTTGTGTCAACCTTTCCTCTTTAGTATCCTTGATCATGGAGAAACTTGCTTAAACAATCATACCAAGCCCTAGGGGCTTGCTTGAGTCCATACAAGGCACGTTTTAATTTGTATACATGATCAGGATACTCATGGGATTCAAACCCCGTAGGTTGGGGAACATAAACCTCTTCATTTATATAACCATTAGACACACTTTTCACATCCATTTGAAATAGCTTAAAAAATTTCGCATAAGTGAAAGCAAGTAGAAGGCGTATAGCCTCGAGACGAGAAACCGGCGCATAAGTCTCCTCATAGTCGATGCCTTCCTCTTGGTGATATCCCTGCGCGATCAAACGTGCCTTATTATGTGTTATTACTCCATTTTTGTCCAGTTTGTTCATAAACACCCATCGGGTGCCAATTACTCGATGGTCTCACGGAGGAGGAACAAGGTCTCAAACCTCATTTCTTTTAAACCGATTAAGTTCATCTTGCATTGATAGGAACCAATGTTCATCGAGTAAATCCTCTTTTGAGTTTTTAGGTTCTACTTGAGAAACAAAAGCAAAATGATAACATAAATTACTTAGCTTTGATCGAGTCGTCACTCCCTTTGAGATATCACCGAGGATATTGTTGATGGGATGGTCTTTAGAAGACTTCCAAGCTGGAGGGAGATCATCTTTGTTAGACGGATGAACTTCCTCAGTCTCCTCATGGCGGTGATTTTTTTCCTCCTCAACTTTGGTTGGGTCAGGTTGATCAATTCCCGTCTCAGCACCTTTGAGTATGTCTTCAGAAGATACACTTGCACCATGAAATAAACTACCTTTTATGACACTTTTCGGATAAGACTCATCAAATGTGACGTGAACAGACTCTTCAACAGTAAGTAATCTCTTGTTGTATATTCTATAGGCTTTACATGACTGAGAGTATCCGAGGAAGATACCTTCGTCTTCCTTGGAATCAAATTTACCTAGACTTTCTTTTCCATTGTTTAACACGAAACACTTACAACCGAAGACATGCAGGTGAGACACATTTGGCTTCCGCCCTTTTAAAAGTTCATACGGTGTTTTGTTTAGAATAGGGCGAATGAGCACCCTATTTAAAATGTAACAAGCTATGCTAATGGCATCAGCCCAGAAAAACTTAGGAAGCCCACTTTTGTTGATCATAATTCTCCCTAACTTTTCCAAAATTCGATTTTTGCGCTCCACAACCCCGTTTTATTGAGGGGTGCATGTTATGCCAACTTACCAAAGAGTTTGAAAATAGATGACACGTGTCACTCATGATTTTCCTATTTGATTTGCATCCCGCAAAATCAGAATTGGAAAAGCCAACCAAGGAGAAATCCTTTCCCTTAGAATACAAGAGCCCATACTTTTGAGTACCTGAGAGGTATCTAAGTATGCGCTTTACTACTTTTAAATGGGTTTCTTTAGGAGATGACTGGTACCTAGCGCATATACAGACACTGAACATAATGTCGGGTCTAGAGGCAGTAAGATAGAGAAGAGAACCAATCATACCTCGATACTTTTTCACCTCTACATCCTTACCATTTTCGTCTTGGCTAAGATTCACACCGTTGGCATTGGAATGTTGATAGCTTTGGAGTTTGCCATGTCAAACCGCTTGAGAAGTTCAAGGAAGTATTTCATCTGGCTCACAAAGGTACCCTCCTGCTGTTGCTTGATTTGCAATTCGAGGAAATATGTGAGCTCCCCCATCATACTCATTTCGAAGTCTCTCTGCATTAAAGTAGAAAACTCCCTTACCAGATTCATGTTAGTTGACCCAAAAATGATATCATCAACATAAATTTGTACCAAAATTAAGTGTTTTCCTTGACGCTTAATAAAAAGAGTTGTGTCAACCTTTCCTCTTTAGTATCCTTGATCACGGAGAAACTTGCTTAAACAATCATACCAAGCCCTAGGGGCTTGCTTGAGTCCATACAAGGCACGTTTTAATTTGTATACATGATCAGGATACTCATGGGATTCAAACCCCGTAGGTTGGGGAACATAAACCTCTTCATTTATATAACCATTAGACACACTTTTCACATCCATTTGAAATAGCTTAAAAAATTTCGCATAAGTGAAAGCAAGTAGAAGGCGTATAGCCTCGAGACGGGAAACCGGCGCATAAGTCTCCTCATAGTCGATGCCTTCCTCTTGGTGATATCCCTGCGCGATCAAACGTGCCTTATTATGTGTTATTACTCCATTTTTGTCCAGTTTGTTCATAAACACCCATCGGGTGCCAATTACTCGATGGTCTCACGGAGGAGGAACAAGGTCTCAAACCTCATTTCTTTTAAACCGATTAAGTTCATCTTGCATTGATAGGAACCAATGTTCATCGAGTAAAGCCTCTTTTGAGTTTTTAGGTTCTACTTGAGAAACAAAAGCGAAATGATAACATAAATTACTTAGCTTTGATCGAGTCGTCACTCCCTTTGAGATATCACCGAGGATATTGTTGATGGGATGGTCTTTAGAAGACTTCCAAGCTGGAGGGAGATCATCTTTGTTAGACGGATGAACTTCCTCAGTCTCCTCATGGCGGTGATTTTTTTCCTCCTCAACTTTGGTTGGGTCAGGTTGATCAATTCCCGTCTCAGCACCTTTGAGTATGTCTTCAGAAGATACACTTGCACCATGAAATAAACTACCTTTTATGACACTTTTCGGATAAGACTCATCAAATGTGACGTGAACAGACTCTTCAACAGTAAGTAATCTCTTGTTGTATATTCTATAGGCTTTACATGACTGAGAGTATCCGAGGAAGATACCTTCGTCTTCCTTGGAATCAAATTTACCTAGACTTTCTTTTCCATTGTTTAACACGAAACACTTACAACCGAAGACATGCAGGTGAGACACATTTGGCTTCCGCCCTTTTAAAAGTTCATACGGTGTTTTGTTTAGAATAGGGCGAATGAGCACCCTATTTAAAATGTAACAAGCTATGCTAATGGCATCAGCCCAGAAAAACTTAGGAAGCCCACTTTTGTTGATCATAATTCTCCCTAACTTTTCCAAAATTCGATTTTTGCGCTCCACAACCCCGTTTTATTGAGGGGTGCATGTTATGCCAACTTACCAAAGAGTTTGAAAATAGATGACACGTGTCACTCATGATTTTCCTATTTGATTTGCATCCCGCAAAATCAGAATTGGAAAAGCCAACCAAGGAGAAATCCTTTCCCTTAGAATACAAGAGCCCATACTTTTGAGTACCTGAGAGGTATCTAAGTATGCGCTTTACTACTTTTAAATGGGTTTCTTTAGGAGATGACTGGTACCTAGCGCATATACAGACACTGAACATAATGTCGGGTCTAGAGGCAGTAAGATAGAGAAGAGAACCAATCATACCTCGATACTTTTTCACCTCTACATCCTTACCATTTTCGTCTTGGCTAAGATTCACACCGTTGGCATTGGAATGTCGATAGCTTTGGAGTTTGCCATGTCAAACCGCTTGAGAAGTTCAAGGAAGTATTTCATCTGGCTCACAAAGGTACCCTCCTGCTGTTGCTTGATTTGCAATTCGAGGAAATATGTGAGCTCCCCCATCATACTCATTTCGAAGTCTCTCTGCATTAAAGTAGAAAACTCCCTTACCAGATTCATGTTAGTTGACCCAAAAATGATATCATCAACATAAATTTGTACCAAAATTAAGTGTTTTCCTTGACGCTTAATAAAAAGAGTTGTGTCAACCTTTCCTCTTTAGTATCCTTGATCACGGAGAAACTTGCTTAAACAATCATACCAAGCCCTAGGGGCTTGCTTGAGTCCATACAAGGCACGTTTTAATTTGTATACATGATCAGGATACTCATGGGATTCAAACCCCGTAGGTTGGGGAACATAAACCTCTTCATTTATATAACCATTAGACACACTTTTCACATCCATTTGAAATAGCTTAAAAAATTTCGCATAAGTGAAAGCAAGTAGAAGGCGTATAGCCTCGAGACGGGAAACCGGCGCATAAGTCTCCTCATAGTCGATGCCTTCCTCTTGGTGATATCCCTGCACGATCAAACGTGCCTTATTATGTGTTATTACTCCATTTTTGTCCAGTTTGTTCATAAACACCCATCGGGTGCCAATTACTCGATGGTTTCACGGAGGAGGAACAAGGTCTCAAACCTCATTTCTTTTAAACCGATTAAGTTCATCTTGCATTGATAGGAACCAATGTTCATCGAGTAAAGCCTCTTTTGAGTTTTTAGGTTCTACTTGAGAAACAAAAGCAAAATGATAACATAAATTACTTAGCTTTGATCGAGTCGTCACTCCCTTTGAGATATCACCGAGGATATTGTTGATGGGATGGTCTTTAGAAGACTTCCAAGCTGGAGGGAGATCATCTTTGTTAGACGGATGAACTTCCTCAGTCTCCTCATGGCGGTGATTTTTTTCCTCCTCAACTTTGGTTGGGTCAGGTTGATCAATTCCCGTCTCAGCACCTTTGAGTATGTCTTCAGAAGATACACTTGCACCATGAAATAAACTACCTTTTATGACACTTTTCGGATAAGACTCATCAAATGTGACGTGAACAGACTCTTCAACAGTAAGTAATCTCTTGTTGTGTATTCTATAGGCTTTACATGACTGAGAGTATCCGAGGAAGATACCTTCGTCTTCCTTGGAATCAAATTTACCTAGACTTTCTTTTCCATTGTTTAACACGAAACACTTACAACCGAAGACATGCAGGTGAGACACATTTGGCTTCCGCCCTTTTAAAAGTTCATACGGTGTTTTGTTTAGAATAGGGCGAATGAGCACCCTATTTAAAATGTAACAAGCTATGCTAATGGCATCAGCCCAGAAAAACTTAGGAAGCCCACTTTTGTTGATCATAATTCTCCCTAACTTTTCCAAAATTCGATTTTTGCGCTCCACAACCCCGTTTTATTGAGGGGTGCATGTTATGCCAACTTACCAAAGAGTTTGAAAATAGATGACACGTGTCACTCATGATTTTCCTATTTGATTTGCATCCCGCAAAATCAGAATTGGAAAAGCCAACCAAGGAGAAATCCTTTCCCTTAGAATACAAGAGCCCATACTTTTGAGTACCTGAGAGGTATCTAAGTATGCGCTTTACTACTTTTAAATGGGTTTCTTTAGGAGATGACTGGTACCTAGCGCATATACAGACACTGAACATAATGTCGGGTCTAGAGGCAGTAAGATAGAGAAGAGAACCAATCATACCTCGATACTTTTTCACCTCTACATCCTTACCATTTTCGTCTTGGCTAAGATTCACACCGTTGGCATTGGAATGTCGATAGCTTTGGAGTTTGCCATGTCAAACCGCTTGAGAAGTTCAAGGAAGTATTTCATCTGGCTCACAAAGGTACCCTCCTGCTGTTGCTTGATTTGCAATTCGAGGAAATATGTGAGCTCCCCCATCATACTCATTTCGAAGTCTCTCTGCATTAAAGTAGAAAACTCCCTTACCAGATTCATGTTAGTTGACCCAAAAATGATATCATCAACATAAATTTGTACCAAAATTAAGTGTTTTCCTTGACGCTTAATAAAAAGAGTTGTGTCAACCTTTAATCTTTAGTATCCTTGATCACGGAGAAACTTGCTTAAACAATCATACCAAGCCCTAGGGGCTTGCTTGAGTCCATACAAGGCACGTTTTAATTTGTATACATGATCAGGATACTCATGGGATTCAAACCCCGTAGGTTGGGGAACATAAACCTCTTCATTTATATAACCATTAGACACACTTTTCACATCCATTTGAAATAGCTTAAAAATTTTCGCATAAGTGAAAGCAAGTAGAAGGCGTATAACCTCGAGACGGGAAACCGGCGCATAAGTCTCCTCATAGTCGATGCCTTCCTCTTGGTGATATCCCTGCGCGATCAAACGTGCCTTATTATGTCTTATTACTCCATTTTTGTCCAGTTTGTTCATAAACACCCATCGGGTGCCAATTACTCGATGGTCTCACGGAGGAGGAACAAGGTCTCAAACCTCATTTCTTTTAAACCGATTAAGTTCATCTTGCATTGATAGGAACCAATGTTCATCGAGTAAATCCTCTTTTGAGTTTTTAGGTTCTACTTGGGAAACGAAAGCGAAATGATAACATAAATTACTTAGCTTTGATCGAGTCGTCACTCCCTTTGAGATATCACCGAGGATATTGTTGATGGGATGGTCTTTAGAAGACTTCCAAGCTGGAGGGAGATCATCTTTGTTAGACGGATGAACTTCCTCAGTCTCCTCATGGCGGTGATTTTTTTCCTCCTCAACTTTGGTTGGGTCAGGTTGATCAATTCCCGTCTCAGCACCTTTGAGTATGTCTTCAGAAGATACACTTGCACCATGAAATAAACTACCTTTTATGACACTTTTCGGATAAGACTCATCAAATGTGACGTGAACAGACTCTTCAACAGTAAGTAATCTCTTGTTGTGTATTCTATAGGCTTTACATGACTGAGAGTATCCGAGGAAGATACCTTCGTCTTCCTTGGAATCAAATTTACCTAGACTTTCTTTTCCATTGTTTAACACGGAACACTTACAACCGAAGACATGCAGGTGAGACACATTTGGCTTCCGCCCTTTTAAAAGTTCATACGGTGTTTTGTTTAGAATAGGGCGAATGAGCACCCTATTTAAAATGTAACAAGCTATGCTAATGGCATCAGCCCAGAAAAACTTAGGAAGCCCACTTTTGTTGATCATAATTCTCCCTAACTTTTCCAAAATTTGATTTTTGCGCTCCACAACCTCGTTTTATTGAGGGGTGCATGTAGCGGAGAAGTTATGATCAATTCTGTGTCTATCACAATATTCCTCAAACAGATAATTCTCGAACTCACCCCCATGATCACTTCTAATTGATATGATATTTGTGTTTAACTTGTTTTGAGAAAGCTTAGAAATTTTTCAAAGGGCGAGAATGTATCGCTCTTGCTAGCCAATAAGATAGTCTAGCAAAATCTAGAAAAATCATCGACTATAACAAAACCATAATAGTTACCACCTAGACTTTTGATTCTAGATGGCCCAAATAGATCCATATGAAGAACTTCAAGAGGTCTCGTAGTTGAAACAGTGTTTTTAGATTTAAACGACATCCTTGTTTGCTTTTCCATTTGCCATTCATCACATAAGTGATCTTTGGTGAACTTGATTTTGGGCAATCCTATGACTAGATCTTTTGAAACTATCTTATTTAGCAAGTCAAAATTGACATGCGATAAACGTCTATGCCATAACCATGAGTCCTCACTCATTGTCATGAGACATTTATCGCTAGTCAATGATACTTCACTCAAATCTAGCATATAGGCATTATTTACCCTCAGACCATTAAACACATCCTTCATTTTATCGTTGTGTTCAATTAAGCAATAATCTTTTGAAAACGATACTTTGTATCCTTTGTCGCATAATTGACTAATGCTAATAAGATTGTGTTTAAGGCCCTCGACTAGTAATACATCAGAGATAGTAGTAGATGAGGGATTACCTACACTACCTTTTCCAAGTATTTCCCCCTTGTTGTTGTCTCCATAGGTTACAAATCCCTTCTTTTTTTCCATAAAGTCAATGAAGAGAGATATGTCTCCTGTCATATGTCTTGAGCAACCATTATCAAGAATCCATCTTCTCTCGGTAGTCTCAAGATGTTGTACCTATGAACACAATTAACAAGAATAGGTACCCAATTGTTTATTGGGTCCTTGGTTGTGAGTGAAAACATGGTCGCATTTAGGCAACCATTGATAAACCCCTTTAGGAACCAAAAATCTCCTAAAGCAGCATTTAGCAATGGTGTGACCCTTCTTGCAACAATACAAACAAGAAAAGTTAACTCTTGTATCACTTTAGCTATCATGATTCTTTACCACATATGTATTTTCGATACGAATTAACCATACTCTTTCTAAAATGTGCTTTATCGATAGCAATGTGATTTTGGGTTCTAGAGCCTTGTTAAGTTTGGCCTTGAGATTTCTAACCTCATTTTTCGAAATGTAACAAGTATCACACCCGAAGTTAACTACTTTTTTTCTTATTTACTCATGATCCACTTTTGTACCTTCCACTATGGAAGCCTTTAACGCCTCTAGTTTCCTTTCGGAATCAAGAATCTTTTGCTCTAAGTGAGCAAAAATTTGTTTATTTGAGGCTAGCCTTTTAAAGGCTTCTTTGGCTTCATGATGTAAGGCATCAAAAGCAGTTTGCAATTCGGAATGAGACAATCTAGTAGAATTATCGTATTTTGCATGTCGTACCTTTTTTTTTCTTCTTTTGATGAGCGGAGAGACAAAGGTTGACGGATTCGTCTTCGTCACTAGAACTATCATCCTCGGATAACTCGCTATCGCTTCCCCATGTGATGTAAGCTCTTCTCAACTTAACTTGCTTCTTGTATGACCGATTAGTTTCCTTTCCTTTGTCCTTTTTCATCAAGGGACAGTCCGGCTTATAATGTCCGGCTTTTCCGCAATTAAAGCACGACCCTTTTGCTCTACTTCGTTTGTTGTCATCATTTTTAGAATGTCTTGATTGTTTTTTGAAATTGACTAGATTCTTTTCAGAATGTTGGATACCATTTTTCTTGACATAGCTATTGTATCGCTTCACAAACACCCTATATCCTCATTCTTTTCGTCATCTTCATCATCTCTCGTATCGCAATCACTCATCTCTTTTGCATAGGACTTTGAACAAGAAGCCTTTAGAGCTATGGACTTCTTTTCCACATTTTTTGTTTTCTCTTTCTTTTCCTTTTTCTCAAATTGCTCGAGACTAAGAAGCATTTTCTCGTGTTCTTGAAGCTTTCCAAAGATTATTGTAAGGTCCAAGGTCATAAGATCCTTTGCTTTCTTTATGGCGGTTACTTTTGGTTTCTATTCCCTTGTAAGACATCTTTAGGACTTTTAGTCTATTGATAAGATGAGAAAATCTCTTTTGCATGTCAGCAATGGTTTCCCCTTGTTCCATGTGAAAGAGATCAAACTCTCGTGTTAAAGTATTAATTCTAGCTAGTTTGACATCATTGGTTCCCTCATGTGAAACTTACAATGAGTCCCATATAGCCTTAGCAGTCGGACAATGGGAAACTCTATAGTATTCGTCAACTCCTAAGGAGGAGATCAGAATATTTTTAGTTTTCCAATCGTAATTATAATTTTTCTCGTCATCATCATTTCAATGTGTCAGGCTTAGGTACAATCCTGTTCTTTTCATTGGTCATGGTTATTTCCATAAGACCATTCAAAATAACATTCCATACCTTCCTGTCAATGGAATTTATATGCACACGCATACAGTCTATCCAGTAACTATAGTTTCTCCATTGAAAATAGGTGCTCTATTATAAGTCCCTTTAGGTTTGTTAGCCATTTTCTACTAAGTTATATTTGAAGCACGGAATGAACCGGTGTTACTGATACCACTTGTTAGACGATGGCGTAGAAGGGGGGTTGAATAGATCGCTTGTTTAAAACAGAGTCGGCGCTACCAAAAATTAGTTTTTAAAAATGTTTAAGGTGAAAGCGGCCGAGGAACTATACCCATCTAAAACGAACGGTTACTAGAAAAACGGATATGCGTAAAGCCTATGGAATTTGACAAATGAGATTTAAGAATCACCACTTTAATCACACTTCAATTAGATTTATGTTCACTATAAGGTGTGACTAGTTCCAATGCCTTTAAAATATAGACAATTTGAAAAGACAACACACAAAGTTTTAATTTCACACAATTTATCAAACACTTGGAGTGCAGAGCACTACAAGTGAATTCAATTTTGAGAGTTAAGTGCTCAAGTTTTCTATTACAATCAATTATTGTAATTAGCTTTAAAATAGTTCAACACAATGCAAATCAGAATTTGATTGACACAATCATTTGCACTAAAAACTTAGAAATTTAGCAATATAATCGTAAAGAAAAAGACACAAAGATTTTTTGAGGCAGTTCCCATGTCGTTCTCGCTCGGGGTACGTCTGCCCTCAATTCTAATAATAGAATTGAGACCTATATATAGATAGATATAACCTATTGGTCAATGTTTACACAAGAAGCAAATAGAGATCAAACAATCGAACACAATTTATTGTTGTAGAGCCTATTTCTTCTTGCCCCTTGATTCAAGTTGAATCAAGTCCTTCGGACGTGGTGAGTAAACCTCCGATTACGACACTCTCTTTGAACAACCCTCGGTCTTCGAATCTGGCCAGGCTGATTTCAGTCACCCACGTATCGAATCCGAATCTTCCACTCACAATCCTCCGTTTACCGCTACAAAACTGACAGAACCTCCCGCTCTTCGATTACCTTCGCTCGGCTGAATCTGTGATGGACCGATTCGTGTAAAACCCCCAAAATTTGAGGTTCTTGGAGGATAAAACCCTAACGGTTTTATTCAAGAAAAATATGTTGATTACTCAACCCAAACCAGATTAAACCAATCTTCGGCTTTAGACGTTATCACCTCGAACATGCACAATGCACAACAAAAATGATTATGTGTAGTTATTGTGAAATGCTATGAAGAGAATGAAGATGATGAGAGCCAAATCGACACGTAAATTTCACTTTTCTTTTTTTCTTAGTTGATGTGAAAGGAATAGCACAACTCAACTTATGTACCACACACAACTGACTTAACAAACATAACAGACTTACAAGACAGTTTGACATAACATAATTTTGACTTAAAACTGCGAGCGGTCGACCTATGCAGTAAAAGGGATGACCTGAGCTTACCCGTATACATGATTATGCAAAAATCAGAACCATGCGTCGACTGGAGCATGACATGCATCGACGCACAGCATGCAAATTTTGCCAAATTCAAATGGTCACAGTATGAGTCGATCGGAGGGTCGACGCGAGCCCTCCTGAGAGTAATTCATTAAAATGACTAGCTGTATGAGTCGACCAGATCAAGCTTTGAGTCAACTCAAAGCCCTGAAATAGGTAAAAATCATGTTTTTGACGAGTGTTTGACTTATGAGAGACAAGACATGCAAATATGACATGGTGACAACGTCCAACATACATTTTTCAATGGAGCTGAGTTTTGACATTGTTGAAACGAGTGCATCTATCTATAAGGCTTTGCTCTCACAACCTTCGTCTGCAGGTTTGTTCTTGAGAGATCATCGGGCACCTTTATTTTCTTGTTTGCTTGATATTTTTTTATGTTTATGTTTACTAACCATTTACTAAAATCCAAACAAAATGTTTGTTTTTCCTTTAATAACTTTTTCAGGAAGAATTTGGATCAAAGATATCAAATATCAGTCCCTCTGCTCGAATGAATTTCATCTGAACAAAGTCGAAGTTGATCTGCAACCACTTCAAAATCATCTGATCAAGAGTTTCCCAAGATTTGATTGACTTTTATTAAAGAGACTCCAAGGTTCATGTGTTTATTCCCATGCCTTCTTTGAAAAGCAAAAGAATCAAGCCAGAGCGAAGACAACACATCAAAAAGGCCATTTTCACCATTTTTGTCTATGGTAACCAATTACTAGATATTGGGTAATCAGTTACCCTGTACGAATT
Organism: Lathyrus sativus; assembly: GCA_963859935.3. Taxonomy (NCBI): domain Eukaryota; kingdom Viridiplantae; phylum Streptophyta; class Magnoliopsida; order Fabales; family Fabaceae; genus Lathyrus; species Lathyrus sativus. The sequence goes on along the minus strand of OZ012740.1, from coordinate 350,309,416 downwards.
TTGTGAAAATTGGGCAAATTCAAATTCTGCAGCATTTTTGGCACCAAATTCAAATTTTGCAACATGAGAATATTCTAGATCACTTCATTTTAAATCCCCTACCTCATTATAATTAATTTCCACCATACACCTTCACTAATCACCCTTTGATCTTGAATTTTCTTCCAAATTCAAATTCCAAGCCTAATTTTGATTCTAAACCAAATTCCAATCCCTCAAATTTTCCAAGCCTAAATCCTATAAATAGATGCCTCATTTCTCTCATTTCATAAGCTTTTGATAGCCAAAACCACCTTGTCAAACTCTTTCTTGACTTTCAATTTTCTCCAATTACCAAATTCACCAAAAGTTCTTTCTTCCTTTGAAACATTAGTAAGTTCATCATTAGAATTTACTAATCTTTGAGTTAAACCTTCATCCATTCACTTTTTCATCCTCAATTCTAGTAGATCAAAGCTTTGAAGTGGAGTTTGTGGAGTTGATTTGAAGAATTTCTAGATTTGGAGTGGTAATTTCTTGATCCACCGTTGTTGCTCTTGATACATCTTTCACAATGTGATCCATTATTGATTCTTGTTGCTTGATCTTTGGATCTTGCATATCATGTTCTATTGGTGTTGATTGTTGTTATTTTACTTGAATTTTCGTGTTCAATTGCATCCTTGATCATGAGGTGTTTGTAGAAATGATTGATCAAGTTTCTGCCCCTTTTTCAAGTTGTTTTGCTGTTGTTTCCCAGCTATTTTCATAGGCTAACTAGTTACCTGATATAGGGTAGCCGGTTACTCAGTGATAATTTTTCCATTTTGCCTCTGTTTTGGGACTGTTTTTGTTCCCACCTCTTCTTCTTCCATTTCCTTTTGACTTTAGCCTTGAAATACACTTTTAAAGGTCATTTTCCTCTTTAAATTCATTAGACTTAGGGTGTAGATGAAGTTGGATAAACATTCATCAATTCAAATCTATCTTTAAAGTGAATTGTTTAATTCATTTTAGGTGCTTTGAGTTAATGATAAGTTTAGTGCTTTAATCCACCAAGATGAGTGGATGAACTTAAAGATGGAATGATCTTGAACTTGTAATTCAATTTGGTATTCCCTTTCTTCTTTTTCTATTTCTTTTGATCGATGAAATCTATGGATCATGGATTGTTGGTTGTCAAGGATGTTTAATCTTCATTGTTTCAAATCTATGGATGAATGATCATTGAGATAATTCTCCGTACTTTGGAATAGTGATAGATTACCTTTGATTAATCGATAAAAATCTTGATTATGATGAAATCACTACCTCTTTTCTTTTTGTGAGGTATTGCTTTCGGAGAGTGATCTACATATCACTTCTCTAGCATGAATTATCACTAACATTATTATTGACTGGCCTTAGATAGTCGTGGTTTCTACACAAACCTGATTACGATTGTTTAACATAGCGCTAAATTATCCCATAATCGAAAATATGATCATTCGTGGCTCAAACTTATGTTTGAAAGTCCAAGTATGGTTGATTGCTTGTCTTAAGTCCTCTACCTATGAAACTTGTTGTTAGGAGGCTTTGACTATATCAATCCTCTAATGAGTTTTCATTAACCTTGGTCTAAGTGCAAGAACTAACCGTCGTTGATCATATGTTCTAACCACTAATCACTAACTCACTAACAATATCTTTGTTTTAATTTTGTTTATGCTTCCTTCTTGCTCCCTATTTCTCTTTTATCTTTATGCTTTATGTTTATCATCTCATATCATATCTTTGTTTATATTTCTGCCTCTTTTCTTTTATCCACTTGGACCACATCTTGTTCAGAACACTAATAAAGGATAAAACCTCTAAAAAACTTGGTGCTATCAACTTTGTGGCTATGCTCTTGGATTATTCTTAGATCTTGGACCTCTTGGGCTATTCTTGGACCCTTGGACTTAGAATTAGGTATCTTTACCTATGCTTGGAGTGTTGTGAATCTTTGTCTTTATTTGGCTTGTTCACTTGCTTATGCTCATGATGGATGGAATTCTTTTTGCTTGCTATGGAGTGTGCTACAAGTTAGTTAAATCCTTCTTATCTCTAGCTTTTATTTTGCTTTCTAGGATAGTCACTTCATCTCCTCCCCTTCTTCAATTTTCAAAACCTTCTTGTTTTCAAACTTCAAAACCGCTTTCACAATAAAACCTTGACTTTTGTCAAGTGATTTTAAAAAAAAATTCTTAATAAAATTAAATCAATGTTAATCATATTTTGACTAATTTCAAAAGATATAAAAATACAAAAAAAAAACTCATCAACTATTTTTGTGCCTTTGTGCACTTTTCATTTTAAAACTTTTCATAAAGTTTAGATATGAGTCATTTCCATAGTTTCTATAGTTCTCCTATTCCCCATAGTATTAAGATTTTGACATTTTCCACTTTGATGTTGAGTGATAGACTTGTTGATAATCCAAGAAAAAACCTCCATCTTTAGGTGATGCAAATGTTATCTTATACATGTGGGCGACAAGTTGTAGTTTTCTCCTTAAAATGACGACTTGTCTTTACATTTAAAATCAATCAAAACCAACAAAATTTTTGTTATTTGTATCACGAACTACTGAGTTTTGATCCTATGTGGGTACCTAAGCATGAGGCGATAAGTCTCTCCAAACACAAAAAATCTAAAAAATAACTCTCTTCTCATCTCCCCAATCTTTTTTTCAAACAAAAAAGCATAAATATTTCAAAAGGCTCATATAGAGTACTATAGAAGTTTTGGGTGCTAACACCCTCCTATTGCGTAACCAACCCCCTTACCCTGAACTCTGTTTATTTGTTCTTGTTTTAGAACTATTTGGTTTTGTTCTCTCTTTTTCCTTTCCTTTTTTTGGATAAAATGAAAGTGCGGTGGAGACTCTTGCATTTTTTGAGTTAAGTTAACCAATAGCTTACACTCACATATTTCCCCGCTATAGATGACAATTTGTGTGTTCTTCTCAAGAAGGTAAGGCATCTTGAGATCACGAGCTCAAGATTGGACCCACTGAGTGAATGGCTCAAAGGCTACATAATTCCTCTTCCCAAGGTCAGCTTTTTTTTCTCCGGATGTTCTTCCAAGCATCAATCATATTGTTTCTTAAACATTCCTCCGCTTCAGCGTTAAGGTAGAAGAAACCAGAAAATAGGATGTTGTTAGGCTTATCCTTCATCGAGAATTTAAATTGACGTCTAGCCAAAGCAGGATTGTAGTTGATCCCCCTTGTACTCCCAAGAGTGGTACATTCGGAAAAGAACCACAACTATCGATGTAGACTCCTCGGTCATAGGCAGCATCGTACCAATGAATATTTATTTGAGTTAGAGATATAATCCTTTGAGACAATCTCTAAGCATAGGATTTTCTTTGAAAGCATCTGTCATTGGTAGATGATTAACAAACCACCTGTATAACTAGGGTGCACAACAACTAATAGTCCCTCTACCTTGAAGAGTCATGTGATGAATGGAATGATAAGCGTCACCTAAAAAAGTGGGTACCGTGTTACCATTCAAGAATATGGTGATGGCAGTTGAATTGACGAACTCTTCCACCTCTGGGAACAACACCAAACCATATATTAGTATAGCCAAAACCGCTTTGAATGCGTCCATACTACCTTCCTTGGCAAGGTAAGTAGCCTTTCCCAATAAGTAAGCAGAATGAAAACCTTTGACTTCATTCTTTGAAGTATGATTGGCTTTGACCTCGAATACTTATAAATGAAGTGTGTCAGCAATTTCCTTCGGCGAAGGTAGCTTCTCCAAACCACTGAAGGGTTTTTTATCCTTCACGGGAATTCTAATGAAGTAAGAGTATTCTTCTAATGTCAGCATCAACTGGTAATCTAGGAAGGTGAAACAGTGGTACAGCGGATCGTAGAACTAAACCAAGGTGCTGAAAACCCCTTCTTCCATTCTAGTCTTCACAATACTCATAAGTTTTCCATATGTTTTCCCAAAGTCTTCGGATACCATTGTTCCTAGCTTTCTCAACTCCATTGTATCACATTTCTTGAAGTTATATTTCTTAGTGTTTCCTTTCCTAAAATCCACGATAACTAGGGTTTCACAAAAAGAGAATGACTGAGTTTTACAAAACCAGTGCAACAAAATAAGATGCTATGATGATATGATGCACACATAGCACATACACAAGTATACACATATACACAATGCAAAAATGTAAATGCTGACAAGCAAGGGTCCTAAGTTCAGGTTACAAGCATGAAGCCAGTGTATACCCTTCCAAAGGACATGTACTAAGGTTTTCATTGCACTTGTAGAACGGGTTCTATCAAGAGTTCCCAGAGTCATAGATAAATCCCTCAGATATTATCAACCAACATGACTACTCACGTGGGTCAAAAATATTCTCAGGATAGACTCGTATGAGTGTAGTATCAGGTAACAACTATTTCGAGACTACTCCCTCATAGTCTCTGCACTACGTCCTAAAAAGGCCAAGTGGGGTAAGTGGGTGTTGCGGTGGAAATAGGATATCAAACTATTAATTAGTTTGAATCATAATTCTTGATTCACAACCGCTCTTTGATTTATCCGAAGGAAAAGGTCAAAAGAGGAAAAGCCTATTTTTGCATCATAAACACAATGCGGGGAGAGACCTAGGTAAGGGGTTGGTTAAGCTTAGGGAAGGTACTAGCACCCTAAACTTTTGTAGTACTCTACAGGAACCTTTTGTTTATTGTATGCCTTTTATTTTTATTTATTATCTGCTTTAATATATATTGAGCTAAGGGATAGAGTGACCTAAAGACCTAAGGGTCAGTCCTAAGTTTACTCGGCAAGACGTCGCATCTTGTGCCTACGTATCCTAGATAGGGAATGGAATCAGAGTAATCGTAGTTCCCCTCGAAAGGGAGGTTAGAAACGTCTTGAATATGGTCAAGGTTTCAATAGGGAATAAACGTATCTTAAGGACACGCTTACGTGGAGTCTTTGAAACTCCTATTTCTATGTTGAATTTGTTAATTGAAAATTTAGGGTTGAAATTAGGGATTCCACGGCGGGAAACCCTAAACAGAGTACGACGACTCTTTGATCTAATGCTAGGGTAAAGGGCATTTTCGTCCACGGCGGGACACCTAGGCTATTAGGGTTTTTGAAACGGTCAAAAATTAGGGTTATTGACTCGGCGGTCAAACGGCTAGACCTAACTGCTTCGAAGGGATTCTAACGGCTAAACGTGCAAAATACGACAAATTATTATACGGCAAGATTAATCTGCGGAAAGTAAATAAAACAATAAAGAAAGCGTCGCGACGATCACTCGCGTAAATTACAAATCTCCAAAAAATGCAAAATAAAATAAACCGCGACCATGGCCTCGCGTAAATTACATCCATGGAACAAAATAAACTGAATAAATATTAATCGGAATTTAAGGATAATCTGAGGAGAGAAACATAGAACATTAGTGAAAAATTAGACGGAATTCAATGGCAAATAACAAAATAGTGAAAAAGAAGAAATTACGAATTTGGACATTGTTATTGTTCTTAATACTTTTTGAAAAAAGATCTTAATTTTAATTTTTGAAAAAAAAAAAAAAAAAGACGAATTTTAATGTTAATATCAAAAGGTTTTTAGTTTTCATTATATTTATAAAAAAAATAGTTAGTGTTAATTATAAAAAAAAATTCTTTTAATTTTAATTAAAAAAAGTTAATTGTGGCCAATAATGTTAAAGGTTTTTTTTGTTTTTCATTTTTAAAAGAAATCTTTAGTTTTTTCTATTTTAAAGAGAGTTTTAATCCATATTAAAAAAAATTAATTTAATCCGTATTTTAAAAGGTTTTAAATTATATATATTTTTTAAAAAAGTTTTAAGTTATATTTTTTAAGAAAAGAAAAAAAAATTTGAATTATATTTAAAGGAAGCAAAGTTTTAATTAAAAAGTTAGGATAACAAACATAATAGTAATAAATAAAATAAAAATAAGAAAAAGAAGTTGGATTTTAACTTTAAAAGCTTTTTAGTTTTAATTTTGAAAAAAAACGAATTTTATTCTTAAATTTTAAAAAGGGATTTAGTTTTATATTCAAAAAAAATATTTTGGTTTTTAAATTTAAAAGAAATCTCTTTAGTTTAAAAAGTGTTTTAGTTTAATTTAAAAAATGTTTTTGTTATTTTATTTTTAAAAAGGGTTATATTAATTTATAAAAAGAGTTAAATGAATAAAAGAAGGTTATTATTATTATTATTTATTTTTAAGGAAATATTAAGAAAAGGAAAAATTATTATTTACAGTTTTTATATTTTCATTATAACTACCAAACAAAAACCATGAGATTTCATAAATCCATACCTTTCGGCCGATTGGCGGTGATGAAATTTGATGGAGGTATTGATGTTCGTCCTCTGGCGATTATGAAGCTATCTTCCCTCTTCTGATAAATCGTGAGAACGGCCGGCGTTTTTCCCTTTTGTCTCCTTTTTCTTTTATCAAATGCAACTCATGTTTATATATGTAACAAATTAGGGTTAACTCTAACCTAATGCGCACTTTAAAGCCCAACTTAAATAATTAGTCAAAGCTAAAAAAAACAAACTAAAACAAACTTAAAAGAATAAAATATTTTCTAATATTTTTAATTTTATGATTTTTGGATGTTTTTACGAATAATATGGAAAAAAGTGAAAAAATAATATTTTTTAAAAAATAATTTAAATAAAATACGAAAAAAATAATTAAATAATAAAAAAACTATTTTTGTTATTTTTTTTATGAAAATAGAAAAGTTAGAATAAAAATAAAAGAAACAAAACAAAAAGTGAGGTGGGATTCGAACTCTCAACCTCTCACACTAACAACTCCTTACACAGGGTCTCTTGCCAATTGTGCTATTTTATTCATTCAAAATAAAGTGGCACTAGAAACCCTGTAAACTAAAAGAGCGCGCCACATGATATTTTCTTGCAACAATCAAATAATTGCACCACCCATTAGTGGTTAGTTTAAACGCAATGCACAATGAAATAGGATGCAAGATGAAACGACTAATCTTAGGGCAAAATTTGGGGTATTACAGTGGGTAACTAAAGGTCCTCAGTTTAATGGACTCTCAAGTTGAAACGACTAATGAAGTACATGACTACTCATACACCATTAATGATCTCAAGGAGGTCTCAACTGAGTCTGGTTACATCATATGTCAAACATGTTAAGACTACTCCCAACAGTCAACTATTGATCATACCACATTCTATCACATGTACACTCAAGTCCGGGTTAGGACTTATCTCACCACTCAAGATATCACCCAAATGATCCAATGAAAAAAATACAGTTATATATTCACAAATATACATGTATAGGTAAATATACAAGGATATAACATACAAACACACAAAGAGGGCTAAACCTTCAAGCAGTTAATAGACTTCCCCAGTGAAGTCACCATTTCTGTTGCGGTGAGAATCGAATGTTAAGCTATTGATTAACTTGAATCTTAGTTCATTTAAATTCACCATCAAGCTTTGATTTATCCAAAGGAAAGGTTAAAGAAAGAAAACCTTTTGCGCGATGTAACAACAATGCTAAAGATTCGGGGATCGGGGGTTGGTTATGCTTAAGGTAGATATTTCACATCCTAGACATTTGTAGTACTCTACAGGAACCTTTTGTGTATATGTATGCTAAGCTATCTAAGTTATTGTTTCCTAGGGTTATCGGAATCAAGGTTAGGGTAAGGTTGAGGTAAAAACCTAAAGATATTTCTAAGCTTGCTCGCAAAGATATCGTATCTTGTGCTTAAGTATCCTAACTAGGATGGAATCAGAGAAAATGTAGTTCTCCTCACTAAGTTTGAGGAATACTTGACTACGGTTAAGACTCGAAGGGGGAGCAAATTAAACAATGTTTGTATATATTTTGACAAAAATCTCTAGATCTAAGTTTAACACTCAAGGGAATTGACTTTGATAAAAGCCAAAAGGGGAGTAAGCAATCATGACAATGATCCTTACATAGAGTTAACAAACTCTATGTTAAAGTTCTAATTGAAGGATACTTCAAATAAGGGGTAGTTCTTCTAGACTTAAAGCAAAGTCTAATGATATAGGTTCTAACTTAACTAAGCTAAACTACCTAATGACTTAACCAAGTTACGGGGATGGGTAAAAAGAGATATCTATGATTGTGAAGTAAATTGAGAGACTTTCCTTTGGAATAAGGTAAAAACAAGGCAACTGGATGAGAACTAACAAGTTCCGTCACTTGGGGAGAACTTAACAAAGTTAAAGCACACATAATCATTCATTCAAACATGATGAAGGTGTAAAGAGTCATGGTAACAACCAAGAAAGATTAGGGCAAACATGTAACTACATGAAACAAAAATGAGAACAATACAACTTGATGGGAACTACAAAAAGCATGGTAATAACCAAGGTTTTGCACTTAACATAACAATGTTCAGAAATCAGGAAGGTAACAAACCTATTAAGAGCAAGCATGAAACAAGTGTAACAACAACAAGTTCATCAGTGGTAAACAAACAAAACTCAATCATACAAGTTACAAATTTAAACATGGCATATGAATCCAACAAAGATAAATGTAACAACATTTAATCATTTTCAAGGCATATTGATGACAATCAAACATGGATAAGCAACAAGAGTGACAACAGTTCAAGCATGGGTTCAAACTTCACCTAAGGGAAGGTAAACAAGATTCATAGTATCTTTCAAGGAAAGAATAAATCCTAAACATGTTATGGTTCTAACAAGACACATAAAAAAGTAAATATGAGGTTAAGGAATCATGTTCAAGAGATTACAACATCAAGAAACATACATGGATTCACAGAGAAGTTCCAAGTCATACATTCACATTCATGCATTTATAAACGCAAGAATCAAAACCTAATCATGTTATGGTTCTAACAAGACACATAAACAAGTAAGATGAAGTTAAAGGAACATGTTCAAGAGGTTACAACATCAAGAAGCATATCACAAATCAACAAAAAGTTTCAAGGCATGGCTTTCATATTCACACATTCACAAAGGCAAGAATAAGCATGGTAAAGCAAAGAACAAAATGTTTTCAAACATATAAAAATGTTAAGCATCCAAAAGTGATTCATACAAGATCAAACATACAATAAAAATCATGTACTAAGTCAAAGAAACTCTTGAAAACAACTAAAAACCCTAAAAAAGGACATGTCTTTCAAGTGGACCAAAGTGTTTCAAAAATGACAATTCTTGAATTCTTTATTCACATATTGAAACTAGACATATCAAAGAGAATTTTTCAAAAAGAAAGGCCTCAAAATGATAAAATTCAAAGAAGTTATGCACGTTGGAAAATTAGGTTCAAAACTAGGGCAAGGCAAGGCAAAAACAAGGCAACTTGAACCTAGTCTAGGCAGATTTGCAAAAGCAACTATAACTTGCTCAAAACTTAATGAAACGGAGTGGGAAAAAATTGTGTATTTTTTCACAAGGAACTCAATGGTGGTGGTATTTTTCAAAGATCATGCATCATTTGTAAAATTTGAAGACATGATTGAAAATAGCAAGCTATGTGCAAGAACATGTGGACAGTCAAATGTACATGGTTTAAGCAGTAAGCAAGTGATCAAACACACCATATGGAACATATAAATGATGTTTACAAACATCATTCATCAAGAGAGGATCTCAAACAACATATTGCACATGAAGTGGTCAAAATGGCAAGTTTGAGCAAGAACATGGTGACAGACAGAAATGCAACATTTCAATGACCATTAAGTGATTCAAAACAACACATATAACATGTAGATGATGTTTACAAACACCTAACCCCTATGCTCAAACAGAAACACATATTTGCATGTGGAAATGACATGAAAAGCAAGCTAGCAAGCCATAACAAGTGGACAGTCAAGAATACATAAGTTTGTGATCAAGAAAAGCTTCAAACATGACCTACAAATGATTTCTAACATGTTCAAACTCAGTGTACCTCAAAGCATAAAATATTTCTAAAAGTAGATAGTATTAGTACTTACCTCTTGTAGCCTTCTTAAGAAAATGCACAAAGCAAGAATTCCAGTTGAGATGTGATGATTCAAACAGCCTCAAGATGCTCTAAATGCACTAATCAAGTGGTCCAAACTCCCTCAAAGTAGCTGCTTTGACAAAATGGTGGTTCTTGCTAGAAATGACCAAGAACTTCCAATGGAAAACTTCTGAAATGGTGTTACAGAAGTTTGGTAATGATTTGGATAGCATAAATAACTTATATGTGAGGTGTTTGAAGGGTTAAAGTAGCTAGAAATGAAGTGGACAGAGTTGTGGCTTCAAAGATGCAAAAAGTCAAACTATCTTGGATTGACAGTTGAATTTTTGAATGAGATGTTTTCTGGTGAAGGTGAGTGTTTGAACAGCTTCAACGCTTCATTTATGATGTGTTTGAAGTGTTGGTAGAGGTGTTTGATGGCTAGAAAAGGTTTTGGAAGGGTTTATGCAAAAGCAGCTTTTTTAAGCACAAGGGAGCAAGTTCAATGCTTGCAAGAAGGTTGTGATATGAGGAATGAGAGAGATTTTGTATGGTTTCTAGCTCAATATGGTGTATTATGGAAGTGAGGAGAGTGTCTTATTTATATACAAGCTTGGAAAGCAAGTGGTATGGGCAGATTGGATCATTTTGCCAAGATTGCCCTTTTTGGAGGCAAAATGTGCAAATCTAACTTGGGATCTCTTTTATGAGTTTGAACCACCTCTCTATGTGTTTCATCATCATCATCAATAGCCTGAAAATAGTGGTCTTGAAGTGAAATAAAGATTGCAGCTGATGTAGTAGCTGAGTTGTGACTGATTTTGCAAAACGTTTCTCTCTTCTTGCCACTTGCATCCACTTGCATGAATAAACAATTCCATTAATCCAATTTTGTACTTTTTCTCGCGGAAATGAATTGTAATCTCATTAATTAGGTCCCTAAGAATTAAATAATGAGTTAATAAAGTGATTAGGAGAGGTTTGAGTGGTTTATGCATCAAAATGATAGTGCATTAAAATGGTGACAACCAAATCAGCAATACCAATAACAATTGGGCTTTAAACAATGCCAGTGACTACTGGACTTCCTGAGGAATGCTAGTAACGAATATACTTCATGGGGATATGTTGGTAACAACCATTAATCAAAGAACACAATAGATTTGGATGAAAAATGCCAATTATAATTGGACTTTAAATAATGCCAGTAACCATTGGACTTTCTTGGGGATTGGTGACGACCAAAATGATATTACCAATAATAATTGGATTTTAAATATAATGCCAGTAACTACTGTACTTCCAAGGGGATATGATGACGACCAAATCAACGGTACCAATAGCAATTGGATTTTGGGCAATGCCAGTAACTACTAGACTTTCAGCAGAGTCGATTAACAAACAGGACATCGACTGGGGGGTAGATTCAAGTAAACATCAGATCTTAAGGATAATCTACAACATTAGTAATGACTAAAGTTTGGTAACCACCAATTAACAGTATCAGATACGGGTCAACGACCGACCTATTGCTAGTCAAAGCTAGACTTTACAAGGGAATTTGGTGATGACCAGACAAGCAAAATCAACAGGGAGCTGGTAACAACTAGACTTCCTAGGGAATCCAGAGAGAAATACAACCTTCCCTAGGGGTTAAACCAAAAATAGAGGATTTTCTTATAGTGAAGAGTTCGAACGGGATCTTCAGGAAACAACTGGAGGTGCAGGTAATAAACAAAACATATTAAGAAATATCGCCAATAACCATTGGGCTTTTAAACGGATATGGTAACAACCAAAACCGAGATGCAAATAACAATTGGACTTTAAAAGATGTCAGTCAAAACATTATTGGACTTACTGGGGATAAGGTAACAACCCTAATCTACAACACCCGTAACAATTAGATTTTCACGCAGGACGCCATTCAAAACATCACCGGACTTCATGATGGGGATAACCAACAAACGGAGATGCCAATATCAATTGGACTTTACACAAAACCAGCCAAAACATTACTGGGCTTCAGGGGATTTTCTAGTAACAACTAGACTTCCAAGAGGATATGGTGACAACCAAACTGTGATACCAATAACCATTGGATTTAAACCATGCCAGTAATTACTGGACTTTCTAGGGATATGAGTATTTATCACAATAATACTTAAGCCAGATAACTTGACAAAGTTAACGTAACAACCGAGGAGTAAGCCTATGACAACATGTTCGAAGCAAAAGAGTTTTGTAACCACCGAGGGATCTCAAGACAATATCCAGTAACTACTAGGGAAGGAACACCCAACAGATTCTTGGCAAAGAAAACCGTCTAACCGAATCACAAAGGCTATATCCAGAAAAGACCAAAATGAGAGGTATACTTTTGTATAGCTCCTCAAGAGGTTTCTAACAAGCTTTGAACCATTTCATTTGGATGTGTGGTTAGGGAGTTATGATCATTTCAAGTTGGCTTAAAATTAGGGTTTTTCATGAACCCTAGTTTCTTGATTTGCAAGTTATTCATCAATCCTTGATTAAATATCCACCAAACTCACTAGTTAGGTAAAAAATAATGTTGTAAAACTTGCTTGCTTCAATTTGGGTTCAAAACCCTAAAAGTCAAAGAGTTGACCTTCAAGACAGTCGAACCGAACAGTTGAAATCTCCAGGATTCATCCTTAGTGGTATGGGTTCTTTGAGCCTTTAAAACTTCTTCAGGAGTCTTTAATATGTCATAGGAGTACCATGAACCATGATTCAAGCTTTGAAAAACCATCTAATCCAAACGTCAAACTTTAGTTGACTTTTTCCACTAGAATTCCTAATCAGGGTTTTGCACTGCACTGCTCCTATTCTTTTGGTAACAACCTCAAATAGCACTTGTTCTTGGCAACATATGAGCCTATTGATGATATAAGAATTGATTTATGGAAGATCAATCCAACACCTTGACTAATCAGTCCATATGATTCTTGATTTTGACAATGTGAAACCCTAACTCATTTGTATCTTGACAAAGATTAACATGAAAAAGATTAAGGTTAGATAACACATGCTTGATGCACCTAGAATGATAATGGAATCTAGGGGTAAAAATTTAGGGTATGACACTATCCCATTAGAAGCCATGGTTTAGGTGCAGGTAAAGGGAACATAACACGTTGTCAGTGGGTGTAAAGTCAAACCCTACTGGATTGCAAGGAGAAATATGGGCCAGGTTCTTGTCGAAATTCCCCATATCCACCTGGTTGACTTCATCCATGTAATAGCTTTGGTATGCTTTTATATTATCCACTATTCCATTGCTTTGCCAAATTGAAATGCATTGATGTAGCGAAGAAGGGATTGCGCTAATACCATGGATCCATTCTCGTCCCAAAAGTATATTGTAGTTGGATTTTGATGCTATGACCATAAACATAGTTGGCCTTGTAATGGTGCCACCTGTGAGATCCACTTGGATTACCCCCATTTTAATACCAACATTTCCCTCATAGTTTGACAAAACCATGTTATGGGGTTTAGTGTCAGCATCATCTTTTCCTATTCTTTTCAAAATGTAATGCGGCATCAAGTTCACTGTCGCCCCTCCATCCACTAAGATTTTATTCACTCAAATGTTTTCTATTTTGCCCCTAATAAACAAAGGCTTTAAGTGGTTCTTCATCGGCTCATATGGCCTTTCGAAAAAGGCATTTTGTTCTTCCACACATCCATTATTCAGTATGTAATAGCAAACTGGCCTATGCCTGGCCATTTCCAACTCAGTTGCATCCTCATATTCCTCTATCTCCATAACTTGGTCGTATTCCCTAGGCAATACAAACACCACGTTGTAAGTCATATCTAATGAAGGCTCTAAACCTATCTGCCAGCTTATCATTTTTTGCTGCCTGGTCAGACTTCTCTCCTATATCCTCCTTTTGAGAAGCAGATAGTTTCCTTTTAAGAGGCTTATTCTCTTCGTTTTTTTCTTGTTTGAGGGGTACGTTACTGCTCGATTCAGCCTTTGCCTTTTCTCCAGCCTCTCTCATCCTTTCTTCTTTTTTTTTGTCTCCTCCATTGAGACCTTGACATAAGGTTTTTACCCTTATAGTTTTCAGAGCGATATGCTAACTGCTTTGAGGCTTGGAATTGCTTACGATATGCTAGTGATGAACCTCTCTCAACTTTAAAGTTTTTCCACTTCTTTTGGCCTCTCCCCCTTCTTTCGACAGGCTTCACCCACTTACCCTTAGGGGCATCAGTGGTAGGCTTAAATGTGGATGGTTTGTTGCCACAAAGTCCTTGTCATCCTTGTTCTTGCTTTCTGGGTGCTCCTCTCTTGTCGAAGGCAAAGCGGTTATGATTGTCTCTCCAGTTCTTTATATTTTTAGCTAGTCAAAACCCATCAATGTTTTCTTCTGCCTTTCTATCAAAGACTGAGTTGCACCTTGGGCACAACATCACCTCAGGTTTTTTCCATTGGCACCGGTGAAGGAACTCGACTAGGCTTTCATTTTGCTTGGGATAGGCCATTTTGAATACTTCTCTTGCTTTAGGCTTTGTTCATCAACCTCCATTGTAGTCTCCTGGGTTACTTCAACCATGTCAACCCATAAGTTGGCAACCTCAGTGATGTCCAAATCCTATAACTTGACTCTAAGGCCCTCAATGGCCTCAGTTATGTTGTTAATCTATATGAAACCCTCAATAGTTTCATTTGTTGTGATCATTTGACTGGAATTCTCAGTGATTCCCTTGTTGAAGCCTTCAGTGACTCCTTGAATGAAACCCTTAATGGTTACCTTATCAAAGTCCTTAGTGACTCCTTGGGTGAAACCTTATGTAGCTTCGACCATCACAACTTTCTTAGTCCTCAAAAACTTCCACCATATTGATCATGGATAGTTTAGAATAGTGTGCTTCTGCCACCTAGAGAGGAACCGAATCAATCCTCATTTGAGACTTCGATTTGTCTCTGAATTTGAGCCTTCCTTCTTTGATAGCATTCTAAACGAGATCCATGAAAAGAAAATATTGCGAAGTTTTATGGCCCAAAAAATTATGATATTTACATAAACCCCTCTCTTTTCTTTGTTCTAAAGGGGATTGTCATACCCCAAATTTTACCCCTAGATTCCATCATCATTTTCATAGCATCCAACACATTTTAGGTGTGTTATTCATGCATAGCTAATCCTCAAAATTATCTAAATATTGTCTTGTTTTGCTTTGTTTGTGAATTAGGGTTTGCATCAAAGAGATCATTGGTTGATTAGTCAAAGTCCTGGATTTATCATCAATATATCAAGTTCTCATGATCAAGAGTTTCTATACATCAATAATTAAGTGTATTGTGTCCTCATTACAAGTTTATCAAGTTTCAAATTCATTTGGTCCATAAATTAGGGTTTATGAGCCAAAGTCAACTGCACCTTTGACTTTTGACCAAGACACGATCTCAAGTCTTGGGGCATGATTCAAGACACTCTAAGACACCATTTGAGTCCATCTTTAGTGTTCAAATAGCTCAAGTGTTTGATTTCATTGAAGTATACAACTCGGATTTCATCTGATATAAAAGTCAACCACTAATCAAAGTCAAGTTTGACTTTTGAGTTTTTGGTCAAACATGGACTCCTAAAGTCAAATATCATTAAAAAATGTGGTTTGGATCATGACCAATCAAGAAAATCATGGAAAACATCAAAGAATCAAGATTTATGAAAATTTGGGTTTCATAATTTTTTCTAAGTTATGAAATTCAATGATTTTTACTCAACTTACCAAGCTCATAACTTCCTCATCAAGCAACCATTTTCTTTGCTCAAAAGACCAAATTGAAGAGCTTGTTCAATACTATAACTTTGTCCTTGGGGATGATTCCCCAAAAAATGCATCGATTAAGATATATGAGGCCATGAAGTTGGAGGTTCAATACTTTTGGAACCTAAACACTTAGAAAAATTTTCAACAAAATCTACCTTGTCTTGGAGCCAACTTTGAGGCCATTTTTCACCATGATCCCAAATGATTCAAGAAACACTTAAAACATGAAAGTTTTATAGGATGTTTCAAGATTTCCAAAGAGTCCAAAAACACAAAATTATCATATTTGAGCTAGGAGTTTCGAAGAAGGAAAGTTGGCCTTCAAAACTTGAATTTTGGTTCATGTTCATGATAAATCTTGTTGCAAAACCTAGCCAAACCTACATGATCTTGCTTTGCAGTTCATGTTACTTGAAAATCTCCCTCTAATTAGAAGTTTACAAGAGTTTGTGATGCATTAACCACAGAATTGATGCATTAACCAAGTTGTAATACCATAATTGGATTGTTTTGCAAGAAAGTTACATTGCCATTTGCATAAAGTAGATTTAATCAATAAGTCAACTTGTCTTGAGCCCACACCTTATTTTACCTCTTAGATGTCACCAACATTTGTATGAGTATCATAGGTCAATCATTCTTGCATCACTAACCAAATCAAGCTTTGTTTGTTTTGTTTATTTTGTTGAAATTAAGGTTTTGTAGAGAAAAAAAGCTTTGATTAATCAATATTTGGAGAAAGGATCAACCAAACAAGTCCCCACACATTTCATGGGTCCCTAATAGGTCATTTGGTGCAAAGAAATCCAAGTCAAGAGTTTCTTAAATGGGTGGAGGCGGCATTGACTTCTTCTGATTCAAAAGTCAACTAAGGCATCACAAAAGTCAACTTTTGAGCTTTTGGGTCAACCATAAGTGTTACAAGTCTTAATCTATCATCTCATATGGTGGGATCATCAAAAGTCAAGTTGGAACAATAAAATCAGGAGACTTGAAAAATTAGGGTTTGTGATGAAATTTTCTAAGTATGGAAATCAAGGTTTTAGTCATCTTGCAAGAGCCATATCTCACTCATCCTTAAGCCAAATGGATCAAAATTTCTATCAAATTAAAGAGGACATAATTTACTACAAATTTAAAGAAGGAAATATGTCCAAAAGATTCATAGGTTTCAAGTTATGGAGGCTTAAAGTTAAGAAAAGTAGATTTTGGAAGTTTTTACTTAGAAACTTTTCTAACTGTAAAATTTCAGCATGGAGGGTGACTTTTCAAGGCATTCCTTCATAATGATCCAAACTTTATCTCAATTTCCTTCAAACATTAAAGTTTTAGAGCATTCTCCAAGATTTCTTTTGAGTACTAGAACTCCCCCATTGGGTGTATAGAACTCAAGTTATGAAATCATCAAGATACGGTTTCCAATATGTCAAGTTTGACAATATTTAGGCAACTTTATGGATCAATCTTCCAAGGGATATTTCATTATGATTAAGGCCCCATCTCAATTTCATGCAAACATGAAATTTGTATATCTTTTTGCAAGCTTCCCAACCATTACAAGAACTCCCTCATTGAATAAATATATCTCAAGTTATGTTGTTTCAAAGATGGTGTCACAAAATTGTCAATTTCCATAACTTAGAATTTTTCTAAGTTCTTTTTGGTGACATTGGTGGACATGATTTCAATTGTATTTTTCTCCATTTTTTGATTCCTATTGCAAGTTGATTTCCAAATGAAATTTTTTCTATGATCTTCATGTTTTGCATTGGACTAAAAATCTCATGAATTGGAGCTAAATTCATCAAGTTGTGATTGTCCAAAGTGAGCTCCAAGGATTTGTGATCATGTGTATTTTCTTGTCATATTTTTATGCATAATGATAGTTTGTCATGCAGCAAACATACCTCTCATTTTCACACGCAAAAGCCTTCACATTTTCACTCCAAACATTGTCTAAAGTGATCCGACATATCATGCACCTTTTCATTCTTCATAAGCAAGTGTTACTAAACTTAGAAAGATGGCAAACATGCAAACTTGCTCAACAAAGGTTCTCATTCCACCAAAAACCATTATGAGCTTCATCTGTCCTCATGTCCACATAAGATGACAAAGAACATATCCACCTACAAGCATGCATTCGTACTACACCATGACCTCCCTCCATTTTTTCAAATTTCACCAAATGCTTAACACAAGCTTTTAACCACTGTGATTTTGTTTTTACCACAAAAAAAAGCCTCATATATAAGATAAATGATGAAACCCTAGACAAGCAGATCAATCCTCAGCAGCCAAGCCTCAGAATTCTCTCTCTTTTCAAAAACTCCATCTCTTCGAACCTCACTGAAAAAAGCTTTTTTATCCATTTAACTGCATCATTCATCCTCCTCAAAGTCCCTAAGAGCAAAAGGAGAAGTTTGAAGAGTTGTTTGCACATGGAGATAGAGGTTACAGAAGTTTCATTAGGGTAACTTTCTCTTTTCATTTTCTCATCTTTGTTACGCATGTTTAGACTTGTGTTTGTGATGTTTGTAGTTACGGGAACATGAGAAACCTTTTGTTATGGTTGTTGTTTTGTTTTAAGTAAGTTTTTTTTGGTGTGTCTCTTTTTCATTTTGATTTTTCATGTTTGTATAGTGGTCAAATGAAGGAGGTAATGTCGTTTTTAAAACCAGCATGAAAAACCCTTGAGGAAAATGCCACGGTTTGTACTTTATGTTGAGATTTGAGGTCACAGCTCTGGTGGGTTGCCCGGAGAAGACGACCGGAGTTTTCCTCCGGCGTCTAGGGTTTTGTTTATGAGGCCAGAGTTTGTTCCCTTTGACTTATCCTGCGTGGCTAGCCATATGGCATTGACTAAGCACCACCTCATTTAATGAGTGTCACACGTGTTCTATTTTTTATCCAGGTTGTAGCTTTTTTTGTACATTTGAGCCATGCGCCATGCGTTTTGCTTGCTGCACTCCCTTTTTAAGCCCATCAGCAGGTGTTTTATTTTTTAGTTCATTTCAATTTCTGATACATCCCCCCTAACACTATATTTTACATTTTCATTTCATTTTGTTACTTTCAACACCTTATTTTATTTAAATATTTTTCCAACACCCAAAAATTCTACAAAAATCAGTTTTAAACATTTTGATGTCTTGACTTATTTGTCATGATTTTTATTTTTTTATCATTTATTTTCATGTTTTATTTAAATCATTTGTTGTAGTGAGTTTACCAAAACACCCTTGGATTAGGGTTTTTCATTTGAGTGCCTCCCACAAGTTTTCTTGACCTGTTTTTTTAATATGTTGTCACATATGTTTGAGGGATTCTTGGGTATTTTTGGTGACCATAAATATTTTTGTTTGATTAGGCTTTTGGCTTGGCTTTGAGCCCTCGATTCATTTTTGCATTATGAGTTTGTTAGTAGCATTTGAGGGAGTTTTCGTGTCCATCTTGTGGTGGGTTTTTGCATAGGTATTCTTGACTATTTCAGTAGACTTAAAGCTTAGAGTTGGATTTTATTGGACTATCTTGATATTTTTGGTTGATACCCTTACTTAGGGTTCATTTTGAGTATGTCATGGTGTTTACTTTGACCTAGTTTTTAGGCATGTTTCTTTGAGTGTGTGTCTTGATTTAATATGTATTAATGTGTGGTTTGAAAACTTGTTTTAGCTTCTGACTTCTTGATTTCAAAGTGTTCTTGCTCTCCCATTTGAGTTTCCATACATGCCTTGTTTGTTTGAGTCATTTCATGTTGTTTTGGTTTGCTTCTTGCATATGTATTTTGTTCATGCTTTGTTAAGATTCATGTTTGTGCTTCTATTGACATCTTGATATTAATTATGAGCTTTATTAGATGTGTATGCTACTGCCTATTTGGTTCTTGATTTATAACTTCCATGATTGAATCATTATTCGCACTTGTCTTTGTGTGATTAAGTTTGTAGCAAGTATGCTTGTTATTTTGGTGTGTGTTTGATATGTTTCTGATCTCATCCTAATTGTTTGAGCATGTTTAAGATAAAATGATGTAGCTACTTCCCTTCTTGGATTGTCATCTCATTTGAGCTCTTTAGCTTTGATACTTTGATTTCCATCATCCTTATTTTGAAGCTTATCATTTAAACACTTGTTGTTACAATTTGTGTGTCCCTTATTACAAAGGAACAGTTTTCACTTTGACTGGTAAGTCATGTCTTTAGGATAGTTTAGACCCCTCCTTGTTTCCTTCATGATCTTGTTAGGATCATTTTCCTTTGGCCTTGTTAGAGCCATTTTTCTTCCTCAACCTAATTTTAGTTTAGGATTTATAAATCCTATGTGAGTATTATTGTTATAAGCACTCACCTACCCTCCTTGGCCTCGTTAGAGCCATTTGGTCTTGTAATTTAGAATTAGGTGTAGAATTGGTAAACTCTATGTGAGTATCATGGTTATGAGTACTCACTTTCCCTTTTGACTTTGGTTAAAGTCAACCCTAGGTAGTTTAGTCTTTCAACTTAGACTTAGAGAGTTTCTTAACTCTACATAAGTATCATGGTTATGAATACTTACTCCCCTTTGGAACCTTGATCGTTATCAAGATTTCCTCATCCCTAGTTAGGTGAATTACGGTTGCTCTGATTCCATCCTAGTTAGGATACGTAAGCACGGGATGTGACGTCTTGGCAAGCATACTTAGTGTATATACCTTAGGTCTTTGCCTTAGCACTTTGCCCTTAGCAAGCAAACTATAGCATAACACAAATACTAACAAGAGGTTCTTGTAGAGTACTGTAGATACTTAGGACTCTAACACCTTCCCTAGGTATAAACAACCCCCGAACCTTAGATATCTTAGCTTTGTTGTTACATAGCACACTTAGGGTTTTCTTCGATCTTTACCCTTCCCTTTGGATAAATCAAAGCTCGATGGTGAACTTCATGATTTGTCATTCAAGTTAATTAATAGCTTAATATTCGATTCTCACCACAACATTTTGCATACAAACCTTTCTAAACTCAGAAAGCAACACCTTAAAAGTGCTCAACCACTCTAGAAAGGCTTGTACTTTGCATTGGAACCATGTGGATCAATGAAACTACCAATTTGTTTCTAACCAAACTAAAACTCCACAACTTGCCATTCTGCATAATTCTGATCCTTAAAGCTTTCCCTATAAATAGAGGGTGTGTCCTCAACACAAAATATATAAGAAACATAACTCAAAGCATTCCAAACACCTCTACATCATAATCACACCATTGTCACCACTTCCAAACCTCCAATTTCACAATCTTTCACAAAACACTCCACAGCCATAAAAACCTCAAACCAATCATCCACACACATCAAAAAACACCTAACAAAGGTGTTCAAACCTTCATCTTCACAAAAAAAAACCTCAAGAACAAAAAGTCAACTCTCAACCTCCATTTGGTTGACTTTTTGCATAAACCAATCCAACTCTCCATTCTGACCAGTTTCAATCCATTCAAGCCTTCAAATACCTTCCATAAACATCCCACAAACTGCCCATAACATCATTTTGCAATTGTAACTTCATTTCCCTCAAGATCAAATTCTCATTTTCCATTGTTGCAAGAGGATTCGAGCTAGACTTTTGAAGTTGTTCCGAAGCAAAGTAGGCATTCCAAAAGCATCAAGGACAAACACGAAAACTTTCTGAATCATCAAACAACTTATGTAATCACTTGAAGAGACATTGGACCTGACTCCAATAGGTAAGTGTATTTCCATATACAACTATGTGATTCTGATGTCTTTTTCATACATTGGAGATACCAACTTGTTTGTTATCTTGTGTGGATCATTTACCCTCTATCAATTGCTCTAAATTTGGTTTATATGGAATTTCATTTTGAGTTCTTGTTTTAGGGTTCTTACAGGTTCTGAATTGATTTTTTGTTGTGTATTAAAAATTAATAAAATTAAATGATACCATTAGATTCCTTGTGAAAAATTAAACAAGTTTCATGTTTACATCATTGTAAAATATTGAGAAATGAAGGAGATACGAATTTGAAAAAATAAAATATGATGGAGGTTGAAGATGATGGCCATGGTGCCATTTTTAGTTTCTGAACTTGACTTAATATTTGTTTTTTTTTGTTTCCACATATTTTTGACTAAGGCATTGCACCTTGATGGGTTGAGAGTGTGTGTTTGGAGTGTTTGTGAAGCCAAGGTCTTGGTTCGATTCCCCCTCTCCCCAGACCTTTTGTGCTATTTTTATTTTTATGAGTTCTAACTTGTTTTCATATATAACGTGATACACGCGTGTTCTAGAAAATTCAACCAACTGGCACAGTGGCTAGTCTTTTGAGGGCGTGAGTTCAAACCTCATGTGGACCATTCCATTCCTTTCTTATCACTTGTACATGTTATGTTCTTTCCAATTTTCCTGTGGTCATATTTCTCAAACCATTTATCATTTTGAGCTAATTTTTTGCATACTTCTAATTTGTCATACCTATTTTAATAATCCATGAAAAATTCCAAAAATGATTTTATTTTCACACACTTTTATTTAGTCAAAGTAAGGCACTTTTTAAAGTGGTTTTAGGTCATTAAGTGTTTCTTTTTTTATTGATTCTTTGATTTTACTTGGTCACATTGATGTTTGTAAATGTCATGTATATTGTGTGAATCTTGTTTGATGTTCGTAACATAATCCCTTTGATTTTTGTCTAAGTTTGATGCACTTTAATGCATGATTTTCATGTGTACATGTCTTGTTTCTTCATGTTTGATTATGAAACATTCCCTTTGACTTTATCATGATACTTATACCACATTAAAACTTTTATGCATGCTTGCTATGTGTTTGAATCATTTTTTGATCATATGTTCATGATTTGCCTTAATTTTGATACCATGACTTTGTTTGGTTCTTAAACTTCATGCTTATCATGTTTAAACCTTTTGAAATACTTAGACTTGATTGTGATCATAATGAACCCTTGAC
This sequence comes from Lathyrus sativus, assembly GCA_963859935.3. Lineage (NCBI taxonomy): Eukaryota > Viridiplantae > Streptophyta > Magnoliopsida > Fabales > Fabaceae > Lathyrus > Lathyrus sativus. Next base: position 350,286,616 of record OZ012740.1, on the reverse strand, counting down.
ATGAATCCTTGGTTGTCACCCTTATGTCTTGAACCATGTCTATCTTGTGGTATCTTAAACTTGTCCATGGTTGTTGAAATCTTAACTTGTATTCATGATTAAGTGGTGTTAGCGTCAACCCCAAACCATGTCACAATCATGACCTTAGTTCATCCAAGTTTGATATGGTCATATCCATGTTGATTTGAATCCATGTTTGACATTGCTACATCCATGATTCACATGTTGATTTGAACCTTTGTTTGATATTGTTATATCCATGACCTATATGTTTGATATTGTATATCTGTGATTCATATGTTGTTACTTATGTGTTTATGTCCATGCTCACATGTTATTGTTATGAACATGCCATGATATGCCATGCTTGTGTTGTTACTTTGGTCTTGTTAGAACCATGTCTCATGTATGTTTTGACTATGCACCTTCCACATTTATATGTTCATCCTTGGTTGTTACCATAACTATTTATGACTTTGTTAAGTCTTATCTTAGGTGTTGTTACATCTATGTTTGTGCATTTATCCTTGGTTGTTACCATGATCATCTATAACTTTGTTAAGTCTTATCTTAGATGTTGTCGCATCTATATTTATGTGTTGTTTACCTTGGTTGTTACCATGATTATTCTTGACTTTGTTAAGTCTTATCTTAGATGTTACATCTACCTTCATTTGTTGGTTGTTACTATGTTCATTTTACTTTTTTATATCCAATTTCATCTCATATGATCCTTTAGTTGATATCATGTTTGAATGTCATTGTTGCCATGAGTTGTTTACCTTGATTGGTGTCATGTTTGAACATCACTTTATCACTCTTTATCCACTTTAGTTGATATCATATTTGAATGTCATCATTTTTCATGGGTTGTTTACTTTGATATCATGTTTGAATATCATTCTTGGTCATCTCATCCATTATCACCCATATACTCATGTTTATTTTGACTTTGTCAAGTCATCCCCTACTCATGTTAGCTTGTTAGCTCTCTCTCTCTCTCTCTTCTATTTTCTCTTATTGCCTAAATCCAAAGGAACATTTTATTTTTTTGACTTTATGCTATAGGTAGTATAACATTCCCTCAACTACCCCTTTTGACTTTGTTAAGTCATTAACCTTTCAACATAGCCTTAGGTTAGAGTTTGTAAATTCTTTAACTTTGTTAAGTCATGAAAGTGTTATTGTTATAAACACTTACTTTTCCCCTTTGGAACCTTAATCTCTATCAAGTGTTCTTCACCCGTATTTAGGTGAATTACGATTTCTCTAATTCCATCCTTGTTAGGATACATTGGCATATGACTACAAAGTCTTAGCGAGGACACTAACAATAAACCTCATTAGGTTCCATATCTCATAAAACCCAAAAATAGAACATTTCCAAACATTAGCAAGCAAATTATCATAACAAAAATACTTTCAAGAGGTTCCTATAGGATACTATAGATACTTAGGGTGCTAATACCTTCCCTTAGTATAACCAACCCCCGAACCTTTAGATCTCTTTGCATTGTTATTACATTGCACAATTAGGGTTTTATTCGATCTTTTGCCTTTCCTTTGGATAAATTAAAGTTCGATGGTGAACATTCAATGTTTTTTTATTCAAGTTAATATAACAGCTTGATATCTGATTCTAACCGTGAAAAAGGTGTTTTAGCACCAGGAGGCACTATCATCTGGCCATCTTTAACTAATAAATAAAAAATCTCATCACACTTAGTGACGTCAAAGGTGTAAGTTTTCGTAGGGAACCTATCACTCTTTTCTGGTTCGACTGGATTCTTCCCATTCGAAGGGGTTAGGACTTTACAAGAATAAGGTGGTCCTTACTTTAGTTCAGCAAGGTCAATTTCGCTTTCGTCGAAATTTAAAGGATCACCACACGTATCTTGATTATCTTCATCAAACTCAACGTAGGCTACCCTTTCTTTCTTTTATTCTTATTTTCCCTGGCTTTTTAAACCTTCAGGCGTTGTACTTGTCGAACTCTTTCAGCAAACTAGGCCATGTCCCTCAGATATTGGAAATTCAGTTTCTTCCTAATGGAATAGTCAAGCCCGCCAGTGGCCATTTCAACCAACATATGTTCAGGCACTTGTGTAAAACATATAGCCTTAAGCAAATGGAATCTATTCAAGTAATCATCTATTGGCTCAGCGAAAATTTATTAAACTTGGGTACTTTGCACCTAGGTGTAATTCTGATTGCAGGATGCACTCATACAATGGTGATGTGTAATTTGGCCTATGAAGGCCAATATTTACCCCATTCTGCACCATAATCCTTTCGACCATGGCTACTAAGTTATTGTCTGCTGCCATATCATCACATCGAACCTGATATATGACTTCTTCGGCATTTTTGTTCCTATTCACCATAACTACCCTTGGTTACCTTTCCCTTAGAATTTGTTGGTCAAACCTAGGAGGTTCGACCCTAGGTGGTTCGACTCCTACTCCCTGATTTACCATGTTCTCCTGGGGTACATTTTGTTGGATTTAGTTAATGGTGGGGTCCTCTTCCAATACTACCCCTTGATTTTCTATCATCCATTCCCTTTGAGGATATCGAGGGGGTTGTAGAACACCAGAGAAATAAACAATGCGTGTCATTTGTGATGCCAATTGTTGGTTTATTTAGGTAGTGTTTTGGATCAAAAGGTTAAATACCACGCCCATTTTTTGCGCAAGCATTTGGATCATTTCGTGGTTGCTTTCGTACATTTGTTGCCTTATCACCGCTGTAGAATTATTGGTGAGATTGGGAAATTGGGTAGGAAATCTCGTCCCTAAGGGCAGGCTAATTCGACCCATATTGTTAATGCCTGAACTAGATCCTTGTAGTGGTCGCGTTCAACATTGGGTATGCGGACGTTGATATTATATTATGTAAACTTGCCATCATTAAAGTTGGCATGCCATAAGGTTGTTCGCGACCAGTTAGAAGCATTGAAAATCCAGGCACATAAGGCCTGAATAAACTACTCCCTACTAGAGGGGGGTCACTGGTGGACCCTGTGTCCCTACATAAGACATAATGGGTCCACTCTGGGCAATCGACTGCACAGGGGTCGTACTTGTCGTGGATGGTACAGGTTTAGATACAGACAATGAAATTGTAGTTCCCCCTGTCAAAGATGAAGGGGTGGTTCTCCATTATTATTTGGTGGATTTTGATTCACCATCCTTCTTACGTATCTTCTCCTTCGTCTTTCCTCGTTTTTTGTAGCTATTTTACCACTCCTTAGTCTCATGTAACAAAGTTAGAGAGATAGTAAAATGAAGAACTTATACAAAAAATTTCAAAAGAAAAAAAAATGTTTTAACAATAGCACTATCCCACTGGGCGTGCCAATTTGTTTACCGTGAAAATTGGTAAACAACTATTGGTCTCTAAAAAATGGTTTACTTTACATGATCAACCAGTGAATCCTAGGACATGTGCTTTTGTTAAACTATTTTTGAAAATCTATGCACACTTCGACTATCCCCATGATTGAAGAATGTTGTTTAAAGTTTAAAAGTAAATTGCAGAATATGTAAAGAAATTACAATAAAGAACTTCAAAGTAAATTGCAGTGAAAAACTAATTGATAAATTGTAAATAACTTCAACTGAAATTAAAATTTTGTGATTCACACGTACATTCTCAACGAACTCTTTTCTCAACACACTTAGATACTTTGAGTAATTTGTGAGTAGTTGTACAATGATTGAACACACAAAATCCTACATACTAAGACTCCTATTTATACTAAGTCGAAAATAACCGCTATCAACAGTATTTTCTCCAGAAAATGACACGTTTCGCTTGCATGTCTTCAACTCGCCACAACTTTACACATTTCACCTTTGAAAATTGGATAAGGACAAAAGACAGTTATCATCCTTATTCAAAATTCAAAATCTTCGTTGAATGCAACCTTAGTATTGCTTCCATCAAAATTGCAGTCTAAGCTCAGAAATATTTATAAGTCTTAACCCAGCATATCCCTCTTACAAAGGATCTCTTCGACTGAGATCTTCAATAATACACTTGTCGAGTCTGAGACCTCTTCTTAAAAATATTTCTTTTGCTTATCATACTCAATCATACCTTGGCGTCAAAACTTCCAGCTAACACATTCAAGACTTACTTGCTCAACTGCTTGAGAGAATACCTCCTCCTTCCCAACCTTAGGAACTTAGGCTACTTTTGTTGTTTCTCTTGTATCGTTTTAGATCAATCTTTTTTAATGAAATTTTTTATTATGACAAAAAGGGGGAGTAGAATTAGTATTTGATCGTTATATCATATCTAACTCTCTAGACATCATTGCTTACATTCTAACATATATATGCAAAATATATGAATATCTTCTTTCAGGAACCGTTTGAAATTAAATTAAGCTCTAACGAGTCACTGCAGAAATTTGAAACAAGTTATGCTCTGATAAGTCATCAAGGTTCTGATATCTCTTAGAATTTTTATCAATCAACCAGTTTCTGACTTAGGGGGAGCTGGTATATCTCAGGGGGATTTTTCTAACTTAACTCTGATATATTTTTGAATCTTTGACATCTTTTGCATATATACTCCTACATATTGTTCCATTAAATACATGGTTTTGTCATCATCAAAAATGGGGAGATTGTTAGAACAAGATTTTGGTTCTTCATATAATCTCTAGTTTTGATGATAACAATACATATATTTCTTATGTAACAATTCTATACTCTAATGAATTTCTTAAAGTATGTAGTTGTTTAGTGAAAATTGATTCTGGATAACTCTCAAGAATTTCGAATCAGAATCTTAGGCATGTCTCAAAGAATCCATCTTGTTTCCTTCTGAAGAAATATCAACAGTTCTGATGAATGTTGAATGTCCCTAAAGATAAATAATTCGATAAGTGCTTCTAAGAATAAGTTCCGCTTCCAGCTTTGATAAACTACTCTGATGACTCTGAAGACAAGGTTTTGTTGAACGAAGTTTTGAAGATTTAAAGACATCATTTTTGAAGGTCAAACTCTTAAGACTCTTAATACTAGGTTCTGTTGAACGTATTCTAAAGACTCATATATCACTTCTTATTTTATTCTCTGGTCTTACAAGATAAAAATATTCAGAAAAGATGGACAAGACAAAAACGTGTGGTGGAAGTATTCGTACATGTAGACTTGCTTATATTGATATAAACTGATTTTCAGTCAGTACTGCTACATGGGATATGGTGAGACTTTGCTGCTATTATCTTTCACTGGTCAAATGTTACCATTACAACAACTGGGATTAATAGTTACGCTTATACCCCTTAACACTATAACATACATCTATATAAAGATATCACTCCTTGCAAACAAAAATGAACATACATACAAAAATAAGTGAAAAGCGCTCAGTCAATATTTATTTTCTATACACAAGAGTTGTTGCTCATATTTGTGTAATCCTTTGTACTTAAACTTTTTTTCATATTCTTTATAGAAGCAACATTGTAAACAAACTCTTTGTATCTTCATTGATATTGATTTCCTCAAGTGACTAAGTGTTAGTCTGTAGACTTAAGAGGGTTAAAGTGTTTTTCTAAACACTTAGACGAACTTGTTGTAATATGTCTAGATTATTGGATTAAGTCCTTGTTGAAGGAAAAATCACCTTGGCGGGTGAACTAGAGTAACTTCGTTAACAGTGAACCAGGATAAAAGTATTTGTGTCTATCTGTTCATTCTTTCTTATTAACCCTTTGTGTTAAAAAGTTTCCAACAACCAAAGTTTTGTTAAAACCCAATTCAAACCCCCATTTCTTGAGTTTTTCTCTTCCTTCAAGATTTAATTAGATTTTATTTGCTAAAGATTCAGAATTGTCATTATGAAGATTGGTCTTTATTGTGCTTTTTAGAAACCAAACTTTTTTCTACCAAAAGCCTATTGGGCTTTTATGCTGGATGTAATTGCTATTTAAGGAGGTGTCCTACCTTGTGTGAAGACTCGAAAATTGTATTTTAAAGCTTTATGTTTTGTTGTTTTCATTGAGTCTCTTTTTTGACTTTGTAATACTCTATTATGGGATTATCTTTCTAAGTTAGAAGGATAAAGTATATGTTTTGTTACTCTATTTATGTATGTAATTGTACAAACACTTGGGAGAATGTTTGAGTGAAAGTGATAGGGGTGTCAGATTCAGGGAAAGTCAGAATCAAACTTCATGGGTAGTATTGTGAAAAGGGAACTGAACTTGGAGAGTTCATATGAGACCATCATATACTATGCACTACAATCAGTGAATTTCCTATCATTGGAATGATGCTCTACAATTGTAGGTGTCTTTGCACCAAATTAAGTTAACAATTACATGTTTTATTTATTTATCTTGTTTGTTATTCTTGTTACTACTTATTATTGCCATACATATTGTTCTAACACTGCGTGTCACATGTTGTGACTTATTGAACTTAATTTCAATTGGCATCAGAGCAGGAAACCTGTTATGGTTAGGTTTCCTCCAGGGTTTTCTTTACATTATGTTCAAGATGCATAATTCAAAATAAGGAAGATATGTGAATCAACCACCAATTCTTGATGGTACAAACTATGATTATTGAAGGGCTCATAAGATTTCATTTTTCAAATAAATGGACAACAAGACTTGGAACCCTCTGACTTGCTTTTCTGTTGTAGGTGCAGGCATATCTCGAATAACCATGACTTTGTCTGGATCTACCACTATACCTTTTTGGATGGCAATGAAACCCAAAAGCTTCCCGGAACAAACTTCGAAAGTGCATTTGTTTAGATTCAAACGGAGTCGGTATTTTCTCAAATGCTGGAACAATTTCAACAAATATTCTACATGATCCTCTTCAGTCTTAGACTTGACAATTATGTCATCATGATATACCTTGATTTCCTTGTGCATTATATCATGGAATAGGGTAGTCATAGCCCTCTGGTACCTAGCACCAGTGTTCTTCAACCCGAAGGGCATCACTCAGTAGCAGAATGTTCCCCAAAAGGTGATAAACGTTGTTTTTTCCATGTCCTGAGGTGCCGTCTTAATTTGATTATATTTAGAAAAGCCATCCATAAAGGAGAAAACATTGAATTTAGTTATATTGTCTACCAACATGTCAATATGTGGCAAAGGAGAATCATCTTTTGGACTTGCTTTATTCATATCTCTATAATCGACACACATTCTGACTTTTCTGTCTTTCTTTAGAAATTGCATAATATTGGCCACCCATTAAGGATAAATAGATGTGACAAGAAAAATGGCATCAATTTGTTCCACACTTCTTCTGTAATCATGACAGTCATATCAGGATTAGTTGTTCTTAACTTTTTCTTCACTGGCGGACATTCTGATTTAAGCGGCATTCGATGCTCTTCAATATCAGTATCCAATCCTAGCATATCTTGATAAGACCAAGAAAATACAACAACATATTATTTCAACAGCTCTACCAACCTTTTCTTGACATCTTCACCATGCAGTGCCCCAATATTGACTTCTTTCTTATTCTCTTCGGAACCCAAGTTGATCAGTTCGACGGGCTCTTTATATGGTTGAATAGTCTTCTCCTCGTGCTCAAGTAGCTGAGTAATTTCTTCTGGAATATCATCGTGTTTCTCACTTTCTTCTTACGCTTCAAATACAGGGAATTCAAAGCTGGGAGAGGGTGCAGGGTCATTATTTTCAATGGGTTTATTGCTTATTAATCTACACATGATTTATGCTTTGTTTCAGAAAATAGACAAATGTAAAAATGATATGCAATAACTGAAATTGTTTTTAACAAGTTTTTTAGTTACCATTTTCCATAAAAATGCAACAAAAAAACACATTGGATAACGAAACGTCTTTTATTAATGATCTTAAAATTTGAAACAAAAGGTGCCCTAATAATGTCACTTTCACCTTTGGCATAGTGAAAGGAATTATTTGAAAATAAAAACAAAACAAATTACTTTGACAAATGAACGACACTAGAAGCATCCATGACATTCCAATTTTAACTAGTCTTTCCATGCGTCACAAAGCAAGCGCATTCTGGATCTGAATCACCTTCACTGGTGGCAGCAATAACTTAATTTCTAGGGTGAATAAAACCAGCACTTTGGAACACCTTCTAGATAGGTTTGATGATAACTTCATGCTTCAATTCTCTTCTACTTGTATAGTTTGAGAACCTTAAACTAACTCTGTTCTTATTCTCGAAAAGCTTAATAATCTATCCCCGACCTTCTGCTTGACCGCTCTTTACAACCTGCTATGCATCTTTCAACAAAGTGATAGATTCCCCATTATTCTGAACAAAATTAACTATATCAAGGGCTTGGAATTGAGTCTTAACATCTTCCTTATCTTCCCTACGCTTAGTACTAACATGTAAAATACCCTGGTCCATCAAACCCTGGATATCCTTCCTCACTAACGCATATCCTTCAGGATTCTGCTCATACAATTGGAAATCTATATGGTCACTTCCAAACAAACTCACCTTCCATAAATTGGAATGCACATCATCCAAAGGAGTTTTCACCAAGTTGACATCAGAAATCAAATACTTTCCTAGATAGCTTCTACCATGCTGACAGAAGGTTCACCATGATCTGGTAGAGGATTAACTTGCACATTAGGTCTGACCTCTCGAAACTTCAGCATACAATTCTTGACGAGCTTCTGAATTTCTACTTTTAATGTAAAATAAGCCTCAAGATCATGCCTCGGTGCTCCCTGATGAAAAGCACAGTGAGCTTTAGGTTTATACCATAATGGAAGTGGATTTGAAACAGCTGGCGGATCTCTAGTCTGAATCAGCCCCTTCTATAAAAAAAAGTGGGATATAATTTCGTATAAGTCATAAGGATAGGGTAAAACTAAGCCTTCCTAGGAGCACGAGCTTGCTGATTCTGATTAGGTTGTTGGTTCTATTGTTGTTATGTAAATTGCAGTTGATAAGTCTGAACAGCAAGATTTGGACTAACCACCACAGTAACTGTGACAATATGAGGTTGTTGATAATACTATTACGGAGATTTGTTTTGCTAACCACCACCATTTTTGGGTCTTCGCTGCCTTCCTCTTGATAAATAGAATTAGTATCCCCTTCTTTCTTCTTCTACAAATTGTTACCAGACTTCTTCGTACCACTTGATGAACTCGTTTCTTTTGTCAAATGATCCTCTCTGACACCTTCTTCCAATCTGACTCCCATACCAACCATTCTAGTGAAATCATTTGGAGCACTAACAACCATCCTCCCATAGTAGTAAGAACTCAAAGTTTTTAGAAACATCTTCATCATTTCCTTTTCCTCCATCAGAGGATTAATCTGAGCAACAACTTCACGCCATCTCTGAGCGCACTCTTTGAATGATTCCTTATCCTTCTCTGACATAGCACGAAGCTGGTCAAAATTAGGAGCCATGTCCAAATTATACTTGTACTGCTATATGAATGGCTCTACAAGGTCATTAAAAGAACTTATATGAGCATTGTCCAGCCCAATATACCACTTCAAAGTTGCACCAATCAATTTGTCTTGGAAATAATGGATCAATAACTTGTCATCATCAGTGTGAGTAGCCATCTTCTAAAAATACATAGTCAAGTGACTCTGAGGGTAGAAGTTACCCTTGTACTTTTCAAAGTCGAGGGACCTTGAATTTGACAGGGATCTTGACATTAGGTGCCAAGCACGAATCATGAGCATTCTTACCAAACAGATCTTTCCCCTTGATAGCTTTCAACTCTTTCTGCAATTCTTCAAATTGATCTTGGAATTCATCTATTCTCTCATAAACATCCAGATTCTCACTAGGAGCAGTGTGGAAGATATGATCCTCTACTTGTGGCACAATATGCACAATTGGAGGAGCGGTGGCCATTACGGGTGGAACCGGAGGAACCTGACTCATCAAAGAAGCTTCGGCAGCAGGGTTGAAATTTTCTGGCACAAAATTGAGAGGCATACTGAAAGGATAACTAGTAGGCATTTGATTCTTACGTGGAGGTCCAGTAGGTGCAACAAATACAACAGGAGTTGTTGCAATCTCAGAGATAAAAATCACTTTAGGCTAAGACGAAGGTAGAGGCTGATTCTGAGTTACCACCAAGGATTCCAACCGAGCGGTCATTATGTCCATTCTTGTATTAAATGAATTCACCTCCTCGCAAACCTCTCTTTTCTCTTGCTCAATTGTCTCCATCTTTTGTCTTGAATTGGAACGAGTATTGTACCAATAGGTCAGCTTGTCTTCTATAAAGACAAAGGAAAATGAATGAGACTCCGAAAAAAACTTGCATAAAGCAAGACCAAATGATGCAAATGATGCGTGAAATACATGTGCAAATGATTGTTTAAATTCTTAAGTTTTCAAGGAACTAAGGAATTATAAACATATTTCAAAAATCATAAGTAATAACACATTAAAAGGAAAACTAGAATTTTCATTTCATTGAAATTTCTGGAAGGATTACATTTCCAATACATATTTTTAAAGCAACCCTAAATAAAAGACATAAACTAAGGCCTAGGATCCGAGGGAAGCACAACTAAAGAAGATTCATCTCCTTGTGACAACTTCCTCTTTAGCTTCTTAATCTGAGCTTCAAAAGCAATCCTCATTTCAGCATTCTCTTTCAGAATCTTGTCAACAACACCTTTCCAAGCGCTAGATCTAGTCTCTTGCTCCCTTTTCCTTTTCTTTTCATGTTGTTCAAGCAGATCATCTTTCTCTTTCAATTGCCTTTATAACTCTAACTTCTCCACATTTGAAACATGAAACTTGCTCTCACAAGCATCTCTTTCTTGCTTCATATAAGCTAAAGTAACTTGGATTCCTTCCATATCTCCAACAATAACAAGAGTGGATCCTATAAATTTATGGAACATAGGATCTTCAAAAGGATAAGGCATCTTGATCTGAGTAGCTTTTGCTTGCTGATCGGTGGTTTTTATGCGTTATTTTACCGCTAGTTTTAGTTAATCTTCTTATATGTTTAGTTGCATTTTATTTCCGTTTACCACATTTTATGCTTTGATTGTGTATTTCCAGTGTTTTTAGGATTAGGTGAGCATTCAGGAAAAATCGGAGTAAAAACCAAGAAAAAAATCACAAGAATTCCGAAAGGCAAATTTTGGAGTACATGAGGCCTGACACGGGCCATGCCAGAACGAGGAACCGTGCCAAGGAAAAAAGAAGAAGAAAATGTGGAACTAGGGGGAAAACACGGTCGCCCGTGCCAGCGTGTCTGGCACTGAAAAAATTTTGTACAGATTACAGGGAGCCAGCACGGTCGCCCGTGTCAGCTGACACAACCCGTGTTGACTTGGACGCTGATTTTCTCGTTTTTTCTAACTTTTCACTGAATGTTAACCTGGAGGTCATTTTTGGGATTTTCACCTACTGTTATTTGAGTTTTTTCTATTTAGAAGAGTTGGAGGAAAGGTAAGAGACACTTTTAGACTGGAGAAGAATTACATGATCAAGATTGGAGAGATCAAGGTGATTGGAGAACTGAAGGTTTTCATGAGCAGAAGCAATTGACGATCAAAGTAATCCTATTATCTTGTAATGTCTAATTTTTACTTTGTATTTTCTTTGAATATTATGAGTAGTTAAACCTTCCAATGTTAGGGGGTGTCCCTGATTTGAATATGTAATGACTCTGATATTAGTATTGCAATAACAATCTCTTTGTTTTTCATAATTAATTTGATCTCTAGTTGTTCTTAATGTTTGCCCTGTTGGACTGTCATTGTTAATGCTTTGCTTTGGATCATTCCATAGTAGATATCACCTAGGACTAGGGATACCTTATAGGAACCAGAATATTCTTGATAATTAATTTCTTAATTTCATCTGTAATTCTCTATGGACATAGGAATTAGGATGAATGATTAAAGGTTTTCTCACTAAGAACTTAGGAGTAAACATTCTAAAGAATCGGTAATTACTTAGTTACAATAATTTGTTGCAATGTAATTCAGAGTTGTTAATGAGTCAGATCATACACCATCTCTAGCATATTTACTCATATATTTTCAAAACCACTAAATTACTTTCTTTATTTTTATGCAATTGTTTTATAATTTCACCAAACAATCATCAACCCACAAGTACTTTTTGTTTAATTAAATTAAATTCAAAACTCTATATTGTCAAGCAGTTCTTGAGATCGATATTCTGGGAAATTCCCTTTTATTACAACATTGGAAAAATAGTACACTTTCTATTTTCCGATCAAGTTTTTGGCGCCGTTTCCGGGGACTGCCAAAATATAGAGTTCTAATTTTAGTTCAATTGAAGTTTTGTTGTTCGTCAACTAAAATTTTATTTTTAGTTTTATTATTGTTATTTTTGTTTTGTTACTACTAACCTGCGTCTGACATTTTTATGCAAGGAGAATTCTCAGCTAATTTTTCTTTTGATGCAGAAATTGAAAGAACTTTACACGTAAGGCGTAGACAAGAAAGACTGGAAACTTCAGAAGCAGAACCTTCAGTTCAAGTACCAGAAGAAGAAAGAGTTATTTTCTCATTCAGAGCATTCAGATTCAGGTTCAGGAACAAGTTCAAACTCAGATAGAAATACTATGATTATGGCTGAAGATCCACCAGCAAAGAGACTCTTTGGTGATTACGGTGGAGCAAATGCACCAGCTGGTAGGTTAATAATTGTGAACCAACCGGTGAATGTGACAAATTTCCAGTTGCATCCAAGCACCATCACTCAACTTAAGAAGAGACCTTTCACCAGAAAGGTTAATGAAGATGCCAACAAACATCTGCAAAGATTTCTGACTATGAGCATTACTCTCAAGATTGATGGGCACACTGATGAAGCGAAAAAATTAAGAATGTTTTCATTCATTCTTTCTGAAGATGCTGAAGAGTGGTTTTACTCGTTACTTGCCGAGAGTATTACTACTTAGGAAGAGATGGAGAAGGATTTTCTAAATGAGTATTTTCCTGCCTCTGTGTATATACGAAAAAGATATGATATTGTGAATTTTAAGCAGAAGGAAGAGGAATCACTCGACGATGCCTACAAAAGGTTCAAGAAGGTTCTGATAGCATGCCCTACTCACAACCTGGATCAAACTAGACACATGCAGATGTTTATGAATGGCCTCAGAATGAAGACTAAGCAACTCATTGATACAGCTGTAAGTGGCTCATCTAACTTTACAACAACCACTGCTATTAAGAAGATCATAGAAGTCATTGCTGCAAATGAACATCTGGAGTTATATGATCGAAATATGAGTAAATCTAAGGGTGTGATTGACTTGAAACTTGCAAATCAGGTTGTGAAGATAGAAGACCAAGTAGGTGCTGAAGTAGAGAGAAGACTCAAGGGCATAATTTAGGTACTCAACAGGTAGCTCAAGTTCAAACCGATCAAGCTGTGAATTGTGAGATTTGTAATGGACCCCACTTTACTGCACATTGCATTGCGAATGTGGAACAAATCAAAGAGATAAATCTTCTGAAGCAGAATAATACCTATTCTCAGACTTATAATCTGAGGTGGAAGAATCATCCTAACTACTCCTGGAAAGATCAGAATCAACCTCAATACCAACAGCAGCGGCAGGCTCCTCAGAAAGAAGAGTGGGAGATATTGGCTGAAAAGATGGCAGCTCCCAACATTCAATTCCAAGAAGAGACCAGGAATAGCCAGAGGAAAACGACAACTTCTATTAAAAATCTTAAGGTTCAGATGGGACAAATAGCACAACAACTCTCCATGCAAAATCAAAGAACCTTTCCGAGCGTGACAGTACCAAATCCGAAAAATCATGAGAATGTTAATGTTGCCACAACAAGAAGTCAGAAAGTGGTTGAAGAAGAGGAAGGAAGGGCGGAAAATGATTATCATTGTATAGAGGTGGATCTGGAAGTGATAGAAAATAAGAAAGAACCAAAAGAAGTTATACCACCCGTAAAGCCAACTGAAGAGAGAGAAAAAGGAGGCTAAACCCAAGATCAAGCTACCTTATCCTCTGAGAGTGATGAAGAAGGACCCAAAGGAGAAAGACTTTGAGAAGTTGGTCACAATGTTCAAAAAGTTAGAGATCCATATACCTTTCTTTGAAGCACCCAAGCAAATGCCCACATACAAAAAATTCATGAAATAGGTAATCGATAAAAAGAGACCTTACAGGTGCATGTTATGATGTAGAAATTGGTGTTGTATTACCCTCTGCCTCCTCAGTAAGGATCTATGTGAGTAACCTTTCTCTCTCTTTCTCTAACACACTGAAGTTAATGTGTAGTTCAAGTTTAAGGGAGGATTTATTGTTTTTAGTTTTTCCTTTTAGTACTTGTATATTGTGTTTTTATGTCTTGTTTTATTGAAACCACTTTGAGTTCTCCCCGAACTAGAGCCATAAAAAAAATTCTTGTGAATGCGGTGATTTCGAGGTGGTCAAGAAAGTATATAGAGTTTGAGGGAAGAGGAGCTAGAACAAGGGAAATTGGGAGAGTTTGTAAATTGAGGTATAACCTAAACACCCTAGATTCCCCAGAGTAAGAAAACGAGTCCAACATGTAGATTTATGCCATAGTACTTGGATTTGAGAAGTATTCCCCAATTAGTTCTTAGTGATAGTCTGACGTAATTAAAAAGAATTGCATGTATAAGGTTGGTTGAGAAAATGACTTAGGGAATCGAAAATATGAATAATGGTGATAAAGACAACTGGTCCTTCTAAGTTGGGCAACCCTCACCCGGTTACTTAGCCTAACGGCTGTTGAGTCTCAATTGTTGTCCCAAAGTGGACTAATAAACGCTAATGCGTGAGGAAAAAATATATAGGTGCTTAGAAAAAGTCTTGATCAATCTTGGACATGTGAGGGAAAACGATCAAAAATGCATTAATCTGATTATTCGAATGAAAAGGGTAGAAAATTAAAGAAAAGACTTAAGCCCAAAGCATAGTTGGAAAGGTAACCAAAAGGGGGATTTAGGACCGTGGTTTTACCGCGATATATGTTTATGTAATACCTTCGTTAACAGATGATTACCAAGAGAACTAGTTTGAGCCGATCGGAACAAAGGCTCACGTATGAGTATCGACACACCTTACCTTCACAAGCCTTTCATTTGATGTATACCGTTTGATCTGAAAAATATGTATGCGAGCTTGTTGCTTAAGGTTAAGCAATATTTTAAGTTTGGGGGAATTCGATCGGTGGTTTTTATGCGTTATTTTACCGTTAGTTTTAGTTAATCTTCTTATATGTTTAGTTGCATTTTATTTTTGTTTACCACATTTTATGCTTTGGTTGTATCTTTCTAGTGATTTTAGGTTTAGGTGAGCATTCAGGAAGAATTAGAGCAAAAACCAGGAAAAATCGCAAGAATTCTGAAAGCCAAATTTTAGAGTACAGAAGGCCTAACACGGTCACCCGTGTCACTTAACACAGGACGTGTCAGGAGGAGGAACCGTGCCAATAAAAAAAGGAGAAGAAAATGTGGAACCAAGGGGCTGACACGACCGTACGTGTCAACTGACACGACCCGTGTTGGCTTAAACACTGATTTACCTATTTTTTGTCACTTTTCACTGAATGTTGACCTGGAGGGCATTTTTGGGATTTTCACCTACTGTTATTTGAGTTTTTGTTATTTAGAAGAGTTGGAGGAAAGGGAAGAGACACTTTTTGACTGGAGAAGAATTACACGATCAAGATTGGAGAGATAACGGTGATTGGAGAACTGAAGGTTTTCATGAGCGGGAGCAATTGACGATCAAAGTAACCCTATTATCTTGCCATGTCTAGTTTTTACTTTGTATTTTCTTTGAATGTTATGAGTAGCTAAACCCCTCAATGCTAGGGGGTGTCCCTGATTTGAATATGTAATAACTCTGATATTAGTTATGTTGTCGCTTGCGCGAAAATAAGGTGCCGGCACAACAGAAGAGTCGCCACCTTTCGTTATTTATCCCTCAGAGCGGGAAAGGAAACGATCGGTAAAACCTAACGAAAAAGGGGTAAGACAAGGTCGTCGCAACCATTGTCTGGGTTCGGGAGTCGGTTACGCAAGGGGAAGGCATTAGCACCCCTCACGTCCGTCGTACTCGACGGGATCCACGCTTGTTGTGATTACTGGATGGGTTGGTTTTATCTATCTACCTATCAAGGCTGGCTTAAACAGAAAAATGACTCGGCAAAGCGTCGCGCTTTATGCCTACGTATTCCCATCAGAGAACGAGAAATCAGAGTCAACGTAGTTCGGCCTACGACGGGTTATGGGGGAAGGTAGCTCGCCAATACATCAGTATTGTGCCTACGTACTCTCAACAGGTATGAGAGATCAGAGCTCACATAGTTCGGGACACTATGGTTTATTTCCTGTCTTTTACGAAAGAAGTGTTTTTTATATTATGTTTGCAATTTCAATCGCACTAGAGACTATGACCTGAGAGTGAATGCGTCGCATGTCACCCAAAGGGTACCATACTAAACATCCAGACTGTGGAAAAGAAACTCTCCCGCAATCCTTTCTCAGATAGCTTAAGGCTCGTAACGTACGAAAGAAATCATTCATGATTACTGTATCTTAAACTGTTTTGAGGTGAGAAGAGAACATGCCCAACTAGGAGGGAGACTATCAAGTCCTACTGTTGTCATGCCAAGGATTCATCCTATGGTTGAGGTTTGAACAGGGAACTCCTAGAAGTTGGCGATGCATAGGTTTCAACCTAAAATTCTATCATCAATTCCTTATCAAAGGAAATGGGAGTCCTAAGGGATCATGTCAATGATACACCAAAACAGACAAAGCATCAGCTTTAAACAGTAAAATGCATGCAATGCAAGTGAGGGAGGAAATGTGTGTGGGGCTTCAGCCTCCACAAGCTCATCTCAACCTCAAGCCAGAATGGATAGCAGTAATCATACTGAAATATAAAACATGCTATCAAGCAAAATACAGTAAATTGCAATCATACAGAATAAATGAAATAAACTGCCATCAAGCAAACAAAAACCACATGGGCAAGGGAGCTGGGCTCTACCGAATACCCGCAAGCAAAGCCACACAATAACAATACAAGCAGAGGGAGCAACTCAACCTCTAATGCAATCCTGCTCCTAGATTCTACTTAGTCTAGATGTGAACTTATTCTAATGAATCAAGCAAGTCAAACAAAACATGTCAATACAGAGAAGAAAGAGAAAAGAAAGCAGATCAACTCCTCTCTCAACTTCAAACTTGAGCTCTTCCAACAGCAACTCAGTCTTCAGACTTCCATCACTCTTGACAAATATCAATTTGTTGTCCCAGGTTTCAACCCTTCAACATAAGTTTCAACTTATCTTCTCTGAGTTTCAGCTCCTTGATCAGTTCCACCTTCAGTCTTTACTTCATCTTCAGGGGTCTTCAAGTATCAACTTGCTCTTGTTGCTCTTCAAGCTTCAGCTGGAATGGCAATGCTTAAGGATTCATCCTCTATCATACTCTTCAATGAAGTCTTCATCTTCACACTCAAGCTCAACATCTCTCAAGATAATCAAACCAGAGGAAATTACTTACTGGACAAGCTGGGGTGTTAAACTGCTTATTGACCACCAAAGGTGACCTACAAGGGTTCAACATCAAATGAAGGGTTCCCTCAAAAGTACTACTTCCTAGGTACAATCACTTATCCCTCCAAAGGATAGAGGTGTATACCATGGAAGGACTTTGAATCATAGGGAGGAATGGAGGTGAAAGATACCATCCATGTTTAAGAAAGAAGTTAACTAGGTCTAAACTCTTCCTAATCCTTAACCCTAAAACAATCAACAACTAACAAGATCAAGCTCTCAAGCTCCTCAATGCTCCTCAATGCTCCTACTATGCTCCTCAATTCTCCTCAGAACAAAACCAAGCTCTCCAAGCCCACAAAGCAAAGCAAACAAAAATACAAGCACACAAGGGCAACACAAACAATCATCAACTAAAAAAATCAACTAAAAATAGTATACTACTATATTAAAACCTAATATAATTTCTAGGGGATCCTAAATACCTACCCTTAATACCCTTATATGCCCCAATGTCTATCTTGACATAGAAACCCAAAATTCTAATGTTATTGTGGACCTATGTTAAGGATTGACCTAGTTCTACACAACCTAAAATCATTTAAGCAAAACTAACCTAAAAATTCATCACAAAAATATGAAATAAATCCAGGGGGAGGCTAAAGTCCTAATCTAACTATCCCAAAAAGAATGGCCTAAAAATATGAAGGGAACTAGCTAAACAAAATTCTACAAATTCATGTATCAACATAAAAGAAATAAAAAGCTATTAAAATGAAAAATATACAAAAAATACTAAAAATGCATGAAATGCCAATATTTTTATTTGATAATTTTCTAGACATGAATATGAAATGGGAGAAAAAATTCCCATTAAAAAATCTTTAATTTTCAAATTGATATGAATTTTTAAAGTATGAACTAAAGTGATAAAAAAGAAATTAAAATGATGAGATGAGGAGGTGCAGATAGTGAGCATATCCAATTCAATTCATCAATGGGCTCAGAGTGGGGGTGTGGATAGTATAAGCGCTAGGCCCAATTTAATTAGAAAATCAATTGATAAAATGAATGGAAAAATAAAAATGAAACGGTGTAAACAGCAACCAAATATAGTGTATTTCAACCATGGGCCAGGATTAGGGGTGTGGATAGTGGCCAAAACACTCAGGCCCAAGAATTTCTTTTAATGAAACGGGGCGTTTCATTCTTTCTCAGGGTTTCCCTCTCAAATTGGAATTAAATCGTGGCCACTGGATCAGGGAATAGTCAATGGTCAGCTCACAATCCAACGGCCATGCTCTTGTCTTCAACCTCCAGCTAGGGTTCTTGGAGAATCCATGAAAATGCAGAGCTTCAAGCTCTTTCTTCCTCAAACACGAACCCCATCAATTCTTCATGGAAAACAGAAATTCAAGACTCTATCTTGTCCAGAATTTTATGCTGAATCCAACCATGATCTTAACATCAACGGAATCATCCTAAATCACTGAACCCGATCCAAGATCAAAGATATGCTCAATCACCAACTTCAACTATTCTTGAATTAACTACCTCAGATTAATCACCAACTCACACTGATTGATTCTTGATGTCTAGTTCATTCTATATCTCAATATAACCCGAGTTCTTGGTCCAAATAAAAATGGTGGCACTAACTGAAACTTCACCAATCCTTCTCAAACTTCTCAAAATCCATCTCCTATTGGTCTCTAACATTTCTACACTAACAATTCTACCTAAAGATGCATAAATTATGGTGTAGAGGTAATTTTGCAAACCTGGTATTTCTTGATCAACAGATGGTGAAAACCTTCACTTCAGGCCTTGAAACTCTTCAGAAAGCTTCCTTGGATGCTAATCTTGCTACTGTTTGCAAAAGCTTTGAGGGAGAGGGCTTGAATCTCGGAATTTGATTCTGACTTGCTACCTTGAAAATTCAATTGCCAACTTCTCAATTCACCATGGATTTACTCTCAAATTGATCTGCACAGCTTCACTATGATCTATGGAATGTGCTTAGATGGAAAGAATGAATGGAAATGGTTCAGAATAGGGAATTCACTTTCAACTTGCAATGGAAGAAATTGAAATGACCAACTCTCTCTTCTCTCAAATCTTACACCAACCTTGCATCTGAGCAAGTTCTACATGTTATATAGAGTGGTTTAGAATCATCTAGAACCATCTAGGACCATCCAATGAGAAATTGGAAATCTCATGTCATGACATTATGAATTCACTTCTCCTTATGTGCTATCTCATGCCAAGCCTCTTGTAACCTTTGTAACTGACTTGAAATTCTCCCCACATGAGATTTATGATGTGTTGAAACCCTTAACTAACTTGTTCATTGAGTTTCTTTGAGTTTTGCTTTGGTGCCTTAAGATGCAAGCAAGCCATTTCCAAAGCAGCCCCATGATCTAGGCCTCAAATCAAAATTGTGGCTGAACCATTGTTTTTAGAATGTCTTTTAGAGTCAAAATGACCTATTATATGACATGGTTTGGATGTGTAACTTGGGATTTCCAATTTTCAATTTCAACTTATTTAACTTATGCCTCCATTCTAGGCCATTTTTATCACTTTTTGGTACAAGCCTTTTCAACATCCCATGACCTCCCTACTAGCCTTAAAACATCATTCGAAGCAAGTTTTATGTTGAAGATATTTCCATTTGAAGCTTGGAAATAGGATATATGGCCTTATGCTTGAAATGACCTATAACCTCCAAATGACCAAAATGCCCTTGACTTGTCAAAGCCATAAGTTGAGTTCTACAAATCCTATCAAGGACTTCTAGTACTCTATAGAAAGATAAGAAGATGATATAAAACATTCATGTTGACCAAGAGTTCATAGGAATCATCATACTAGGGCAAAAGTTGGATGCAAGTTGGGTGACTTCCAAGGACCCAGATTCACATACCTAAGATGACCTGTAATTTGTCAAAGTCATAACTTGAGCTCTACAAATCCTATCAAGGACTTCTAGTACTCAAATTAAAGCTACGAATAATCTCTACAACCTTCATGTTATGGGGAAGATGAGATGACAATCACATCTTGAGCTAAAACTGCCTTGAAGATAGGGATCAAACTAGGGGATTTTACACTGTCAAGCCTTAGAAACCCTAACTTGAAACTTCTCAAACTCCTCACTCATGATGAGTTGGTCTAGGAATAATCCTTATAGCATCTCAATGCATCATTCCATGATCACATGGCTCTTGGATTATGTCTCAACCCTCTCCAAATCATCAGTTGACCTAGGGTTGACCCAGTCAAACCCTAATTCCACCACTCATGGCTGAATCTTCTGAATTCTTGTACAATGACCTCTCTAGGCTTCATGATGGCTTTCAAGACATCTCATAAGCTTTCTCAAAGCCTAAAGTTCATCCTTATAGCCTCAGAATCATCTGAGGGGCTCGCATAACTCTCAAGCTATGAGACACACAACCTTGGTTTCAACCAATCTCTCTGAGGATCTCTTGAGTTCTCTGAAAAAGATATCAACCTTTGAACACTTGAATAACCTTCTTGGCTAGCTTCAAAGTCTCATACAACTCTTTTTGGGTAACCATACCTCTTGATTTACTGCCCACATATCAATGAGATGCAGATGATCATGCTGGTGAACACAAGCTTGGTAAATAAGTGTTGGTCAAATTTTGGGGTGCAAAAGCTGCCCCTATTCAAACGACTTGAACCTGACTGGGTGAGGAGCGAACGGCTCTCAACCAATCATGGTGTGAGACGATTGAATACCGATAAACCCGGAAATTTGCCAACTGCGCAAGCACACGGTACTCTGGCGGGAACAAATCTTCGAACACTGAAATAATAGCTGCACGGCAACTAGCTGGATAATTGGTCACACGGTAACTAGTAATACATAGTCGATCATGCCATCAGGCATCACGATCCCTCGGGACTCTTCAGGTCAACCATCAAGTTGATTATGCCATCAGGCATTCAAAGAAAACTGTCGGGCATCAGCCGGACCTCAACCATCAGGTTGATCGTGCCATCAGGCATCCAAAGAAATTTGTCGGGCATCAGCCGGACTTCAACCATCAGGTTGATCATGCCATCAGGCACTCCAAAGAAATTTGTCGGGCATCAGCCTGACTTCAACCATCAGGTTGATCATGCCATCAGGCACTCCAATGAAATTTGTCGGGCATCAGCCGGACTTCAGCCATCAGGTTGATCATGCCATCAGGCATTCCGCAATACTGTCGGGCATCAGCCGGACTTCAACCATCAGGTTGATCATGCCATCAGGCATTCCGCATTACTGTCGGGCATCAGCCGGACTTCATCAGCAAGTCGGGAATAGAATTCTTGGTCAATCATGAGCCAACTAGGAACATCTAAACCTCTGCCATCAGGCACTCCGCGTCAGCTGAGAGAACTGCTTTATTAACACGGTCAGACTTCAGTCATGGAGTCTTCAAGGGAGGTTTCAACTTCGCCGTTAGAAACCTGCTGGGGATGACGCATCGCCGCTGGGGAATTCTGGAGAACTATCAAGTAACTCCGCTCCGGGGGTCCAGAAATCATTCTGGATGAATCAACTCTGCTGAGGACTTCAAGAATCATCTTGGACAAATAACTCCGCCGGGGACTTCAAGAATCATCTTGCACCGGTAACCATGCTGGAGCCTTCAGGAATCATCCTGAGCGAACACTCTGTTGGGGATTTCAGGAATCATCCTGGGCAACCTTTACTAGGGACTCTAAGCATCAACTGGAGCAACCAACTCTGGTGACTGCACTGGGGCCTTAAGAATCATCTTAAGCAAACGGCCCTGCTGGGGAATTCAAGAATCATCTTGAACCGAAGACTTCGCTGGGGACTCTAAGAATCATCTTGAGCAAGCGACTTCGTTGGGGAGAATGTCAGGAATCATCCTGAGCAATCAATTCTACGGCGGAACACCTGCGAAACAAGAACGGTAACAACCTAGATCATGCTTATTATGCATATGCTTCGGCAATGGCGCAATGCTCCACACGGTGGAAATGCTATGCATTTATGATAAATGCTATGCAATCGTGCACAATGACGCGATCCCGTCAGCAAAATAAATGCGGAAGGGGAGGATCCTCCTGTCAAGGAGACAGAACTACTCAGGTAGAGGAATCATCCTACTGAGGAGAACGAGGTCACGCCAATCTCAATTGGACTCCGTAGGGGGCACAACTTCAGTTGACTGCTGTGGGGGAATGAAGCTCTACGAGAACTTAGACCTGCTGAGGGAAAGCGATGTCAATCGCGGGAGTAAACTGCGTGGCCTTCTCAGCTCCCTCTCTGGAAATAAGACTCTGTGGGGAAACACTTCGGCTGTTCAACCTTCTACTGGGGAGAGCCAATCGTGGCTTGAGCAGCTTCCAAGGATTCGGCTCTCTCGGGGTATCTGCAAACTCGGCTGGGAAGGAGAAATCATTCTGCTTCGCTGGAGAGAGTACCACTCTGAGGGGGAATCTCAATTCTGCTGGGGAAGAAGGAATCATCCGACTTCGGAGGAGAGTACGACTCTGGTGGGGAATCTCAATTCCGCTGGGGAAGAAGGAATCATCCGACTTCGGGGGAGAGTACGACTCTGGTGAGGAATTTCAATTCCGCTGGAGACTTCAGTCTGGACTATCAGTTTCTGTGCACTTCAGTGAACGAATGGTTTCCTACGAAACCTGCACTTGTGACCCGGTGCTGGGGGATGAACACGCGCTTCGGCGCCTGACTCGACTGAGAAGATGATATTCCTTCAGGATGCATATGATTGGGGAGAGAATCATCTCTGCCTGGGGAGACATATCAATGCTCATTATCTCGCGTTCAGACTCTGCGGGGAGAGGCTGCTGAACTCAGCTGGAGAAGGAGGAATCATCCTGCTTCAGGGATGCGCACGGCGCACTGTCTAGAATATGCTACACCTGTAACAATACAAACAAACAGACAAGATACCCTTCTCAAAGGGACCTGTTGTTGCACCCCAAAATTTGACCAACATTTATTTATCCATCAAGTGTTTGAAGGTTGATACCTTCATCAGAAAGTTCAAGAGATCCTCAGGGGGATTGGTTGAAACCAGAGTTGTGTGCCTCCTAGCTTGAGAGTTGTGGGAGCTCCTCAGATGATTCTGAGACTTTGAGAATGAACTTGATGCTTTGAGAGAGTTTATGAGATGTCTTGAAAGCCATCATGAAGCCCATATAAGTCATTATGCAAGAGTGTAGAAGATTCAACCATGAGTGGTAGAATTAGGGTTTTGACTGGGTCAACCCTAGGTCAACTGAGGATTTGGAGAAGGTTGAGACCTAATCCAAGGGCCATGAGATCATGGAAGGATGTATGGAGATGTTATAAAGATGATTCCTAGACCAACTCATCATGATTGAGGAGTTTGAGAAGTTTTAAGCTAGGGTTTCTAAGGATGGACAGTGTAAAAACCCTAATTTGATCCCTATCTTCCAGGAAGTTTTAGCTTAGGATGTGATTGTTATCTCATCTTCCCCACAACATGAATGTTGTAGAGCTTGTTCTTAGCTTTAATTTGAGTGGTAGAAGTCCTTGATAGGATGTGCAGAGCTCAAGTTATGGTTTTGACAAATTACAGGTCATCTGAGGTATGTGAATCTGGGTCCTTGAAAGTCACCCAACTTGCAGACAACTTTTGCCCTAGTAGGATGATTCCTATGATCTCTTGGTCAACATGAATGTTTAAGAGCATCTTCTTAGCTTTCTAGATAGTACTATAAGTCCTTGATAGGTTTTGTATAACTCAACTTATGGTTTGAACAAGATAAGGGTATTTTGGTCATTTGGTGATTATAGGTCATTTTAAGCAAAGGCCATATCTCCTATTTCCAAGCCTCAAATGAAAAAACTCAAAACATCAAAGTTGTTCAAAATGGCAGTTTGAGCCTAGAAAAGTGGTCATGAGTTGTTGGAGAAGCTTGTAGCAAGGATTGACAAGAATGGGTGAAAATGACCTAAAAATGAGACATAACCTAAATAGATCCAAGTTGGAAAATGGTTTGAGAGATCTACACATCCAAAATAGGTCATCCAATATGTCATTTTGAATCTAAACATCATTTTGGAAACAATGGTTTAAACACATTTTTGATTTGAGGCCTAGAAATTGGACTTGCTTTGTAATCATGTGACTTGCATATTAAGGCAACTATGAGAAACTTCACCAAAGGCAAGGAATCAGCTAATTCTTCACACATACCATCTCAATATCTCTTGTAAGGAGATTTTGACACACAATTAAAGGTCTTAATGCATGATATGACATATACAACATGTCATCAAAAGAGAAATTCCAAAGCATTCTAGCTCATTCTAGAAGCTTCTAGATGATCCTATTGATTTCTATATATTGAGGAGCTCACAATGAAGTAAGAGGTTGGTGAATTCAGTGGAGAAGAGTGAGGGAGAGAGAGGTATTCAAGTGTTGATTCCATTGCAAGCAAGCTTCGAATTTCACATTACAAGCTTCCTTCTTCCAAGATATTGCAAACAGAAAGGAGTACTCCATTGGAGGAGTAGTTGGGAGCAAGATCAAGCCCTGAATCAAGCCCTGACTGCACCTGCCATAACAACTTGACAGGTTGGTGATTCTCCTCATACCACCTTATTTATATGCATTCAATCAGGTTTCTAGGTGTAGAGTTAACAAGTTAGGTTGGATGATCATTTTCTGAAAGTTAGAGAGCTTCTTGTGAGGTTTCATGGCAGGGTGTCATTTCTTTAAAGATCAAGAATAAGCTGTTTAGTAGGTTGTAGTTAGCATGTTATGGTTTAGAATGGTTAGGGTAGCATAAGGAACAAGTTTACACCATTGGAATTAAGTTTCATCAAGGTTGATATCAGAGAAATATGGTGGAGCCCTAACTTTCGTGCGTTCTGTTGGGAAGATCTATGAGGTTTTAGATGAAACCAATGGTATGGTTGGATTCTGGGAGAGAAATGGAGCAACTTTGGTTTTGGAAGTGCTTGCATTCATTGAGAGACGAGAGAGCACGATGGTGAAGAAGGATCGTGCATGGATTCTGCAAAACTGAAAACCCTAGGTTGAGTTGGAGAAGACGATACGAGGGTCGTTAGATCATTCTTTTTATTTGACTTTTTAATCTAATCCAAGGGCCACGATTTAAAAAGAAAACGGAGGGAAATAAGACTAAGCTAAACGTTGCGTTTAGCTAAATGAGAAACCATGGGCTCAGCAAATCATTGATACTCACACCCCCTCACACGGCCCAAACCAAATTTGAACTGGAACCCCTTGCTAATTGCACCGAGTCTTTGATCTTTTTCTTTTAATTTTCATTTTAATTTTCTGATAGCACATGGGCCCAAACGCGCTTGCTAAATACACCACCCAGTTCTCTGGCCCATAGAAAACAACTAGGCGCCTCTTCTAAGCGCACCCCCTCCCCCATTTTATTTCATTTTCTTATTTTTAATTGCTCTTATTTTTCTTGCATCTTATAAAATTCATATAAAATGGAAAAATCATTGTTTTTTAATTCTTGTTTTTTCTATAGACTCATAATTTTGTGTAGAAAATTAGTAAATAATAAAATTCCATTTTATTTTTAGTTTAGTATTTTTAGAATATTATTCTTTTAAATAGCTTTTTAGGAGGCTTAGTTTGATACTCAATTTTGTAGAATTTAGTTTAGGACCTTCCCTTAATCTTTTTGATTCATTCTTTTTAGTATGATTAGATATTGAGCCTTAGTTCCCATAGGATTTAATTCATGATTTTTATATTAAAATTTGATTAGTTTAATTAGGTTAGCATTAGGGTACCAAATTAGGGTTTAGGTTTAGCATAGGTGAAGTAAATCATTTTCTTTTAGGAGTGTTGACTTGATTTTTGGGTATGGGACTATAGGGATAGTATGGGTAAGTATGATAGACCCTTGTGAATAAGCATTAGATTTTTCCCCCTTTCTTTAGTATTTTCAAAGTATTTTCTGAATAGAACTGTTTGTGTGGCATGTTCTGTGATTGATTGTCTATCTCTGGGGTTTATCTTTGGGGAATTGTTGTGGGGCTTGGTTTGTTTTGAAGACCTTGTTGAAGGAGCATGATGAAGGAGAAGATTGAAGATCAAGACCCAGAGGTTGAGAGGTTGGAGCTTGTTCTCTGTTTGTGAGGTTTTGAGATCCTGAAGTTTGAGGGAAATTCATGGTACTTTCCTGAGGAAGGCACTATGGATGTCTTTCATTCTTTATTCTCACCTCTTTCCTAAGTATCCAATGATGTTGGAGCCTTCATGTGAGTTTAGTTTCTCCTGAGGAGGAATGTAAACTGATCACAGTTGTTGAGCCACATGGGATACGATTCTTAAGTGGAAGCCTCCTAGTACTTTCCTGAGGAAGGCACTATGGGTCTGTTCACTTAGTTCCCTTAGTTCATGTAGGATTTCTCAAGTATCCAATGATGTTGGAGCCTTCATGTGAGTTTATTTTCTCCTGAGGAGGAATGTAAACTGATCACAGTTGTTGAGCCACATGGGATACGATTCCTAAGTGGAAGCCTCCTAGTACTTTCCTGAGGAAGGCACTATGGGTCTGTTCACTTAGTTCCCTTAGTTCATGTAGGATTTCTCAAGTATCCAATGATGTTGGAGCCTTCATGTGAGTTTAGTTTCTCCTGAGGAGGAATGTAAACCGATCACAGTTGTTGAGCCACATGGGATATGATTCCTGAGTATAAGCCTCCTAGTGCTTTCCTGAGGAGGGCACTATGAGTCTGCTTACTTAGCTCCCTTTCTTTGGTAAGCTTGTTTTGAAGCTTGAAGATTGGGATTGATTTCTTTTGATTAGGGTTTTGTTTTTAGGGTTAGGATTAGGGAGAGCTTAGATGTAGATAATTTCTTTCTCCAGCATGGATGGTATTTCATTTCTTTTATCTGTATGACTGCATTTTACTGTTTATCGCTTGATAGCATGTTGTTTATTTTTCAGTATGATTACTGTTATTTCATGACTGGCTTGAGGTCGAGACGAGCTTGTGGAGGCTGAAGCCCCACACACATTTCCTCCCTCACTTGCATTGCATGCATTTTACTGTTAAGCTGATGCTTTGTCTGTTTTGGTGTATCATTGACATGATCCCTTAGGACTCTCATTTCCTTTGATAAGGATTTGATGATAGACTTTTAGGTTGAAACCTATGCATGACAACTTCTAGGAGTTCCCTGTTCAAACCTCAACCATAGGATGAATCCATGGCATGATAACAGTAGGACTTGATAGTCTCCCTCCTAGTTGGGCCTGTTCTCTTCTCATCTCAAAACAGTTTAAGATACAGTAATCATGAATGATTTCTTTCGTACGTTACGAGCCTTAAGCTATCTGAGAAAGGATTGTGGGAGAGTTTCTTTTCCACAGTCTGGATGTTTAGTATGGTACCCTTTGGGTGACATGCGACGCATTCACTCTCAGGTCATAGTCTCTAGTGCGGTTGAAATCGCAAACACAATAAAAAACACTTCTTTCAAAACAGGAAATAAACCGTAGTTTCCCGAACTACGTGAGCTCTGATCTCTCATGCCTGTTGAGAGTACGTAGGCACAAGATGGCGAAGTCTTGGCGAGCTACCTTCCCCCATAATCCTTCGTAGGCCGAACTACGTTGACTCTGATTTCTCATTCTCTGATGAGAATACGTAGGCATAAAGTGCGACGCTTTGCCGAGTTATTTTTCTTTTCTTTTTCAGCCAGCCTTGATAGGTAGATAGAATAAAACCAACCCGTCCAAGTAAACAAACAAGCGTGGATCCCGTCGAGTACGACGGATGTGAGGGGTGATAATACCTTCCCCTTGCGTAACCGACTCCCGAACCCAGACACCGGTTGCGATGACCTTGTCTTACCCTTTTTCGTCAGGTTTTTCCGATCGTTTCCTTTCCCGCTCTGAGGGATAAATAACGAAAGGTGGCGACTCTTCTGTCATGCCGGCACCTTATTTTCGCGCAAGCGACAGCTGGCGACTCTGCTAGGGATCGAACCCAGAGTCTCTGGTTCTCCGGTTCCCTATGAGAGTCAATCCTAGCGCTTGTATGTTTGCTGTTGGGTTGCGTTTATTTATCGCATTTTTACTTCTCGCACTTTATTTCCCGCATTTTATTTCCAGTTTCATATGATTATCTGTGCTGCTGTGGGAGAGGGATGTTACTATGAGTGAGAAGTCGGACCTGGGCTTGAGTATGCACCTAGACATAGTTGCGGAGAGTAGTAGACGGACCTGTCTGCTGAGCAGGCACAGTTCCCTACGAAATCTGCGCTCAAACGAGGTTCTCGTAGAGGTGCTCCTTTCCGGTCCTAAGGATCTGAGGGGAGTCCAGACGTGAGGATTGTCGACTCTGGGGACCGATCATTTGGAAGTCAGCTAAGTGAGGCCTCTTCATGACTTGATGATGCCACTCCTTCTGGGAATCGTATCATCACTCATGAAAGTCTGTGACGCTGATGACCGCATAGGATGCCGTACCTTTGTCCGTGGATTAGGTCCATACCTGTGAGCGGGATTGGGTTTATTGCAGGAAACTTTGACCTCCAGACCACCTGGTTTTCTTGACAGTGGATCAGTTATGTTAGTATCAGGTTTCTCAGTTGCAGATTTGTCTGTTCTTGATAGAACAGGTTTTTGATCAGAGGATCTTATCATCAGGTGTATGTCTGTTCTTGATAGAGCAGGTTTGGATCAGAGTATTGTCATCAGTTGTTTGTTCCTGATAGAACAAATTTTGAGTGGGGTCTGAAGATCTCATCAGCAGATGTTATTTGTTCTTGATAGGGCAGATTTTGAGTGGGGTCTGAAGATCTCATCAGCAGATGTTGTTTGTTCTTGATAGGGCAGATTTTGAGGGGGGTCTGAAGATCTCATCAGCAGCTGTGTGTTTGTTCTTGATAGGGCAGATTTTTGATTTGGGGTCTGAAGACTTCATCAGCAGATATTCCTTGATCGTACACCCGGGGTCCTTATTATCAGACATTTGTTCTCGACAGAGCAGAATTTTGGTCTTATATATATGGTCCTATCAGAAGGTCGTTCTTAGCAGATCAGATCAGTGGTCTTACACCGGGGTTTTTTCTCATCAGTGACTGTTGATACCGAATCTCCACAGCAGTTACCTGGATATATTATTGCATGCCTGCATTTTGCATTAGTTTGCATGTTCATTTGCATTCCATTAACGTGTGTCTGTGACAGGTACCGTTTCCCCGATCCAGGATTTCTCGCCTCCTATTGTATTATTATAGCCTCTCTCAGGAAGACTGTTGCGTACAAGTTCCCGGCCCCTGATGTGTCGAAGTTGACTGTCGCTGATGCTATGTACTGCCTTAATAGGCTTTCCATATGTACACGAGATTGATGTTTCTTCTTCTTATTATTATTATTATCAGCACTGGCACTAAGGCGCTAGGATCGGGGGAAATCTCCCAAGCACACAGACACACGCATGCATCTGCATGAAGCATTTGCATGGTGTACATTTTGTTGCTTTTCCTAACCTTTAATGTTGACAGGTTTTTCAGGTTCACAGGTTCCGAGCTGCTTCCGATCTCTAGGATTGATCAGAGACTCATTCACCGTTACTCAACTCGGGCTAATCAGACTAGGATAATGGATCAGGTGCAGTCAGATGTTCAAGAGCTCCGTGAACGGATGGATCGTTTTATGGAACTGATGCAGGTGGTCGCTAATGGTCAGGACCAGCTTCGTACTTTGGTTCAACCTTTGATCTCCAGGGTTGATAGTAACGGCATACTTCACGGCGGGGTTGTGCCTACCCCTCCTCCAGTTGATGCTCCGCGGAATGTTGTTCCTGTGGCCGGGGGCAACGACAGTGCTAATGGCAATATGATGACCAATATCAGACTCAATGCGACGGGCGTCAGCAATGGTAGTCTGGGAGCCAATGTCAACATAGGTCCGGTCAACGGCAATGCTGGTGTCAGAAATCTGTTGGTGCCTCAACCGTGGCTTGAGGATCATCAGGATGACGTGTTTTCTCAAAGAGGTGTGGAAGCAGAGTTGAATGCTGAAGCGCGACTCAGGTTCAAAGCACTGGAAGACAAAATGAGAGACATTGAGAATCAGAATACATTGGGCGTTGATATGTCCAAGCTGGGGTTAATTGTTGATTTCAAGGTACCTCATAAGTTCAAGGTGCCTGTCTTTGAGAAGTATAAGGGTACTACTTGCCCTCGTGTCCACCTCCGATCTTACTATAGAAAGATGTCCGCCTATTCCGACGATGAGAAGTTGTTGATGCCCTTCTTCCAAGATAGTCTTTCTGGTCCATCCCTTGAGTGGTATATGGGCTTGGAGCCCGCTACCGTGCGCACCTAGAAAGATCTCGCTGAAGCGTTTGTCCTCCACTATCAATACAATAGCGACTTGGCCCCCAACCGAGTTCAGCTCCAGAACCTTTCACAGCGGAATAATGAAGGCTTTAAGGAGTACGCCCAGCGGTGGCGCGAGTTGGCTGCTCGGGTTCAACCGCCGATGGTTGAGCGCGAGCTCGTGCAGATGTTTGTGGCTACCCTTCCTGGAATCTACTATGAAAAGCTAGTCAGTGGCATGTCTGGGACATTCTCGGCTCTCATCACTATGGGCGAGCACGTCGAGAACGGTATAAAGATCAGAAAAATTCAAGGTGAATCATCCTCAGCTGGAGGGGGTGGAAAGAAACCTTACGCTGGTAAACGTCGAGAGGGGGATGCGAGTGCTGTCACCAACGCTCGGAGAAAGGGCAAAGGCCCTCATCAGCAGATAGCTAGCATAAATATCCCAGCAGTTCCGCAACCGCAGCAGCAGCAACCACAGCAACAGAGTCAACAGGGATATAGGAAATATCAGAATCGGGCTCCTTTGGCAAACCGTCACTTCGAAGCACCACCTATGTCGTATGCGCAGCTCTTGCAAACTTTGCTTCAGCTTCAGTTAGTTCAAAAGAGGACGTTGGCTCCCTTAACAGGGGCACCACCACCGGGGTATGACGCAAATGCCACTTGCGATTTCCATACTGGGGCACCAGGCCATACGATTGAGAACTGCAAAGCTTTTAAGCACAAGGTGCAGGACCTGGTAGACGCCAAGGTTATTAACTTCTCTAACAATGTGCCCAATGTTACCAAAAACCCTATGCCTCATCATAGGGGAGGCGGAGTGAACGCCATTATCACAGAGGATAGTGCAGATCTGTTGACTGATGTCAAAGACTTGAAGACGCCGCTTAGTTTCGTCAAAGCTAAGTTGTTGAAGAAGGGGTTCTTTCCAGGATGCGGAGAGTTATGCATGGCTTGCGCTACACATCCTGATGGGTGTGAGCAGCTGGTAGAAGGTATCCAAAGTCTGTTGTCTGAGGGTATTTTGCAGTTCAGCCGGAGAGTTGAAAGAGTATCAGGAGAGGTTGTGTTGAAGCAGGCAGATGAAGTCGCCACCATCACCATTCCTCGTCAACCTATTACCATTTCTGCGCCCCGACCGCCTACAATCACTATTACCAGGGTCGGGCCGATCCCATTCGAGAGCACTAATGTCGTTCCGTGGCATTATGGCGCTGAAGTCTATTGCAATGGTCAGAAGTTAGAGCTGGAGCCGTATGGGTCGACTGTGCAGAATCTCGCAGGAGTCAGTGGTATTACTCGAAGCGGAAGAGTGTTTGCACCGACAGAGGTTGTGGCAGAGACAGTGGTCAGAGCTGATGCTGCTGATAAGGGTAAAGGCAGAGCCGCCGAAGAGGTCCCTTGTGGGGTAGAGAAGGATTTGCTTGTCAAAGATGCCGAAGAGTTCATGCGACTAATCAAAAAGAGCGACTACAAGATTGTAGACCATCTTCATCAGACTCCGTCAAAGATTTCTATTCTCAACTTGTTGCTGTATTCTGAGGCACACCGCAACGCGTTACTGAAGGTATTGAATGCTGCCTACGTACCGCAAGAGATATCCGTGAATCAGCTAGAAGAGGTGGTAGCCCATGTTAATGCTGGCAATGGGCTAGGTTTCACAGATTTAGAGCTGACTCCTAAAGGGAGAGATCACAACAGCGCCTTGCACGTCTCGATAGAGTGCAGAGGCACTATCATGTCGCATGTCCTGGTAGACACGGGTTCGTCGCTTAATGTGCTTCCGAAGAAGGCACTAATGAAGTTGGACACTCGTGGATTGCTTTGCACGCCCAGTGATCTGGTGGTGAAAGCATTTGACGGAACTAAGCGCCACGTTTTTGGAGAGTTGACCCTGCCGATTCAAGTTGGTCCGGAGACGTTCGATACGGTTTTTTATATCATGGATATCATGCCTGCCTACAGTTGCCTCTTAGGTCGGCCATGGATCCATGCTGCTAGTGCCGTGACGTCCACGCTGCATCAAAAGCTCAAATATGCTGTCGGGGGAAGCATAGTAACCGTCTGTGGTGAGGAGGACATTATGGTGAGCCACTTGTCATCCTTTAAATATGTTGAAATGGACGGCGAAATCCATGAAACTCTCTGCCAAGCATTTGAAGCCGTCAAGGTGAAAGAGGTAGCTCCTGTCGTCACGGAGAAGCAAGGGATGAATCTCTCCTCGTTCAGAGCAGCTCGGGCCGTCGTCGAAGCCGGTTCCACCCCAGGCTGGGGGCATGTTTTGGAGATACCGATCAAGCAGGATAAGTTTGGATTGGGGTATTCTCCTGAAGCTGAAGCTTCATCTTCTTCGTCTAGCAGCTCGTCTCGTGGGAAGGGGCCGATCCTATTTACCAAGGGCGGAGTGATTTTCGAAAGCATCAACGCAGCGTCAGAGGACAGCGGGGATAGCGATTGTGATCTGGACGCCTGGATTCAGCCAAGCAAGTCGGGCGAGCGCCTCAACAATTGGACCGTCAAGGAGATTATCCAGCTGACAAGTGAAGAGTAATGATTTACTTTTTGCAATCTTTGTACAACCCTATGTTCTGCCCGGGGCATAGTGGTTTTATTGTCAGGGCCTTGTTGGATTATGTACATGCATTTTGTTAATAAATCAAAGGCGTTTTCTTCATACTCAAATATTGTATTCTCTGTTATTCCTGTTTTATGTTTATTTTGAAAAACAGTAAAATGTCAACGGGGTTTGTGCTAACCTGTATATTCTTGCTTTAAACTTAACCCTTGTTATTGCAGGATCCACATAACAGACGACATCGACTCTGGACCCTCTACGGCTCACTACGACTTCGATTGCCCGATCTATCAAGCCGGGGATGAGATTGATGAAGACAAAGACCTTCCGGAAGAGTTGGCCCGCTTGTTGAGACAAGAGGAAAAGGTTATTCTGCCTCACGAGGAAGATATTGAGATCGTAAATCTGGGTTCTGAAAAGCTCGTCAGAAATGTCAGAGTAGGGGCTGCGCTGCAGAATGATGTCAAACAGAGACTGGTCGAGATGCTTCGAGAGTATAGTGACGTCTTTGCTTGGTCATACGAAGATATGCCCGGACTTGACACAGACATCGTGGTTCATCGCTTGCCGTTGCGAGAAGATTGCCCTCCTGTCAAGCAGAAGCTTAGGAGGACGAGACCAGATATGGCTGTAAAAATCAAGGAAGAAGTCCAGAAGCAGTTGGACGCAGGGTTTCTAGCCGTTACCACCTACCCTCCGTGGGTCGCCAACATAGTGCCTGTACCGAAGAAGGACGGTAAGGTATGCATGTGCGTCGATTATCGGGATTTGAATAGGGCAAGCCCTAAGGATGATTTCCCGTTGCCTCATATCGATGTGTTGGTCGACAACACAGCCCAGTTCTCCGTGTTTTTGTTCATGGATGGCTTCTCCGGTTACAATCAGATTAAGATGGCACCGGAGGACATGGAGAAAACGACGTTTATCACCCCCTGGGGAACATTTTGCTATAAGGTAATGCCCTTCGGTCTGAAGAACGCAGGGGCCACTTACCAGCGAGCAATGGTAACTTTGTTTCATGATATGATTCATCATGAGATCGAGGTCTATGTTGATGACATGATTGCAAAGTCCCAAACGGAGGAAGAGCATCTGGTCAACTTATTGAAGCTTTTTGAGAGGCTTAGGAAGTTCAGGCTGAGGCTGAATCCTAACAAGTGCACTTTCGGAGTGCGGTCCGGAAAGTTATTGGGGTTTATCGTTAGTGAACGAGGTATTGAAGTTGATCCTGCGAAAATAAAAGCTATTCAAGAAATGCCAGCGCCGAAAACAGAAAAAGAAGTTCGTGGTTTCTTGGGCCGAATAAACTACATTGCAAGGTTTATCACTCAGCTCACGGCCACTTGTGAACCGATGTTCAAACTTTTAAAGAAAGATCAGGCGATTACTTGGAATGAGGATTGCCAGAAGGCATTCGACAAAATAAAGCAGTATCTTCAAGAACCTCCAATCTTGATACCCCCAGTGGCTGGACGGCCATTAATCATGTACCTGACGGTTTTGGAGAATAGTATGGGGTGTGTTCTCGGTCAGCACGACGAGACGGGCAGAAAAGAGCATGCCATTTATTATTTGAGTAAAAAGTTCACTGAGTGTGAATCTCGATACTCGATGCAGGAGAAGACGTGTTGTGCATTAGCTTGGGCCGCCAAACGTCTACGACAGTATATGCTCAATCACACTACTATGCTAATTTCGAAGATGGATCCGATCAAGTACGTCTTCGAGAAGCAGGCTCTTTCGGGCAGGATTGCCAGATGGCAAATGGTGTTAACGGAATATGATATTCAGTACGTCTCCCAGAAGGCCATTAAGGGAAGCATATTGTCTGATTATCTTGCCGAGCAGCCAATCGAAGACTACCAGCCGATGAAGTTTGAATTCCCTGACGAGGATATTATGTTTCTCAAAGCGAAGGATTGCGATGAGCCATTGCCCGGTGAGGGGCCAGATAGGAAGTCTCAGTGGAAGTTGATATTCGATGGAGCAGTTAATTCCTATGGAAGTGGCATCGGGGCTATCATCACGACTCCTCACGGATCCCACATCCCGTTTACTGCGAGACTGACGTTTCCAGTTACCAACAATGAGGCGGAGTATGAAGCATGTATTATGGGTCTAGAAGAGGCAATTGATTTGAGAATCAAGAATCTAGACGTATATGGTGACTCAGCGCTTGTAATCAATCAGATTAAAGGGGAGTGGGAAACTCGTCAAGCGAATCTGGTGCCGTACATGAATTATGCCAGGAGGCTGCTTCCGTTCTTCGATCGAGTGGAACTCCATCATGTACCCCGGGCTGAAAATCAGATGGCTGATGCCTTAGCCACGTTGGCTTCGATGTATAAGGTCAATTTTTGGAATGAGGCTCCAAGAATTGTGTTTTCGCGTCTTGACAGACCAGCATTTGTCTTTGCAATCGAGGATGCCGCCGACGGCAGGCCATGGTTCCACGACATCCAGACCTTCCTTATGACTAAGGAGTATCCTGTGGGTGCGTCAACCCAGGATAAGAAGACTCTGAGGAGGCTTTCTGGAAACTTTTACCTCAATCCTGATGGAGTGTTGTATAAGAGAAACCACGATCTCGTGCTACTCAGATGTGTAGATGAGAAAGAGGCAAGTACGCTCATGGAAGAAGTCCATGAGGGCACATTTGGTACGCACGCCGGTGGCCATGCCATGACGAGAAAGATCCTGAGAGCAGGATATTACTGGCTGACTATGGAGTCGGATTGCTTCAGATTCGCGAAGAAATGTCATAAATGCCAGATTTATGCTGATAAAGTTCATGTGCCGCCGTGCCCATTGAATGTCATGTCCTCCCCTTGGCCGTTCTCCATGTGGGGCATCGACATGATAGGCAAGATCGAGCCCACTGCATCTAATGGTCATCGTTTCATTCTGGTAGCTATTGACTACTTCACCAAATGGGTGGAGGCAGCCTCGTACGCTAATGTGACCAAGCAGGTGGTAGCTAAATTCATAAAGAGGGACATCATCTGTCGCTACGGAGTTCCCGAGCGGATCATTACTGATAATGGTTCGAATTTGAATAACAAGATGATGAAGGAGTTGTGCCAGAGCTTCAAGATTGAACACCACAACTCATCTCCTTACCGGCCGAAGATGAATGGCGCCGTCGAAGCCGCCAACAAGAACATAAAGAAGATTGTTCAGAAGATGGTTGTGACGTACAAAGATTGGCACGAGATGCTGCCGTTTGCCTTGCACGGTTATCGTACGACGGTGCGTACGTCGACCGGGGCAACTCCTTTCTCTTTGGTGTACGGTATGGAAGCTGTCCTTCTGTTAGAAGTGGAGATTCCTTCTTTGCGAGTTTTGGTTGATGTGAAACTCGACGAGGCAGAATGGATTACGAATCGTTTGAACCAACTCAGCCTGATGGACGAGAAAAGGTTAGCATCGATTGCATTTGGTCGTCTGTACCAAAGCCGAATGAAGAAAGCTTATGATAAGAAGGTGTGTCCTAGAAGCTTTCAGACGGGTGACCTCGTCCTAAAGAAGATTCTTCCGCCACACTCCGATCACCGGGGCAAGTGGACTCCGAATTACGAAGGGTCGTATGTCGTCAGCAAGGTCTTCTCGGGAGGAGCTTTGTTGTTATCCACGATGGATGGTGAAGATTTTGCATCCCCGGTGAACGCGGACGCAGTTAAAAAATACTTTGCTTGAAAGAGAGCCGCTGGACAAAAAAGAAAGAGTCCAGGCAAAAAAAAGGGCATCCCGGCGAACCAAAAACAGAATAAAAGGTTCGGGCAAAAATTAGGGATATATTGAAAAAATGTACACCCGCGAAGTCGAAAACCTACACTGGGCGGCTTCGGCAAAAAAGGGTATCCCGGTGAACTGAAAACCCGTAAAGGGCGGTTCACGCAAAAGTTAGGGATTTGAATAAGCAAATGACTGCGTTCCGCGTGTGGACTTTCATTGTTAGTGGTTTGGAGGACCTGAGGGATGTTTATCTGAATCAATCTCTTCCGAAGCTGAAGCGTCGGAGAAATATCGAAGTCGAGTGGGTCTTAGAGGGATCAACTCATGGTGTTCGTCTACGCCTCGTTGCCGACATTTGTATATACTGATGTATATTTATGTTTTATTTTTGCGCGACTTCCTCATTCCAGGAGCTTGCCTCTGTTGTAAAACATTTTTGCCCATTCAGGGGTTCACTATCAATAAAATGCATATTATTCAGCAATTCTGCTTGCCTGTTTAGCATTTATCTGTTTTGTTTGCGAATGAAAATGCCGATGTTTTTGATAAAATGCGCATACATAAACTTACAGGCCTAGGCCCATTGATTGTTGAAACAATTAATTACCTGAATGTTGTCACGAGATAATAACCTTGATAGGCCCCTTTGAGGAGGGTATCTTGTCTGTTTGTTTGTGTTGTTGCAGGTGTAGCACCTTCCAGACAGTGTGTCGTGCACATCCCCGAAGCAGGACGATTCCTTTTTCTCCAGCAGAGTTCAGTGGTCTCTCCTCCACAGAATCTGAACGCAAGATAGTGAGCGTTGATATGTCTCCCCAGGCAGAGATGATTCTTTTCCCCAAGCAGACGCATCCTGAAGGAACGTCATCTTCTCAGCTGAGTCAAGCGCTGAAGCTCATGTCCCCCAGCACCGGGTCATAAGTGCAGATTTCGTAGAAATGTTCGGGTGCCGAAGCTCGTGATTTCCCCAGTAAATTCACCGAAGCAGGTGTCTCCCCAGCACAGGGTCACAAGTGCAGGATTCGCAGGAAGCTATTCTTACGCCAAAGTATGCAGTAATTGATGGTGCCAGACTGAAGTCTCCAGCGGAATTGAGATTCCCCCACCAGAGTCATACTATCTCCTGAAGCCGGATGATTCCCTCTTCCCCAGTAGAGTGTTGGAACAGCTGAGGTTGTATTCCTCTGCAAAGTTGCGCTCTCCCCCGAAGTCAGATGATTCTTTCTTCCCCAGCGGAATTGAAATTCCTCAGCAGAGTCGTACTCTCCAGTGAAGTAGAATGATTTCTCTCTCCCCGGCTGAGTCCGCAAACCCCCAAGAGAGCCGAATCCTTGGAAGCAGTTGGGACCATGAGTGGATTTTCCCTAGCAGAGTATTGAACAGCCGATGCGGTATTTCCCCAGAGTCGTGCTCTCTCCAGTGAAGCAGAATGATTTCTCCTTCCTCAGCCGAGTTTGCAGATGTCCAAGAGAGCCGAATCCTTGGAAGGTGATCAAATCATAATTGGTTTTTCCCCAGTGGAGTGTTGAGCAGCTGAGGTTGTTTCCCCCACAGAGTGGTTATCCCCAGAAGAGTAGCCGAGACGGCCACGCAGTTCACTCCCGCGATTGACATCACTTTCCCTCAGCAGGTTCGGGTTCTCGTAGAGCTTCGTCCCCTGCAGTAATCAACTGAAGTTGTTTCCCCTGCAGCAGTCAACCGAAGATCAACTCCCCAGACGGAGTCCGATTGATATTGGCGTGTCCACGTTCTCCTCAGCAGGATGATTCCTCTATCTGAGTAGTTCTTTCCCTTTGACAGGAGGGTTTGCCCCTCGGCATTTATTTTGCTGACGGGATCGCATCATTGTGCATGATTGCATAGCATTTAGCATAAACGCATAGCATTTCCACCGTGTGGGGCATGGCGCCGAAGCATATGCATCATAAACATGATCTAGGTTATTATCATTCTTGTTTTACAGGTGTTCCGCCGAAGGATCAGTTGCTCAGGATGATTCCTGACATTCTCCCCAACGAAGTCGTTTGCTCAAGATGATTTTTGAGATCCCCAACGAAGTCTTCAGTTCGAGATGATTCTCGAATCCCTCAGCAGGGCCGTTTGCTCAAGATGATTTGTGAGATCCCCAGCTCAGTCTTTAGAGTTGGTTGCTTAAGTTGATGCCTAGATGTCGCGGTGAAATTCGGATACCAAACTATTGATTAGTTTGAATCTTAAATTCATTTTGCAACCGAACTTTGATTTGTCCAAAGGAAGGGATAAAGATCGAAATTCCCACAATGCAATGCAAATGCAAGCTAGATTGTTTAGGTTCGGGGGTTGGTTAAACTTAGGGAAGGTACTAGCATCCTAAGTTTCTGTAGTACTCTACAGGAACCTCTTGTTTTATGTTGTTTATTGCTAAATTATCTGCTTAATGGTAATGTTAAGGATTAAAGGGAAAGAGAAGAGCCTAAGGGGTTAGTCCTAAGTATACTCGCCAAGACGTCGCATCTTGTGCCTACATATCCTGACGGGAATGGAATCAGAGTATTTGTAGTTCCCCTAAAGGGTTTGAGGAATTATTGACTGTGAGTCAAAGTTCTAAAGGGAAATAAACGTTCATATGGAAGCGCTTACCTGGAGTGTGGAGACTCCTATCTATGTTAAAAGTTAAATTGAAAAGGATGAAGGTATATCCACGACGGGACGCCTAAAAAGGTGAGTATGGGGACTCAAAACCTAAGGCTAGGGTGAGGGTAAAGGTATTGACACGGGGTCAAGTGGTGAACCTTCACCTTCGGAGGGTTTAAAAGTATAAATAGCAATGATAATTTAAAAATGTAAGATGGTATACGAGCTGTTGAAATGGAAATGTGGGTATGTGAACATGATTGGTGGACGTGGTGAGACAAGGATAAGTTGTTTTAATTGACTTAGGAGTTAGAAGTTAAATATTTTTGAGAATTTGGTGGTTAAGTTGGAAATATGCTTTAGAAGTTAATTTGCAAAATTTTTAAGATTTTATTTATTTTTGTGAGTTATTAAAGGAATTTGGATTATGATTAAGAAAAAGTGCTATGCTAATTTATTTATTTTTTAACATTATTTGTTTTTGTGATTTTTATTAAGATTTGAAAATAGACTCGGACTATTAACAAGTTATTTTGTTGAATTAAATTGAAAGGAGAGCTTAGGCTAAATAAAAATTATTAAAAAAAAAACAACTTAATTAACTAAGAAAAAACTTTAAAGAAGTTAAAATAATTAAGTCAAATTGTTAAAATAATTTTAAACTTTAAACGAAATTTTGTTATTATTATCATTTTTTTTATTTTTATAAACAAAACAAGAAAATGAGATAAAACCTAAGCCTCTCTATTCTTATTTTTAATAATTGTAAGAAGAACTTGAGTTGAAATAGGATTAATTATTTTTTTTTTTAGTTATTTTTATTAACTTTATTTTATTCTAAAATTTAAATTAATCTAAATTAAAATTGATATATGATATTTTTTTTTTGAGAAAGATTAAATCAAAACCTAGACTAATGTTTTCATTTTTTATTTTTTTAAATTCAACATTTATTTTTTTATTTTATTTAACATAACACTTTTATTTTTTTTTAAAATTTAAATTGAGTTAGTTATTAGTGGTTATGTTAGTGTTAGTATTTTATTATCATATAAATAATTATTACAATACAAATATAACAGAAAAATAAAAAAAAACAAATACATAAAGTAAAAAAAAAGTAATAAAAATAAAAGATGGGTCGGGCTGGGTGATGAAGCCCCAGACCCGACCCGTTGAAGGCCCAGA
Source organism: Lathyrus sativus (assembly GCA_963859935.3). Lineage (NCBI taxonomy): Eukaryota > Viridiplantae > Streptophyta > Magnoliopsida > Fabales > Fabaceae > Lathyrus > Lathyrus sativus. Next base: position 350,245,583 of record OZ012740.1, on the reverse strand, counting down.
AGTGAAAGGGGAATGAATTAGGGGTTGGGAACCCTAATTCCGAACGGCAGCCCCCCAAATCCTTTTCCTCTCTCCGCGATTCCTCGTCCGTAAGTTTCTTCAAATCCCTCGCTTGGAACCCTCAAATTTCCTATACAATCAAACGTTCATCAGTATATTCGTATTATGAACGGAAACGAAAAGGTACCGATTGTGGCTTAGAAGTGCGAATCGGCGGCGGGTTTGAAGATGTATAATGGATTCGGCGTCACACGGCATTGAACTGAGGATGTCGTGGTTCGTGGCGGCGGTGAGACACACACGAGATAAGCTTTCAATCCCTCTTCATGATTTCAAGGTTTCTATTCCTGCGAATCTATTCTATTTTTTCTGTGTTTGTAATTTCTTTATGGATTTTTCTCTGTTTTTTTAATCCGTGTGCTTTCCTCGTCTTTTATAGATAAAATTATGGGCCTCCATGAAGGATTCATTCAAAGACCTTCCTATTTGGGCGACCGTTGTCTGATTTCATTTGATGATCTTGCTCCAATCTTGCCTTTTCTGTATGATTTTGGTCGAAAGGTGTTGGCTCTTGATTAGGGAATTTCGGAACTTCCTTTTCCATGTTGATTTACTACGTTTACCATTGATTTGGTGATTTGTCCCTTTTTGCCTTGTGGCTAAAAATAGGAACTGGCTATTAATGCTTTTTTCTCTTCTTCGCAGGGAAAACCTCGTACAAGTTCAAATGCGTGCTTGCTCTTATGCCGTGGTTGAGATAAGGTTGAGTCGGCGATGACGACATTGTGTCTGAGCTGAGGATTACGGTTGCCACTATTGTCTCTGAATGTCGGTCGATGCTCTTGAGTTAGTAAGGAGTCGGTGGCGAATTTCTTTGTTATCCTCCTGGCTACTCGAGCTGTGCCCGATGATGAACCAAACCTGAGGGCTAAGAATCTTTTCTTATCTTTACATCAGACTTCAAACTCTTCCCGCCTTGATTGTCGACAACTAAACCTCGAATTAACTTGGTAATATTGAAATTTGTGTTGTTGTTTCCACATATAGTGAACTAATATCTCTGCTGCTGTTGTGACGCCATCCGTAGCTGACATCGTTGATGTTATGCTGTCGTTGATGTTTGTGCTTGGCATACTTGATGCTCATAGTGGGTGCACTTGATACTTGCGACGGGTGTTTGCCGTGCTGCTGTGGTGTGCGCAAGATGGCTCCGGAAGTAAGCAACAAGCAAGCCGGTAATGAAACACTTGCTTGTGTTTCGTATCTTTTCCAAATTTGGAAGCTTCAATAGAATACGTTTGGCTAAAGATATGTTGGTTATTTGCAGGGAGATAATGTGGCGAAACAAAGTGACATGGAGAAAAGCCGCGATAATCTCTACAGGAAGTCCTGCATGTGGAAGCCCCAAACCTTCTACTAAGTGAGTTATTGGCCTCTAGTATTCAGTTCAAAACGACTCGTATTAAGTTCTGATTCGACCGCAAGACTAACATCATCCTTACAGGTAGCGATGCGGAAAGATGTTGATCAAGTGTACATTTGGGATAAACATCTTTGTGTTTTCATGTGCCCATAATGACGGTGATTCTAGGCCAACAATGAGGGTAATACTCTGCTACTCTTCCATTTATAGCTTGCTTTGTGGAACTGGATGTCATGATGGTATGTTACATCGATTTTGTTTTGGTTGTAGGGAACTTTTGAGCGTTAGAGCGAGTAAACGTGCCATTGAGCACTGGTGTTCCTTTCCACTTTGTTCACCAGGTCATGAATCGAATATCTCTAAATATTGTTATAGACCATATCCTGATTGTTTGTTACTTGTGTTCAGTCATTGGAGATGTTGGCAGTGTTGACCTTGTCCGCTTTATGCAGGAGAGTGGCCTCTACTCTGGCATGTCTTCTTCAATCCCTTGGTTTCGTACCCGCTCGAGATTGGCGGTAAACCGACGTGCTTGTTTTTTTGAGGAAAGTTGGTATTTCACACAACTATACCCAACGAATCTCTTTGCTCGTGTAGACTGTAACTTGTTGGTAATTGATGCCTTGGCCGTTCATAAATTCTTCTTTTTCTTATTTTCTTTTGACAGTGCGCATCACATGGTTCATAAAGCTTTTTGAGAAGTCTTTCAGCCTCCCGTTGAGGTGTCTGAAAGTGATGTTGCATCAGGATTTGAAAAGGGAGGTCCTCGTGGTTTCATTGACAGAGCAGGAGAGTTTCTCACCATAAAAGCCAAGAGGATGGAATTTGCAATATATTACTTAGCTGTAATAGAATAACACGATTTGGTCATGATAAAAACTTGTAGTGAAATTCAAAATGCTTATGTATTGGATATTTATTTATGCCTCAAGTCGTTGGATTCATTTATATTGGTCTCTCAGAGTGCTTTAATCATAGTGTGCACGATATCCAACATCTCTAAAATATGGATAGAACAAACCCGTGACAAAATAATGGCGGAGAGCCAAGATTCTAAAGCACGTCCAAATGTGATGTCAGACAGCATCTTCTCCATGCAAAAATAATGAAGCCTAGTGGAATTCTCATCTTTGAAAATCTCTCTGTAGCTTCTTAAAAAACTAATCGGTATCGATAAATTCAACCAAAGTAATACCTCGCGAACTTTTGATATCATTTGGCATTCTCAAAATCTGCACTTCGTTATGTCTTGTCTGATCAAGAAGAAATCTTTTGGACCTCTACAAGAGATCACCAACTCTTAAAAAATAATAGACCGTGCCTCCCCCCATGCTCGTAATCACAATAATATCCAAGTCGGATCCACGAAGAAATAAGAACCAAAATGCCGGAAAACCGAAGTCTCGACACCATACCCCATAACACTACTTGATTAAATTGCAGGTGCCGAATTTAAAACCCAAATGAACGGTCTTCATATTTTGAATCCAAATCCTCTTGTTCCGGCAAGCTAAAAGGTCTCAAATACCACAGGCCCGTGACCTTATTTCCCAATAGAAACTTTGTCTTGACAGTCCCTTTTGATTTACAGAGGATAAACCCCCTAAGAATTTGCCAGAGATGTCTTTAGGGCAGAATGATCCTGCACATACTCATTAGTCACACATAAAAGTGAAAGATAAAATGTAAGAAAACACACAAGGAGGTGGAATCTTAAGGTCAAAAATTAGGGTGCGACAGATGCCCCTATTTAAGTTACTCCTATTCGGAGATACGGAGACTGAAATCTCTGTCTCGACGAGATAGGAGGGACTTAAATACAAACATTGCGCGAATTTTTTGGCCCTAAGAAGCCACCGAATGCAGATGATATGCAATGATATGAGAATGCAAGACGGACAAAATCTGTAAGGAAGAGGTCATAGGGGATGAACTGGACGCGACATGCTAGACAGAAAAGCAACAGATCCGACAAGGCGGGACCCTACGAGGACATGAACAATCACTCATGGGAAATCTCCAAACGTGTAACGGTAACCCATGCATCAGGGATGCGGTGGTTTTGACGATTTGAGGTCGAAAGATACTTTTACTACCAAGGTGGTTGTCAATAGTAACTCAAAGTGGATCCTTTTTTATTATTTTATATTATTTTTTAATTTTATATTTTGTAACTCGGCGGAAATGGTAAAATGTATAACCTCTCCTGGCATCATGGTACGGGGACCATGAGCTGGTTTCGGTCTTTGATGTCATTGTAGTTGTAGATGTTGTTGTAGTTGTAGAGCTTCCCCGAGCATCATGGTATGGGAACCATGTGCTGGTCTCAGTTTCTGATGTCAAACTTCCCCTTGCTCCATGGTACGAGAATCATGAGCTGGTCTCGGTTTCTGATGTCAAACTTCCCCTTGCATCATGGTATGGGAACCATGAGCTGGTCTCGGTTTCTAATGTCAAACTTCCCCTTGCATCATGGTATGGGAACCATGAGATGGTCTCGGTTTCTAATGTCAAACTTCCCCTTGCTCCATGGTATGGGAACCATGAGCTGGTCTCGGTTTCTAATGTCAAACTTCCCCTTGCTCCATGGTATGGGAACCATGTGCTGGTCTCAGTTTCTGATGTCAAACTTCCCCTTGCTCCATGGTATGGGAACCATGAGCTGGTCTCAGTTTTTGCCCGAAATGATGGAAACTCGTGAGAGCGTCTTCTCAAAGAGGGGTCATAGATTTTGTAGATTGTAGATTGTAGATTCTTGGCTGTGAGCCATAGTGTCATTGTAGATTGTAACTGTTGATGTAACTTGTAGAACTTTGTAAATGTAACTTGTAGAAGTAAAACTTGTAATTGTGAATTGTAGATTGTAAAACTTCACTGGGGATCTTCAGGAGAGATGTGAGCCGGTTAATTTGCAAAGTATGTCTTCTTAAATAAAGGGAGATGTCTTGTAGTATCTTCGGCAAACTTCTCTGATGTATTTATGAAGTGATGCCATTTGACTAGTTGATAATCTCAGTAAACCCACTGGGGATGGACAAACTCTTGAGGAGACTGCCATTTGTCATCTTTGGTAGAAAACCTGATCGAACAAGTTGCTCAAATAAAGAGGTCTCTTGTAGTCTAGGTATACATTACCGAGAAGATCTTGTGATACTATTGGAGAAAGTATCTTATCTTTGACGATGATTCTTCTTTGGGAGCGAAAGCGCAAAATAAATGCATGCTTAATCCATTTTCAGGAGTTGGAGATGTCCATAGTGTGGTTGTCAAGGACCGAAGTTCAATTCGGGAAGTAGCCGAAGAGAAACTGTCAAGCAAGACTTGACCATTGAGGTATGAACTCAAATGGGATTCAACTAAAGCAACCGTCTTCCACGAGGATGGAACTCTGTGGGGAAATATGAATATTGCGCTCTTTTTGCCTAGGGACGACAACTCTACTTGGAGGGAGAAGACATGCCCCAGTCACTTGGGGATAAACATGACCAAAGTGACAGAAAAACAAACACACACAAAGATGTAAAAAATGCAAACGTTATGCCATCTATCTATGTGCTATGCGTACGTTATATGCCGACATTGACACAACAAATGGAAAGTGGAAACCAGAGATGAAATAAACATCTTAGAACAAACATCCGACCAATCCTCAAAGACAGAAGTATTGTTGGGGTAGATGAGGAACTAAATATAGGATCCCAATCCTGCTTCAAAACTTCAAAATTTCTCTTGAGAAAAAATGATCAATCCACTTGGGGACGTAACATCTTGATAAGCTTGGCGCGTTGTATGAAATTGTAGACGGAGGTACCCAAACCGAAGTTTCATAGGGGATAAAATAAATATCCTGGGTCTTCGTAGTTGCTGAATATGTTGGAGTCGAAACTTCATGGGGATGAAATAAACATCGGCCTCACTGGGGAAAACTAGCGTCATGAAGGATCCACTGAGGAGGGAAATAATGTTCACTTCATTCGTGAAGTTGAGCAAATCACTGGAAAGGCAAACAAGTCACTCACATTTATCATCACTGCTTAAGATAGAGATCCATCGTAGGAATCATGGCCATTAGAAGTAAGATTCATTGGAGACATGGAGAATGTTGTGAAAACCAAGTATCTTTGTAATAGTCGCCATAATAGGTGTTGTGAGTGGATGACGTGCTCTCCATTTCTCAAATGCCCCAGAGTACATGCTTCAGGAGAGAGAAAAAAAATTGTTCCAAGAGGATTTTACAGAGAACAAGGAGTTCAAATGCCCCACTATTTCCAAACTCTTTGAGAGATTGTCGAATCTCGACGTGACTGGCCCGGATTGACGGTGTTATGTATAGCTGAGTCTTCAAAACTTACTTGTGAGAGAGTCAGACTTGCATTAGTAGACAACTTGGAAACTACTTGCCCCTGTTCAACATGGTCTTCAAGTTTCATCATTGATGTCTATATGTGAACTTTCTAATATATCAGGCAAAATCAACACGCATGAAATGTTAATCCTGAAACTGTTAAGGCAACATATATGTTTGTCTTGAAGTTTTTTCTTTGTTTTTTTTTTTTTTTTTGTTGAAAAGGATATCACAATAACTGTGACTGGATCGCTAGTTAGGGTATGAATTTAATTTATAAAGCCAACATCAATTTGAGCATAGCTCATAGGAGTCAGGAAACATCATCTTATCGAGTATGCTTTCAAAATGAACCCTACTTCAATTAGGTCTTTTAAAGGTTGTATCGTGGCTCGGTTCACGGTTTAAGAAACAAAGGATAAAGGCTCAAAGTTTATTTGTACCCACCCCTTCTTCGTGATGTTCTCCAATCTTACATTCAGCTAAACTTGATACGAGCACTCATCTCTCAAGAGGATTTGGATATGGTCGAGAATTCTTCAAGGCTTTGGACATGGCAGTCACTCGCCTATTTCTTTTTGGTGTTTGATCACACGACTTTATTTTTTATCAAGGATATTTCTTTGTGATCCTTTGTTTTTTTTCTTCGCATTTTTCTTCATTCCCTAACTTTTGCCTGGACGGAGTCTTTTGGATTTGACTTTGAAGTCCAGCGGGAAGTCTTAATTTTACCTATGTCTCCTTCATAGGTTTTGACTTGGTGGACTTTTCTTTTTCATTATTTTTGAACAAGCCGTGTGACTCTAAGTCATGTTGACCCTTTTTGAAAGGATTGTGACTGCCCCACTCTTTAGATAGTTGAGGGATTTCATCTGTGTCTTTTGACTTCTAGCCTCCTTATTTGTTAGGGATAGATAAAATGGATCCTTGAAGGTTCACTCCTCTTTTTGAGAATCTGATTGCTCGATCAACTTAACTGAAAACTACCCTGCCCCAGGTTAAAATTGTGGGTTTTTTATTTGGAAAAGAAAACTCCTACTTCAAGGCTCAAAGGGGTTAAAGAGGGATTATCTTCCTTATATCTCCAGTGTTTAGGATTTGAAACAATGTCTTACATCATAAGCAGGGTTTCATTTAAAAGCATACGACAAGAAATCTTTACGTTTTTGATTCGTCATCCTCCTCCCAATACTCTGTCAAAGTAAGAGATTGGATAAAGTTGGCATTATAAATTACGAAAAATAATTTTATGAGTGAAACGAATGGATTTCTTCAAGACAAACATGTTTAATGCATTATCGTTCAAGAAAACAAGTTCCTACATGCTAATTACGCTTTTATAATCAGAGAAGTAAATACATCTAAGCAAACAAGACGAAACCTCCCGACCGACCTTCCTAAAGAATTTTATCAACACAACAGTGTCTAACTCAAAGACTGAGGTTTCTCTTCTAAAGGTCAAATATTTGATTATCTCTTGAGCTCTTTCTTGGAAAGCTTTTCATTCTTCGATTGAATGCCCCAATCACTTCATCATGAAATTTACAGCTTATGTTTGAGTCGATCATCTTAGTATGAACACTCTTAGGATTTGGTATACACCGTGGAAACTGGGAAACTCTTCCATCAACTGGATTAACCAGGTCATCTTGCATAAGATGAGGTTGCGTAGGAACATCCACTCTTTGAATATTATCCTCGGTAAGAAGATCAAATATCAGATTAGTCATCACTCTAAAGCCGATCATGGGATCCATATCTTTTGTTCTCCTTACTATCATCCAATGGCTGCTTCGAGTTTAGTCAGATGGTCAAGATGTCGACGAATGAGACACGACAGAAGGTCGAACGAGCCACAACCGAGGTACATGCATATGCAAATGATAAATGATGGATGCAAAAATGCAGAATGCAGAATGTAGATGAAATGCTTCATGGAATTCACGTATTTTCAAACATCACAGAGTACCAAAGCGAATTCGTTTATTATTATTTTATTTTATTTTTTACATCAGATTATGTAGAAACATTCTTATAAGAGTCCTAACATAACAGTTAATAAAGTCCTAAGGAAGCCCTTCATCATGCTTGTTGATTTGTTCTTCCACTTGGATCTTCCATGACCGTCTTCTAAATATTAGTTTGATAGAGGAAAATAAATCCTCCATCTCTTCTTTTGTTCTTGTTGGAAGTAAGGGGGAATCCCTTGTTCACTTGGATCTTCAATGATAATGAGAGCCTTTTGAACTTCTAATGGTTCTCCATGATAAGGGAAGCCTCTTGTATTTGTCTTTTTGAGTTTTCTTCAACCTGAGCTCCTACTTCCTTAGGCCATCCAAGTTAGGACTCTTACAAGAATATTTAAAATATTTCTTCTTTGTAATCTATGTTGGTTTCTGTAATGTTTATAAATAAACTAGGGATTCCATGAAACCAATGCAACATGATGTTTTATGAATGCAACAAACACAAGTATGCACATAGGGGTACAAAGATAAACACATAGGGGACCCTAAGTTTGCAACGAACATGGAGCAAGGGTATACCCATCCCCAAAGGATTTGGATTAAAGGTTGATTGTACCTGTAGAACAAGGTTCTAATAAGGTTCCCAAAGTCATTAGCCCATCTTTCGGATATTATCAACTTCCCAAGTACTCGAGGGTTAATAATATTCTCAAGAGAACTTCTTTTGAGTGTAGCGTCGCGTAGCACTATTTCGGGGGTACCCCCTCATAGCCCCGCACTACATCTTAATAAAGGCCAAAGTGGGGTTAAGGTAACTATGGTCCTCAATATCATAGGCTCCAACATCGAATGTAGTGCATGTTTTCACGATTAAAGACTCGTTCAACAATACATCTTTCGAGAGGGCCTCAATTGAGCGTGATTTTCAAGTCAGCTTGGTCGGGATTCTACCCCCTATAAGCCTCTTTGAACATATCACTATCCTATCTTAAGTTCACTCAAGTCCGGGTGTAGGACTTTGTCTCACCACTCAAGAGTATCAACCCAAGAACACAAATAAATAAGCAAGTAAACAAATAAGCAAATATAAAAAGCAATAAAGAAATAAAACAAGATAGGGAGACCCACTAGAGTCCCCAGTGAAGTCGCCATTTCTGTCGCGGTGAAATTCGGATACCAAACTATTGATTAGTTTGAATCTTAAATTCATTTTGCAACCGAACTTTGATTTGTCCAAAGGAAGGGATAAAGATCGAAATTCCCACAATGCAATGCAAATGCAAGCTAGATTGTTTAGGTTCGGGGGTTGGTTAAACTTAGGGAAGGTACTAGCATCCTAAGTTTCTGTAGTACTCTACAGGAACCTCTTGTTTTATGTTGTTTATTTCTAAATTATCTGCTTAATGGTAATGTTAAGGATTAAAGGGAAAGAGAAGAGCCTAAGGGGTTAGTCCTAAGTATACTCGCCAAGACGTCGCATCTTGTGCCTACATATCCTGACGGGAATGGAATCAGAGTATTTGTAGTTCCCCTAAAGGGTTTGAGGAATTATTGACTGTGAGTCAAAGTTCTAAAGGGAAATAAACGTTCATATGGAAGCGCTTACCTGGAGTGTGGAGACTCCTATCTATGTTAAAAGTTAAATTGAAAAGGATGAAGGTATGTCCACGACGGGACGCCTAAAAAGGTGAGTATGGGGACTCAAAACCTAAGGCTAGGGTGAGGGTAAAGGTATTGACACGGGGTCAAGTGGTGAACCTTCACCTTCGGAGGGTTTAAAAGTATAAATAGCAATGATAATTTAAAAATGTAAGATGGTATACGAGCTGTTGAAATGGAAATGTGGGTATGTGAACATGATTGGTGGACGTGGTGAGACAAGGATAAGTTGTTTTAATTGACTTAGGAGTTAGAAGTTAAATATTTTTGAGAATTTGGTGGTTAAGTTGGAAATATGCTTTAGAAGTTAATTTGCAAAATTTTTAAGATTTTATTTATTTTTGTGAGTTATTAAAGGAATTTGGATTATGATTAAGAAAAAGTGCTATGCTAATTTATTTATTTTTTAACATTATTTGTTTTTGTGATTTTTATTAAGATTTGAAAATAGACTCGGACTATTAACAAGTTATTTTGTTGAATTAAATTGAAAGGAGAGCTTAGGCTAAATAAAAATTATTAAAAAAAAACAACTTAATTAACTAAGAAAAAACTTTAAAGAAGTTAAAATAATTAAGTCAAATTGTTAAAATAATTTTAAACTTTAAACGAAATTTTGTTATTATTATCATTTTTTTTATTTTTATAAACAAAACAAGAAAATGAGATAAAACCTAAGCCTCTCTATTCTTATTTTTAATAATTGTAAGAAGAACTTGAGTTGAAATAGGATTAATTATTTTTTTTTTTAGTTATTTTTATTAACTTTATTTTATTCTAAAATTTAAATTAATCTAAATTAAAATTGATATATGATATTTTTTTTTGAGAAAGATTAAATCAAAACCTAGACTAATGTTTTCATTTTTTATTTTTTTAAATTCAACATTTATTTTTTTATTTTATTTAACATAACACTTTTATTTTATTTTTAAATTTAAATTGAGTTAGTTATTAGTGTTTATGTTAGTGTTAGTATTTTATTATCATATAAATAATTATTACAATACAAATATAACAGAAAAATAAAAAAAACAAATACATAAAGTAAAAAAAAAGTAATAAAAATAAAAGATGGGTTGGGCTGGGTGATGAAGCCCCAGACCCGACCCGTTGAAGGCCCAGAAGTGAAAGGGGAATGAATTAGGGGTTGGGAACCCTAATTCCGAACGGCAGCCCCCCAAATCCTTTTCCTCTCTCCGCGATTCCTCGTCCGTAAGTTTCTTCAAATCCCTCGCTTGGAACCCTCAAATTTCCTATACAATCAAACGTTCATCAGTATATTCGTATTATGAACGGAAACGAAAAGGTACCGATTGTGGCTTAGAAGTGCGAATCGGCGGCGGGTTTGAAGATGTATAATGGATTCGGCGTCACACGGCATTGAACTGAGGATGTCGTGGTTCGTGGCGGCGGTGAGACACACACGAGATAAGCTTTCAATCCCTCTTCATGATTTCAAGGTTTCTATTCCTGCGAATCTATTCTATTTTTTCTGTGTTTGTAATTTCTTTATGGATTTTTATCTGTTTTTTTAATCCGTGTGCTTTCCTCGTCTTTTATAGATAAAATTATGGGCCTCCATGAAGGATTCATTCAAAGACCTTCCTATTTGGGCGACCGTTGTCTGATTTCATTTGATGATCTTGCTCCAATCTTGCCTTTTCTGTATGATTTTGGTCGAAAGGTGTTGGCTCTTGATTAGGGAATTTCGGAACTTCCTTTTCCATGTTGATTTACTACGTTTACCATTGATTTGGTGATTTGTCCCTTTTTGCCTTGTGGCTAAAAATAGGAACTGGCTATTAATGCTTTTTTCTCTTCTTCGCAGGGAAAACCTCGTACAAGTTCAAATGCGTGCTTGCTCTTATGCCGTGGTTGAGATAAGGTTGAGTCGGCGATGACGACATTGTGTCTGAGCTGAGGATTACGGTTGCCACTATTGTCTCTGAATGTCGGTCGATGCTCTTGAGTTAGTAAGGAGTCGGTGGCGAATTTCTTTGTTATCCTCCTGGCTACTCGAGCTGTGCCCGATGATGAACCAAACCTGAGGGCTAAGAATCTTTTCTTATCTTTACATCAGACTTCAAACTCTTCCCGCCTTGATTGTCGACAACTAAACCTCGAATTAACTTGGTAATATTGAAATTTGTGTTGTTGTTTCCACATATAGTGAACTAATATCTCTGCTGCTGTTGTGACGCCATCCGTAGCTGACATCGTTGATGTTATGCTGTCGTTGATGTTTGTGCTTGGCATACTTGATGCTCATAGTGGGTGCACTTGATACTTGCGACGGGTGTTTGCCGTGCTGCTGTGGTGTGCGCAAGATGGCTCCGGAAGTAAGCAACAAGCAAGCCGGTAATGAAACACTTGCTTGTGTTTCGTATCTTTTCCAAATTTGGAAGCTTCAATAGAATACGTTTGGCTAAAGATATGTTGGTTATTTGCAGGGAGATAATGTGGCGAAACAAAGTGACATGGAGAAAAGCCGCGATAATCTCTACAGGAAGTCCTGCATGTGGAAGCCCCAAACCTTCTACTAAGTGAGTTATTGGCCTCTAGTATTCAGTTCAAAACGACTCGTATTCAGTTCTGATTCGACCGCAAGACTAACATCATCCTTACAGGTAGCGATGCGGAAAGATGTTGATCAAGTGTACATTTGGGATAAACATCTTTGTGTTTTCATGTGCCCATAATGACGGTGATTCTAGGCCAACAATGAGGGTAATACTCTGCTACTCTTCCATTTATAGCTTGCTTTGTGGAACTGGATGTCATGATGGTATGTTACATCGATTTTGTTTTGGTTGTAGGGAACTTTTGAGCGTTAGAGCGAGTAAACGTGCCATTGAGCACTGGTGTTCCTTTCCACTTTGTTCACCAGGTCATGAATCGAATATCTCTAAATATTGTTATAGACCATATCCTGATTGTTTGTTACTTGTGTTCAGTCATTGGAGATGTTGGAAGTGTTGACCTTGTCCGCTTTATGCAGGAGAGTGGCCTCTACTCTGGCATGTCTTCTTCAATCCCTTGGTTTCGTACCCGCTCGAGATTGGCGGTAAACCGGCGTGCTTGTTTTTTTGAGGAAAGTTGGTATTTCACACAACTATACCCAACGAATCTCTTTGCTCGTGTAGACTGTAACTTGTTGGTAATTGATGCCTTGGCCGTTCATAAATTCTTCTTTTTCTTATTTTCTTTTGACAGTGCGCATCACATGGTTCATAAAGCTTTTTGAGAAGTCTTTCAGCCTCCCGTTGAGGTGTCTGAAAGTGATGCTGCATCAGGATTTGAAAAGGGAGGTCCTCGTGGTTTCATTGACAGAGCAGGAGAGTTTCTCACCATAAAAGCCAAGAGGATGGAATTTGCAATATATTACTTAGCTGTAATAGAATAACACGATTTGGTCATGATAAAAACTTGTAGTGAAATTCAAAATGCTTATGTATTGGATATTTATTTATGCCTCAAGTCGTTGGATTCATTTATATTGGTCTCTCAGAGTGCTTTAATCATAGTGTGCACGATATCCAACATCTCTAAAATATGGATAGAACAAACCCGTGACAAAATAATGGCGGAGAGCCAAGATTCTAAAGCACGTCCAAATGTGATGTCAGACAGCATCTTCTCCATGCAAAAATAATGAAGCCTAGTGGAATTCTCATCTTTGAAAATCTCTCTGTAGCTTCTTAAAAAACTAATCGGTATCGATAAATTCAACCAAAGTAATACCTCGAGAACTTTTGATATCATTTGGCATTCTCAAAATCTGCACTTCTTTCTGTCTTGTCTGATCAAGAAGAAATCTTTTGGACCTCTACAAGAGATCACCAACTCTTAAAAAATAATAGACCGTGCCTCCCCCCATGCTCGTAATCACAATAATATCCAAGTCGGATCCACGAAGAAATAAGAACCAAAATGCCGGAAAACCGAAGTCTCGACACCATACCCCATAACACTACTTGATTAAATTGCAGGTGCCGAATTTAAAACCCAAATGAACGGTCTTCATATTTTGAATCCAAATCCTCTTGTTCCGGCAAGCTAAAAGGTCTCAAATACCACAGGCCCGTGACCTTATTTCCCAATAGAAACTTTGTCTTTACAGTCCCTTTTGATTTACAGAGGATAAACCCCCTAAGAATTTGCCAGAGATGTCTTTAGGGCAGAATGATCCTGCACATACTCATTAGTCACACATAAAAGTGAAAGATAAAATGTAAGAAAACACACAAGGAGGTGGAATCTTAAGGTCAAAAATTAGGGTGCGACACTAGAGTCCCCGGCGAAGATCGCCCAGGACGATTCCTGAAACTCCAAGAGAGCCGAGTCCTTGGAAGCTGCTTAAGTCGTGATTGGTTTGTACCCAGCAAGAGTTGTCCAGGAAGATTCCTGGAATCCCCAGCAGAATAAAGTCTCCAGAATGGTTATCGGTTCAGGATGATTCTTGAAGGTGCCCGACGGAGTTGTTTGTTCAAGATGATTCTTGAAGTCCTTAGCAGCGTGATATGTTTGCTCCAACAGTGATGTCTAATCTGAAGATGGACTTCGTAAACGCCTGAAGGCGATATCAGAAGGTTCCTGTGGATTCAGATTTCCTTGTTGATGAATCAACGTTTGTCTGAAGACAAGGTTCAAAAGTTTGTAGGTGATCCGTGTTGGCCTGAAGACCAAGTCAGTTGTCCTGAGGTGATGATTGGTGGCGATCAAGTGAATAGTGTTTCTTTTGACTGAAGTCGAAGATGTTTCTCCAGCTGAAGCGGAGTTTGCCTGAAGGCAAAGTGTTTGAATCCCCGTAGAGTCATGAATGGCTCAGGATACCACTTCTCTGACTGAAGTCATAGATTTCCCAAGCTGAAGCGAAGGTGCCTGAAGGCAAGGTTATCCCCAAAGTCATGAATGACTTAGGATTCATTTTTCGGACTGAAGGCCGAAGTATATCCCTGACTGAAGTCACGGATACTCTATAGCAGAGGAGGAGTTGCCTGAAGGCAGATCCATGTATCCTTGAAGGCCAAGGATCATTTTCTTCAGACTGAAGTCGAAGATACCTCCTGCAGAGTTGCCGACGGGCAAAGTTTACATCCTTGAAGGCCAAGGATGCTTATCTTCAGAAATACTTGAAGATCTTTTCTAGCTGAAGCTGGAATCGCCGACGGGCAAGGTTTATATCCTTGGAGGCCAAGGATCCCATCTTCAGGAGTACTTGAAGATCTTTTCTGGCTGAAGCTGGAAGTGGCCAGGGGCCAGGGTTTCATATAGCTTTGATGTTGAAGTTCTACGGTGGGATCAGTATGCAGTAGTATTTGGATGTTCGTTATGGTTCTGAGGGAGAACCTCAGATCAGAGTGTGCTCGGTTAAGTCTCTCATTCTCAGCGGAGTAGTTTCAAATACGCAAGTGTACCTTTTGTTCCATTTACCAGGGGTGAACCCCAGGTCAGAGTTGTTCAGTGTTGTATGTTCTCCAGCGGCGATGCAGGGTATTTTGATGGTCCGACGGCGATGTCAGATGTAGTTCTCCAGCGGCGATGCGGGGTATTTTGATTGTCCGACGGCGATGTCAGATTTAGTTCTCCAGCGGCGATGCGGGGTATTTTGATTGTCCGACGGCGATGTCAGGTGGTATAGCCTTCCAGCAGTGATGTTGGGTGTTTTGGTTGTCTGAAGACAATGTCAGAAGAATTTAATGTGGATAACTGACGGCGATGTTAGATCAGTGTCTCTCCAGCTAGTTGTCGTGCAGCTAGTATTGCAGTGTTCGAAGATTTGTTCCCCGCAGAGTATCGTGTGCTCGTGCAGTTGGCAAATTTTCGGGTTTACCGGTATTCAACCGTCTCGCACCTTGATTGGCTGAGAGCCGTTCGCTTCTCACCCAGTTAGGTTCAAGCCGTTTGAATAGGGGCAGCTGTTGCACCCCAAAATTTGACCAACATTTATTTATCCATCAAGTGTTTGAAGGTTGATACCTTCATCAGAAAGTTCAAGAGATCCTCAGGGGGATTGGTTGAAACCAGAGTTGTGTGCCTCCTAGCTTGAGAGTTGTGGGAGCTCCTCAGATGATTCTGAGACTTTGAGAATGAACTTGATGCTTTGAGAGAGTTTATGAGATGTCTTGAAAGCCATCATGAAGCCCAGAGAAGTCATTATGCAAGAGTGCAGAAGATTCAACCATGAGTGGTAGAATTAGGGTTTTGACTGGGTCAACCCTAGGTCAACTGAGGATTTGGAGAAGGTTGAGACCTAATCCAAGGGCCATGAGATCACGGAAGGATGTATGGAGATGTTATAAAGATTATTCCTAGACCAACTCATCATGATTGAGGAGTTTGAGAAGTTTTAAGCTAGGGTTTCTAAGGATGGACAGTGTAAAAACCCTAATTTGATCCCTATCTTCCAGGCAGTTTTAGCTCAGGATGTGATTGTTATCTCATCTTCCCCACAACATGAATGTTGTATAGCTTGTTCTTAGCTTTAATTTGAGTGGTAGAAGTCCTTGATAGGATGTGTAGAGCTCAAGTTATGGTTTTGACAAATTACAGGTCATCTGAGGTATGTGAATCTGGGTCCTTGAAAGTCACCCAACTTGCAGACAACTTTTGCCCTAGTAGGATGATTCCTATGATCTCTTGGTCAACATGAATGTTGAAGAGCATCTTCTTAGCTTTCTAGATAGTACTAGAAGTCCTTGATAGGATTTGTAGAACTCAACTTATGGTTTGAACAAGACAAGGGTATTTTGGTCATTTGGTGATTATAGGTCATTTTAAGCAAAGGCCATATCTCCTATTTCCAAGCCTCAAATGAAAAAACTCAAAACATAAAAGTTGTTCAAAATGGCAGTTTGAGCCTAGAAAAGTGGTCATGAGTTGTTGGAGAAGCTTGTAGCAAGGATTGACAAGAATGGGTGAAAATGACCTAAAAATGAGACATAACCTAAATAGATCCAAGTTGGAAAATGGTTTGAGAGATCTACACATCCAAAATAGGTCATCCAATATTTCATTTTGAATCCAAACATCATTTTGGAAACAATGGTTTAAACACATTTTTGATTTGAGGCCTAGAAATTGGACTTGCTTTGTAATCATGTGACTTGCATATTAAGGCAACTATGAGAAACATCACCAAAGGCAAGGAATCAGCTAATTCTTCACACATACCATCTCAATATCTCTTGTAAGGAGATTTTGACACACAATTAAAGGTCTTAATGCATGATATGAGATATACAACATGTCATCAAAAGAGAAATTCCAAAGCATTCTAGCTCATTCTAGAAGCTTCTAGATGATCCTATTGATTTCTATATATTGAGGAGCTCACAATGAAGTAAGAGGTTGGTGAATTCAGTGGAGAAGAGTGAGGGAGAGAGAGGTATTCAAGTGTGGATTCCATTGCAAGCAAGCTTCGAATTTCACATTACAAGCTTCCTTCTTCCAAGATATTGCAAACAGAAAGGAGTACTCCATTGGAGGAGTAGTTGGGAGCAAGATCAAGCCCTGAATCAAGCCCTGACTGCACCTGCCATAACAACTTGACAGGTTGGTGATTCTCCTCATACCACCTTATTTATATGCATTCAATCAGGTTTCTAGGTGTAGAGTTAACAAGTTAGGTTGGATGATCATTTTCTGAAAGTTAGAGAGCTTCTTGTGAGGTTTCATGGCAGGGTGTCATTTCTTTAAAGATCAAGAATAAGTTGTTTAGTAGGTTGTAGTTAGCATGTTATGGTTTAGAATGGTTAGGGTAGCATAAGGAACAAGTTTACACCATTGGAATTAAGTTTCATCAAGGTTGATATCAGAGAAATATGGTGGAGCCCTAACTTTCGTGCGTTCTGTTGGGAAGATCTATGAGGTTTTAGATGAAACCAATGGTATGGTTGGATTCTGGGAGAGAAATGGAGCAACTTTGGTTTTGGAAGTGCTTGCATTCATTGAGAGACGAGAGAGCACGATGGTGAAGAAGGATCGTGCATGGATTCTACAAAACTGAAAACCCTAGGTTGAGTTGGAGAAGACGATACGAGGGCCGTTAGATCATTCTTTTTATTTGACTTTTTAATCTAATCCAAGGGCCACGATTTAAAAAGAAAACGGAGGGAAATAAGACTAAGCTAAACGCTGCGTTTAGCTAAATGAGAAACCATGGGCTCAGCAAATCATTGATACTCACACCCCCTCACACGGCCCAAACCAAATTTGAACTGGAACCCCTTGCTAATTGCACCGAGTCTTTGATCTTTTTCTTTTAATTTTCATTTTAATTTTCTGATAGCACATGGGCCCAAACGCGCTTGCTAAATACACCACCCAGTTCTCTGGCCCATAGAAAACAACTAGGCGCCTCTTCTAAGCGCACCCCTCCCCCATTTTATTTCATTTTCTTATTTTTAATTGCTCTTATTTTTCTTGCATCTTATAAAATTCATATAAAATGGAAAAATCATTGTTTTTTAATTCTTGTTTTTTCTATAGACTCATAATTTTGTGTAGAAAATTAGTAAATAATAAAATTCCATTTTATTTTTATTTTAGTATTTTTAGAATATTATTCTTTTAAATAGCTTTTTAGGAGGCTTAGTTTGATACTCAATTTTGTAGAATTTAGTTTAGGACCTTCCCTTAATATTTTTGATTCATTATTTTTAGTATGATTAGATATTGAGCCTTAGTTCCCATAGGATTTAATTCATGATTTTTAGATTAAAATTTGATTAGTTTAATTAGGTTAGCATTAGGGTACCAAATTAGGGTTTAGGTTTAGCATAGGTGAAGTAAATCATTTTCTTTTAGGAGTGTTGACTTGATTTTTGGGTATGGGACTATAGGGATAGTATGGGTAAGTATGATAGACCCTTGTGAATAAGCATTAGATTTTTACCCCTTTCTTTAGTATTTTCAAAGTATTTTCTGAATAGAACTGTTTGTGTGGCATGTTCTGTGATTGATTGTCTATCTCTGGGGTTTATCTTTGGGGAATTGTTGTGGGGCTTGGTTTGTTTTGAAGACCTTGTTGAAGGAGCATGATGAAGGAGAAGATTGAAGATCAAGACCCAGAGGTTGAGAGGTTGGAGCTTGTTCTCTGTTTGTGAGGTTTTGAGATCCTGAAGTTTGAGGGAAATTCATGGTACTTTCCTGAGGAAGGCACTATGGATGTCTTTCATTCTTTCTTCTCACCTCTTTCCTAAGTATCCAATGATGTTGGAGCCTTCATGTGAGTTTAGTTTCTCCTGAGGAGGAATGTAAACTGATCACAGTTGTTGAGCCACATGGGATACGATTCTTAAGTGGAAGCCTCCTAGTACTTTCCTGAGGAAGGCACTATGGGTCTGTTCACTTAGTTCCCTTAGTTCATGTAGGATTTCTCAAGTATCCAATGATGTTGGAGCCTTCATGTGAGTTTAGTTTCTCCTGAGGAGGAATGTAAACTGATCACAGTTGTTGAGCCACATGGGATACGATTCCTAAGTGGAAGCCTCCTAGTACTTTCCTGAGGAAGGCACTATGGGTCTGTTCACTTAGTTCCCTTAGTTCATGTAGGATTTCTCAAGTATCCAATGATGTTGGAGCCTTCATGTGAGTTTAGTTTCTCCTGAGGAGGAATGTAAACCGATCACAGTTGTTGAGCCACATGGGATATGATTCCTGAGTATAAGCCTCCTAGTGCTTTCCTGAGGAGGGCACTATGAGTCTGCTTACTTAGCTCCCTTTCTTTGGTAAGCTTGTTTTGAAGCTTGAAGACTGGGATTGATTTATTTTGATTAGGGTTTTGTTTTTAGGGTTAGGATTAGGGAGAGCTTAGATGTAGATAATTTCTTTCTCCAGCATGGATGGTATTTCATTTCTTTTATCTGTATGACTGCAGTTTACTGTTTATCGCTTGATAGCATGTTGTTTATTTTTCAGTATGATTACTGTTATTTCATGACTGGCTTGAGGTCGAGACGAGCTTGTGGAGGCTGAAGCCCCACACACATTTCCTCCCTCACTTGCATTGCATGCATTTTACTGTTAAGCTGATGCTTTGTCTGTTTTGGTGTATCATTGACATGATCCCTTAGGACTCTCATTTCCTTTGATAAGGATTTGATGATAGACTTTTAGGTTGAAACCTATGCATGACAACTTCTAGGAGTTCCCTGTTCAAACCTCAACCATAGGATGAATCCATGGCATGATAACAGTAGGACTTGATAGTCTCCCTCCTAGTTGGGCCTGTTCTCTTCTCATCTCAAAACAGTTTAAGATACAGTAATCATGAATAATTTCTTTCGTACGTTACGAGCCTTAAGCTATCTGAGAAAGGATTGTGGGAGAGTTTCTTTTCCACAGTCTGGATGTTTAGTATGGTACCCTTTGGGTGACATGCGACGCATTCACTCTCAGGTCATAGTCTCTAGTGCGGTTGAAATCGCAAACACAATAAAAAACACTTCTTTCAAAACAGGAAATAAACCGTAGTTTCCCGAACTACGTGAGCTCTGATCTCTCATGCCTGTTGAGAGTACGTAGGCACAAGATGGCGAAGTCTTGGCGAGCTACCTTCTCCCATAATCCTTCGTAGGCCGAACTACGTTGACTCTGATTTCTCATTCTCTGATGAGAATACGTAGGCATAAAGTGTGACGCTTTGCCGAGTCATTTTTCTTTTCTTTTTCAGCCAGCCTTGATAGGTAGATAGAATAAAACCAACCCGTCCAAGTAAACAAACAAGCGTGGATCTCGTCGAGTACGACGGACGTGAGGGGTGCTAATACCTTCCCCTTGCGTAACCGACTCCCGAACCCAGACAACGGTTGCGATGACCTTGTCTTACCCTTTTTCGTCAGGTTTTTCCGATCGTTTCCTTTCCCGCTCTGAGGGATAAATAACGAAAGGTGGCGACTCTTCTGTCATGCTGGCACCTTATTTTCGCGCAAGCGACACCTGTCAAGGTTATCATCTCGTGACAATATTCAAGTAATTAATTGTTTCAACAATCAGTGGCCTAGGCCAGTAAGTTTATGTATGCGCATTTTATCAAAAACATCGGCGTTCTTTTTTCGCAAACAAAACAGATAAATGTTAAACAGACAAACAGAATTGCTGAATAGTATGCATTTTATTGATAACGAACCCCTGAATGGGTAAAAAATGTTTTACAACAGATGCAAGCTCCTGGAATGAGGAAGCCGCGCAAAAATAAAACATAAATATACATCAGTATATAAAAATGTCGGCAACGAGGCGTAGACGAACACCATGAGTTGATCCCTCTATGACCCACTCGACTTCGATACTTCTCCGACGCTTCAGCTTCAGAAGAGATTGATTCAGATAAACGGCCCTCAGGTCTTCCGAACCACTAAACAATGAAAGTCCACACGCGGAACGCAGTCATTTGCTTTTTCAAATCCCTAACTTTTGCGTGAACCGCCCTTTGTGGGTTTTCAGTTCACCAAGATACCCTTTTTTGCCGAAGCCGCCCAGTGTAGGTTTTCGACTTCGCGGGTGTACATTTTTTCAATTTATATCCCTAATTTTTGGTCGAACCTTTTATTCTGTTTTTGGTTCGCCGGGACGCCCCTTTTTTGCCTGGACTCTCCTTTTTTGTCCAGCGGGTCGCTTTCAAGCAAAGTATTTTTTAACTGCGTCCACGTTCACTGGGGATGCAAAATCTTCACCATCCATCGTGGATAATGTAACACCCCACTTCCCAAATTAAATAAAATATAAACATTATAAATAAACATCAGAGTTTTCCCCAAAATAGTGGGATATCACATCACCAAATTTTTATAAAAATACTTTATTAATTATTCTCAAAAATAATACAGCGGAAAACATTATTCCAACATTCTCGGCCATCCGCCAAATTTCGTAAAATCTTTATTATTATAATTCACAAAAAAAAAGTGATACGTCACAGGATTACAACAAGTTTGACATAAAACAATTAAAACACCCATATCCCGTGTTACGTATCAGAGCATCCTAGACTCGACTGGCACACCACCATCCAAGCTATCTAAGTACCTGGATTATCTGTACTTCCGGAGAAGCACAGACACAACAACAACCAAGGGGTGAGAAAACATGATCAAAAATATATTGGTAATGTAATACATGTAAACAAGATAGTAAAACACACCAACACACCAATATTCACCCCAACAACTCCATATAACGAACCTACTGTTCAAATTACAATATAACATATTATAATGCAAATATGCAACTCAACACCATGCATGCGGTACCGACTCATTGGTTCATTCAATCGAACCTGGATAGATCACTTACGCTCCTCCTGAGACATGATCTATCCCCCACCATTCTCCACCAAGGAGTACGGATGAATCACTTACGCTCCTCCTGAGACATGATTCATCCCACCAAAACACCATGAAATGCACACACCAATGCATAACTATCATATTTAGGCACACTAAGTGCACACGATCCTCCTGATCATATCATCATACATCAATGCATATATGTGTAGATATATTACACCAACACCATATAAATCAATCAGATAGTAAATAAATTCATACTATAACACCATATATAACCACATCCCAACACCCGGGAACACACGATCCTACTGATCACTACATACATATACGTTAACCAATTGTTCACCAACAATATCAAGGAAAACGAGTACCATCACCAAGTAAACAAGTTCATACTTTATCACCAAGATATAAACATGTCCCACCACTCGGGAATACACGATCCTACTGATCACTACACCATGCTCCGCATGATTCATACACCAACTAATTATCCATTTAAATAATTAGTAACGGAAATCACATACTATCACCGAGTACTCACTCTATAACACTCAATCATCTCCCCTATAATCAACAAAGTCCAAGGGCACTACACTCTTAGCGCACACAGTATAACAGCATAGAAAAACCCCATTCTGCTACGCTCGCTACACCCTCGCCAGGCGAGCTCCCAGCGAATGCTCGCTACCTGTTCGCTTAGCGAACCTCCTCGCGAAGGCAAACAGAACCTACTAGACTCACTCGCTACCTCACTCGCTAGGCGAGCACCTAGCGAACACTCGCTGCCTTCTCGCTAAGCGAAGTGCTAGCGAGTTGCCTGCGACTTCTCAAGTTCTCACAGTTCAGAATTCTCACTCTTCTTTGATTCAAGCCTATTCTATAACATCCACTTCCTATACTATCCGTATTACGACCAATGCATATTAGGCTTATCAATCTTCCTATAATTCTACTCCAGATCAACATTACGGCACACTACCGACACTTTAGAGTTACTCTGAACCTTACTCAAACCAAACCAACACCAACAGTCAATCAACAATGCAACATCAAACATCCGTACATCATCATATACATATTATTCCAAAGTCATCACTTAAACAATCTATCGACACATCAAAAAGGTCACACAGAACTTCCCTAAAACCGTAAACCCAACCTATACGCCAAATTAACCAAAAACAACAATTCACCAACACTCAACATATTTCAATCCATCAACATCAACATAACTCAACAATCAATAGCATGTCAATATAAAACTTCATCAACGATACATTCCTACGGGGTTAAGGAATCCCCACTACCCTATACATGTATATACCATTCCCAATCAAGTTTCTCCCCCTTACCTTGTTAATCGGTTGATCGATGAAATTCTTCCTGGATTTGGTCTCTTGGCCTCCTCTTTTCTTTCCGTTCTTCGTTCCCTTTTTCCTTCGTTCTTCTCACTTCTCTCGTTCTTTCCTCTTCTCTCTTTCTATCGCTCTTTCTCTCTTCCATCTTTCTATCGTGTTATTTTCTCTAATACTTCCCCCATCCCTTCATATTCTATTTTCCTTTTTATTTCCTATCCCAATAATAATAATAACTAATAAAAATAATATAATAATAATAATAATAACTAATAAAAATAACATAATAATAATAATAATAATAATAATAATAATAATAATAATAATAATAATAATAATAATATTATTATTATTATCACACCAATTTCCCACGATCTATGGTAATCCCTTTTCTCTCTATTCCAACTTTTCTAATATCTCCTTGCTACCCCTTCATATTTCCTTCCTCACGGTTTCTATCATGACTTTTCATATTTCCATTCTAACTTCCCAATAACCCTTCCACCTCTTATTTTACTTATTTCAACCACTAATATTCCCAATAATAATTCTAATATAATAATTATAATAATCATTATAATAATAATAATAATAATAATAATAATATAATATAATACTATTATAATATTATAGTAATATTCAACATAATAATAATAATAGTAATACACCCAACAATAATTATAATTATAATAATAATAATACTAATGATAATAATAACAATTATATTAATACTAATAATAAAATAATATGAATAATAATAATCTTAATATTAATAATACTAATATAATATTACTAATATTAATAATACTAATCATAATAATACTATTAATAATAATAATAATAATAATAATAATATTATTATTATCTCACCAAAATAATAATAATAATAGTAATAATATTATTATCTCACCAAAATAATAATAATATTAATAATACTAATAAATATAATAATATATAATAATAATACCCCCACCAATATTATTATTATTCATTATATTATCATATTCACACCAAAAATCATAATAATATAATAACTATATTAATAATAATATTATATTCTCCATATTAATAATATTACTACAAATATTAATAATAATCATAAATATAATAATAATAATAATAATAATAATAATAATAATAATAATAATAATAATAATAATAATAATAATAATATTAATACCACCACCAATATTACTATTATTTCTTATATTATTATAAACTCACCAAATTACCACCAATGATCTCCCATCTCAGGGACACCCACCAAACATCATCAAATACACCCTACCAAAGGGCACATCAACATATAATATTTAAAATAATAATAAAATGACTAAATAATTAAAATGGGTGTTACAGATAACAACAAAGCTCCTCCCGAGAAGACCTTGCTGACGACGTACGGACCTTCGTAATTCGGAGTCCACTTGCCCCGGTGATCGGAGTGTGGAGGAAGAATCTTCTTCAGGACGAGATCACTCGTCTGAAAGCTTCTAGGACGCACCTTCTTATCATAAGCTTTCTTCATTTGGCTTTGGTATAGACGACCAAATGCAATCGATGCCAACCTCTTCTCGTCCATCAGGCGGAGTTGGTTCAGTCGGTTCGTAATCCATTCTGCCTCGTCGAGTTTCACATCAACCAAAACTCGCAAAGAAGGGATCTCCATTTCTAACGGTAGGACAGCTTCCATACCGTACACCAAGGAGAAAGGAGTTTCCCCGGTTGACGTACGTACCATCGTACGATAACCGTGCAATGCAAATGACAGCATCTCGTGCCAGTCTTTGTAGGTCACAACCATCTTCTGAACAATCTTATTTATGTTCTTGTTGGCCGCTTCAACGGCGCCATTCATCTTCGGCCGGTAAGGAGATGAGTTGTGGTGTTCAATCTTGAAACTCTGGCACAACTCCTTCATCATCTTGTTATTCAGATTCGAACCATTATCAGTAATGATCCGCTCGGGAATTCCGTAACGACAGATGATGTCCCTCTTTATGAATTTAGCCACCACCTGCTTGGTCACATTAGCATACGAGGCTGCCTCCACCCACTTGGTGAAGTAGTCGATAGCTACTAGAATGAAGCGATGATCGTTAGATGCAGTGGGCTCGATCTTGCCTATCATGTAGATGCCCCACATGGAGAACGACCACGGGAAGGACATGACATTCAACGGGCACGGCGGCACATGAACTTTATCAGCATAAATCTGGCATTTATGACATCTCTTCGCGAACCTGAAGCAATCAGATTCCATCATCAGCCAGTAGTATCCTGCTCTCAGGATCTTTCTCGTCATAGCATGCCCGCCGGCGTGCGTACCAAATGTGCCTTCATGGACTTCCTCCATGAGCATACTCGCCTCTTTCTCATCTACACATCTGAGTAGCACGAGATCGTGGTTTCTCTTATACAAAACTCCATCAGGATTGAGATAAAAATTTCCAGATAGCCTCCTCAGAGTCTTCTTATCCTGGGTTGACGCACCCGCAGGATACTCCTTAGTCATAAGGAAAGTCTGGATGTCATGGAACCATGGCTTGCCGTCGGCGGCTTCCTCGATTGCAAAGACAAATGCAGGTCTATCAAGACGCGAAAGGACAATTCTTGGAGCCTCATTCCAAAAATTGACTTTATACATTGAAGCCAACGTGGCTAAGGCATCAGCCATCTGATTTTCAGCCCTGGGCACATGATGGAGTTCCACTCGATCAAAGAACGGAAGTAGCCTTCTGGCATAATTCATGTATGGCAACAAATTCGATTGACGAGTCTCCCACTCCCCTTTAATTTGGTTGATCACAAGCGCTGAGTCACCATATACGTCTAGATTCTTGATTCTCAAATCAATTGCCTCTTCTAGACCCATGATGCATGCTTCGTACTCCGCCTCATTATTGGTGACTGGAAACGTCAGTCTCGCAGTAAACAGGATGTGGGATCCGTGGGGAGTCGTGATGATAGCCCCGATGCCACTTCCATAGGAATTAACTGCCCCATCGAATATCAATTTCCACTGGGATTTCCTATCTGGCCCCTCGTCGGGCAACGGCTCATCGCAATCCTTCGCTTTGAGAAACATGATATCCTCGTCAGGGAATTCAAATTTCATCGGCTGGTAATCCTCGATCGGCTGTTCGGCCAGGTATTTAGACAATACGCTTCCATTGATGGCCTTCTGGGACACATACTGAATATCATATTCCGTTAACACCATTTGCCATCTGGCAATCCTGCCCGAAAGAGCCTGCTTCTCGAAGACGTATTTGATCGGATCCATATTCGAAATTAACATGGTGGTGTGATTAAGCATGTACTGTCGTAGACGTTTGGCAGCCCAGGCTAGTGCACAACACGTCTTCTCCAGCATCGAGTAGCGAGATTCACAGTCAGTGAACCTTTTGCTCAAGTAGTAAATGGCATGCTCCTTTCTGCCCGTCTCGTCGTTCTGACCGAGAACACACCCCATACTATTCTCAAGAACTGTCAAGTATATGATTAATGGTCGTCCAGCCACTAGGGGTATCAAGATTGGAGGTTCTTGAAGATACTGCTTTATCTTGTCGAATGCCTTCTGGCAATCTTCATTCCAAGTAATCGCCTAATCTTTCTTTAAAAGCTTGAACATCGGTTCACACGTGGCCGTGAGCTGAGAGATAAACCTTGCAATGTAGTTTACTCGACCCAAGAAACCACGAACTTCTTTTTCTGTTTTTGGCACTGGCATTTCTTGAATGGCTTTTATTTTCGCAGGATCAACCTCGATGCCTCGTTCACTCACGATAAACCCCAGTAACTTTCCGGAACGTACTCCGAAAGTACATTTGCTAGGATTCAGCCTCAACCTGAACTTCCTAAGCCTCTCAAAAAGCTTTAATAAGTTGACCAGATGCTCTTCCTCCGTTTGGGACTTCGCAATCATGTCATCAACATGGACTTTAATCTCATGGTGAATCATGTCATGAAACAAAGTAACCATTTCCCATTGGTAAGTAGCCCCTGCGTTCTTCAGACCGAAGGGCATTACCTTATAGCAAAATGTTCCCCAGGGTGTAATAAACGTCGTTTTCTCCATGTCCTCCGGCGCCATCTTGATCTGATTGTAGCCGGAGAAGCCATCCATGAACAAAAACACGGAGAACTGGGCTGTGTTGTCGACCAACACATCGATATGAGGCAACGGGAAATCATCTTTAGGGCTCGCCCTATTCAAATCTCGATAATCAACGCACATGCGTACCTTACCGTCCTTCTTCGGTACAGGCACTATGTTGGCGACCCACGGAGGGTAGGTGGTGACCGCTAAGAAGCCAGCATCAAGTTGTTTCTGCACTTCTTCTTTGATCTTAACGGCCATGTCTGGTCTCGTCCTCCTAAGCTTCTGCTTGACGGGAGGGCAATCTTCTCGTAGCGACAAGTGGTGGACCACGATGTCCGTGTCAAGTCCGGGCATATCTTCGTATGACCAAGCAAAGACGTCACTATACTCTCGAAGCATCTCGACCAATCTCTGCTTGACATCACTTTGCAATGTAGCCCCTATCCTGATGTTTCTGACGAGCTCTTCAGAAGCCAAATTCACGATCTCAATCTCCTCTTCATGAGGCAGAATAACTTTCTCCTCTTGTTTCAACAAGTGGGCCAACTCCTCAGGAAGGTCTTCGTCTTCATCAATCTCTTCTTCGGCTTGGTAGATCGGGCAATCGAAGTCGAAGTGAGCCGTAGAAGGTCCAGAGTCGATGTCATATGTTATGTGGATCCTGCAATAACAAGGGTTAAGTTTAAAACAAGGATGCGCAGGTTAGCACAAACCCCATTGCCATTTTACTATTTTTCAAAACAAATATAAAACAGGAATAACAGAGATCGCAAAATTTGAATACGAAGAAAACGCCTTTGATTTATTAACAAAATGCATGTACATAATCCAACAAGGCCCTGACAATAAAACCACTAAGCCCCGGGTAGGACATAGGGTTGTACAATGATTGGAAAAAGTAAATCATTACTCTTCACTTGTCGTTTGGATGATATCCTTGATGGTCCAATTGTTGAGGCCCTCGCCTGGCTTGCTTGGCTAAATCCAAGAGTCGAGGTCACAATCGCTATCCCCGCTGTCTTCAGACACCGTGTTGATGCTTTCGAAAATCACTCCGCCACTGGTAAATTGGATTGGCCCTTTACCTCGAGACACACTGCTAGACGAAGAAGAAGAAGCTTCCGCTCCAGGAGAATACCCTAACCCAAACTTATCCTGCTTTTTGGGTATCTCCAAAATTCGCCCCCAACCTGGGGTAGATCCAGCTTGGACAACGGCCCGAGCTTCCTTGAACGAGGAGAGATTCATCTCTGGCTTTTCTGTGGCCGCAGGAGTTACATCCTTCACTTTGATAGCTTCGAATGCTTGGCAAAGAGTTTCATGGATTTCGCCATCCATTTCAACATACTTAAAGGATGACAAATGGCTCACCATTATGTCTTCCTCGCCACACACGGTTACGATGCTTCCTCCGACAGCATATTTGAGCTTTTGGTGCAACGTGGAGGTCACGGCACCAGCAGCATGGATCCATGGCCGGCCCAAGAGACAACTGTAGGCAGGCATGATGTCCATAATATAAAAGACCGTGTTGAACATCTCCGGACCGACTTGGATCGGCAGGGTCACCTCCCCGAAAACGTGGCGTTTAGTTCCGTCGAACGCCTTCACAACCAGATCACTGGGTGTGCAAACCAATCCACGAGTGTCCAACTTCATTAATGCCTTCTTCGGAAGAACATTAAGTGACGAACCCGTGTCCACCAGCACGTGTGACATGATTGTGCCCCTACACTCTATCGAGATGTGCAGGGCATTATTGTGATTCCTCCCTTTTGGCGTCAGCTCTAAGTCTGTGAAACCTAGCCCATTCCCAGCATTTACATGGGCTACAAACTCCTCTAGCTGATTCACAGATATTTCTTGCGGTACGTAGGTGGCGTTCAACACCTTCAGCAGCACGTTGCGGTGTGCTTCAGAACACAGCAACAAGTTGAGGATGGAAATCTTCGAGGGCGTCTGATGGAGATGATCTACAATCTTGTAGTCGCTCTTTTTAATCAACCGCATAAACTCCTCGGCATCTTTGACAAGCAAATATGTTTCTGCCCCACACGGGGCCTCTTCGACGACTTTGCTTTTCCCTTTATCGAACGCATCAGCTCTGACCGCTTTGTCTGCCACAACCTCAGGTGGTGCAAACATTCTCCCGCTGCGAGTAATACCACTGATTCCTGCGAGATTCTCCACAGTCGACCCATACGGTTCCAGCTCCAACTTTTGTCCGTTGCAATAGACTTCAGCCCCATAATGCCACGGAACGGCGTTAGTGCTCTCGAATGGTATCGGCCCAGCTCTGGTAATAGTAATTGTAGGCAGTCTGGGCGCAGAAATGGTTATTGGCCGGCGAGGGATGGTGATGGTGGCGACTTCATCGGCCTGCTTCAGCACTACCTCTCCTGATCCACCTTCAGCCCTCCGGCTAAACTGCAGAATCCCCTCAGTCATCAGACTTTGAATTCCTTCTACCAACTGCTCGCATCCATCAGAATGTGTGGCACAGTCCATGCATAGCTCTCCGTACCCTGGAAAGAACCCTTTTTTCAACAACTTAGCTTTAACGAAGCTAAGCGGCGTCTTTAGGTCTCTGACATCAGTCAACAGATCTGCACTCTCTTCTTCGATAATGGCGTTCACTCCACCTCCCCTATGATTCGGCATAGGATTCTTCGTGACATTGGGCACATTATTGGAGAAGTTGATGATCTTGGCATCCACCAAGTCCTGCACCTTGTGCTTGAAGGCTTTGCAGTTCTCGATCGTGTGGCCTGGTGCCCCTGAGTGGAAATCGCAAGTGGCATTTGCGTCGTACCCTGGTGGAGGGCCCCCTGTCAAGGGAGCCATCGTCCTCTTTTAGACCAGCTGAAGCTGAAGCAAAGTCTGCAAGAGTTGCGCGTACGACATGGGCGGTGCCTCGAAGTGACGGTTTGCCAAAGATGCCCGATTCTGGTACTTTCTATATCCCTGCTGATTCGGTTGTTGCTGCTGCTGCTGCGGAGCTGCCGGGATATTTATACTGGCTACCTGCTGTTGAGGGCCCTTGCCCTTTCTTCGAGCGTTGTTCACAGCGCTCGCTTCTCTTTCTCGTCGTTTGCCAGCATAAGGTTTCTTTCCACCTCCTCCAGCTGAGGATGACTCACCTTGAATTTTCCCGATCTTGATTCCATTCTCGACGTGCTCGCCCATGATAATGAGAGCTGAGAACGTCCCAGACATGCCGCTGACTAACTTTTCATAGTAAACCCCCGGGAGGGTGGCAACAAACATCTGCACGAGCTCGCGTTCAACCATCGGCGGCTGAACCCGAGCGGCCAGCTCACGCCACCGCTGGGCGTACTCCTTAAATCCTTCATTATTCCTCTGCGACAGGTCCTGCAGCTGAACTCGGTTCGGGGCTAAGTCGCTATTGTACTGGTAATGGTGCACAAACGCTTCAGCGAGATCCTTCCATGTTATTGCACCCTAAAATTTGCCCAACTTATTTCACTTGGTTTATGTCTCATAGCTTTAGCATTTGCATATTAGGTCATGTACATAATTAATTCATCTGCATAGCATAGAATGGGCAAGTCATCCAACAAGGGACCAAGTGCAATTCTTATCTCTATGAGCATATCAAGAGGTTCTTATTCAAATTCAATCTTAGCCAAGTCATCATCTGAGAAGTTAGTGGACCAAGCAGTGGATCTATCTCCTATCTTGAGGGTATTTGAAGATCATCAAAGAAGTTGTGAGTTATGAATTAAGGTCATGGAATGTGTGTGGACATCATGGAAGACTTAGAGGGTCATTTTGAAAGTGAGACAAGTCATTGATGTGATTACAAGAGCTGCAGTTGAAGACAGTCAACTAGGGTTTCATCTGGGTCAACCCTAGGTCAACCCTAGGTCAACCCTAGGTCAAATGCTTGATTGAAGGGCATCAAGGCCTGTTAGAAAGATGTGGGATGCCTCATTTGACATGTGGATATGGATGTGGTGTTTTTCCAAGGAGAAATCAAAAGAAATCAAGAAGAAGAGAAGTTTCTGAATTAGGGTTTCTGTGTAAAATCCCCTAATTTAGGGCAAACTTCCCAGCAAGATAATTCAAAATGCAAGTCTCAAATGGATTCTTGGACAACATCAAACTTGTAGAGTATCTCAAGACCTTTAATTTGAGTGGTGGAAGGCATCAAGAAGATTTATAGAACTCAAGTTATGGTTCTTGCAAGTTACAGGTCATCAGAGGCATCTGAAATTTGTCTGTGAAAATTACTTGACTTCCAAGCAACTTTTACCCCTCAAGGAGATTTCAAATGGATTTCTGGCCAACATTAAAGTTGTTCCTCATGATCTTAGCTTTCTAGAAAGGTATGGTATGTCTTCATCTGATTTGTGGAACTCTACTTATCACTTTGGCAAGCCAAGGGCATTTTGGTCATTTGGAAATTATAGGTCATTTCAAGCATATGGCCATATCTCCTACTTCCAAGCTTCAAATGAAAAAACCTTCAAAATCAAAGTTGCTTAGAATGATGTTTTAAGGCTAGTAGGGTGGTCATGAGATGTTGGAAAGGCTCATAGCAAAAAGTGATAAAAATGGCCTAAAAATGAGGTATAAGTTAATTCAAGTGAAATGGAAAATCCTAAAATCCAAGTTCCAAATCCAAACCATGCCATATGATAGGTCATTTTGACTCCAAAGTACATTTTAAGAACAATGTTTCAGCCACAATTTTGATTTAAGGCTTGAATCTTGGGGTTGCTTTGTAATTTGCTTGCTTGCATAATGGCATATCAAACCAAAACAAGGAAAAGCTTAATGAATAAGGGAAATATGCATTGTACATTGTCCTAATTCTCATGTAAGGAGATATTCAAGCTAATTAATCAAGTTGCAAGGGCTTTTGTCATGATATCTCATGTGGTGGGAAGTGAAATGCAAAATATCATGGCATGAAAAATTCAAGTTCTTACTAGATTGATCTAGATGGTTCTAGACCTTTCAAAATCAGTCTATATATTGATTACAATCTCCATTGGTGAAAGGTTGGTGATTGTTGATGTTAATGGTGGTAGAAAAAAGAGATTGAACCAAAATTATCCATTTTGCAAATTGTATTGAAACTTCATCTTTCTCTTCATTACCCTTCCATTTTTCCACACAAATCATCACTACAAACCTCCCTGAACATGTTCATGCTAGAGTGAGGTTCCATTGTTGATGAATTGAAAGCTTTCCAAGTGAAGTTGCAAGAGAGCAAAAGGGATTGGATCTTGAGATTCAAGCCATCTCCATCAAATCTTGTGCAAGCAGAGTATTGTTCATCACCTAAAGACTATCCTTGAGGATCTACAAGGCCTGATTCGAAGCTTTTCAACACCTACCATTGCAAGAGTCAAGGTAAGCAAAATCACTTCCACACTTTGATTTAGGCATGGCTAGGGTTAGTTCTTATTGTGAAACCATTAGAGACCATTAGGTGATTCATTTGGATGAGTTTAAGATCAATTAGTGAGGTTTCATTAATGGAGGTTGATTCTTGATGGAGTTGGAATGGGTGATTTAATGGATGATAATGCACGAATTTTGGTTGGTTTTAATCAGCATGGCATAAGGATTAATTATATATAAAGATTGTTGAGTTTTGTGAGGGTCAAAAACTGATGAAGTTTTGGATTCATGGATGTATACCGCTCGGTTTGGAAGATTCATGGGGTTTTAGTGAAATCCAATGCTACAGTTGTGTTCTACGTAAAATTCTAGTCAAGTTTGGTTTTTGGATCATGAAATTTGGTGGAGTATTGAGGTCATACGAAGGTGAGGAAGTTCATGCATGGAGTTTGTATTTTCATGGTGTTTCTAAACCCTAAGGTCCAAAGGTTGAAGATGAAGTGGTATCCGTTAGATTCGCGCAAGACCCTTTGACTGAAAAGACCATCCAACGGTCCAGGATTCACACGCGAAATTGGAGGGAGAGGCAGCAGCAAAACACTGCGTTTTGGTTAGTGAACCAGCGTGGGCTTAGTGCAATTGCTTTCCCCACCCCCGTTTCCAAAGCCCAATTGATTTTTAACTATGATACCTGCTATTTACACCGCTATTCCATTTTTTTCTTTAGTTTTTTTTATAATTTTTCTGATAAAAGTTGGGCCCAGACGCGCCTTGCTACGCGTACCCCCAGTCTGGGCCCATCATAATAATCAACTGCATTTTACTACTTCTTGCACCCCTCATCCATTTTCATATTATTTTCTTCTCCAAATTTTATTAAACTTCAAAATTTCATAATAAATTGAAAAATGCATATTTTTTAATGAGACTTTTTTTCCCATTTTTCATTTTTTGTCTAGAAAAATATGAAAACATAAAATTGTCATTTTACTTCATTTTCATATTTTTTGCATATTTTTACATTTAATAGCTTTTTTTAATTCTTTTGGTTTATGCTATTATTTGTTGAATTTAGTTTAGGAGCTTCCTTTAGGATTTTCACCCCATTCTTTTTAGTATAACTAGATATGGATATTAGGTGCCCCCCTGATTTTTTATACTATTTTTTAGGATTTATTTTAGGTAGTTTAGTTAGAAACTATTAGGATAGTCAATTAGGGTTGTGAATATAATATAGGTATAACAAAACAAGTTTCTTTTTGGGTTTTCTTTAGGACAAATTAGAAGAGGGGACTATAGGGGTATTATGGGTAAGTGATAGATCCCTTAGAAAATGCTAGGAGTTCCCCTATTATATTAATACTATTGGTATATTCTTGTAATTGATTGATTGTGTGGTGTGCCCTTTCTAGGGTTATTGTTTGATTGTGTGGGGTATTGGGCCTGCTTGGGGTTTGGGTTTGAGCTGAAGACTTTGCTGATGAAGCCCATTGAAGACAAGGAGTGAAGATCAAGTTCCAGAGCTATAGCTTGCTTGTAGCTGATGAAGGTTATAGGATTTAGGAGCTAGGTAGAGCTCTAGAATAGGAATTTGATTCACAAACATGGAAGGTCTTGTTTGCCTCCACTCTTTCTCTATGATTCAAAGTCTCTTTTGAATACCCACCTCCTTCCTTTGGAAGGATTAGTGAATGTATTTAAAAGATAAAACTTTTGAGAGAAAACTGTTTGTATCATGTTAACAGTCAGTAGGCCACCCTTGGTAGGCAACTGATTGCTTAACATCCAATGCATCCTGTTAATTGTTCCTCATCTTGGAGAGTGAGACTTGAAGAAAAGCCCTGAAAGATTGAAGATAGAGACCTTGCTTGAAGGCTTGAAGATGCAGATTGATGCTTTCTTGAAGCTTGTAGATGTTTGAAGATGACGTGAAGACAGATGTTGATGAAGCTTGTTGTGCTGGGTTGCTGTTTGCTGTTTATTTTTTTGATGTATTGTTTGAATTTCCCTGAATGTATTGTTTGCCATTTAACCTGTTAGGTTGAAAGTGAATTTTGTTCACCTTTGCCTGTTGTTTTCTAGGTTCGAGGTTGAGTGGGACTCCCTTGCCTCACTTGTATTGTTGCATTCATGCATATTTTACTGTTTTGTTGTATCTGTTGTTTCTGTTTCCGCTTATCCCCTTAGGATCTCTGTTTCTCTCTGCGCAAGAGAGGAATATGATAGACATTAGGTCTTAACCCATGCATGATAACATTAGGTTAGTTTGATTCCCTTTTCAACTATAGGTTAGAGTTCTGTCTCTTCTTTCTCAAAACAAACAGAAAAACACAATAAATATTTCAAACACAATAAAAGACACTTCTTCCGTAAAAGAATGTGAACTCATCAAAACGTCATTTTTGTCCGCTTGGACCAGTAATCAGAAAAACCCTTTTTCAGAAGGAGATAAAAACAATCAAGACAGGCTTGTGTCGTGCGTGGCCCGAACTACGTTTGCTCTGATCTTTCATGCTGCATGAAAGTACGTAGGCATAGGATGCGATATCCTAGCGAGCAACCTTCCCCTCCTTTCCAGTAGGTAGGCGAACTACGTTGACTCTGATTTCTCGTTCCAGACGGGAATACGTAGGCATAAAGTGCGATACTTTGCCGAGTCATTTTATTTTCTTTTAACCCCAGACCTGTAGAATAGATAGAATAACAATCCGTACCAGAAAACAAGCGTGGATCCCGTCGAGTACGATGGACGTGAGGGGTGCTAATACCTTCCCCTTGCATAACCGACTCCCGAATCCAGGATTTGGTTGCGATGACCATTCCTTTCCCCGTTTTACGGTAGGTTTACCTCGAGCGTTTCCTTTCCCCTCTTTGGGATAAATAACGCGCGGTGGCGACTCTTCTGTTCAGCCGGCGCCGATTTTTGCAGTAGCGACAACTGGCGACTCTGCTGGGGAATAATGTCCCCTAGCTGCTAAGGGTTGCGATAGTTCCTTATGCATTTGGGATCCAACGTCCCTTAAGCGAGTCAATCCTAACGCTTGTTTTCCCGTCGAGGATTTTGTATGGATTTACTTTTTTTGTCATTTACTTTCAGCATTATATTATTGTTATTATTGCTGTATTGGGGTTGTGACGGGTGTTCTATGGTTGAGAGATAAGCCGGACCTGGGCTTGAGTGCACTTAGAATTAGAGTGGAAAGTAGTGGGCGCGTGCCGGCTTTGCTTGCATTAGTGTCCCGCAAAATCCACACTCGGACGAGGTTCTTCTGGATGACTTCTTTTTCTACCCTTTGGGTCGAAGGGGTTGTTGGTTAGTTGAATTGTCGACTCCGGGAACCGATCATTTGGAAGTTGGCTAAGTGAGGCCTCTTCAGGATTTGATGATGCCACTCCTTCTGGGAATCGTATCATCAACCCTGAAAGTCTGTGACACCGACGACCGCATAGGATGCCATACCATTGTCAGTTACTAGGACACCTACCTGTGAGAGGGTTTGGGGCTATGCAGGTAACTAGACCTTCAGATACCAGTTTGTTTCTTGATTTGAGATTCCGGGTATTTATGGACAGTTGAGGGGTCTATCAGAGACCAGTTGGAGTTATGTTATGGGGTCTATCAGAGACCAGAGTTGAAGCTTCATATTGGGTCTGTCTAAGACCAGGGTTTGAGGAATTCTGGAGGGTCTATCTGAGACTTATGATGTGGTTCAGGCTTCTCAGCCATGGCATTTGGTCCCTGTTGCATTTATTTGCATTGCATTGTTCGCATAACCATTACCATGTGCATTTCATTAACGTGTGTCTGTGCTGCAGGTGCATTTGCATATTCCCTGATTCTAGCGTCCGAACTTCTGCTTATTGATCATGGCTGGTTTGAGAAAGACAGTTGCGTACAAGTTACCTACACCTGACATTACTCCCCTACTTGGTCTGATGTCCCTTGCTGATGAGGAGGTTAGGAGAAGTTTCAGGATGAGTTATGGAAGACTGTTGAGACTGGTCTGCAAGCCAACTGCTGTTGAGATGAATGGGTTGTATACATTGATGCAATTCTATGACCCTGCCTTAAGATGTTTCACATTTGCTGACTTTATTTTGGGGCCTACTGTTGCACCCCAAAATTTGCCCAACCTTTTCTAGCCTAGGTTTATGTTTCAATTGCATAGTCATTTGCATTAGTATCATGTACATAGTGTATTCATTTGCATTGCATAGCATAGGCAAGCTATCTTAACAGGGGATCAAAGTGCTATTCTTATCTCAAGAGGCATATTCAAAGGGTTTCATTCATATTCAAGACTACTCAGGTCATCAGAGAAGAATTTGAGCTGGGAAGTGTTGTCAGGTTGATCAGTGAATTCTCTCCTATCTCGAGGTTGTGTGGGGGTCATCAGAGGAAGTATGAGCTATGAGCCAGGAGCATAAGGTGTGTATGGATGGTATGAAGAGCCTAGATGATCATTTTGAAGAAGAACCAAGTCATTGGGATGATTGCAAGAGCCTCAGTTGAAGTCAGTCAACTAGGGTCAACACCAGGTCAACACTAGGTCAAAGAAGTGTTTTGAAAGGCATCAAGGAGCATTTGAAGAATGTGGGATTAATTATTTGCTACATGGATATGGATATGATGTTGTGCTAAATAAAAATCAAGAGGAGTCAAGGAGAACTGGAGTTACTAAATTAGGGTTTCAGTGTAAAATCCCCTGATTTGGGTCAAACTTCAAAGCAGTGTAACTCAAGATGCAAGCTTCATATGAATTCTTGGTCCACATGAAACTTGTAGAGTATCTTCATAGCTTTAATTTGAGTGGTGTAAGTCATCAAGATGATTTATAGAACTCAAGTTATAGTTCTTGCAAGTTACAGGTCATCTGAGGGCACTGAAATTTGCCTGTGAAAGTTGCCTGTCTTCCAAGCAACTTTTACCCTTCAAGGATATTTCAAATGGATTTCTGACCAACATGAGAGTTGTTCCTTATTGTCTTATATTTCTAGAATGGCATGGTATGCCTTCATATGATTTGTGTAACTCTACTTATGGTCTTGGAAAGCAAAGGGTATTTTGGTCATCTGAGGATTATAGGTCATTCTTAGCCTATGCCTAAAACTCATACAAGGAAGCTTCAAATGAAAAACTTCACAACATCAAAGTTGCTCAAAATGCCATTTTTAGTCTAGAAAAGAAGTCATGAAAGTTTGGAAATGCATAGAATGAGACTTGACCAAAGTTGGTGATAAATGACCTAAAAAAGGCATATAAGTTGAAAAAGTTGAAATGAAAAATTGGTTTGGGAGATCTACAAATCCAAAATGGGTCATCCAATATACCAAATTGATTCCAAACATCATTTTAGAGACATTGGTTCATCCACTTTTTTGAGTTAGGGGTTAAATTTTGGACTTGCTTTGTATTTTTGTTACTTGCATAATAAGGCAAGTATGGAAAACTTGGCATAAGTGAAATTTCAAGGCAAGGAGATTGGTTTTTTCACACACACCACTTCAATAACTCATGAAAGGAGATTTTGACACAAATATGAAAGGGTGTATGCATGAGATATGAGATGTATCAAAGTATCATCACATGAGAACTTCCATAACTTTCCACCACATTCCATACTTTCCTAGATCAATCTAGAAACTTCTAGATCTGTCCATCATCATCTATATAATGAACTGAAGCCATTGGTACAAAGGGTTGGTGAAAAGAGGGAGAGAAAAGAGAGAATTTCATTGTTGCTTCCATTGTAAGAAAGTGTGAAATTCTCTAATCTACATCAATTCAGATCATTCTTTTTCTTCATCCATCATCCATTGAAGATTGTGAGTGGGAACAAACAAGCTTAGAGGTGCATCAATGGAGGATTGAAGCTCTAAGATTGAAATTGCAAAGATCCATCTCAGATTCGAATCTCACAATCCAAGCACTCATCATCACTATTGTTGCAAACAGAAAGATTCTCCTCAATCAAAGATCATCCTCGAAAGGTTACAAGCATTGAATCCACCTGCAACCACCTCTGCCATAGTTACTAAGCAGGTTGGTGATCTCATTCCCATCTCTATAATTAGGTGTTGTTAGGTTAGATCATTGGTGTAAGATGGTTAGGGTTAGGAAGATGAACATATACCCCATCTGTTATGGCCATTAGAGACAGTTTGATTCATGGTGATGAAACTTTCTTGATCAAGAACTCCTGAATTAGGGCAAGATAATGCTAGATTTTTAGCTCAGGATACTCACCATAATCCATAGATCATTCTAGGGTAATTTGAGCAAGAACTATGACCATGCATATCAGGCGCAATTCAGTGGCACCATGATCTTCCAGCTATCGAGCTTGATTATGCAATGAGTTTCAGCAAAATCCAAGTATAGGATCTTGTAGAGGGCTTTGAGTAGGCCAATTTTGGTTTTGAGATCGAAGGATTTGGTTAAGTGAGGAGGGAGAACTGAGCTGTGGAAGTTTGTGCATGGGGGAAGAAATTCTGAAAACCCTAGCTCCTCGTTGGGGACGATGACCCAGGGACGTTGGATTGTTTTTAAAGTTTGACTCATTAGCCTCATCAGACGGTCCAGATTTGAAGTTGGCAAACGGAGGGAAATCTCCAAGTGGAACGCAGCGTTTTACTAATTAAAACGCGTGGGCTTTGGATCAGATTCATATCCCCACCCCCTTTTTGATGGGCCCAATGGAATACACTTGATTTTGTTGCTTTTCGCACCGAGGTTTTATTATTTTTTCTTTTATTTTTCAATTGTTTTCTGAAGCGTGATGGGCCTAGCGCCAATTAATATTCGCGCCCCCCTCATCATGGCCCATCTGAGATTTGAACTGGGCGAGCTTGCTATTCAGACCCCCTCCCCATTTTATTTCATTTTTGTGTTTTTTAATTCTTTAATATTTTTAACACCTTTAAAAATTCATAAAAAATTGAAAATAGATTGTTTTTAATTGGTTCTTTTTATGGTAGGTCAATAATTCTGTCTAGAATAATAATAAATAATAAAAATAGCCTTTTATTTTGTTTTACTATTTTTTGTGTATTTTTCTTGTGAATAGCATTTTAATGAGTTTAGTTTAGTACTCAAATTTGTTGATTTTAGATCTCATAGTTCCCTTTAGATTTAGGGTTCATTCTTTTTAGGTTGATTAGTTTAGGACTTCAACTTGTATATAGGATTTAATTCATAATTTTAGAATTTAGTCTTAGGTGATTTGATTAGGTGTGAATAACATGATCAAAATTAGGGTTTTAAATGAGCATACGTGAAATAGATTAATTCTTTTAGGAATTTTCATTTGATTTTTTGGGTATGGGACTATAGGGGTTATGGGTATAAGATAGATCCCTTAGAAATTATTAGGATTCCCCTA
Organism: Lathyrus sativus; assembly: GCA_963859935.3. NCBI lineage: Eukaryota > Viridiplantae > Streptophyta > Magnoliopsida > Fabales > Fabaceae > Lathyrus > Lathyrus sativus. The sequence goes on along the minus strand of OZ012740.1, from coordinate 350,205,675 downwards.
CTGCTATTAGTATATTGCTCATATTTGATTAACTGTGTGGTGTGCCCTCTTTAGGGATATTATTTGCCTGTGTGTGGGGGTATTGGGTTGTTTGGGGCTTAGGGGAGAGCTGGAGCCTGAGATGATGAAGCCCATTTGAAGATCAGAGACTGAAGACCAACTTCCTGAGTTGATGAGGAGTTTTCTCTTGCTGGCAGCTGTTGAAGTTTGTAGGATCTAGGAGTTAGGCAGAGCTCTAGAGTAGACAACTTGATTCTCAAACATGGAAGGTCTTGATTGCCTCCATTCCTCTCTGTGATGCAGAGTCTCTCTAAGACACTCACCCCCTTCCTTTGGAAGGCTTGGTGCTAATGTCTAAGGGATAGAACTCTTGAGAGAAATATTCTTTGTGTTGACAGCAGTCTGTTTGCCACCCTTGGTGGTCAACTAATTGCTTAACACCCAGTTCACTCTTGTGATTGATTTCTCAGCTTGGAGGTTAGGACTTGAAGAAAAGCCATTGGGAGATTGAAGATAGAAGTCTGATGCTTGCCTGAAGCCTGTGGATAGCTGATGTTGACCTGAAGATGGTTGCTGATGCTGATGAAGACTGCTTTGCTGTTTAGTTTTAGCTGTTTATTTCCTGATGTATTGATTGGTTTTCCCGGACTGTATTGTTTGCTGTTTAACTTGCTGGGTTGAAAGTGAATCCTGTTCACTTTTGCCTATTGTTTTCCAGGTTCGAGGTTGAGTGGGACTCCCTTGCCTCGCTTGTATTGTTGCATCCATGCATTTTACTGCTTTATTGTATATATCTGCTGTTTCTGTTTCCGTCTATTCCCGTAGGATCTCTGTTTCTCTCTGCGCAAGAGAGGAGCATGATAGACATTAGGAGTTAACCCATGCATGATAACATTAGGGTAGATTTTATTCCCCTTTTCAACCCTAGGATTTATAGAGTGTCATCTCTTCTTCCTTCAAAACAACAGAAAAACACTAATAAAGGTTATAACAGAGATTAATTCATTTCTTCCGTCAAAAGATTTGAACAAATATCAACCTTTTTTGCAATAAGAAAACCCTTGGTTAAGGTGAGATTTTTCATAAAAGACACTTGAACAGCTTGTGTCGTGCGTAGCCCGAACTACGTTTGCTCTGATCTTCCATGCTGTGTGGAAGTACGTAGGCATAGGATGCGATATCCTAGCGAGCAACCTTCCCCACCTTTCCCGTAGTTAGGCGAACTACGTTGACTCTGATTTCTCGTTCCAGACGGGAATACGTAGGCATAAAGTGCGATGCTTTACCGAGTCATATTTTCTTTTCTTTTCAGACCTCATCCTTTAGTTTAGATAGAAGTGTAATTCGTACAACCCGAGCAAGCGTGGATCCCATCGAGTACGATGGACGTGAGGGGTGCTAATACCTTCCCCTTGCGTAACCGACTCCCGAACCCAGGTTTTGGTTGCGATGACCATACCTTTTCCCGTTTTCGCGAGGTTTTCTTCGAGCGTTTCCTTTCCCTCCGTTGGGATAAATAACGCACGGTGGCGACTCTTCTGTTCAGCCGGCGCCGATTTTCGCAGTAGCGACAGTTGGCGACTCTGCTGGGGATCCAACGTCCCCTGGCTGCTAAGGACTGCGATAGTTCCTTATGCATTTGGGATCCAACGTCCCTTTAGAGAGTCAATCCTAGCGCTTGTTTTCCCGTCGAGGATTTTGTATGGATTTACATTTCTGTATTTACATTTCAGCATTATATTATTATTATTATTGTTGTATTGTTGGGGTGTGACGGGTGTTCTATGATTGAGAGATAAGTCGGACCTTGGCTTGAGTGCACCTAGACTTAGAGTAGAGATTAGTGGGCGCGCACGTGCTTTGCATGTCCTAGTGTCCCGCGAAATCTACACTCAGACGAGGTTCTTCTGGTTGGCCTCCTGTCCTGCCCTTTGGGTGGCTCGGGTTGCTGGTTAGTTGGATTGTCGACTCTGGGAACCGATCATTGGGAAGTTGGCTGAGTGAGGCCTCTTCAGGATTTGATGATGCCACTCCTTCTGGGAATCGTATCATCAACCCTGAAAGTCTGTGACGCCGACGACCGCATAGGATGCCATACCTTTGTCAGTTACTAGGACATCCACCTGTGAGAGGGTTTGGGGTTATGCAGGTAACTAGACCTTCAGATACCGGTTATTTCTTGATCAGAGATCCTGGGTATTTATGGATAGTTGTGAGGTCTATCAGAGACCAGGTTTGAGGTCTGTCAGAGACCAGTTGGAGTTATGGTTTGAGGTCTGTCAGAGACCAGGTAGGGTTATATTATGGGTCTATCAGAGACCGATGTTGGAGCTTTGTGTTAGGTCTATCTGAGACCAGGGATTGATGAGTATTGGAGGGTCTATCTGAGACTCTTGATATGGTCCAGGCTTCTCAGCTATAGCACTTGGTCCCCGTTGCATGTTGCTTGCATTGCATTGTTTGCATAATCATTATCATTGCATCCCATTAACGTGTGTCTGTGCTACAGGTGCATTTGCATATCCCCCGGTTCTAGTGTCTAGACTTCTGGGTATTGATTATGGCCGGTTTGAGGATGACAGTCGCCTACAAGCTACCTATCCCTGATATTACTCCACTCCTGGGTCTGATTGCTCTTGCTGATGAGGATGTCCGTAGAAGCTTCAGACAGAGTTACGGTCGGCTGTTGAGTTTGGTTCGCAGATCCATGGATGATGAGTTGAATGGGCTGTACACGCTGATGCAATTCTATGACCCGGATTTGAGATGTTTCACATTTGCCGACTTTATCTTGGGGCCCACCATGGAGGAGTATGTGGAGTTTACTGAGCTGCCAGTGCAGAATGCAGTTCCTTTTATTCACTCTGCCGCTGAACCTAAGTTGGAGGATCTAGCTAAAGCCTTGCATATGAATGCTTCTGAGTTGTTGATGACTTCTTGGCGAGGGGTTCCGAGTTTTTCTCTCCAGTTTCTGGTTGGTAAGGCTCAAGAGTACGCGAAGAATGAGTGTTGGGTGGTCTTTAACGCTATTTTGGCTCTATGCATTTATGGGATCGTGTTGTTTCCCAATTTTCCAAACTTCGTGGACATGGATGCATTTCATCTGTTTGCTGCTGGCAACCCAGTGCCTACGCTGATTGGGGACTTCTATCATTCGATGCACTACAGGAATGAGAACAGGAGAGGCAAGAACGTCTCTTGTTGCGTGCCTCTACTGTCCATGTGGTTTAAGAGCCATCTTCCCCTGAAGGGACCTTTTGTGGATAGTGCGACCACATCTGACTGGCCAGAGCGTATGATGAGGCTGTCTTCTGCAGATATCGAATGGTTTGATCGAGACTTGCTGGGGTCTGAGCTTATTTGCAGTTGTGCTGGGAATCCTAATGTTCCGTTGATAGGGAGAAAAGGGTGCATCAACTACAACCCATCTTTGTTCGTCCGTCAGTTTGGATATGCACTGAAGAACCCGCCTCATGAGGAAGAAGTACAGGAATCTCTATACTTCACCGGTGATTTGAGTGGAGAGCTACTAGCCAAGCTTCGGCATGCCTGGACGCGTATTAACCGAAAAGGGAAACCGCTGTTAGGGAAGAATGACTGTCAGGCGTATGCACCCTACAAAGTTTGGATTCAGGAGAGAGCCAGACAGATATTGATGCCATTTCCAGCTGCTCCGGTCCCCGTTCATATTCCGGTGGAAGAGCCAACCACTATCGCTAGGGAGGTCTACGAGCAAGTTGTGAAGGAAAAGGAAGCCTTGATGAAGATTAATGAAGAGTTAGAGAAGGAGCTGGCTCAGATGCGGAGTGAGAGGAATAAGGCCGTACGTTCTTTCCAACAGCAGGTCGAACTAGTGAACAGGCTAGGCGCTGAGTTGACTGAGGAGAAGAAGAAGCGCGAACGTCTGGGTCAAGAGTTCAGAAGCTCCCACGACATGCTAGAGGCCAAAAAGAAAGCACTCGACGCCGCTCACCGAGAAATCTCTTCTTGTAATAAGACATGGAATGCTACGCTGACCAACAATAAAAAGAGGGAAGATAAATTAAAGCAGCAAATTTCTGACCTCGAGAAACAGTTGAAGGCTAGCATTGATAAGCATGACGAAGAGGTAATGGCCAGGTACAGTCTCCAGAATGCTTTGAACAAAGCCATCGAAGGCAGGAATGAAGCTGTGTCTCAGAAGCGGAAGTTAGAGGATTGCTTCGGAGCAGGGGCATGGGAGGAAGCTGCTGGTGACGTGCGACGTATTCTCAAGAGAAGAAACCAGCTTGTCGAAGGGCTGCTTACCCGACCAAGCCATCCAGAGACCAAGAAGTTAATAGAAGAGTATCGGGCTCATGGGAGTACTTGATCATTTCATGTATTAGCTTGTATGCTTTATTTGCATTTGTGCTGACCATCACCAGGATTGTTGGTTGAGGTCATGCCTTCTTATTATACTCTCAGTGATATTGTATTCTTGGATTTCTCTGCAATATACGAGGTTTTCTATGATTCGGCTCCAATCACCGTATTGCTAGCACTATCACTGCACTGGCACCTGCACACTAGAATCGGGGAATGATAATCCCTAATGCACAGACACACATTTCATTTTGCATACATACTCATATTTGCATTGCAAGTTTATGGATCGTGTATCTTATCCCTTGCAGCCATTTTTCAGGTATTTTCAGGATTGCAGAAAAGCGGGTCCACCGTTACTCTACAAGGATCAACCAGAAGAAGATCATGGACAACGTGCAGAGTGAAATGCAAGAGATGCGTGACAGTATGGTCCTGCTCATGCAAACCATGGAGACTATCGCCAAAGGACAAGAGCAGCTGCAGAATCTGGTTCAACCGATAGTCGCACGGGCTGAAAACAACGGAACACCGCATGGTGAGAACATTGCTGCTTCTCCCCGAGTTGAGAATCGTCAAAGTGCTGACGCTGTTCCTGTAACCGGTTTGAATGCTGGAGAAACTGGTCCTGTAGGTGGAGGTGGGAACACCGGTAATATGAATGTCAATGCAGATACTGCTGGGGTATTTGCGGGTAATGTCAACCAGGGTTTCAATGGAGGTGTTGAGAATGTCGGAATGAATGGTATTAATGGTAACCAGGGCTTCAATGGTGTGAATATGGGGTATGGCAGCATGGCTGGCGCCAAGGCTGGGTTTGGTGGCCATGGTAATCTTGGATGTGGAGCTGGCGCGTACAACACTCAAGAGAAGGGTAATCTGAGGTATGACCCCAGGTATGTTCAAACAGGTCCGGGTCGTGATGCCGATTATGTTGGATATGATGCAGTACCTCGCTGGGAGGATCGTCAGGAGGATGTGTTCTCTGGTCAGAATGAGGGTTATGAAAGAACCAGGGATGACAACCATCGGATGAGATTGCTAGAGGAGAAGGTGAACGGGTTGGCCAACCAGAATGCTCTTGGGTTGGATATGTCGAATATGGGGTTAGTCCCAGGGTTGAGGGTCCCGCTGAAATTCAAAGCACCGTCATTTGATAAGTACAAAGGGGATACATGCCCTAGGGTGCATGTGAGCGCGTTTTACAGGCGTATGTCTGCATATTCTGAGGATGAAAAGATGCTAATGCACTTCTTCCAGGATAGCCTGTCAGGGCCATCGCTGGAGTGGTATATGAGCTTGGAGCCTACTCAGATCAGGAGTTGGAAAGAGCTGGCAGAGGCTTTTGTTCGACATTATCAGTATAATAGTGATCTCGCTCCTAACCGAGTCCAGTTGCAAAGCATGTCTCAAAAGTCTAGTGAGAGCTTTAAAGAATACGCCCAGAGATGGCGAGATCTGGCTGCTAGGGTACACCCTCCAATGGTGGAGCGCGAAATGATGGATATGTTCATAGGAACTTTCTCTGGAATGTACTATGACTGGCTGCTCAACTTCTCAATGAGTACCTTCTCCGAGTTGATCCTGATGGGGGAGCGTATAGAAAACGGGGTGAAGATTGGTAAAATTCAAGCGGGTGAGTCCAGTTCCGCAGGTGGTAATAAGAAGACGTTTGGTGGTAAACGGCAGGGCGATACCAATGCTGTATACAGTGCTCGACAGAAGAATAAAAGTCAGAACTGGCGTCAGCAGTCGCAAGTTGCAAGTGTAACCATTCCAGGGCCTTCTCAGCAGCAGAGACAACAGCCACCGCAGCAGGCTCAGCAGCAGCCTAATAATAATCAGCGCAGATTTCAGAACCCACGACCGAGGAGAGTATTCGAAGTACCGCCGGTATCATATGCAGAACTCCTTCAAACTTTATTGAAACTGCAGCTAGTCGAGAAGAGGACCTTAGCACCACCAACTGGCCAGCCGCCAGTCGGATATGATGTTAATGAGCACTGTGACTTCCATTCGGGTGCACCGGGGCACAATATTGAGAATTGCCTAGCTTTCAAGCATAAAGTACAGGACTTGCTTGATAGTACGGCTATTAACTTCGGGAAGGAAGGTCCCAATATCACTCAGCAGCCAATGCCCAAGCATGGTGGGGCTGGGGCCAATGCAATCATGGTAGATGATGAGTTGAACTTGGTTTCGGAAGTGAGCGAGCTGAAAACCCCTTTGAGTTACGTAAAGCAGCATTTACTGAAAGGAGGTGTCTATCCTGGATGCAGCGAAGAGTGTGATGACTGTTTGATTCAACCTGAGGGCTGTGAGAATCTGAAGAGGGGAGTTCAAAATTTAATTGATAAAGGAACTTTGCAGTTTGACAAGGTTGTGGGGCAAGAGAAGGTTGTTGAGACAGAATCTGAGGAAGAGAGCAAGGAGATTGCTACGATCACCATTCCGTTCAAATCAGTGACTATTTCGGCATCATCGAAGAGGCCGACCATTACTATTACCAACGCTAAGCCAATCCCTTTTGAAAGCACAAAATCAGTCTCGTGGAGTTACGGTGCTGAGGTGTATTGTAATGGAGAAAAGATTGACTTGAATGATCCGCCAGCGGGATTCGTAGATAATATAGTGGGAGCGGGTGGTATAACCCGAAGCGGGAGAATTTTCACTTCACCTGAGGTTGAAGCAGAGAGGCTTGCCAGGGGTAAGAACAAATTTGTTGAGGGGGAATCTTCGGGGAGTAAAGAAAAAGAGCCGATAACCAAAGATGTGGAAGAATTCATGAGGATAATCCGCAAAAGTGACTACAAGATTGTAGATCACCTGCAGCAAACCCCATCTAAGATCTCCATATTATCGCTGCTGTTGTGCTCTGAGGCGCATAGAAATGCCCTGTTGAAGGTACTGGAGACATCTTTCGTGCCGCAAGAGATTTTAGTTAATCAGCTGGAGGGAGTTGTGGCACATGTTAACGCTGGGCATGGGCTGGGATTCACGGATTTTGACTTAACGCCTCGAGGGCGTGATCATAACAATGCTTTGCACATCTCTATCGAGTGCCGGGGCACTGTGTTATCCCATGTGCTGGTAGACACTGGGTCCTCGTTGAATGTGTTACCGAAGAAAGCTCTGTTGAAATTAGACACTCGGGGGTTGTTGTGCACACCTAGTGATTTGGTAGTGAGAGCCTTTGACGGAACCAGAAGGTCAGTATTCGGGTCGATAACGTTACCCATCCAGGTAGGTCCGGAGGTGTTTGATACAGTGTTTTACATCATGGATATCCAGCCTGCATATAGCTGTTTGATTGGGAGACCTTGGATCCATGCTGCTGGGGCAGTAACTTCTACGCTCCATCAGAAGCTGAAATATATGGTTGAGGGGAGTATTGTGACGGTGTGTGGCGAAGAGGATATCTTAGTCAGTCATTTGTCTTCTTTCAAGTACGTGGAGGTAGATGGAGAGATTCATGAAACTCTGTGTCAGGCGTTCGAAGGGGTGAAGGTTAAAGAAGAAGCTCCAGTGACGAGTGAAGGGCAAGAGGTGGCAGTCTCCTCCTATAAAGAAGCCAAGGCGCTGGTACAAGCAGGAGAGACTCAGAAGTGGGGTCAGGTTCTGGACATCCCAGTAAAGCAAGAAAAGTATGGCTTGGGGTACCTTCCATCTTCCTCGCATAGTGCGCCTAAGTTCAAGGGACCTGTTGTGTTCACGCCCGGAGGAGTCAGCTTCGAAAGGATTAATGTCGTGTCTGATACGGAGGAAGTGGATAGCGATTGCGACATGGACGCATGGATTCGACCCAGCACGCCGGGGAAAAGCCTATGCAACTGGTTCATCCAGGACGTCATCCAAGTCACCAAACAGTAATGCATTGTTTTTTCAATCATTGTATGATCACATGCCTTGCCCGGGCATCGTTGATTTTGTCTTAGGGCCTAACTGTTTACCTGTATGTTTGCATAATCAATAAATGACGGCGTTTTTTACATTCAAATGTTGTGATCCTTTTCTTTCTGTTTTTATTTTATTTTTCAATAAAATGGCAGCGCGGTTATGCATTTTGCTTGTTCATCATTTTTGAAGCACTTAACCGTTTCCCTCGTAGGATTCATGAATTTTCAGACGACACCGACCAAAAACTTCCTATGACTCGTTTAGACTTCGAGCATCCGATCTTCCAAGCTAAGGGGGAGATTGTGGAGGATAGTGACTTACCAAAAGAGCTTAGTCGGTTATTGAAGCAAGAGGAGAAAGTCATTCTGCCTCACCAAGAAGAGATTGATATTGTCAACTTGGGGTCTGAAGAATGCGTCAGGAATATCCGTATAGGGGTCGCGTTGCAAGAGGACATTAAGCAGGAGCTTATTGAGATATTGCGTGAATACAGAGATATATTTGCTTGGTCCTACGAGGACATGCCAGGTTTGGACACTGATATGGTCGTTCATCGTCTGCCGTTGAAGGAAGATTGCCCGCCCGTGAAGCAGAAACTCCGAAGGACTCGTCCTGACATGGTCGTAAAGATAAAGGAAGAAGTGCAGAAGCAATGGGATGCTGGATTCCTGGCTGTTACCACTTATCCCACTTGGGTCGCTAATATCGTGCCTGTGCCAAAGAAAGATGGCAAGGTTCGAATATGCGTTGATTATAGAGATCTAAACAAAGCGAGCCCGAAGGATGACTTCCCGCTGCCGCATATTGATGTGTTAGTTGACAACACGGCTCAGTTTTCAGTGTTCTCCTTCATGGATGGATTTTCAGGGTACAACCAGATCAAAATGGCTCCGGAGGATATGGAAAAAACGACCTTTATCACCCCATGGGGAACCTTCTGTTATAAGGTGATGCCCTTTGGTTTGAAAATGCTGGGGCAACATATCAGCGGGCCATGACAACGCTTTTTCACGACATGATGCACAGAGAGATTGAGGTGTATGTCGATGACATGATAGCCAAGTCTCAAACAGAGGAAGAACATCTGGTTAATCTGTTGAAGTTGTTCAAGAGGCTGAGGAAGTTCAGGCTGAGGCTGAATCCTAATAAATGTACCTTCGGAGTGAGATCCGGGAAGCTACTGGGGTTCATTGTGAGCAAGAAAGGAATCGAGGTCGATCCTGCAAAAATAAAAGCAATACAAGAAATGCCAACACCAAGAACAGAAAAAGAAGTCCGTGGATTCTTAGGGAGGTTGAATTACATTGCTAGGTTCATCTCTCACCTAACGACCACGTGCGAACCATTATTCAAGCTGTTAAAGAAAGATCAAGCGGTGGTCTGGAACGACAATTGCCAAAGGGCATTTGAAAAGATAAAAGAATACTTGCAGGAACCTCCGGTGTTGATACCCCTAGTAGCGGGACGACCATTGATTATGTATCTGACGGTTCTTGAGAACAATATGGGTTGTGTTCTCGGTCAACATGACGAGACAGGGCGGAAAGAGCATGCAATTTACTACTTGAGTAAAAAGTTCACAGACTGTGAATCCCGATACTCTATGCTCGAAAAGACGTGTTGTGCATTGGCGTGGGCTGCCAAACGTCTAAGACAGTACATGCTGAATCATACAACCATGCTGATATCAAAGATGGATCCGATCAAATATGTGTTTGAGAAACAAGCGCTCTCTGGAAGGATTGCTAGATGGCAGATGGTATTGACAGAATACGATATCCAGTATGTTTCCCAGAAGGCCATTAAGGGAAGTGTTCTGTCCGAATATCTCGCCGAACAGCCGATTGAGGATTATCAGCCTATGAAGTTTGAGTTTCCTGATGAGGACATAATGTACCTGAAAGCTAAAGATTGTGATGAGCCGTTGCCTGGTGAAGGACCTGAGCGGAGTTCCCAGTGGCAATTGATTTTTGATGGGGCTGTCAATTCATACGGTAGCGGAATCGGGGCAATCATTACAACTCCCCACGGGTCGCACATCCCGTTCACGGCCAGATTGACTTTTTCAGTAACGAATAATGAAGCCGAGTATGAAGCTTGCATTATGGGGTTGGAGGAGGCTATCGATATGAGGATTAAGAATCTGGATGTATATGGGGATTCAGCATTGGTTGTAAATCAGATTAAGGGAGAGTGGGAGACGCGCCAACCTAATCTGGTGCCGTACATGAATTATGCGAGAAGGTTGCTACCTTTCTTTGATAGAGTAGAGTTCCATCATGTACCTCGGGCGGAGAATCAAATGGCGGACGCCCTTGCAACATTATCCTCGATGTATAAAGTCAACCGCTGGAATGAGGCTCCCAGCATCGTCATCTCTCGCCTTGATAGGCCGGCCTTTGTGTTTGCAATCGATGAAGCATCTGACGGTAAACCTTGGTATTTCGACGTGCAGAATTTCCTGAAGAATAAGGAATATCCGGCTGGGGCATCCAGTCGTGATCAGGAGACTCTAAGGAGATTAGCAGGCAGCTTCTATCTGAATCCCGACGGCGTTTTGTATAGAAGGAACCACGATTCGGTACTCCTCCGGTGTGTGGATGAGAAGGAAGCCAACTTGCTCATGGAAGAGATCCATGAAGGAACTTTTGGCACACATGCAGGTGGGCATGCTATGACTCGAAAGTTGTTGCGAGCAGGGTATTATTGGTTGACGATGAAAACTGACTGTTTCAAATTTGCCAAGCGGTGTCACAAGTGCCAGGTCTATGCTGATAAGATCCATGTGCCACCCAGTCCCCTGAATGTTATGGCTTCACCGTGGCCTTTCTCCATGTGGGGAATTGATATGATCGGTAAGATTGAGCCTACTGCTTCTAATGGGCATCGCTTCATTCTGGTTGCGATTGATTACTTCACCAAGTGGGTGGAAGCGGCTTCTTACGCCAATGTGACGAAACAGGTGGTGGCCAGATTTATCAAGAGAGATATAATCTGTCGATACGGTATTCCTGAACGGATCATTACTAATAATGGTTCGAATTTGAACAACAAGATGATGAAAGATCTGTGTCGGGATTTCAAGATCGAGCATCATAATTTGTCTCCCTACAGACCCAAGATGAATGGCGCTGTGGAAGCGGCCAACAAGAACATAAAGAAAATTGTTCAGAAGATGGTGGTAACGTATAAGGATTGGCATGAGATGCTGCCATTCGCTTTGCACAGTTATCGTACTACAGTGCGTACATCAACCGGGGCCACACCGTTCTCACTGGTATATGGCATGGAGGTTGTCCTGCCATTGGAGGTTGAGATACCATCTTTGAGGGTTTTACTTGATGTTAAGCTGGATGAGGCAGAATGGACGAGAAGTAGATTGAATCAGCTGAGCTTGATAGATGAGAAGAGACTGGCATCCATTGCACATGGTAGGCTGTATCAGAGCCGGATGAAGAAAGCGTTCGACAAGAAGATTCGACCTCGAAGCTTTCAGACGGGTGATCTTGTGCTGAAGAAGATTCTCCCACCGCAATCGGATCACAGGGGCAAATGGACTCCCAATTATGAAGGTCCATCCGTCGTGAGAAAGGTCTTCTCCGGAGGAGCCTTATTGTTATCCACCATGGATGGTGAAGACTTTTCATCCCCTGTGAACTCGGACGCAGTTAAAAAATACTTTGCTTAAAATTGACCCGCTGGACAGTAAAAAGAGAGTCCAGGCAAAAATGGGGCATCCTGGCGAACCAAAAAACAGAATAAAACGGTTTGGGCAAAAGTTAGGGATAAAATGGAAAAATGTACACCCGCGAAGTCGAAAACCTACACTGGGCGGCTTCGGCAAAAAAGGGTATCCCGGTGGATCGAAAACCCGCAAAGGGCGATTCACGCAAAAGTTAGGGATTTGAGAAGCAAATGACTGCGGTCCAAGTTTGATTGTTAGTGGTTTGGGAGCATCTGGGGGTCTATTATCCAAAGCAGTTTCTTCCGAAGACAGAGATCGGGAAAGCGTCAGAGTCCGACGAGTCATAGGAGGATCGGTTCATGGTGTTCGTCTGTGACACGTTGCCGACATGTGTACAAATTTTATTCTGTATATTTGTATACTTCTGCATTTTGTTTGTGCGTAACTACCTCTTTTCAGGAGTTGCATCCGATGTACAAATTTTGCCTATTCTCAGGCTGTTATCAATAAAGTGTTTATTCAGTGTAGCGTGTGACTTTGGTTTTAATTTTTTACAGCTTTGTTTGTAAAAAGCGCCGATGTTTTTGATAAACTTACATACGTGTAACCAGGCGGGCCTCGGCCGATGATTGTTAAAACCAAAAATTACCTGAAAGGTTGTCATGGGTGATTACCAAGATGTTTCTTTTTGCATAGATTGCCTTGTGTTTGCTTGTTGACTTTTGCAGGTATTCAAAAGCTCGCAAAGTTCCCCGCCAGAGTCCATGGCAGGCTGGTACCCTCTCCCGAGGTTGAATGTTGTGTCTTCCCCAGTGAAGTCACCCCAGGAAAAATTGAATGTTATCTCCCTCGGAGAGTTGAGATTGCGTCGAAGGAAAAGCAATGTATCTTCAGTTCAGAATTAGCTAATCGAGCAGAGCAGAGTCCTCCCCAGTGAAGGTTGAGATGGATGTGATTAACTCCCCAGAGAGTTCTTGTGCAGTGCAAATCAGAATGTGTGGTTCGATCCCCAGCTCAGTGATAGCGGGATGATTTACCCAGCTCAGTGATAGCAGGAGAGGTTCCCCACAGAGTGTGATCAGTTGGTTGGAGCTGCTGAAAGGAGTTTTCCCGAGCAGGATTGTCCTTTCTTTCCCCAACAAGTCATTCTTCCTCGTCAGGAGGATCGTCCTCAGCGGATTTTAGAGCTTTGAGTTCGTGAGCTACTTTCCTAGCAGGATGGTTATCCCCAGCGGAGTTAGTTCTTCTTTCCAACATTTATTTTGTTGGAAACGTATCGGTAGTATTCCGGTCATCCCCAGCGGATCCAGTGTGTCTTCAGCATTTATTTTGCTGAAGCAACTCTTTGCATAAACATGCATCATGAGCATTTGCATTTTACCCAAATGCGTAGCAGTTCCATGCAGTGTGGACGCATTTCGTCATTATCAAACATGCATTTTTGAAACATAAGCCAGGTGTTTACCCCTTCAGTTTCAGATATGTTGTTCCCTGCCGATAAGTGAAATCGTGGTTTCAGGAAGATGTTAATTTGTGGTCAAGGTATGCAGTGATCGTATTTTGTACCATCTACGGGGTTCATATGGTGAGGCACGCAGTGATCGTGTTGATTTTGAGATGTTGGTTTGTGGTCCAAGTACGCAGTGATCGTATTTGTACCATCTATGGGGTTCATGTTGTAGGACACACAATGATCGTGTTATGTGTATCTGTGGGCGAATGGCGCAGTGATCGCATTCGTCCCAATCTGAGAAGATGGTTTTGTAAAGCACGCAGTGATCGTGTTGACATCATTTCGGGGTTTATTGAACAGGACGCGCAGTGATCGTGTTTACTCGATGGGTGGTGTAGGACACGCGGTGATCGTGTTTACCATATTATGTGATGTCGTTGGTCGATATGCGCAGTGATCGTACTCATCCATTATACAGTGATTATGGGTTGATACGCAGTGATCGTGTTCATCCAGTTTTGTTGGTCGGTATACGCAGTGATCGTATTTGCCCATTATACACGCAGTGAACGTGTTCATCTGATTGTGGGTGGCAGAAGTACGCAGTGATCGTATTCGTCCCATGTTTGAAGTTATGTCACAGCACGCAGGGATCGTGTTTCCTCCAGTCAAGAGGGTCGTGACATGAGGCGCGCAGTGATCGCGTTTACCCTATGTATGGTTAGGATATGCAGTGATCGTATTCGTCCAGTTATGTGGGTTGGTTGAGACACAAGACGCGCAGTGATCGTGTTTTTCTCCAGTCAAGAGGATCGTGGCTCAGAACGCGCAGTGATCGTATTCAAACGCGCAGTGATCGTGTTCAAGATACGAAGTGATCGTATTCGTATAGCATGCAGGGATCGTGTTGATAGTACCATGGGAACTTGTGATGCGGAGCACGCAGTGATCGTGGCTACCGTATCAGTTGGTTTTGTTGGCCGGTATACGCAGTGATCGTATTCGTCCTGTTACATGGGTTGGTTCTGTGACACACGCAGTGATCGTGTTGACGTTATTTTTGGGGTTTGTTGGTCGAGATGCGCAGTGATCGTATTCGTCCTATTACAGCACACGCAGTGATCGTGTTTATCATATTGGTGGTTGAAGTACGCAGTGGACGTGTTCGCCTCTTCTATGTGGATTTATTCCGTCTGGCACGCAGTGATCGTGTTTATCTCATCCGGTTGGATTTATGGTCGATGTGGTTGTAACGCAGCACGCAGTGATCGTGTTCGTCATGTTTGTCCCATTACGTGATTTTGTTTACAGCATCAAGACGCGCAGGGATCGTGTTTCCTCCTGTCAAGAGGGTGGTGGTGTAGGATACGCAGTGATCGTGTTCACCTTGTCACAGAGGGTTGTTGTGCCAGATACGCAGTAATCGTGTTCGTCATGGCATATTCCCCTAGCAGAGTTGCTTGGTCAAGCATTTCTCTTTCTCCTCAGCCGAGTCCTTTCTCAGAGTGCTATGGAGATAGCATGGTACAGATTTTGGGTGGTTACCCGCAGTTACCTCAGTAGAGACGTAATCCCCAGCATGGTGGTCTTCAACGAGATATTCGGTTAAGTTTCTCATAGTCCCCGGCAGGGTCTTCTTTGACAAGTCGCTTGGTTAAGTTGCTTGTATTCCCCCAGCTGAGTCGTTCTCAGGATGCTGTGGAGTTAGCATTAGAAGATGGTAATACAGATTTTCGGGTGGTTACCCGCAATTCCCCCAACAGAGTTATGTTCTCCAGCAGGGTGTTACTTCAATGGGTTGCTTGGTTAAGTCCCTCATAGTCCCCAGCAGGGAGCTTGCTACAGGAGTTGTTTGATTAAATTCCTTGTATTTTTCAACAGGGTTATTCTCGTCAGGGTATTTGGTTAAGTTCCCAATTTCCCCAGCAGGTGTTTGACGGCAGTCATCAGACTCGTCCCCTCAGAGTTGCTTAGTTAAGTTTCTCATTTCCCCGCAGAGTCGGTGGTTCATGTCTTCGAACATTGTCTCGCTTGGTTAAGCGTTCGCTCGTTTCTTCGCGATACGAAAGGTTGATCAGTGAAGTCAACATGACAAGTGAAGTCAGTATTCTCCTGCTGGTTAGCGTGTACAGAGGTTGATAAGTGAGATCAACAGAGGTTGATAAGTGAGATCAACAGAAGTTGATAAGTGAGATCAACAGAGGTTGATAAGTGAGATCAACAGAGGTTGATAAGTGATATCAACAATTTCTCGTTATGTGGTGTATGCTCATTTCTTCGGAATGGAGTGGTCTGCGGACAACATCAGATTATTTGACAGATGGATGGCTAGTTGTTGTTGTGACAACAGAAGCCAGTTCCCAGGGTTTTCCCAAGCAGTAGTCGTATTCGCAATTTATTTTTGCGGTTGGCAAATTTTCGGGTTCTTTCGTATTCAACCGTCTCATACCTCGAATTGTCTGAAGGCTGCGCGCTCTTCATCCAGTCGGGCCCAAGTCGCTTGAATAGGGGCAGCTGTTGCACCCCAAAATTTGCCCAACCTTTTCTAACCTAGGTTTATGTTTCAATTGCATAGTCATTTGCATTAGTATCATGTACATAGTGTATTCATTTGCATTGCATAGCATAGGCAAGCTATCTTAACAGGGGATCAAAGTGCTATTCTTATCTCAAGAGGCATATTCAAAGGGTTTCATTCATATTCAAGACTACTCAGGTCATCAGAGAAGAATTTGAGCTGGGAAGTGTTGTCAGGTTGATCAGTGAATTCTTTCCTATCTTGAGGTTGTGTGGGGGTCATCAGAGGAAGTATGAGCTATGAGCCAAGAGCATAAGGTGTGTATGGATGGTATGAAGAGCCTAGATGATCATTTTGAAGAAGAACCAAGTCATTGGGATGATTGCAAGAGCCTCAGTTGAAGTCAGTCAACTAGGGTCAACACCAGGTCAACACTAGGTCAAAGAAGTGTTTTGAAAGGCATCAAGGAGAATTTGAAGAATGTGGGATTCATTATTTGCTACATGGATATGGATATGATGTTGTGCTAAAGAAAAATCAAGAGGAGTCAAGGAGAACTGGAGTTACTAAATTAGGGTTTCAGTGTAAAATCCCCTGATTTGGGTCAAACTTCAAAGCAGTGTAACTCAAGATGCAAGCTTCATATGAATTCTTGGTCCACATGAAACTTGTAGAGTATCTTCATAGCTTTAATTTGGGCAAAGAAATGAAGCTAAAAGATCTTGAATCAAAGAAATGGTTGGCTGGATTTTTTAGGTATCGGGTTTAAATGGTTGTAGAGTTTCTTTGGCAATTAAAGCTTGCAAATGAACTCAAATGATTCCTCTATTAATAGGAAAAGTGTTTCTAAGCTCACACATGTGAAATGGATATAAACTACGTGGGAATCAAGTTAGAATTTGTTGATTTGTAATATGTGTAAGGTGAGTGATGAAACGTGTGATTAAAGCTTGAAACTTGGTTGCTTTGTACTCCATTCCATGCGTTTTGGTTGTACAAAAAGTTCACACATGTGCAGGTGGTCCCAAATTGAGATTTGGCATGAAATTCATGACCTGAAACTGAATAAGAAGCAGAGCTCAAGTTATTATGTTTAAGCTTGGGCCAAATGAAATCCACTCATGCGTTTTTTAATTTTATTTATGTCAAATGTTCCTTTCATTGAAAAGAATTCAATGCAAAAAGAACCACATCAAAAGGATGCTTCGATTGAAATGGCATTGATTTAAAGTTAGGGGTCGTAGCCTGAAATTTCAGGTTAGTCATTAGGTCAACTAGATCTTGGGCCTACTTTTGTGCACATATGGACAGCTTGGCAAATCCCTAAATTGATGGACTTAGAGGTTGAATTGATGTTTGACCCTTGAAAAAAAGTTGTAGAGGAGTTAAAATGCGACATTTGGCTCAAAGTAGATTCTAAAAATGTTGAGAAATGAGAAATTTATGGTGTTTGGACCAAGTGACATGCCATACTTGATTTTAGGCCAACCAAACATGTGCCAACTTGAGATTTTTTGCTATTTTCTTGCATCCAATGTCCCAATGATGAACACTTGAATACAAAATGAAGGAAGCTTGATTGTCCCTTGAATAATATTGATTATTGCTTGAGAATTGGATGGAGATGGCATGGGAATAAACACATGAACCATGATTGAATGAACTTTGAAACCATGCACCAAACTTTAACTTCTCTTGATCGAATGATGTTGAATGAAGCTTGACATGAACGTGACTTAAGATTATAGGTCATGCATTAAAGTGAAAGCTCTTGTGAACCATTTGTTGACTAAAACTTTGACTTTGAGAACCAAAACCATAATTTAGAAACCAGGCTTGATCCATTGATTGCAAGCCCCTTCCTTGTATAAAAAGAAAAGGAAACAACACATATTTTTGTATTTTGAATAAGGTTAGCAAAGTTAATATGTAAGTAAGTGTCACGCCCTAATTTTTAACCCTAAGATCCCACCTCATCTTGCATCATTTTAGGTCAATCATCTTGCATGACTAACCCATTTATCTAGCTTTGTTTTGTTTGTTTTTGTTCACCTGTGAATTAGGGTTCATTCTAAGGAGGTTAGGAGGTTGATCAGCCAAATTTTGGAGAGAGATCTTCCACCAATCAAGTGCTCATATTCGCAAGAGATTCCTTTCCATCAAAGTTAAAGTCAAGATGCCCCCACAACAAGTATTTCAAAGATTCAATGACACCTAACCAAAATTAGGGTTACAAGGTTGTGCAGTTGACAAACTACTAGTGGCACCAAGGCTAGGGTTTTGACTGGAGACATCTTATGGTTGATTCTTGAGGAAAACCTTGTTTATTTGGATCATTATGCATCTTAAGGTTCTTGCATGTCTCATGGGTCATCACAAAGTCCCTCAAAGGTTCATGTGGGCAGAAGAATGGTCAAGGTTTTCATCTGGTCAAAGAAAAGTCAACAGTTGGTTCTAAATAGGCTCAGGGGTTGATTTTGGTCATTTAAGTCATGAGAGGCCATCTTAAATAATCACAAATGCTATGTTTAAGCTTAATAAAAAATAATCAAAGAGAACCATAGAATCAAGAGGTTGCTCAATTAGGGTTTTAGAGGTTTCTAAGTGTAAAATCCCCTCTTTTAGCATCTAACTTCCATGACAAGTTTCATCATGATACAAACTCTATTTAATTTTCCCTCAAAAATGAGATTTATTCCTTATTCTCCAAACTTTCTTTTGAGTACAAGAACTCCTTCATTTGATTTACACATCTCAAGTTATGATGTTTTCAAGTTGGTGTCCCAAAATTGAAAAGACTTAGAATCATCCAAAAGCAACCAACTTTTAAGACAAATCTCACATGGGTCCAAGCTTTTCCTTAACTTCCTTCAAACATAAGAGTTATTCTTCATTCTCTAAGCTTTTCAAAAAGATACATAACTCATCATTTCCATGTGTGTAACTCAAGTTATGAAGTCTTGAAGTTAGGATAATCAAGATGTCCAACTTTGTGAAGTCAACTTCAAGGGAATTTTACATAGGCTTCCAAGCTTTAAATCAATTTTATTTCCATGTGAAGTTTGTATATCTCATTCCAAGCTTTCCATCCATATTAAGAACTTCCTTATTGGATCAAGCAATCTCAATTTATGGTCCTACAAAGATGGTGTTTCAAAGATGTCAAAGTTCCATAACTTAGAAATTTTTCAAAGTTACTTTGAACATAGTTATGAACATGTTTTCAATTCAACCTTTCTCATTAATCCAATTCCTATTTCTCCATTCCATCAACATCAAACTTTTTCACCATATTCCCTACTTGCATTTGAGCCAAAAACCTCATCAATTGGGGTAATATTCATGAATATATAATGCTCCAAAGAAGGTAAGGTGAAGAAATCAAGTTGAACTCATATGTTTGTTTTCTTGGCAAAACCTTAACATGATCATGCAGCAACCTCTCCACTTCATTTTCATATGCATATGTGGCTCACAAACTTCACAAAAACTTTGCTCCAAATGGTCAAACAACCCTACATCCCTCATGTACCAATTTGTAAAGTTTTTGGTAAATATGGGAAAGAAGGAAAACTTGCATTACAAGAATATCCCACTTTATGATTCTCTCATTCCACTCATAAGAACAACCAACAACACCCTCTCCCATGTGTCATTCGTATTATGTATATCATCCACCATCCATTCCCGTTTTTCACAAAATGACTAACCACCCTTTTTAACCACAGTAGTCTATCTTTAACCATACAAAACCTTAGTATAAAGTCCCAAAAACCCTAAAGAGTGTCGCCACCTTCATTTTTGGATCAGAACCTAAAGCTCTCTCTTTTCCAAAAAAATTCTCTCCTCGAATCTCCACATTTCAACAGTTTTTGGATCTCTTTTGGTTCCTTTCTTCATCCATAAACCCTCAGAAATCAAACTCAAGAGTTTGTGTGGAGTTTTGAACAAGGACCAGAAGCCAAAGATTCCTCCATTTTTGGTAATCTTCTTCAACTCAGTTCTCTCGTGCCACGCGTTCAATATATTTATTTCTTGCATTTTTTATGTTATGTAGTATTATAGAAGGTGTTTGAATCTTGGTTATTTTGTTTGGTGGAAGTTACATATTATGTGCTTGACTTTTGCGCATGGTTTTAAAGGGTTTAGAGGTTTCAAACTTGAAAATAATGTGAGAAATGAAATCTACATGAAAAACTAGGTGGGATAGAGTCTTCATTTGCGTGTCTTAACATGGTTTGCAGAACTCCGGCGAGCTCGTGCCGGAGAAGACGATCGGAGTAAAGCTCGTGCCGGTGGGATAGAGTTTTGGCTGAGGTGAAGTTAGACTGAATCCTTTGACCGCCTCACGTGGCGCTGATGTGGGTCAGCGTGCATTACCACCTATTTAAGTGAAACGGTGCGTTTCACGGTTTTTTGTTTTGCCATTCTAATATTGTTTTCAAGCTGGGTTGGGCTTAGCATACTTGTTACTGGCACCACCCCTTTCTAGCCCTTCAACGCTTATTGAACTGATTCCAGTTAATTACGGGTTTTACTTTTACACCCCTAGCTCTTCTCCTTTTATTATTTAACTCTTTTCCTTCTATCTTCTTTTTTAATTTATTTTACTAATTCCAAACACTAAAAAAATCCCAAAAAATATGTTTTACAATCTTTAATGTCTTATTTATTTTATCATATTTTTATTTTATTTTAAAAAATTATATTTCTATTTTATTTTTGTTTATTTTAAAAAGAGTGTTTCCTAAAGTACCCTTAGATTATGGTTTTGTGTTTTGATACCTTAAAAACTTCTGCTTGAGCCAATTTTTTGCAATGTTTGGGTACATGGTGTGATGATGTTTGGGTATGCTTGCTGGCCTTTGATGATGCTATTCGGATTGACTTTCATTTGACTTTTGTGACCCTCGATTTATACTCGACTTGTGAAGTGCCTTAGCTTGTTGGTTACTTTTGTGCATGTTCTTGTGATTTGCTTTTAGCCACCTTTTACACCCGCACACTTGAGTGTATGAAAATGAGTTTGAGCTTTTATTTGGAATTTATTTGGTCATTTTACTATTTTTTAATGCTATGTCAAGTTAATGAGGTTTTGACCATGATTTTGTGCATACTTTGATCTTATCTTTGAACTTTATTCTTGCATGATTCCATTTAATGTTTGATGACTTTAATTGTCTTTAAAACCATGTTTGAAATTTTTTCTCCTTTGATTCTTTATGTATGGCTTGACTTTTGAACCCTTTTGTTTGTACATGAATGTGTGGATCCTTTTGAGGTTGACATTCAAATGATGCATGCCTAGTTCCAAACCTTTTGATCCCTTGTGCTTGAATTTTGACATGCTTTTGAATATTATTGCATGCTACCTTAGCTTGATTGTGGTGTTTATTTCACTATCATTTGTTCCTAATAAGTACATTTTTACATCATATCTAAAGCATTCCATCATTTTTTTCATAGGGTTGTGGTTACTAGATGAAGAAATAATGAATTTAACATTGATTGAAATTGAAAAACTTCTTCAACAGAATCGCAACAGTTTAAAAAAATTTCTTGGAATGCCTTCCCCAAAAGGTTATGTGGTTGAGCAACTGGGAATTAAGGTTATTTATGAAGAGTGAAACTAAGATCCAGCTGAGCAACTTTAAGAATTCAATAATTGATATCAAAATCTCATAGGTAAATCAATGTATTACACTTCAATTGTTGAAAGTCTTTGTCATATTGTTTAAAAAAACTTTTGTAAACTACTACACATTTTACCTATTTGTTTATATTTACATAAATTTTTAACTGAAGTACATTTTCCTTATAACTTTGTGAAATATCTAATAGATGAGCAGAGGGATGTATTCAAACAAATCATGGAAGAAGTGAACAATAAAAAAGGAGGCGTTTTTTCATATGATTATGGCGGCACAGACAAGACGTATATGTGGAGAAAATTAGCTTCTTACATAAGATCAAGGAAACATATATGTTTAATAGTTTCTTCATCCAGAATACCATCGCTTTTACTTTCGGGGGGTTGAATAAGGGTTTAGAAAAAATATGGCAATAAAAACAACACAATATTTTTATCCTGGTTCGTTGAACTTAACTAATCCAGTCCACCCTATCAAGGTGATTTGCCTTTCTCCACAAGGACTTAATCCACTATATTCAAACATATTACAGTGTCAACCACTAAGAACAACTGTCTTAGTCTTCTCAAGAAACTCTGACCACAACTTGGTCTTCTTAAGGAACCTTTTACAAATTAATGTAAACTAAACAAGTGTTTAAGTTGCTTCTAAAAAGCTATATCACAAACTTTGATTTTTACACTTAGTTTAAGAACGAATAAAACTATTCAGCTTATGAAATAAAATTGTATGAGAGCTTGAGAGTAGTTTTGATTTGATTTCTTAGTAATTCGTCTAAAACATCAACTTTGAAATGTTGTTGAAGACATCCTTTTATAGAGCTGAAAGTCCAAAGCTTGAAGACTGTGCACTGCTGAGTAGTTGTAGCCTTTTGTCTTCTATTGACTCTAGCTTTCCTAGAAGAGGAATGTTCAGACAAATCCCTTTTGTATGATTTCCTATGCCATACATGAATAAGGAAAGAGTCGTTTAGAATAAGCCAACAGATATATCTTTGAATAATATTTTCTTCAACAAGCTTCTGTCTCAAAGTTATCAACATCAGAGCTTTGATGTTATCAGAGTCTTGCAGCCAAAGTGCTTCAGCGTGAATATCAATCAGAGCAGATTTTGAATAACAAAGCCTCTGTACTTGCAGCATAAAGTACTTCAGAGTCTTCTTGAAACAATATTTGAAACTCTTCATACAAATTCTTCAACTACGCTTCAGAGTCTTCTGCAGCTTCTGCTTCAGAGTCTTTTCTGGCAGCGCTCAGAGTCTTCTAATGACATGCTTCTGATGCTTCAGAGCTTTGCGTAGAATACTGTTCAGATGCATTTTTGCTTCCATAAGAATATTTAATTTAATATCTGAAACAAAAACACTTGAACAAAATTAGAGTATATATTTTCTTAATACAAAATTTCATTAGAGTTATCATCAAAACAATAGAGATATATTAAACACCAATCTGTGTTCTAACAATCTCCCCCTTTTTTATGATGACAAAAACATAGGAAATTTTGTTCAATAAAAAGGATAAATATATAACTCCCCCTGAGATAAAGAATCTCCCCCTGAAATGAATACTCTAATAGAAGAAAATACTTCCCTTTTTGCATGAGTATACTTTTTCAGATTAAGATCCTGATTAGAATCCTGGTTAGAATATGCTTTCCAGAATCAGAGCTTGATTTGATTTCCAGAATCAGAGCCTGGTAATAGCTTGATTTACTTTCTAGAATCAGAGCCTGGTTTACTCTTACTGATTTTCTTTCCAGAATCAGAGCCTGGTTTACTTTTAGGATCAGAGCCTGGTTTGAATTATCAGAGCCTGGTAATCAGAACCTGGTTTGAATGAAAGTCTGGTTTGGGGATTCTCAGGGTAACTTCAATGAATTTTGTAAAATGATACGTTAGTTCTGAAAGACTAAAATTCAATGTTAGTTATAAGTTATTATGTCTGAATTCCATTTTAGTAACTGTTTATATTTGAACAAACAGAATTTCTTTTTCTCCCCCTTTTTGTTATAATCAAAAAGAAAAAACTTTTTAAGACAGAAAAGATTTACAGAGAAGAACAATATAAGAACAGATAAGGAATCATCCAACTTCATAGATAAATAGAATCTAGAAAACATTCAGAGAAAACAACAAGATAACAAAACACAACAAACATGTGCACAAACATAACAGAAAAAGAAACTAAGATTGGCGAGAGGCTATCAACTTCAGAAGATCTGTAATCTGAGAATTAGATTCCTCTTGTTTAGACATCCAAGTCTTAATCTCATCTGTTGTTTGTTCTTGCTTGACCATCCATGTTCTGATCTCTTTGTTGCTGGCTTCTAGCAGAGCAAACTTTTCTTCTTGATCTGGTCTTTCTGTCTTGATTTCAGAAGAAGCAGGTGCAAATGCAGATTCAGTAGCTGGAGCACTATCAGTGACTATAGCGCATGCAGATGTAGAATCTTGAATCACAGAAGTAGAAGCTTGTTCCACAATCATCAGAGCTAACTGATTAGGCACAAAAGTTTCTTCATCTACAGCAGCTTCTAGAGGAGTATCTTCAGACATAGGATCATCAGCAGGTGCATTTTCCAGAAGAAGAATTGGAGGTCTATTCATGTTCAGAAAAATTTGTCTGATAACTTCAGCAAATTTCACCTTTGCATCATCAGAGCAAATGGTACGAAGATTTGAAGCTACAGTGTTGAACCTTGAGATGAATCTGTTCCAAGTGGCTTCAGAAGCATCTGGATTCACACTAGAAAAATAGTATTTCTTCACAGAAGATATCCACACATTCATTTCCTTCTTGAAGCCATCAAAGAGCATACCAACATCCATTCTAGGTTTAGGTTTTAGGAAGTTTTCTAGAGATGGTGTTTTTGGTTGTTCTGGTGAGGATGGTATTGTAAATGTTGGGATAATGAACAGAGGACGAGGATATGGTGTAGAAGATGTTTGGACAGATGATTCAGCAAAATCTTGATGTTTTGAATAAAAGTGTTTAAGCTTGAGTCCAGAGGGAAGGTTATCAGATGGTAAAGGTTTGAAAGAAGCAAAAGAAACAAAATCAGATGATCTTGGTTCATAGCCACGTAGTAAGGGGGTGAGTTTACTTCTGGGGGACATCAGATTCAGAAGAATCGGATGATGCAGAAGAATGACAGGATATGGAAGAGACATCAAACAACATATTTAAAGGTTGAACGTCAAGAACCTCAGAATCAGATATGAATGATTCAGAAGGTTGATGTTGTTCTGGTTGAGGAACAGAAGGGATGGGTTGTTTTGGTTGAGGTTCAAAGGGAATGGGTTCTTCTGGTTGTTATGGAGTAGGTTCTTCTGGTAGTGGTTTAGAAGTTTGTGGTTCTGATGGAGGAATTTCAGATGATTGATGTGGTGTAGAGTTTTTCTTTTCAGATGGAGTTGCTTGTTGTTGGGGTACAGAAGGAGTTGTTACAGAAGGTTTCTTTGGTTTAGAAACACGAGGAGGAGAAGGTGAATGAGAGGATATAGGTTCATGGGTAGGTTGATCAGATGTTAGTACCTCTTTGACAGTTTGCAAGATAGAATCTAAACTTGCCTCAAGAGGATTTGCCTTTTGCTTCTTAACCATCTTGGGTTTGACAGCAGCAGCTTCACCAGAGGCTTTCCTCTTAGGTTTTGAAGATCCTTCTTCAGCAACCTTCCTCTTCTTCTTGTGTCTTGCCTCATAAAGATCTGGAGCATGTTCGCCTGCTTTCTGAACCAGATTTGCTGGTAGAGGAGTTCCATCTTTCAGACAAGTTGCAATGTACTTCAAGATAATTTCCCTTGGTTCATCAGCAAAGAACATAGGAAAATCATCCACTGGTATCCTTCTTTTACTGACCTCTTCAGAATTTATTTGCTTTGGTGTAGAAGTGACTTCTTCTACAACTTTCATCCTCTGAAGACTTTTCCCATTCAGAGGTTTTCCAACTACAGAAGCTAACTCTTCCTTTAATCCTGCTTCTATCAGATGTCCAACCAGACCATTCTCAGCCAGAATGTCTGAAATGAGTCTCCCCATTGGAATCTAGTTCCTCATCTTCTGATGTTTGGTTCTGACTTCTTCCCTTGATTGTTTTACATGTGTCCACAGATGATTGAAAAGAAGATACGGCAGATCCACCTTTGTGCTCTGACTCAGACAGTACATGAAGTACATTTGATTAGTGTTTACATAATCAGGAGAGTTTGAGGACTTCCTGTGGTGAATACATCCCATAAAGATCTTAGCCCAGATCTTGTAGTTTGGCTTCAGATCCTTCACTTTGTTAGAAGCTTCTCCAGATGAGCAAACTTCCCTATAAACATCAGTCATATCAACACGCCCAGTTGGCAGATTTGTGACACCATCAGTTTCTTCATAACCTATGAGCTTCCTTATCAGGTCCTCAGTTATGATGATTTCTTTACCCATAACATATGATACAATGAACTTAGGGCATGTAGTAGCATGAATCCAAAATTCCTTCACTAAACATGGATAAACTGGTCCCATCAGCCTATCAAAGAACTTAGTCCAACATTAAGCATCAACAATGGGACGAAGATCAAACCCATTTTCAGCAATCGATTCAAAGTTTACAATGGATTCACACAAGACTTCCAGTTTGTCAACAGGTGTGAGTAAAGTTCTAACAGGTTCCTTGAAGGCAATAGCACCCATGTTGGAAGAAGAAACAACAGCCATGGTTGATTAAAACTGAGCAGAATTTGATGAAGAAGTAGCCATTGTTGTTCTTGAGAGAGTTTTAAGGTTACGAACGGTTTTGGGTTAGGAAGAGAGATGAAAACAATGAAATAAGCAGAAATGCATACAAGAGTGTGAGAGAGTGAAAAGTGTGAAAAGTGAAGTGTTGTGGTATTTATAGAAGAAATTAGGGCACACAAGAGTCACATGTTCAGCACGTTTCCACTTAGCATTTAATAAAAAGAATATAATCATTTTAAGTAATTAATGATTTTGACAATTGGGGGGAAAACGAGAAACTCAATATTCAAAAACAGTACCTCAAACGTCAATTTAGTAATGTGCACTCCACCTTTTCAGATTCAGAGTTACACACGTTTGCTTGCATGTGCTTCTGAAACGTCTTTGAGAAATGAAACGTTAGCCAACGTTCAGATCCTCTAAGGCTTGTTAGTTCAGATTTGCACACAATAAATAAAATATTAAATGATAAATAAATAGATGTAATAGTTCAGAGTTAAAACACTTTCATCTGAGGAAATTTTCTTCTGATAAACATTTTATTCTGGACAGAAATCCATACTTATGTTTTTCAGAATAAATTTAAATCTATCTTCAACAAGGGGTTTTGTAAAGATATCAGCCCATTGATGATCTGTATCAATAAAGTTTAAACTGATAATTCCCTTCTGAATATAGTCTTTGATGAAGTGATGTTTTATCTCTATATGCTTTGCCTTAGAGTGTAAAATAGGGTTTTTAGACAAGCATATAGCAGAAGTATTATGACAGAAGATTGAAATATTACTCTCATGGATCTGATAGTCTTCTAGTTGACTCTTCATCCAGAGCATCTGAGTGCTACAACCAGCAGCAGCAATGTATTCTGCTTCTGTTGTTGAAAGTGCAATTGTGGGTTTCTTCTTGCTGAACCAAGAGATCAGATGACTTCCAAGAAATTGGCAGCTTCCAGAAGTACTCTTTCTTTCAACTCTGTCTCCAGCATAGTCAGCATCATAGAATCCAACTAATTTATAGTTATCAGATCTTCTGTAACACAAACCCACATTAGTAGTACCTTTCAAATACCTTAGAATCCTTTTAACAACTGTTAAGTGAGATTCTCTAGGATCTGATTGGAATCTGGCACACAGACAAACACTGAATAGAATAGCAGGTCTAGGAGCAGCCAAATACAGAAGAGATCCAATCATACCTCTGTAAAGCTTTTGATCAACCTTCTTACTTACCTCTTCCTTACCAAGAGTGCTTGTGGGATCCATTGGAGTTTTTGCTAATTTGCTTTCAGTCATGTTAAACTTCTTCAGAAGCTCCTTCACATACTTATTCTGATGTATGTAAGTGCATCTGAAGTTTGATTGACTTGGATTCCCAGAAAGAATCTGAGCTCTCTCATCATGCTCGTCTCAAATTCAGCCTGCATAGATAGAGAAAACTCCTTTCCCAGCGTAATATTGGTAGATCCAAATATAATATCATCTACGTAAATTTGACAAATTAACAAGTCTTTCTTAAATGACTTACAGAAGAGAGTTGTGTCCACTTTGCCTCTGATAAAACTCTTTTCCAAAAGAAAACTACTCATCCTCTCATACCAAGCTCTGGGAGCATGTTTTAAGCCATAGAGTGATTTCTTAAGTTTGAAAACATGTTCTGGAAATTTATCATTTTCAAAGCCAGGAGGTTGATGAACATAAACTTCCTCTTATATAATACCATTTAAGAAGGCACTCTTAACATCCATCTGATACAGAGTGATGTTATTCTGTGCAGCAAAAGAAATGAGTAGGCGTATAGACTCTAACTTGGCCACAGGAGCATAAGTCTCTGTGTAGTCAATTCCTTCTTGCTGACTGTACCCTTGAGCAACTAGCCTTGCTTTGTTTCTTACAACTTCTCCTTGCTCATTCAATTTGTTTCTGAAGACCCATTTAGTTCCAATGATGTTGAAACCCTTTGGTCTTGGAACCAGATCCCAGACGTCATTTCTAGTGAATTGATTTAGCTCTTCTTGCATAGCAAGTATCCACTCATTATCGTTCAGAGCCTCATCAACAGAAGTTGGTTCAATGATAGAAACCAACCCAAAAAGTGACGTTCCAGATGATCTGAGGAAAGACCTTGTTCTGATAGGGTCATCCTTCTTTCCAATTATCATATCCTCTGGTTGAGAGGCCTTGATTCTGGATGATGATCCTTTAACATTTGGTTCTTCAGAAAGATTCAAATTGTTCATCTGAGTAGCCAATGGAGTTGCATCTGGCGTTGCTTCTGGTTGAGCTTTATTTGCCTCTGAGTCTTCAGAGTCTGTGAGAATGACTTCTCTATCTGCAGAATTATCAAGCTGCTTTGGCTTTTGATTGCCAAGCTTATCATCAAATCTAACATGTATTGATTCCTCCACAATCTATGTCTCGGTATTGTATACTCTGCAGCCTTTAGAGCGTTCAGAATACCCAAGCATGAAACACTTCTGTGCTTTAGAATCAAACTTGTTCGGATTTTTTTTAGTATTCAACATAAAACATACACATCCAAAAGGATGGAAATAAGAAATGTTGGGCTTTCTATTCCTCCACAGTTCATAAGGAGTCTTCTCCAGAAGAGGTCTAACTGACACTCTGTTCTGAATATAACAAGTTGTATTCACTGCTTCTGCCCAAAAATGTTTTGCCAGAGTAGTCTCGTTGATCATGGTTCTGGCCATTTCTTGCAATGTTCTATTTTTCCTCTCTACAACTCCATTCTGTTGAGGATTTCTAGGGCAGGAGAAATCATGTGCAATGTCATTTTCTTTAAAATATTTTTCAAAATATTTGTTTTCAAATTCACCACCATGATCAGTTCTGACTTTAACAATTTTAAAATCCTTCACGTTCTGGACTTGTTTGCAGAAGTCAATTAATTTAGAATGGGACTCATCCTTGTGTTTCAGGAATTTTACCCATGTCTATCTGCTGTAGTCATCAACAATGACTAATCCATACTTCTTGCCTCTGATGGATGCAGTTTTCACTGGTCCAATGATCAGTGCATTTTTCTGCACATTCTCCTACATTTTTACTTAGGCATTTCTTTATTTTATTTTGTTTATTATTATATTTTATTATGTTTTCATATTTTATTTTATTTTTGGTTTAATTTAATTTTCGCACTTATTTTTCAGCTTTAGCAGGCTGCACGGAAACAATCATAACTGGAGTTCCAGGAATCCGTTTGAGGCGTTCTAAAAATTGCCGGAAAGCTAAGAGAGAGAGCTACGACTTTCGTGTTGGAGTCAAAGTCAGATTTGGAACATAATTTCCCAGAATATTCGTAGAAGTTGCAGTATTAGGAAATTGTTTTAGTTTTGGGTCATGTTTTGAGCCTGGGTTATGAACTGGATCCATTGTTTTTCTTTTTAGTTTAGGTCTGGCCGTACAGCCTTAAATATCCTATTCACTATTGACGAAAATATTTGTTGGAGCTTTGTATGAATTATGGAGAACTAATTCCTTCGGATTAATCTGCTGTAATCGGTTCCCGCCAACACTTTGAGGTTCTTTTAATTTCCAATAAAATTTATTTCCTTTCAATTATTCTCTATGATATTTTGTTTGCTTAATTCGATTTATCTTAGGGATGATTGATTTATTTTGATGATTGCATGTTCTTATACTTTAATTGCGGTTGCTTAATCCGCGTATGTTTTTCGTGTTTGCTTAATTCACGGTTACTATTTGATCTGTTTGCTTAATTCAGAAATTAGGAACGTGTATCGTATAATATCAATTGCACTTGTTGATTGTTATTATAATCGGAAAGGGGGATAGAATCCGCTTAGGAATTGGGAATTATTAGGATCGATGATAAGTTGGGAAACGAAAACAGTAGATTAACCGTTTCAACTCATTACTACAATCACTTTTTCTAATCATTTATTTTTCGTTTATTTTATCTTAATCAAAACCCCCCATATTTCGTTACTGTATTTGATTATTCCTACAAGAATCCTTGTGAGACGATATTCCGAGTCACTGTCGCTGTACTGCATTTTCCTAAAATTACTCGTTTTTGATCCGCGAGCGACCGCGGATCAAATTGGCGCCGTTGCCGGGGATTCTTGTTGTTATTAATCAATTTTAGAGTCATAGGGTTAGTTAGTATCCTCGAGTCTAGACCTTAGTTTCCTCGCGGTTTCGTCCAATTCGCGTTTTACAGCCTCAGAATCGCCAAAAAATCCTTTTTTCTATTTTTAATTAATTTTTTACTGTTTTCATAGAGTCGAAAAAAATCGAAAAAATTCTCATAATTGTTATTTTGCTTAATTAGTTTAATTCTGGTATTATTTTATTTTTTTGAAATTTAATTAATTGTTTTCCATCATTGTGTTTGAGTCTGAGTCTGAGTCTGACTATCTGCATAACTTGTTTGCTTCGGATACTGAACTTGATTTTGAAATGGCTGATAATAGAACCTTAAGACAATTAGTTGCCCCTGATGTAAATTATAATAGCTTGTGTATTGAATATGATGATGTTGCTGTTCCTTTCGAATCAGAATCTGGTTTAATACACTTGTTGTCAAGGTTTAATGGACTTGCAGGTGAGGATCCGAATAAGCATATGAATGAATTCCAAATTATGTGCTCTACACCTTCTGAACCTTCACTAGAGGACCTTGTCAAGCAAATGGCTATAAATGATCTTCAGTTTCAACAACAAACAGATTCAAGTCTTCAAGCTTTGCAGACACAAATTGAACAACTTGCCACTATAGTGAATGCCATGCAGCAAGCTCATGATTCAAACCAACCATCTACCCAAACAGTAGTGAATCCAAAAGAGTTTCCTTCTAATTTAGTTGATGATACTTATTCTGAATTGTATTTTGATTTTCCATCATTAGCAGATTTTGATGATACTTACTCTTGTGATTCATGTACCGACACTAACATTTGCTCTGTTTGTGCTGAGATTAATGTTGCCGTACAGGGTGATGTTTTTCATGCAGATGAAGTTATTTATGTAGCTAAAACTCTTAACATCATGGCTGCCCCAACCTCACCATACATTGAATAACCTCCCCCCTTGGAGCTTAAACCACTTCATACCAATCTGAATTATGCTTATTCAGATATGGATAAAAAGCTTTCAGTTATAATTTCTTTTAACCTTGATTTTGATGAAGATAATAAACCTTTACAGGTTTTGAAGAAACATAAGAAGGGAATTGGATGGACCTCGATGGAAGTGGGAAGAAAAACAGTGAAGCAACCCCTTAACCCATTGATCTCTGATGTTGTGGAAAAGGATATCAAATTCACGTGCCCATTCGACACTTTTATTTATCGAAGATTCTTATTTGATCCTGGAATAAAAGGTGAAGGCACTAATACAAATTTCAAGGGCGATGGATGCTATCCAAAGTTACTCCCCACTTTGGAAGAGGAGACTGCAGGAAATCTCTCTTTGGGAAAGGATGCATATGTGATCACTTATCCACCTTAACTCGTCGGGTGTGTTCTTTCCTTTCCCTCACTCTTATTTTATATTTATGTCCTTTCATTGAGGATAATGCTTGTTTTAAGTCTGGGGGAGGAAAACCTTTGCTTTACATTTTATTTTGTTTGTTTTTTTCAGTTATTATAATAAAAATATAAATAAATGTGCACCTTTTTTAAAGTTCTGGGCTATAGTCTAATTTGGGATTAGTTTGCAGAGACTTGGGAACAGTTCATAAGATCGATATCATTTTAATACCTTGAGTCTCCCAAATATGGAAGTCGAGTTAGATAGTTGTTATGGCATAGTCTTGAGTACTCGTCCTCTAATAGCTTTTAAGTAGTTTATCTAGCAGTCAGCACCATCTAGAAATCACATGCTAAGTAGTTGAGCTGATGCAAATAAGTGAATGATCATGTGCTTAATAAGAAGAAAAAAAAGAAAAAAAACAGAAAAAGACAAAAAGTGAAAATAAGAAAAGAAAAAAATATTATTACTATTTGTTGAAAATAAATGGATCATAGTCACTAACAAGCTCAGTTACCATGTGTGCGAATAGATAAAGGGCTTAATGTGATTGCACTAGAATGAAAAAGAGCAAAAGAGAGGATGAGTAAGTTAGACTTAGGCATAACGACATGATTTGAATTGGTTTGTATAGGAGGGAGCCTTATGACCGCACAATTGTGGATTAGTGTTCCTACGATATCCTTAGTGTGTAAGATTAGTACCTATCGATGCAAACTTAGGCGAAGAAGACTTGTAGCCTGGATGAGTAACTATTGATGTGTGTGCTTCCCTTGTTTTGTTTTATTTTAATTTTGCTCGGAGTGCAAAAGTTCAAGTCCGGGGGAATTTGATCAGTGCATATTTATGCACATTCTCCTACATTTTTACTTAGGCATTTCTTTATTTTATTTTGTTTATTATTATATTTTATTATGTTTTCATATTTTATTTTATTTTTGGTTTAATTTAATTTTCGCACTTATTTTTCAGCTTTAGCAGGCTGCACGGAAACAATCATAACTGGAGTTCCGGGAATCCGTTTGAGGCGTTCTAAAAATTGCCGGAAAGCTGAGAGAGCTACGACTTTCGTGTTGGAGTCAAAGTCAGATTTGGAACATATTTTCCCAGAATATTCGTAGAAGTTGCAGTATTAGGAAATTGTTTTAGTTTTGGGTCATGTTTTGAGCCTGGGTTATATTTTCGACCCAGTTGGGTTATGAACTGGATCCATTGTTTTTCTTTTTAGTTTAGGTCTGGCCGTGCAGCCTTAAATATCCTATTCACTATTGACGGAAATATTTGTTGGAGCTTTGTATGAATTATGGAGAACTAATTCCTTCGGATTAATCTGCTGTAATCGGTTCCCGCCAACACTTTGAGGTTCTTTTAATTTCCAACAAAATTTATTTCCTTTCAATTATTCTCTATGATATTTTGTTTGCTTAATTCGATTTATCTTAGGGATGATTGATTTATTTCGATGATTGCATGTTCTTATACTTTAATCGCGGTTGCTTAATCCGCGTATGTTTCTCGTGTTTGCTTAATTCACGGTTACTATTTTATCTGTTTGCTTAATTCAGAAATTAGGAACGTGTATCGTATAATATCAATTGCGCTTGTTGATTGTTATTATAATCGGAAAGGGGGATAGAATCCGCTTAGGAATTGGGAATTATTAGGATTGATGATAAGTTGGGAAACGAAAACAGTAGATTAGCCATTTCAACTCATTACTACAATCACTTTTTCTAATCACTTATTTTTCGTTTATTTTATCTTAATCAAAACCCCCCATATTTCGTTACTGTATTTGATTATTCCTACAAGAATTCTTGTGAGACGATATTCCGAGTCACTGTCGCTGTACTGCATTTTCCTAAAATTACTCGTTTTTTATCCGCGAGCGACCGCGGATCATCCAAACAGATCAATATGAAGTAGCTTTAATGGTCTTGAGGTTGAAACAACATTTTTTGTTTTGAAAGAAGATTTTGAAAATTTTCCTTTCTGACATGCTTCACAAAAAGCATCTGAGTTGAACTTCAACTGAGGAAGTCCTCTGACCAGATTGAGTTAATTAATCTGAGATATACGTCTCATACTAATATGCTCCAATCTTCTGTGCCAGACCCATTGCTCTACATTAACAGACATAAGGCATTTTACATTATGAACCTTAAGTTCTAAAAGATTGATTTTATAAATGTTGTTCTTCCTTTTTCCATTAAAGAGGATTGAGCCATCCTTTTGACTGAAAGCTTTACGACATTTTTTATTAAAGATTATGTCATAACCATTGTCACTTAATTGACTTATGGACAATAGATTATGCGTTAATCCTTCAACAAGTAACACATTAGAAATGGAAGTAAGGTTACCATTACCTATGGTTCCAGAGCCAATTATCTTGCCCTTCTGGTTCCCTCCAAACTTCACATCTCCTCCAGATCTAAGCTCCAGGCTTTGGAACATAGACCTTCTTCCTATCATATGACGCGAGCAGCCATAGTCCAGGTACCAGGACTGGTGTTTCAACTTTGTTGCTAAGGATGTCTGCAACAAAAATAATTTTGTCTTTAGGTACCCATATTTTCTTGGGTCCTCTAGGGTTAGTAGGTTTGAAATTCTTTCTGAATTTATTTCCCTTATAAGCATCCTTGTTCTTCTGAGGTTTTGATTTAAACACAGGTTTGTTCAGATCAGAACTTATGTGTTTAATATCATTCAAATGACCAAATTTGAAATGAGTGTATAGAGGAGAATACTTTATGATCATTTTATCAACAGGTTTTGGATTTAAATCCTTCCCATAAGAAGATTCATATCCAACACCCTTCCTGTTGTTTCTGCTAACGCCATAGATCATTGAAGCCATATTGCTTCTATCTAGGCCTCTAGCCAGAAACTTCTGAAAGCTATAGTCATACTCTTCTAAAATATTTTTTGAGCATGATATAGGTTCTGAGTCAAATTTCTGAGCATTTTCTAAATCATTTTTTATTTTAAGATTTCCGGCCCTAAGCTCAGCAACCTCAGACCCCAGCTGATCATTCTCAGATGCAAGACAGCTTTGAAGCTTCTTGTATTTGAGTTTGATTTGGCTGTAGCTTTCCAGAATTTCTGATAAACTTTCAAAAAGTTCTTCTCTAGTGAGTTCAGAAAATACCTCCTCAAAATCTGATTCTGATTCTGATCCAGAAGTTTTTGCATGGTCTTCTACGTCAGCCATGAGTGTCATGTTTGCACATTCTTCTTTTGACTCTGATGACGAATCAGATGCATCTGAATCATCCCAGGTTGCCATCAGAACTTTCTTTTTATGATCAGACTTCCTTTTTGGCTTCTCCTTCTGAAGTTTTGGGCATTCATTCTTATAGTGCCCAGGCTCCTTGCATGCATAGCAGACAACCTCTTTCTTTCCAGATCTTCTGTGTCCAGAAGAGTCTTTACATTGATCTGGTTTCTTGAAGTTCTTGAACTTCCTCTGTTTATGCTTCCAGAGTTTGTTAATCCTTCTGGACAGCAGGGAAAATTCATCTTCTTCAGAAGAAGAAGATTCTTCAGAACTTTCTTCTATAACCTGCAACGCTTTAACAGATTTGTTAGACTTTAAAGCAACAAACTTACCTTTTTTATGAGGCTCGTCTTCCTCTAGTTCAATCTCATGACTCCTCAGAGAGATGATCAGTTCCTCCAGCGTGATCTTGTTCAGATCCTTCGCAAGCTTCAGAGCTGTGACCATTGGTCTCCATCTGGTTGGCAAACTTCTAATGATCTTCTTGACATGGTCAGAAGTAGAGTAGCCTGTATCCAAAACCTTCAACCCAACAGTTAGGATCTGAAATCTAGAAAACATAGTTTCTACAGATTCAGACTCCTCCATTTTGAAGGCTTCATACTTCTGGACGAGCGCCAGAGCCTTGGTCTCCTTTACTTATGAATTCCTTTCATGAGTCATCTTCAAAGATTCAAACATATCAAATGCAGTATCTCTGTTTTTTATTTTCTCATACTTTGTATGAGATATTGCATTTAATAAGATGGTTCTTGCTTTGTGGTGGTTTCTAAACTCCTTCTTCTGAAGATCAGACATAGATTTTCTGTCAATCTTTTTCCCTTCATCATTGATAGGATGAGTATAACCATCAGTTACTAAATCCCACAAATCAGCATCATAACCCAGAGAGAAGCTTTATATTTTGCCTTTCCAGTAGTCAAACTTCTCACCATCAAACATGGGAGGTTTGGTGCTAATTTTGTCTTTATCATCGTATCTGTTGTTGTATGTAGTTGAAGTAGAAGCTTCAGCAGCCATGATGAATAAAGAACAAGATAAATGGAGTTTTCTCAACTGGATCTTTTCTGTTCATGGTGAAGTGAGAGCACTAACAGAACCGGAGCTCTGATGCCAACTGAAGGTGAGAAAAACACTTAGAGGGGGGTTGAATAAGGGTTTAGAAAAAATATGGCAATAAAAACAACACAATATTTTAATCTTGGTTCGTTGAACTCAACTAATCCAGTCCACCCTATCAAGGTGATCTGCCTTTCTCCACAAGGACTTAATCCACTATATTCAAACAGATTACAGTGTCAACCATTAAGAATAACTGTCTTAGTCTTCTCAAGAAATTCTGACCACAACTTGGTCTTCTTAAGGAACCTTTTACAAATTAATGTAAACTAAACAAGTGTTTAAGTTGCTTCTAAAAAGCTATATCACAAACTTTGATTTTTACACTTAGTTTAAGAACGAATAAAACTATTCAGCTTATGAAATAAAATTGTATGAGAGCTTGAGAGTAGTTTTGATTTGACTTCTTAGTAATTCGTCTAAAACATCAACTTTGAAATGTTGTTGAAGACATCCTTTTATAGAGCTGAAAGTCCAAAGCTTGAAGACCGTGCACTGCTGAGTAGCTGTAGCCTTTTATCTTCTATTGACTCTAGCTTTCCCAGAAGAGGAATGTTCAGACAAATCCCTTTTGTCTGATTTCCTGTGCCATACATGAATAAGGAAAGAGTCGTTTGGAATAAGCCAACGGATATATCTTTGAATAATATTTTCTTCAACAAGCTTCTGTCTCAAAGTTATCAACATCAGAGCTTTGATGTTATCAGAGTCTTGCAGCCAAAGTGATTTAACGTGAATATCAAACAGAGCAGAGTTTGAATAACAAAGCCTCTGTACTTGCAGCGTAAAGTACTTCAGAGTCTTCTTGAAACAATGCTTGAAACTCTTCATACAAATTCTTCAACTACGCTTCAGAGTCTTCTGCAGCTTCTGCTTCAGAGTTTTCTGCAGCTTCTGCTTCAGAGTCTCTTCTAGCAGCGCTCAGAGTCTTCTGATGACATGCTTCTAATGCTTCAGAGCTTTGCGTAGAATACTGTTCAGATGCATTTTTGCTTCCATAAGAATATTTAATTTAATATCTTAAACAAAAACACTTGACAAAATTAGAGTATACATTTTCTTAATACAAAATTTCATTAGAGTTATCATCAAAACAATAGAGATATATTAAACACGAATCTGTGTTCTAACAATACCAAGAGGCATCCATTCAGATATAATACATGCCACTATAAACCCATCATATATATGGGATCATTGTGTGGTTTTAAAACTTACTAAGAACACGTGACTTCAACCGTCTGCCATGAACTCGAGTCCATCTGACTTAGAAACATTTTCAAATTGGATATTGAAAGTCGGCGGTGGAAAATTAATAGAACCTAATGATGGTTATGCAGATATTACCATCCCAAATGAATTATTAATCACAGATTTTGACGATCCACTTGAAGCTATCGTGCGAAACACATATCCAAATTTTGATGTGATTTACAACAACGAAACATTTTTGCAATCACGAGCAATATTGGCTAGAACCATTGAGACTGCTAATGTCATCAACCAATATGTATTGGAATTCATTCCAGGTAAATGGTGACGTTCAGATTTATATCTATAAAAATATATGACAATCTATAATTATTTACTAATACAATATTATTTGGATATTTGTAGGAGAAGAAAAGGAATATTTAAGTTCCAATTCAGTCAACACGTATGATGGTGATGGCAATGAAGCTTTTGATGTTTTAACTCCGTAATTTTTTAATACACTTAGAGCTTCTAGTATTCCAAATCAAAATATTAAATTGAATATTGGCACTTCAATTATTCTTCTCATAAATATTAATTAAACATAAGGTTTGTGCAATGGAACACGACTCATTGTTACGAGATTGACAAACCATGTCATTGAGGCAAAGATTATTTCAGGTAAGAACATAAGAGGTGTCATATATATCCCAACAATGAATATTACTCCTACTCAGTTCCCATGGCCTTTCAAGATGACCATAATGACATTTTCTATAATTGTCTATTATGTTATGACAATTAAGAAATCTCAAGATCAGTCATTGCATTATGTCGAAATATATTTGCCTGGAAGTGTGTTCAGCCACTGTCAACTATATGTTGCAATATCAAAAGTAAAAAGAAAAAAAGGTCTTAATGATAGTAATTCATGATAAAGATAACCAACTATTGGAGGCTACAACAAATGTTGTTTTCAAAAAAGTTTTTGAAAACTTATAGAATGTAAGTTGAGCATTAATTTATTTTGATTCAATGTTATTTCAATTATGAGTTTTTCTCATGTTTTCTATTATGATTGCATATTTATAATTTTTGCTTCAACTTCATTAGAATGATTCTGTTGAAGTACATCACAGATGCACTATATAGTTGGTTTCCATGATGATATAACTCTCTGCTCATGCTGATAATGTCAAAATGTAAGTTTTGCATACAAAGTGTTGTTGTTTACTATTAGATCTTTATTGTATTACAGTATGCTATAATTCTTTAGATCATCTCATAAACTTTATTTGTTTGGCTGTAATTCATTTTGGTAAGATGAAGAATGTCGAATCCTAAAGGGTTTTGACCATGTTGTCGTCTTCATCAATTACTTTCCCGACTGAAGAATCAATATAAATATCAGGATATGTTTAGTTTTTTTTATTATATGTTATTAAATATTAGAAAATATTAGTTATCTTATATATTGATAAGATTTCTATCCGGACATGTTCTGCTTAATGATGCCACAAGTTCAATTAAATTTCTGAAGTTTCTTAGAGTTGTCATTCCATTACATTTTATCTTTCTGTAACTCAAATATGTGCATTGTTTCCTAACATATATGGCATCAATGTATTGGATTTTCTCAAACATATGGGTAACCAATAAGTTTTTTTTCTTTCTATTTCTGCAAATAATTACAATATTAACATTAAGTATAATTATTTACTATATTATTATAAATACTTTAAAAAAAATCATATATATAATAAAATTAGAATAATTGTTACCAATTACAAATGAACATGAGTATATAATAAATTTCAATTACCTTTGATGTTTTGTGATTAGTTTATATTATTCATATTTCCATTACAAATATATATATCATATGTCTTAGTTAAACCTATTTATAAATTAAAGATGTATATCCATTAAATTTTATTTTGTTAATCAATTTTTTGGATATTTTTTTGATTTTTTACAAAATTATTCAATTCCAATAAATTTTTTTTCATTGACTGTTTATGATAATGTTGTTTATCAAATTGTATTAATAGTGAACTTTATTCAATTCCAATACAATTAGTGAATTCCAATAAATAATATTGCATATTCATTATACATTAGAAAATATGTTGTATTGTAAGATATGTTTTATAAATAAAGAAACAAAATTTTCATATAACATAAAGTAACATAATATATTTACTTCTCTATCTAATTTTACCAAATTATATTATTATGTGATTTTTTTTACTACGTACAACAATAATATTTTTTCAATAAAGATAATCAATTCCAATAAATAATATTGCATATTTATTGTACATAATTAATTTTTATAAAATATGTTGTATTGTAAGATATGTTTTATACATAAAAAAAAACAAAAAAAAAAAATTTAGAACATAAAGGAACATAATATCTTGACTTATCTATCTAATTTTACGAAATTAGATTATTACGTGATTTTTTTATTATATAAAAAAATTAACATTTTTTTTTCAAATTTGTAATAAAAATGAGATTGGTTAAATACATTATTAACATTAAATGTGTTATAACTATTTAGACTTACTAATTTGATACATATTTATAAATTATATAAAAAAACACTTAACAATATTAAAATATATTGACATATATTAAGATAAAAATCACTCCAATGTTTTTTTAGATAAAATTGATTATATGTCGTAACACATGCATACAACAATGATTTTTTTTCCATTGAGGCATAACAACTTAAAACTACATCAGAATTACATCCAAAATAAGTTTATAAAAATACAAAATCATACCATCCATAACATGTTAAAACCACATCACATTTCATCATAACATCCAACATCTAAGATATATGCAAACATCAATTACTTTGCAATTTTACATACATATAAGGAGAAAAACGCTTCATTCTCCAGATCAAAGTAACGCCATCACATAATTTTTTACTCTTAAAAAACACATACCATCCTTGAGCAATATACTTCTCTTATGTGCTTGATTTGCTATTTTGTGTTGTAGTGTGAACCTGACATTTGAAGATTTTATTTACTTCAAGATCAACAATTTTGATCTCTTTATTATTTGTTTTAGGCATTTTTTATATAGTTTTTGGAAAATGCTGCAAAGATGCCAAATGCACAATACTGCAAGTTATAAACTGTTTCAAGCATAAAACAATAAATAATCTACAAATATAAGCTTACCAGTACAATTCTTGCTTTGATGATTGCATTTTCTATGTTGCTCTTCTAAGAATTTTGTTTGTTCCCCATGATCCATTCTTCACTAGTTTCATTTGAATCTATCTCATTCATAACAAATTGTTGTTTCCCTTTCTCATGCCCACATTTGCCAACAGATTTGTTGTTGGCAACATGTTTTTTCTTTTCAACATATTTTTCAACATGAGTATCATGGTTCTTCATGATTTCTTTCATAATTGTCATGTCAAATCTATTAACATCTGTAGTATCAACATCTTCTTCTTTAATAACTTCCATAACAACATTTTAATTATTCAAAGGTGGATTTACTACCTCCACAACATCGGGTTACTTCATCGATATTCATAGCTTTCTTAACAACTATATTATCGGTGTGATCTTTCTTAGCAGACTTCTTTTTTACTGAACTTTCAGCAACCTCATGAACCATACCTTGAATGATGTCCATGGAAGTTTCCTCGCTAAAATACACAATATGAAAAATTTAAATGTTTATGTACCACATTTCCACGTGTGTGTGTGTCTATATATATATATATATATATATATATATATATATATATATATATATATATATATATATATATATATATATATATATATATATATATATATATATATATATATATATATATATATATATATATATATATATATATATATATATATATATATATATATATATATATATATATATATATATATATATATATATATATATATATATATATATATATATATATATATATATATATATATATATATATATATATATATATATATATATATATATATATATATATATATATATATATATATATATATATATATATATATATATATATATATATATATATATATATATATATATATATATATATATATATATATATATATATATATATATATATATATATAGCAACATTAACCAAACTATATAACATCGCTTAAAATCATAACTCTTACAATTTTGACACTCATAATACCCAATTACAAAAGCAAAAAATTGAATACTCGAATTGTTGGAAACCATAATTTGTAATATGAGAAAATCATAATACTCATTAAAATTGGAAAATTGAAATACCTAGTAATTGTAAAAACCAGAGTGTGTATGGTGTAATCAAACATGGTAGAAGAAGAACCCTAAAACAAAATAAATTGGGAATTCTTAAAACACATTACATAACTAACATTGGAAATAAAACACGGTGTTTTACTTCATGCTTGACACATTATCATCTGAAATGTATCTATAGCAAGGTTTTCACAGGCCAACCGTGCTTCTGTTCATGAGCGAATTTTTCTATAGAGAAAGTTTCCTTAGTCACGAACCACAAAAAATAAACCCTATTCTTTTTGCTACATACAAGAAGGATAAGTGATGGAAGTAATGTGTGAGGGTTTAGGATACTTTGTCTATGTCATTCAGATGT
Organism: Lathyrus sativus; assembly: GCA_963859935.3. NCBI lineage: Eukaryota > Viridiplantae > Streptophyta > Magnoliopsida > Fabales > Fabaceae > Lathyrus > Lathyrus sativus. The sequence continues at coordinate 350,163,634 of OZ012740.1, read as the reverse complement.
TTAAATGTTTTTTTAAGATAAGTTATTTTATGGTTTTGTCAGTAGTTCTCATATTTGATATTGAGACTAAGTTGTTTATGTTTCTCTAATCATGTAATTTAAGTAATATGAATAATAAGTAATATCCAAATTTTCATAACATAAACATAGAATGGTGTCGCGACGCGAAAAATACTCGAGTACAGAGTCGCCACCAAACTTTATTTATTCTAAAAAAAGGGAAAATATCGATAAAAGTTAAGGGAAATAGAAACGGGTAATGGAGTCTGTAACACCCTTCTAAATCCCCGTGGAATATATATAAATAATCAGAGTAAATTATTATGCATCTCAAATAAGGGTGTCACATATATTTTAAAATATCACACATATACTTGTCATGCTCAATAACACTTAAATAAATTCATGCTTTTCATATAATTTCCTTGAGCATGTAGCAACATAATTACTTCAATCATAAATTAACATAATGAAAATCCCATGATCAACTCATTTATAATCATCACTTAGGCATAAAAGCCGATACTCCACATAATTCAAATAACAATAACAAAATAAAGTAGAGTACATAAAGTATCTCTCAAAACATGAATCGAAACGTTCCTAGTGTTACATGATCAGAGCACGACTTAATCCAAAATAAAAAGAGAAACTAAAACAATCTATTCCAATGGCTACCTCGCGCTAGAAGCAACTATACTCCTCAGTACCTGAGCGATGTCGTACAAAACATCATTCCAACAAAAGGGTGAAAATTCACATAATTATCGAAATCATAAGATAATATATAATTTATGGCATACAAACATAACATAATTAATCTCACACTCTAAAAGCTTCATCAATATATTATCACTCAAGTGACCATACTATTCACAAGTACATACTCACAATCCCATAATTCGTCAACTCATCAATTTCACATATTTCGCATAATCTCATATTACAAAGATATACATGATGTTACTCAATGCAAAACTCTAATGCAACTCATGCATGTGGTACCAATCACTTGTTATTATTTTTCAGTTTTTTATATTAAACCAGGTCTGTTCCCTAGACTAATAACACACAAAAAAACTCATTTCCTAAGCTGTCAAATCCCGCTCTAAGTTTGGGATAAGTCATTAGTTTCCACGGAACTAACAAACATTGCCTCTTGACAACAAATGATGCATGTGCAAGTTCAACAACCATATACAATTAAGACCTCCCTAATCTTAATATTCATGCATATCTTCAATAATTAATCACACTTGAATTACCATACAATTACACATACTTGCATATTTTTTATGAATCATCCACACACAATTCACTTTCAATTGGTATACAACACATTTTACAATATAATCACAAATGTATTATTATTACAGCAAGCAATTACTATCATGCATTTCATGTTGTCACACCCGAAATAAACTTATACAAGCACATGCACAAGTATTTGATAAATTATCCATAAATAATTTCACAACCGGCAGCAAACAGCACAACAATCCATTAATAAAACATATACACAATTGACTTCCCAAACATATTAGATATAAAAATATTGGTCAACAAATTATTTTATCTATAATATGATATAGCTTATTTATTACCTTTCTGACGCTTCGAACGAGGATCAAAACAGACTTACGGATCAAAAGATATGGCCAAAATCGTCCAAATGAAAATTTTACCAATACGCAACATGCGTCGACTGCTAGCGACGGGATAAGTCGATGCATTTAACGCATAAACAAATCCAGAAAAGTGAACTCAGTATGCATCGACCGTTGCGACGGATGCATCGACGCAAATTGTAACACCCCCTTTCTATACCCCCAATAAATCAAATAAATCATTTAGGCACATATTAAAAATCCATCAGAGTATAATTAAAACACGGTATAAAAGAGGTGCGCCACATCATACTTGAATTTAAAACATACAACACCTGCTCAATAAAGATATGCAACATTGGGGTAGCTTTCAACAGAGGAACTTAGTCCTCATACCCACATCTCAATATTTAGAATAAAAGCGGAAACATCTAAACATTGATAATCATCAAACACACACACACACACACACACACACACACACACACACACACACACACACACACACACACACACACACACACACACACATATATATATATATCATCCAGTTTAATTCACAACATAATTCATGTTTCATAAACATTCCACAACAAGATACATATACAACATATCACAAAATAATCATATATCCTAGCTACCCGGTGCTACATATCAGAGCTGACCGACAAAAGAATGAAGACACGCTTTACAAAAAGACCTCCAACATACCCACTCTGCAATGCCTCATAGAGCATCATAAAACAGCAGAAGGGTGAGAAATATTATCATAATAATCAATGCATATTATTATATATATCTACAATCTTAGAATACACATAATCAACATTCTCACCACAAGTCATCCATATACGTCACAATGTATATACAAATATATGGATAATCACCAAGCACATTCATCATGCATACATCCACAATTCACTCATTTTCACATGAACATTTACAATTATGTTTATTCATCAATTCACAACTCTCAGTTCAACAATTCATACACATATGCATACTTCATACAACAATTATACCTATGCCATGTGACTCAATGCAACTCATGCCATGTGGTACCAACACTTGTTATTATTTTTCGGTTTTTACATTTAAACCGGGTCTGTCCCCTAGACCAATAACAAACAAAAGCCCGTCCCCTAGGCTTTCAAACCCCACTCTAGGTTTGGGACAAGCCACTAGTCTCCACGAAACTAGCAAACATTGCCTCTTGACAACAAATGATGCGTATGCAATCAACAACCATATGCACTTAAGACCGTTCTCGCATCTTAATCCCATGCATTCTCAAATAATTCATCACACAAGAATTATAACATGATTGCACACACAACACATTTCATAATAATCAAAGTATTCATACTTTCAACACCATCACTACATTTATCAAGCAATGCACAAGAATACACATCATGATGCTTCACATACAATCGCATACAATCAATATGCATTCACAATATCACGCCAAATGACAACGAACTCATTTACAATCATCATGCACTTTTAATCAATTTAAACAATACATATATTTGCCAAAAGGCTACATTTCACACTTCACAATTCACAATCTAGGATTCACGCCATACGACTACCCACAACACATCATATAACAGCAAACAAGCTATGTGTTGAAGAATCAAAGCATCAACATCAGATGGGAACAATAGAAATAAAACAATATTGTCATGCTCGCTGGCTCACTCACCTAGCGAAGGCATAGCGATCATTCACTACTGGCTCGCCTAGCGAACGTGCTAGTGAAGCCTGCCTTTTTGCTAATGGAAGTGTTCGCTACCCAACTCGCTTAGTGAAGGCTTAGCGAACACTCGCTACCTCACTCGTGAAAACTTTTACTATTGTCGATTGGAGTCTGTGATACTGGGGACCGTAGTTACCTTAACACCACCTTGGCCTTATCTAGGACGTAGTGCGAGGACTATGAGGGAATATTCTCGAAATAGTCGCTATGCGATACTACACTCAAAAGAGATTCTCTTGAGAATATTATTAATCACCGAGTTAATTGGGAAATTGATAATATCCGAAAGATGGATTGATGACTTTGGGCATCGCTTTAGAACCCTTGTTCTGCAGGTACAACTAACCTTAGTACATACTTATTGGGATGGGTAGACCCTAACTCCTTGCATATACCTTTAACCTAGGACTTTGTATATATGCATTGCATCCATAAGACGTCACATTGCATCACATGTCATGGAATTAAAATTTTATTTATGAATATTGCAGAATACCATGGATTACAAAAAAAAAACAAAAAAAAACTTTGAGATGTTCTTTTAAAGAACTTAAGTTAGATGACCTAAGGAAGCTAGGAGCTTTGGTTCAAGATCAACAAAGGATCCAGAAACAAGTATGGAAGGCCGTTATTTTTGAAACCTCAAGTAGACGAAGGTTTCCTTTTAACTTTGTTACAGTTCTAGGATCCAGAGTATCTTTGCCTTACATTCTCCGAGTATCAGCTCTTGCCTACCCTAGAAGAGTACTCTCAATTAGTGGGGTTACCAATTCTGAAGGAGTCTTTATTTCCTTTCTTGGAGAAAGACCCTAAAGGACAAGACCGTTGCTAAAGCCATATGCTCGAAGTCATCCGACAGCAAGGACATGAATCACCAACAATTATGAAGACTTTTCCAACATACCCTTGCTTGGTTTTGATGAAGGATTTATTTTCCTCTAACTCTCGATCTACCTTTTGAAGATAGGCTCATCCTCAAAAAGGCCTAGCCCGAAGAGCAGAGCAAGAGGCAGACCAGAAAGCTTCCTTAGGGTCATTATTAGCTTTTATTTAGCTATTATGCCAAGACTTTTCTAAGAATGTTATTTGAAATTCGTTTTTAAATTAATAAATAAAGTTTTGGTATTCTGCGATATTCGTAAATATTTGAATTCCATGAAATCATTTCATTCGCATTTCACATTTTTTGCATCACATGTGTCTCCCAGTTTCTTATTCTCGGTTCTCTCGCCTGCCAGTTTCGTCACCCTGGGTCCTCCGCATCAGTACAATACTAGAGCCCAAGCTCGAAAAAGGATGGAAGAACAAGCTCAAGAGATCGACCGTGTCAGCCATGAACTCGAAGATCTTCGAGGAAGTGTGGGGCAGATTATGGAGATGCTACAAGTTCTTAAGGTAAAGATGGATAATCAACCTACTGTTGTTTCTGAGATTACCAACACTGTTGTGGGTTCTCACCCAGCTGTTACTGTTGAGAACATACCTCCTCATGGTCTTCAACCCAGTTTGGTGCATCCTACCATTGCTTAACCAGTTCGACGAGTTACTCCTCCGAAGTGCAAAACTCCGAGCGTTGACCACCATAAAAGACCTACACGTCCGAGATATCGCTCGATGGCTCCTCACCAACCTTGGCAACCTCAGCAGAATTATGTTCAAGGTTTCCCAATTCAGTATGCTCCACAACCCTATGTAGCTACTGTTGCACCTCCTTTTAGTCTGCAATTTCCTACATATCAGCCCGTGTCGCCGGCTCCGGTCTATCAGCATCCGGTTTATCAACAACCTCCTGTTTATCAGTCTGCACAAATTCCTATCAACTGTCAGCGAGCGCCCAATGCTTTTTCCAATCAACCGTCAAAGGAGCAAGCACCTCGTCAGAATGGTCCGAGTAACAGACAATATAAGCCTTGTCCTCCGATTCTGATAACTTTTACCGAGTTGTACCCTCTCTTAGTGAAACAAGGTTTGATTACCACTAGAGCTGCGGGTCTGCCTCCCAATCCTTTGCCTGCCAACTACAATTCCGCCGCTCATTGTTTATTTCATAAGGGTGCGCCCGACCATGATTTAGAAGGTTGTTATGCGCTCAAGAGCATTGTCAGAGATTTGTTGGAACAGAAGATATTTTCTTTCGATGATCCTCAACCAAAGATCAAGAATACTCTCAATGTTTTCAACATATCTCAGCCAGTTACTTCTCCTGTGAATCTGCCAAAACTGGTAGTTATTCAGAAGCCTAGTCCATTTCATTTCAACTGTCCTCAAGATGATGTGACCCCGATCGACCAAGAATATGGGAAAGTTAGTCTGAAGGAAGATTCGAAGACTGATACTGAAGCATTGACAGATCTAGCTGGGGCAAGCAAGGCGACTCATTCCAGTGAGGCTGCGTTAGAGGAAACCACCACTACCATGCTGGTCTCAGACGCAAAGACTTCATAAACACATTTAGAGGATTTTGTCCGACAGTTCATTTGTTTATTTATATTTTGTTTCTTTGATTAAGCATAATTAGCATGAACGAACTTGTTTATTTTGGAATAATTAATGCAAGATGTTGTCTTGAATAAATCCATTTGTTTCACTCATTCAAAATATTTTTTTCATAAACTTATAATTCCAACAGTACCTGATCTCTTGCTTTGATAGGGAATTGGGAGGAGGATGATGAACCAAAAACATCAAATCTCTTGTTGTATACTTTCAATTGAAACCTGTTGATGATGTAGGGCATTGTTTCAAATCCCAAATAATGGAGATATAAGGATGATAACCCCTCTTTAACCCCTTTGAGCCTTGAAGTAGGAGTTTTCTTCTTTTCCAAATTAAAACCCTTATTTTAACCTGGGGGCAGGGTAGTTTTTCAGCTAAATTGATCGAGCGCTCAGACTTTCAAAAAATGAGGAGCGAACCTTCGAGAATCTATCCTTAACATCTTAGGAAGTTAGAAGCCAATGACTATCCCTATACTACTAAAAGAGTGGGGCAGTCACAAGCCTTTCAAAAAGAGGCACACGACTTAGTCAACAAAAAAAATAAAATATAGCCCGCTAAGTCAAAACCTATGAAGGAGACTTAGGCAAAACTGGGGCATCCCGCTGGACTCCAACGTCAAATCAAAAGACGTCGTCCAGGCAAAAGTTAAGGAATGAAAAATACAAGTAAAAACAACATAAGGATTACAATGAAGAATTCCCAATAAAGAACTAAGTCGTGTGACATTTCACCAAAAAATAGGTGAGTGATTGCCATTGTCCAAAGCCTTGATGAGTTCTCGGCCATATCAAATCCGATTGAGATATGAGTGCTCGTATCCCGTTAACTGAATAGGATTGGAGAACATCGCGAAGAGGGGTGGGTACAAATAACTTCGAGCCTTTATCCTTTGTTTCTTAAATTGTGAACCAAGCCACGATACAACCTTTAAAAGACCTAATTGAAGTAGGAATTCTTTTTGCTAGCATACTCGACGAGATAATGTTTCCTGACTCCTACGAGCTATGCTCAAAAATTCATGTTGGCATTATAAATTAAACTTATATCCTAACTAGTGATTCCAGTCACAAATTATTGCGATATCTTTTTCAAAATAAAAACAAAATTTTCAAGACAAATATATCGTTGCCTTGATAGTTTCAGAACTAGCATTTCACGTGTATTGATTTTGCCTGATATCTTAGAAACTTACATATAGATGGTGACAACAAATCTTGAAGATCCTGCTAAGCAGGGGCAGTTGGCTTCCAAGTCATTTATTGATGCAAGCCTGACTTTCTTGAGAGCTACTTCTTGAAGACTCAGTCATGACACCGTTGATCTGAGCCAGTTACGTCGAGATCTGGCGAATCTCTCCAAGAGTTTGAAAATAGTGGGGCAAATTGAACTCCATGTTTCTCTCTAAAATCCTCTCGAGATGACTTTCTTACAAAGCAGGTACCTTGGGGCATGATATTTTTCAAAATGGCGACTACTACAAAGTCCATTGAGATCAAAATTAGCTTTACAACATGCTTCATGCACCCGATGGATTTTATTCTCGACGGTCTTCATTCCCCAGTAAATCACATCGTTGCAGAAGTACATCTACACCATTGACATAGTCCCCAGAGAGACTTTAAGCCAACACAACCCCCAGAGAGACTTTAGGCCGACGCAGTCCCCAGCGAGACTATAAGCTGACAACACTTTGGACCGAGCTGGTAATTTCCTAAACAGCAGAGATCTTACCAGCATCTTCCCAATGATAGCCCCCAGCGAGACTTTAAGCTGATAACACTTTTGGGATCCATCCGATAAATCCCCAGTGACTCTCAAGACTGCAGAGATATCTCCGGTATCCTCCAAGTGAGATATGTTCTTAAAGACCCATCCTCAGCGGAATTATCTATTCCTCTGTGAAGTTGCCTTACCTTCCTCAGGAATATTCCCCAGAAGATTGCCATATCCTCCCTAAGAAGGCATGATACTTTCCCCAGGATGTCTTGGGGATTTTCTCCCCAGTAGGTATGATGAACTCTCCGCAGGGAAGCTTCATATATCTTATCCCCAGTCGGATGTACCTGTCCCCAGGAAGCCGAGGTATTATTCCCAAGAAGTTGCTACACTTTTATTCATGAAGCCGCCTAGCTCCACATCTTCCCCATGAAGCGGATGTTTATTTTATCCCCGGAAGTCTCTGATCCAAGAGTTCTTTGGCTGATTATGGTTCATGATAGCAGTCCATCCCGTGAAGTCATGACATTGTATCCCCATGCGGAGGTCATGGATCCCTAGTTGAAGTCATGATATCGTACTCTCCAGTGAGGTCGTATCCCCATACGGAATTCATGAGATTTTTCTCCCCAGGGAAGTTAGAACCTTGAGGCAATTGAAGCAAGATTTGGTTCTACCATTAAATCTTCCTATCCCCTGATAGATGTATTGTGCAAAGGTCGTCGGGTATTCCTGTCGAGATGTTTATTTCATCTCATGTCTCCTCTCTCGTCTGTTTTGTCAGCATATGCACAAGCATGAACGTAAGCATACTCATTGCAAGGCATTTTCATATACATGAACATACACATTCATATACACCTTAGAAAACGCATTAGCATTTGCATGTTTACTATTTGTCGTCATCCTTGTTGTTACCGACGAGTAACTGGGTTGGCCCGCTCTCTCCAAGTAGATCGCCAGCCCTAAGCATAAAATACTTGTTTTGTTCCAAGTTTCCCCACAGAGTTCAACCCTCGTGGACGATGGTTATTTCTGTTACCTTTCCGTGTTAGGATAAGGTAGTCCCCATTCGAGTTCGTTTCCTTAATGGAGTTTTATTTGTCCGTCTTTCTAGCCCAATTCTAGATCGAACTTCAGTCCTGTCGGTCGTCGAACCTACCTGGGTGCATTTATTTTGCACTATCTTTCAAGAAAAGTCTTCACAATCCTTTGCAGATATGCGACAATTCTCTCATGAGAAGCTTATCACTACAATTGTCATTACAGTACATCTTACAACAACCGGTATGCGACTGTTCTCAGCCGAGACGCCTATCATTATAGCGCCTTCATTACAATTTTCATTACAATCTTTCATTACACTCTACAATTGATCTTCTCGTACAAGGAGTTCATTACTTCATTACAACTTTCATTACAATCTTTCATTACACTCTACAATTGATCTTCTCGTACAAGGAGTTCATTACTTCATTACAACTTTCATTACAATTTTTCATTACACTCTACAATTGATCTTCTCGTACAAGGAGCTCATTATTTCATTACAACCTTCATTACAATTTACATTGCAACTTTCACTGCAACCTTCATTACAACCTTCATTACAATTTACATTACCTGTTACCACCTCTACAAGCAGTTCTCACCCGAGAAGCCTATCAATAAGAGGTATTTCTCGCCTGAGGAGCTTATCCTATCTTCGTTATGACCTGCAGTAAATGGACATCTCCATCGAGCAGCTGGGCTTCCATTTTCCTTTTCATTTTGAAGTGAGGGGAGGTTTTGAACTGAATCATATTCAGGAGAGCTTGAATCTTGAAGTATGAAGAAGTTCGTTTACCCTTTAGTAAATTCGTTTACCCTTTAGTAAAAGAAGGAACTGAATCATATTCAGGGCGCCGACCTTGAGATATGAAGAAGTTTATTTTATCCTTTAGTAAAAGAAGGAGCTGAATCATATTCAGGACGCCGACCTTGAAGTATGAAGAAGTTCATTTTATCCTTTAGTAAAAGAAGGAGCTGAATCATATTCAGGGCGCCGACCTTGAAGTATGAAGAAGTTCGTTTTATCCTTTAGTAAAAGAAGAATCTGAATCGTATTTCGGGCGCCGACCTTAGATATGAAGATGGTTATTTACCAGGTGAGTGATAATCCCTCCAGTGGAGCTCATCAATCAATTTCTCAATCAATTATTCACAGATAAGCAACAACCTCTTTATTGGAGAGCTTATCCAATTTGACATATAAGTCCCTTCCAACGGTAAGTGGCAGTTCTCTCTTGAGAAAGCTTATCGGGGCGTTTCATTAAAGTTCATTTATTTTGGCATACAGCCGGTTTTACCCTGTATATTTTCTACAGATTCCTGAAAATTCTGTTTGATCCTATCACGAGGGAAAGTTTACAGAAGCTCGGATGTTATTCTTTGCTCAATGCTCCAGCATTCTGTTAAATCAATCCTACAGTCATGCAGATCCATTTTTATCTTTTACCCTAGAGTATCAGTCGGTCACGCCTGAACTTGTTGAACAATCACTCTTAAGTACTCCCCAGTGGAGGCCGTCTCGCCGGTGCCATCTCCATTGAAGATCCCATTTTACTATTCCCTTCTGAAAGTGAAAATTGGTCGTGCTAGCGTCAGTTGGACATTATCTTTAGAATTCCCCAGTGTCGTGTTGTCACCCAGCGCATCATATTCCCAGTGTAGTTCGTTCGTCGCGTCTGTCCCCGGTGTCGTCATGTCGCCTGCATCCTTGCATTCATCATTCCAGCATGCGCTCCATACTAAATTCATGGCATTGTTAGTATTAATCTGTCTCATCTTGTCCATAGCATTGCATATCGCCGCATCTAAGGGCAAACTTTTCGGTTATCTATATTTAAATCCCTCCACCATGATTTCTCGAGTCTCTGCCGCTCAAATCATCTGGTGTAGCTATTTAAATAGGGGCAACTGTAATACCCCAAATTTTACCCTCAGATTAGTCGATTCATGTCACATGTCATCTCATTTTGCATCAGCTAACTATTAACAGGTTACGTAGTTCGTTTCGTTTTGCAGGAACCGCGTCTGGTATACTTTAGTTGTTAAAGGGAAAAATGGTCATTTATGAGTTGTTTGCTCACGGTCCTCGAAGCGGAGTCATCATCAGGGATTTGTTGAATGAATAGAGCCTCCGCTTCTGAGTGTTTTATTTTCTTTGAAGATAAACAGAAATTCACGGTATTTTCGTATCAGGATGTTCGAGATACAGTAATTATTCCAATGGGCCGAGTCTCTGTCACCAGTGGATTTCTGAGACATTTATTTTGTCATATGGATTGATTAAGTTGAGATATCCATTTGTTTTGGTTCAAGTCGGTGCAAGAATCCGTTCTGCGGAATTTGGTCTCAATAGGCATTTATTTCTCTGTTTCTTCTGCTACCTGCCACTTAAGTTTCTCAAAAGGAAAGCGGTACAAAGTTGGCTCAAGTCGGGATTTGTCATATTTATTTAATTGAAGTTTTTGGCCGAGTTGGTTCACGACAGGTGATTTATTCATCAGAAACATAAACAGAATTTTTGGCGCGGAATAGTGCTATTTTGCTGTTGATCTGCTTTTCTCTGTTTCTTCCTATTTTAATTCGTTCAAGGTCATTACTTCAAGTGTGATTTAATGTGGAAATGTTTCGGAAGAATTAAGTTTATATCAGTTATGTGAAGTAGTGCATATTGGAGTGACAAGGTTGATTCGACTAATTTTTGAGACTTATTCATGTCAAAGTTATGTGGTGAATTTAAGTCTTACTCAAGATTAATCGGATTAATTTTAATCGTTGGATTTTGTTCAGAGGCATTTGACCGGTGGTGTTTTATCGAATATTCAAGGTGGATCGATCAGTCGTAACGAGGTTAAATCATGAAGAGAATAATTGGAAAGTAATTTAGATAGAAAAATATATTGAACATCATTCATAATATTTGTATTTAAAGTTACAAAGAGGAATTAAATTTGAATAAGGAATGTTATTGAATTATTTTCATAAATATTTTTTATTACAAATTACAAATAAAAAAATACATATTTTTATTCTAAGTCCTAATTCCCTAAAAGATCTTCATGCTCGACTAATCCTTCGTGCCCGATTTTTCTTCGTACCTGCACAGACAAAGTCAGAAACAGAGCAAACAGATGTTAACATGAAAAATTATTGTTCGACACCCTCAGTTACACATCATCGGGTGTCGGGAGGGCACGACAATTGCCGTAACCGACTCCCATTCCAATTCCCGACCTCGGCTACCAACCGGTAATACCTGTTCTAATTTTATTCGGGACAACAGGAAGAAGAGAAAAAGAAATTTTAGGCCGAAAAGTGATTTTTGCCGAAAATGGATTTTTTTTAAGCCAAACAGATTTCTAACTATATCCAATTCATCAAGTAAATTATTTGGATATCTTAAGTCTAAATCCAAATCCACATCCAGAAAATCCGTAACTGAAGTCCATGGATATCCAACAAACCAAGTAAAATCTGGATAAAAAAAATATAATAAGCATCCCGTAAAAATCCAAAGATGCTGAAACATTCAAAGTCAAAGCCAGCCGAACGAACACAAGCAAATTTCCGGAAAAAGCATCAGTAAATCATGCCAGAATTTTCGCAGATCCAACAATCAAACCGAGGATCCTGAAGGAAAATCACAGCAAACACGGTCAAACCCAATAACTATAACGCAAATCCAACGCTCATAATTCGCAAAATGGGACAGCGTTTTCGGAACCTAAACGAAAAACCCAGGATATTATAAGAAGAATAAGAAACAAGTATGGGGGGAGTTTTTTCAGAATCATACAATCATAAAAAAAACCCTAGGATCCAAAGAACCCAAAAATGGCGCAGCAGATCCACTGGTTCAGAGGATCCAACGACCCTTCATCATCACCAAACAAAGAAGAAGAAGATCAAAAGAAAACGAAAGCCACCAGCGGGGTAGCGAGGCGAACGACTCAGAGGACTTTTGAGGCCTCATCATTGTCATTGGAAAGCAGAAGCCGTAACCATCACAAAAGCCACTTCAAACCGCAAACGAAAAGGGTGAGTAAATTTTGTAGTGCTAATGTCTATTTCATGTTTGCAGAAATAGAGGAAAACGGCGCCGGAATGGAGGCTCAGAGGGAGAGCTCACTCTCACCATTATCATTACCTACTAAGAAAGAAGAGAGTTTTAAGACAGAGATTCAAACCGTAAGTCTCAGCAAAGAACGTTATCGATCGGACTCAGGAAGATCATTTTCCATCATCATCGTCATCCCCGAAGCTCAGCCGACGAAACTAAAACGCAAGAAACTCGTGGCGTTTCCGACAGCTACAACGTTACAATCGAACCTGAACAAAACCGTCAGTCACAACAAATTCCGGCAAACCGCTGTAACACTGCTGGCGATTCAGACCCACAAACCTCACTCTTCGGCGTTATAATTCCTTCGGTTAGTCACCCCTGTTTTGTTCTCCATGCATGTGTTTTGTTTATATTCTATGTAAAGAGATGGTGGCATTTTTTTTTCTTGAAAAACTTATGATGATGAATTAAAATGTGTGTGGTTTATTTCTCTCCACACGTGATGCCTTGGTTTTAGGACAAAAAGTAGGTGCAAGCCATACACTCATTTAAGCAATGTCAGAATTTTCCCTTTTCATTAATGTTAGTTTTTTTTTAATAATAATATTAGACATATCATAATGCCATGGTCATGCTTTAATTGTTACTAGTGTTTACTGTCAGCATATCTTTTTCTAAATAATGAGCCAAAAATAAAAATTATATTTTATCATATAGTACATGATATATGTAGTACACATGAGACATGTAAATCCAGTTAGTATAAAAATAAATAAATGCTAACCATAAATTTTTTATAAAAAAAATATTAAAGTTTAGTTAATTTTATTTTAATTAGCTTAGTTTTATTTGTTTTAAGATTTAGTTTTAATTTAAAATTTAAGTAAATTAGGTTTTAGTTTCTTTAACTAACTAAATTATTTAATTTTTTTTTTTTTAAACTTGTTTAGTTTAGATTTAATCTTAATCAAATATTTTTCTTAAAAACAACTAGAATATATCCTTGGCATTTTATCCAAACTTGAAAACAATTAATTCTAACATTTTATTTAATTTAGATTTAATTACTTAAAATTCTCAAAAACATTTAAAAACAATTAACTCCTAATTTCTAAATCAAAAACAATTTCATCATTACCACATAATCATTTCCTAATCACTTTCTAATATCATGTCTCAATTTCTATTAAACCTTAATCTCTAATCATGTTCATATAATCACATTGCTATCTCATCAATTATATTTCACTGCTTACTTTTTTACCATTTATTCCCCTCTGTGTCTCTGCTTGCTGGTCCATGACTTTTATCATATTTCAATTTTTTAATTGTAATTATGCGAGGCTATTGTCGCACGTTATTCCATCTTTATTTTGCATTTTCCATTGGTGTAATTTATACGAGGCCATGGTCACGGTTTATTTTTATTTCGCATTTTTTGGGGATTTGTAATTTACGCGAGTGATCGTCACAACGCTTTCTTTTACCGCTTTCATTACCTTCTGTACTTTGTTTCTGTCGTATGATAATATTCATCTGCAATTTTTACTGTTAATCGCCTTCCGAAGGAATTAGATCTAAACCGTTTGACCGCTGAGTCAATAACCCTAACCCTTTGACTATTTCAAACCCTATTTAGCGTAGGCGTCCCGCCGTGGACGAAAATACCCTTTACCCTAACTTCTAGGTCAAAGAGTCGTCGTACTCTGTTTTAGGGTTTCCCGTTGTGGAATCCCTAATTTTCAATTAACAAGTTCAACGTAGAAATAGGAGTTCAAAACTCCACGTAAGCGTTTCCTTAAGAAACGTTTACTCTCCATTGAAACCTTGACCACTGTCAAGACGTTTCTAACCTCCCTTTCGAGGGGAACTACGATTACTCTGATTCTATTCCCTAGCCAGGATATGTAGGCACAAGATTCTTATCTTGCCGAGTAACTTAGGATTAACCCTTAGGTCTTTTAGGTCACTCTATCCCTTAGCTCAATAAATATTTCAAACAGATAATAAAATAAAAAAGCATACAATAAACGAAAGGTTCCTGTAGAGTACTACATAAGTTTAGGGTGCTAGTACCTTCCCTAAGCTTAACCAAGCCCTTACCTAGGTCTCTCCCCGCATTGTGTTTACGATTCAAAAATAGGTTTTCCCTCTTTTGACCTTTTCCTTCGGATAAATCAAAGAGCGGTTGTGAATTAAGAATTGTGATTCAAACTAATTAATAGTTTGATATCCTATTTCCACAACAACACTTGCATTCAATTCTTTTTGATCAAAAAGATACTTCAAACTCTTATGATCACTAAATACCTCAAATCTCGAACCAAACAAATAATGCCTCCAAAGTTTCAGCACAAATACAACGGCGACCAACTCTAAGTCATGCGTCGGATAATTCCTCTCATGCACTTTGAGTTGCCTTGAAGCATAAGCTACAACTTGTTTATTTTGCATCAACACACCTCCTAAACCCATCAAAGAAGCATCACAATACACAACAAACAATTTTGTCGAATTCGGAAAAATCAAAACAGGAGCTGTCGTCAATCTTCTCTTAAGCTCTTGAAAACTTTCTTCACACTTTGCATCGCAAACAAAAGCTTGACCTTTCCTAGTCAACTGCGTCAACGACAATGATAACTTGACAAATCCTTCAATGAATTTCCGGTAATAACCTGCCAAACCAAGAAAACTTCTAATCTCAAAAACTGATTTTAGAGCCTCTCAATGCGATACCGCTTCAACCTTTGAAGGATCGACTGCAATACCCCTACTTTAAATCACATGACCAAGGAAACTCACTTCCTTCAACCAAAATTCACACTTAGAAAGTTTAGCATATAACTGCTTTTCTTTTAACACAGATAACACAATCCTCAAATGCTCGACATGTCCTCCTTCACTCTTTGAATAAATCAAAATATCATCAATAAACACAACCACAAACTTGTCCAAATAAGGATGGAAAATCCTATTCATGTACTCCATAAATACACCTGGCGCATTAGTCACACCAAATGGCATCACAGAATACTCATAATGTCCATACCCCGTTCTAAAGGCAGTCTTCTGAATATCTTCGGCCTTCACATGAATTTGATGATACCCAAATCTCAGATCTATCTTACTAAAGACACTCGCACCAATCAACTGATCCATCAAATCATCAATCCTCAGAAGTGGATACTTATTCTTGATGGTCATCTTGTTCAATTGTTTGTAGTCCACACAAAGTCCCATAGAACCTTCTTTCTTCTTAACCAATAAAACTGGTGCACCCCACGGTGACACACTCGGACGAATAAACCTCTTCTCAAGTAGATCTTCAAGTTGACTCTTCAACTCTTTCAATTTCGATGCGGACATACGATATGGAGCCATCGATATCGGACTAGTCCCAGGAATCAAGTTGATCGCAAACTCCACTTCTCGTTCCGACGGTAAATCTCTTATCTCATCAGGAAAAACTTCCGGAAAATCACGGACAATTGGTAAAGCATTAATTGCTCCATTTTCACCAATGTTCAAAGTTGCCATTAACATAAATACCTTCGCACCATCTTACACTGATTCCTTCACTTGCTTAGCAGTCATAAACAAGTCTCCTTCATCATCAGGTTCAGGAAAAATAACCGTTTTGTCAAAACAGTTAATATAGACATGATTGAATTCTAACCAATTCATCCCAAGAATAACATCAAGTTGATCTAAGTGAAGACACACTAAATCAACTCCAAAGTCTTTACCAAAAATACTCAACGGACAATTCAAACACACAAAAGGGGTAGTTACTGAACCCATAGCAGGAGTATCAATAACCAAAGGAAATAAAGGAATGTGTAGCTCCAGTATCAATTATAGCGACCAAAGGTATATCATTAATGAAACACGTAACTCGGATCAACCGATCTTCACTAGTAGTCTCCGATCCTGATAGAGCAAACACTTTCCCATTCCCTTGAATCTTCTTTGGCTTGTCACACTTGGTACTAATGTGCTCTTGCTCACCACAGTTATAGCAAGTCACATTCACACCGCTATTTCACTCTATAACTTTGTGGCCTGGCTTGCCACACTTGAAACATTTCTACTCAACGCTTTTGCACTCAGGAGCACGATGTCCTTCTTTACCGCATCTATAACATCTCACCAGAGTGGAAACTCCTCCCCCACTCGGTTTCTTGCCGTAACCAGTTTTCTGTTTCCCCTTATCAGCAGGAGTCACATACGGCTTCCCTCAGAATTGGCCTTTTCCCTTCTTGTCATTTAAACTCTTATAGTGGGAAGATCTAGCTCTACTATCTTCATCATAAATCCTGCTTTTGTTCACCAACTCAGAAAATCGTCTAATTTCCTGATAACCAACGGCTTGCTTGACTTCAGGCCTCAAACCATTCACAAACTTAAGACACTTGGATCTCTCAGCATTGATAGTGTTGTAATGGGGACAAAACTTAATTAATTCCTCAAACCTTGTTGCACACTCGGCCACAGTTGAGTTACCATGCTTCAGCTCAAGGAATTCAATTTCCTTCTTACCAAGCACATCTTCTGGAAAATACTTCTCCAGAAATGCCTCTCTAAAAACATCAAAAGTAACCACAATCTCATCTTCTTCAAATATCTGACGAGTGTTACCCCACTAGTCCTCAGCTTCCTCTTCAAGCATATGAGTGCCAAACTGCACTTTCTGCGCATCTGAACATTTCATGACTCGAAAGATCTTTTCAATTGCTTTCAGCCATACTTGTGTTTTGTCAGGTTCATGGGTTCCCTTGAAAATTGGTGGATTGTTCCTTTGAAACCTTCCCAAAGCATGAAACTCGTCATCGGCGTTGTTTCCAGCATTCACGTTGGCTTGTGGATTCTGTCCAATCACTCCAACCAACATCACCAAAGCTTCGGCAATCGCTTCATCATTCCTACCGACGACCATTGTTCTGGATCCCAACAACAAAACTTCATAAGAACTAACAATATTGATAGTGTCATACACACATATCAAATATATAGGGGAATAAACACATTAACAACTTGGTCAACTGACCGACCTGCTCTGATACCACTAATGTAACACCCCCTTTCTATACCCTCAATAAATCAAATAAATCATTTAGGAACATATTAAAAATCCATCAGAGTATAACTAAAACACAGTATAAAAGAGGTGTGCCACATCATACTTGAATTTAAAACATACAACACCTGCTCAATAAAGATATGCAACATTGGGGTAACTTTCAACAGAGGAACTTAGTCCTCATCCCCACATCTCAATATTTAGAATAAAAGCGGAAACATCTAAACATTGATAATCATCAAACATATATATATATATATATATATATATATATATATATATATATATATATATATATATATATATATATATATATATATATATAT
Organism: Lathyrus sativus; assembly: GCA_963859935.3. Taxonomy (NCBI): domain Eukaryota; kingdom Viridiplantae; phylum Streptophyta; class Magnoliopsida; order Fabales; family Fabaceae; genus Lathyrus; species Lathyrus sativus. The sequence goes on along the minus strand of OZ012740.1, from coordinate 350,145,534 downwards.
ATATATATATATATATATATATATATATATATATATATATATATATATATATATATATATATATATATATATATATATATATATATATATATATATATATATATATATATATATATATATATATATATATATATATATATATATATATATATATATATATATATATATATATATATATATATATATATATATATATATATATATATATATATACATATATCATCCAGTTTAATTCACAGCATAATTCATGTTTCATAAACATTCCACAAACAAGATACATATACAACATATCACAAAAGAATCATATATCCTAGCTACCCGGTGCTACATATTAGAGTTGACCGACAAAAGAATGAAGACACGCTTCACAAAAAGACCTCCAGCATACCTACTCTGCAATGCCTCGTAGAGCATCATAAAACAGCAGAAGGGTGAGAAATATTATCATAATAATCAATGCATATATATATATATATATATATATATATATATATATATATATATATATATATATATATATATATATATATATATATATATATATATATATATATATATATATATATATATATATATATATATATATATATATATATATATATATATATATATATATATATATATATATATATATATATATATATATATATATATATATATATATATATATATATATATATATATATATATATATATATATATATATATATATATATATATATATATATATATATATATATATATATATATATATATATATATATATATATATATATATATATATATATATATATATATATATATATATATATATATATATATATATATATATATATATATATATATATATATATATATATATATATAATCTTAGAATACACATAATCAACATTCTCACCATAAGTCATCCATATACGTCACAATGTATATACAAATATATGGATAATCACCAAGCACATTCGTCATGTATACATCCAAAATTCACTCATTTTCACATAAACATTTACAATTATGTTTATTCATCAATTCACAACTCTCAGTTCAATAATTCATACACATATATGCATACTTCATACAACAATTATACCTATGCCATGTGACTCAATGCAACTCATGCCATGTGGTACCAACACTTGTTATTATTTTTCGGTTTTTACATTTAAACTGGGTCTGTCCCCTAGACCAATAACAAACAAAAGCCCGTCCCCTAGGCTTTCAAACCCCACTATAGGTTTGGGACAAGCCACTAGTCTCCACGAAACTAGCAAACATTGCCTCTTGACAACAAATGATGTGTATGCAATCAACAACCATATGCACTTAAGACCGTTCTCACATCTTAACCCCATGCATTCTCAAATAATTCATCACACAAGAATTATAACATGATTGCACATGTAACGCCCCGATTCTGAATTCCCATTTTTATTGAGTCCTTATTTGATTTATTTAAGTAATTATTTTATTTATGTGAAATTTATGTGATAATATGTTATGTTTACATATTGAGCTATTTTTGCCGACTTTGAGAGTTTCGGGTAAAAATAGGTTGGAGGGTATTTTGGGCATTAGTGATAATATTAAGTGGATATTTTGTGAGAATTAATTGATAAGTGTGTGGAAAGAATTTGGGAGGAAAGAAAATAGAATATGTGATATAGAGAGAAAAGAGAAAGATAGAAACATTAAGAAGAAAAACAAGAGAAAGAAAAGAGGAGGAGAGAAAAGAAGAGAAAGTGGAACAAAACCTAGAATCATCAAGAATCAACCTTAGCTTGCGAGTAATCAGGTAAGGGTGAGAAGTTTTATCATCTTGATAATGTATGTAATCATGTATGTGCTAGATTGGATTTGTTGGATTGTTTTCTATGTTTCTATTTCTAGGTCGGAAGTTGATTTAATCGGTAGAAACTGAGTTTTATCGGTTAGAATCTGGAATAGATGGTGTAGTTTAGTCGGGTGATGAGTGGGCTATGCTACTGGGGCTGATTTGAATTTAATCGGTCGATTTTTGAGGTTATGATGATTTTGGAACAGTTGAGATTTTTCAGGTTTCGCAGGTTCGCCAGCATTCGCTAGGCGAGTGGCAGCGAAGTTTCGCTAGGCGAAGTCCAGCGAGTGGGCAGCGAACCTTGGCAGTGGCCAAGATCAGCCTTCGCTGGCTTGTTTGCCAGGCGAAGGTGGTAGTGAAGGGGTTCTCCAGGCGAATCCCAGCAAACGTGGCAGCGAACCTATGGCAGTAGCTTTTGTTTGGCTTTGCCAGCGAGTTCGCCAGGCGAAGGTTAGCAAACTTGACAACATGTTTTCTTTTCTTGTGTTTCCTATCCGTGGGTTGGTTGTGTGGTTTGATTGCGATCATTCCTTATCTAAGATGACTAATTATATGCTGTTATGTATGCTGTGGGTAGCCGTATGGCGTGAATCCTAGTTTGTGATTTGTGAAGTGTGAAATGTGGCCGTTTGGCAATTTTGTGCATTTACTTGAAATGAATAGAAATGCATGGCGAGATTGATTGTGAATGTGAACCATGTATGAAATTGGTTTGAATGGATGATGAATATATATATGCTTTGTGATACATATATTTTGAATGCATAATGAATATATGCGACGAATGTGATGAATGCATGAGTATGTTTGTAAACATGTATGCATTTCAAGAGTGTCATGAGTCATGTTGCATGTGAAGCATCATAATATGCATTCTTGTGTCGATTGATTCCTCAGTGAATCTGCAGAACCTCGTGTGCCCTTGTGGGGTGTGAGCGACGGTTATTTATTGATTCCTCGGTGAATCTGCAGAACCTCGTGTGCCTTGTGGGGTGTGAGCGACGGTTATTTATTGATCCCTCGATGGATTTGCAGAACCTCGTATGTCGCGATGGTTATATTTAATTCCGTGTAGAATCTGCAGAACCTCGTGTGCCCATGTGGGGTGTGAGCGATGGTTATTGGGTTCTTCAATTGAACCTGCTGAATGAGTCGGTACCGCATTTGCATCTGCATAGAATCGTGTGTCGGTCTCTATGAGTTGCATGTTGACATCTGTGCATGATGTATGGTGAATAAACATGAATGTAGATGTTTATGTAAATTGTTGATAATTGGCATGAATGGAAGGCTTGAAGATACATGTATGTGTGAATATATATGTATACGTGTGTATGTTTATGAATTAATATAAACATTGATGAAGTATATTGTGTATGCTTGGTGTTCTATTTATATATAGATACGTGTGTGGACACGTTGCGGTGTATGGATTGGTGAATGGAGTTGTGGTGAGAACGCGGAGAATGCTTAATTGTTATATATATATATATATATATATATATATATATATATATATATATATATATATATATATATATATATATATATATATATATATATATATATATATATATATATATATATATATATATATATATATATATATATATATATATATATATATATATATATATATATATATATATATATATATATATATATATATATATATATATATATATATATATATATATATATATATATATATATATATATATATATATATATATATATATATATATATATATATATATATATATATATATATATATATATATATATATATATATATATATATATATATATATATATATATATATATATATATATATATATATATATATATATATATATATATATATATATATATATATATATATATGCATTATGTATTATGATATCGTTTCTCACCCTTTTGCTGTTTTATAATGCTCTATGAGGTATTGCAGATTAGATTGCTGGAGTCTTTGTGAAGCGTGGCTTCATTCTTTTGGGTCGGTCGGCTCTGATATGTAGCACCGGGTAGCTAGGGATTATTTTGATTCTTTTGTGATACATCTATGTTTGTATCTGCTGATGAATGTTTATGAAACATGCTGGATGAATATTGTTTACATCGACGATGTTGTAAATCAACTTGAATGATGTACATGTATGTGATTACATGTTTTGGAAGTTATGAAATATTTAGATGTTTCCGCCTATGTTCTAAATATTTTCCTTGTGGGTGTTGCCCCGTTGTTGCATATCTGTTGAGCATGTGTTGTATATGTTGAATTTTTGGTATAATGTGATATGCCCCTTTTATGCCGTGATATAAATGTAATATAAATGTACTCTGATGGAATTTTGAATTTATGCCTAAATGATTATTTGTATTATTTGGGGGTATAGAAAGGGGGTGTTACAGCACACACAACACATTTTATAATAATCAAAATATTCATACTTTCAACACCATCACTACATTTATCAAGCAATGCACAAGAATACACATCATGATGCTTCACATACAATCGCATACAATCAATATGCATTCACAATATCGCGCCAAATGGCAACGAACTCCATTATAATCATCATGCACTTTTAATCAATTCTCTCTTCTTCCTTATTTCTTTCTCTTCCTTCTCTTCTTTCTATTTCTATCCTTTTCTTTTTTTTCCCTCTATTCCACTTATATCTCTTTCTATTCTATTTCTCTCCAAACATCTACTAATCCATTTTCTCACAAAATATCTCATCTTATCATTAAATAAGAAATGTCTAAAATACCCTCCAATCTATTTTCCCCGAAAACTCTCAAAATCGGTAAAATAGCATAATATGCAAACATAACATATTAACACATCAATTTCACAATTAAAATAATAATCACCCAAATAAATCAAAAGACTCAATAAAATTGGAAATCAGAACTGCGGCGTTACACAAACAATGTGGTATGTAGAATTTTCTGCGTTTTTCACCGTTGGAGGCCTCCTGGACCTCCGATTTCAATTCTGTAAAAAGTCTCAGTTCCAGAATTCGAATTACTACCGTTATATGACAATTATAACAACCCACAATATACATTTAAAAATTCTACCATCATACATCATGTAATCATCAATTTTAAAATCATGGAAATTAGAGATTTTTATCCTAAATATGATACACTATCATACAATCCCAATAATCATATAAAAACCCACAATTACCTTGATTTTCTTGGATTCTTGAGTTTTCTCTTAGGTTCCTCTTCTCTTCTCCTTTTTCTCTTCTTAGTCTCCTTTGCAACTTCTAACCCTATTCTATTTCTTTCTCTTATTTTATCAATCTCACAATTTTCTCATTAGTCTATTGGGCTTACTAACCCACTTTCTCACTTTCTGTTAACACCCATAATCTAGGCCCATTTACTAACTCTACCAATTCTATATTTTATTCCACCAAATAAAATAAATAAAATAAATTAATTAAATCAAATAAATCAATTAATTCAAATAAGTCTATAATTCAGTTAAATCAAATATGTATAAAATCACTCAATTAATTAATTAATATAATTAAATAAATAATTACTAAAATTGGGGTGTTACAGAGTCATTTATGTGAGAGGAAGGTATTAACATCCCTCACATCCGTCGTTCTCGACGGAAACCATTTGCTTGTTCTTTGCACGAGAAATTTTTTTATCGTGAACGATTGAGGTTCTCGTGCCTACGTATCCTCATAGTGTAATGAGAAAATAAGAGCTCCGTAGTTCTTGAAACTAAAGATAAGAAACAAAAGAAGGGACACTCTAAATACAACCTTCAATAAAATAATATTTTTCTCTATAAATACAACACTCTAAATTTCAAACAACATTCAATAAAATAATAACACATTTTATCTTTTTGTATTTTTTATATTATATTTATATTTTTATGCATTAAAAAAATACATGGCCTACAAATAAATAAATATCAATTAATTAAATATAATATTTTTACTTACTTTTAATTTCATATGATTTTACACAAATAAAAACATATTCTACCAAAATACAAAAACACGATGTCCCATTTAAATGTTGAAAAGTCATTTTTTACTTTTTCGCAAAAAAAAAATTGCTTATCCCATCCTATAAAAGTTTAAGGCAAAACTACTGTCTAGATCCTTTAAGTTATTTTAAAATATCAAGTTAGTCCCTTAAGTTTTTTTGGTAACGCTTTGATTCTTTTTTAAAAATCTCCGTTATAATAAATTACAAACTCATATACTATTTGATATGGTTTTTCGCGCTGATCACGAATATGTAATTAGTTTTGCGTTTGATTGTGTATTTTGGTCAGATTGTTGATTTTTCATTATATATTTCGTTCATTTTTACTTGAATCTCATGAACCATAACTTGTTTGATAAATTTGATTGCATATTCCTGATCAACGCGAAAAACTAATTCAAATGATATATTAGTTTGCAATTTATTGTAACGGAGATTTTTAAAAAGGGATCAAAGCGTTACAAAAAAATTTAAAGGACTAATTTGATATTTTAAAATAATTTAAAAGATTAAAACAATAGTTTAATTAAAGTTTAAAAATACTTCTCAAATTTTAATAATGAACTTTTGAATGCATCGTAAATTAATCAAATATATTTATAAGTGAAACACTCACTCATTTTATAAAATAAAAAAAAAATTCAAAAATATATTTCCAGAATCAATATGAAAACATATTTTTGTAAATTCTTATATGATGCATTTCATAATTGAAATGAACCACTACTTTCAATGATTGAGGATAATAATTTTATTTAGTAAAGTGTTTGAACACATAAATAAATATGTCAGTGTGCCCCTAAAGAAACATTGATTGTGAGTTAGTAAAAAAAGTTATGCATTAGTTATACTTCAATTTCAATAATTTTTTTTTTACTTATTTGTCTTTTTAGTTTGCTGACTTCATAATTTGAATTGATTGATTCTAGAAATATATTTTTGAATTATTTTTTTAATAAAATAAATGTGTGATTTATTTACGCATGTATTTGAAGTGCCACTAAGATATATTTTAAAAATACATTTGTGAAGTTTTTTTTTTTTATAAAATTAGGAGGTTGATTTACGCATGTATTTGAAATGCATCTAGAAGGATAATATACTCTCCATACCTCAAAAACAAAAAGGTTCAAATAGCATCAACGTGAGCAGGGCAAAAATGTCTTTGCAGCTCAAATATACATAAATAAATATATAAAATTGAAAGCCCAAAAAAACAAATTCATTGCTTTCACGAAACAGTTTCCAGAAGGTAAACTCAGTGAAGAGAATGTTAGTACATTTATGACCTATTACACATATAGTAAAGTAATAATAATAGTACTATATAGCGGAGAGAATCTACAGCTGAGTGGTCCCCCTCTATATAATTGAACTCTTCACAACGTGCTTCCAACAAAATAACAAATGACGTAATTTCGGTAAACCCATTGACCAAAATCATTACCATGCCCTTTTACACTACTATTCTTCAACATTAGCTGAATCAGTTTCTCTGTTTTCGATTCAGATCCGTGAAATGTGAGTCCACACAAGTTATCAATCATGATTTCATTTCTTTATTCAAATTCAATCTTGATTCCTTTTTTAATGTGTTCAATATTTAAATAGGGTTTTGCTTTTGTAATTTGTAATAGTACTTGTAACTTGCCACTGTTTGTTTTTACTTCTTAGTTCATAATTCAGTTTTTGCAGTGTTGTTATGGTTATGGGTAGGGTTAGGGTTATTTGATTCTGATTATTCTCATTGTAAGGAAGATACTATAGTCTATACTATTATTTTATTGTTGATTGTTGATTGTTGATGATTTCAGGTTATGATGTCAAGAGAGATTAGTGAATTAGATAAGATTGTTTTGTAGTGTTCGGTTTATCGAATGGCAAGAGACCTGTTAGATTTCTTCTCTATGAAAAACTGGAGGTGTTCTTGGTCTCTTGCCGCAACAATTGCTTCGGTTTTGGCATTGGTTTCTGTAGTTCATTTGTTCTTGTTTCCGTTGACGCCTTCTTTTGATTATTTTAAGCTAGCTTCAAATTCCTGCGTTTTGACTAATGCATCGGTAGAGTTGATTAGTAAGCGTGGCTGGGATGAGCCTGCGATTGATTTGAAGCTTCGGTTCCCGGGTGACTTGCACGGTTCGGTTGCTTATAAGGGTGCGCCGTGGAAGGCTGAGATTGGTCGGTGGCTTGCAGGTTGTGATTCTATTACAAAGGAAATCAATGTTTCCGAGGTGACAATTGATGTTCTAATTCTGTTTATTTTTTTTGTTTCATGTCTTCTTTCCAAGTTGTTATTTCAGAGATTTGTGCTGAACTTTTATGGTTGTTATTGGCATTGAGTTACTTTTTGGTTACCAAAAGTAAAAATTTTCGGCTTTGTAATATGATTGGTTACAGATAATAGGTGGAAATGACTGCAAAAATGACTGCAGTGGCCTGGGAGTTTGTAATCGAGAGTTGGGACAATGTCGATGCTTTCATGGTTATGCTGGTTAGTTCTGTTCCCTGCACTCATTTTATTGACCAAGTACATAATGCTTGATCAGAAGATGCAAATAGGAGAAGATAACTCATTTTTTTAAACTTGTAGCTCTAGCTTTCACATATCGTTTATCATCTCTATATATTGGTGATCAGAATTGTAGAGTTTATCGGGACACCGGCAGTCATACACATTCTTCGGTAACTTGTAAATCAGTCGTATCGAGTTTTTTTAAACCCCAAATATGCCTAAAATCAGTTTCTCTAATGAGGAGTTTTTGTTAGATTACAAAGTGCTTTGGAGTTTTTGTTAGATATATTACCTGCAACATTTATTCCACCAACTAATGACTGACATGTTATTTTTTTGGGCCCGTACTATTATTTTTATATTTGAGTTAACCCTTACACATTTAAATGTAAGATTCTTCTAGTGCTGAATAAGTGGGAATGAATTTTAAGTTTAATTCTTCATATCCATAGCAAACCTTTCACTTGTTATGCTACAAAGGAAGTTGGGATGAAAGAACAAAAAGAGAGTCGCTAAATAAAAAATGAGAATACTTGTAATTTACTTTGGTATATCAGACGTATCTGTTTTCACTATTTTGAATTCCTAAATCTTCTAGGGTATATCAGTTTTGATTATATAATGTAATGATTTTCTTTTGGTACAACATTTTTAAACAGGACAAAGAAGTAAACTATTATAACTTGTTGCTAGGCTACAATTTTCAGAATATGTTTGATGATTGCACCAAAACATAATTTGTTATATGGTTTGGAAATTCATATTATTTTCTGAGGTGACAGGGGATGGATGCACTGACAAACTGGAGTTAGAATGCAACTTCCCAGGATCACCAGTGGAGCCATTTGGCCGATGGGTTGTATCCATTTGCCCAGCCAACTGCGATAAAACCAGGGCAATGTGCTTCTGTGGAGAAGGAACAAAATATCCATCTCGGCCATTGGCAGAGACATGTGGCTTTCAATTTAAGTAAGTAAAATTGAATTACTAGTATTGTGTTTCAATCGCCAGTTTTTTCCCCTCAATTTCCAATTACTAGTAAAATATCCACCTTAAATCTGTTTCAGTCCACCTTCCGAACCTGGTGGTCCCAAATTAGTGAATTGGACAATAGTTGATCAAGATGTGTTCACAACTAATAGTAGTATACTAGGTTGGTGTAATGTAGACCCAGTCGGGGCATATGCTGGCAAGGTAAAATTCAAAGAGGAATGTGATTGCAAATATGATGGTCTTTGGGGACGATTCTGTGAAGTGTCCGTTCAATCTGTTTGCATTAATCAGTGCTCTAGACATGGTCAGTGTCGTGGTGGATTTTGCCAGGTAATTTTTTTGTTTAATAATGTGGCACCTATCTTTAGCATTTCAATTGTTTACTAGAAAAATAAATACTTCGTTAGCCATCTATTGTTTTGCTTTGCAGCCGTAGGATTGGCTGGTATTAAACTAATTACTACCTAAACTTATTTGATGAAGTTTTTTTTTTCTCAAGTTTTTTAGGCTCATTATGAAAAAGTCTCATCTCTTGAATATTGCTGCTGACTACATATCATTAATTAGAAATCAGATAACCTGAAGATGGAGGAGAACTAACCTGGAAGAAAGGAAATGAAAAAGATAAAATGGATGGTTGATGAGGGATTAAAAATCTTGAAACAAATAACGTATGCTTACTACTGAGGATACCTTCCAGAGGCACTGTTCAATTTGTGTGCATTTATGATTTATGTTATCAGTCAGGTTGTTAAATGCTAGAGTCTATGCAAATTCGTGGTCCTTTTTTAAACTCGCTTAACTCATCAACTCTAAAAGGTTTCTTTACTTAATAAATAAAATTTTAAAATAAACTAAAACTTTAACAATTTAAAATGAATTTCCTGAGTCCCCAATTTTAACTTTATTTAATTGGGGCAACGTTAAATAAATATAGAATAGAAGAATACAAAACCATTAAACCAATAGTAAGACTTAAGAAACAGCAAGAACCCAAAAAGAACATGAACTAATTATAACACTACCAAGAATTGCTTTAAATCGGACAGATATGTTTCTCAAGGACAACATCAGTAGGATATAATGAAACTACTTTCATTCTGTGCAACAGAAGTCTTATTTTGTTTCCATTCGACTTCTATAGATAAGCAGCATGTTAAATACGGTGTAACACTGCTCATTTCCACCCAGTATCAATAGATAAATTGAATATAGGCTTATTTTCAGTGTGACAATGGCTGGTACGGAGCAGATTGCAGCACCCCATCAGTAATATCTTCTATAAGAGAGTGGCCTAGTTGGCTTCGTCCTGCTCGGGTTGACGTTCCTGACAATATTCCTGTCAGTGAAAAAATAATCAATCTTAATGCTGTGGTGGCAAAGAAAAGGCCTCTTATATATATTTATGATTTGCCCCCGGAGTACAACAGCCTACTATTGGAGGTGAGGATATTCCAAGTGTCAATTCTCATGATTACAATTTACATCTGAAGAGATTTTTTATGTTTTTCTATTTGTCATTTTTATTTTATTCTTTTTGGTTATCATAGGGACGTCATTTCAAGTTAGAGTGTGTAAATAGAATTTATGATGGCAGTAATGCAACCGTATGGACAGAGCACCTGTACGGAGCTCAGGTATTCCATGAATTTTATTTAGGAGCACTTCAGCTGGTAAAATTTTATTTCTTCTGCATTATATTTATGCCCCATGCCTGCATCTCTGCAGATGGCAATTTATGAGAGTTTATTAGCTAGTCCACATCGAACACTAAATGGTGAAAAAGCAGATTTTTTCTTTGTTCCTGTCCTTGATTCATGCATCATAACTCGTGCTGACGATGCTCCTCACTTGAGCATGGAGGTATATTTTATTAACTGCTATATTTACTGAAATAGGTCTGTAGAATGTTCACTACTCATTGACTCATCTAATAAATAGACTGCATCAGCGATGTATTGTTTCATGCCTGCGCAAGTTAGCAATGCTATGATGTTCATGGATTTGCTTTCTCTTGATGTACCTAAGTAGTAATTTCAAAATGGAATCAAATTAAACGATAGTTTCATGTTCCTTTTCCTCTTTTTGGATGGATGGATAAAAATACTTCTAGTCATTTGTTACCTGTTTGTTCTTACTTTCATAAATGCTCAGACTATGTTGCTCTTGGATTGTAAACCCCGTTTTGGAATATATAATTGGATACATCTATGTAATGCTGGATACCTATAATGTTTCTCACTTTTCCTCGAACATGTTCAGAGGCATAAGGGGTTGAGGAGCTCGCTGACTTTAGAATATTATAAGAGTGCATATCATCACATTGTTGAGCAATATCCTTATTGGAATCGCTCATCAGGAAGGGACCACATCTGGGTATGTACTAGGAGAATTGTTTTTCCTATGTATTAAAGAGTTTTCTACGAAGTAAAGTTAACTGTATTCACTTGTAAGAAGATGCTAATAGTTCCCTTTTGTCTCTGAAGGCAGTTTTTTTCATGGGATGAAGGTGCTTGTTATGCCCCTAAGGAAATATGGAACAGCATGATGTTAGTACATTGGGGAAACACAAATACAAAACATAACCATTCAACCACAGCCTATTGGGCTGATAACTGGGATGAGATTTCAACTCATATGAGAGGCATTCATCCATGCTTTGACCCTGACAAAGATCTCGTGCTTCCTGCTTGGAAAGTTCCTGATGCTAATGTGTTGGCTTCAAAATTCTGGGCTCGGTATCAGATTTTAGTTGCTTTTCCTGGTCATGCTTGAAGCTACTGTTCTATTTATTTTGTTCTTGAAATTGAATGCAACCGTGGTATGATTTTTTTCAGGCCTCGAGAAAAGCGGAAGACGCTGTTTTTCTTCAATGGAAATTTGGGACCAGCTTACCCTCAAGGAAGACCACAAGACTCGTATGTTTACTAGAAAACTTAAGTTTTATTATGATAGACGTTATGTGTTCAAAGAATATTCATTGTCTAGTTAGTAACCTCGATATCCTGTTGCCTAAAGTTTTGAGTGAAATTGGCATAAGTTCCCTCACTTGCTATGAACAAACATTCTTGGGTATTGTTGGTCAACTGAGGTTTTTTTTCTTTATAAAAAAATTGAAAAGAGGAAAATTATTATTAAATATAGTGGCATTAATGATAATTTTACAACCGTCTCCGAAGAGATTTGAGCTATTTCCCTTGAGGTTGCAAAGTTAAACTCGTACTTTAGATCTTGATATATATTTTACAACTGTTAAAGAAGACCCCGGTTTAAAAAATGATGCAGGTATAGTATGGGTATAAGACAGAAGTTGGCAAAGGAGTTTGGATCAAGCCCCAACAAGGATGGAAAACTAGGGAAACAACATGCAGAAGATGTCATCGTGACTCCAGTACGTTCTGATAACTATCATGCAGATATAGCAAGTTCTGTTTTCTGTGGAGTACTTCCTGGTGATGGTTGGAGTGGACGCATGGAAGACAGTGTTTTGCAAGGATGCATTCCTGTGGTCATTCAGGTAATAGGATTTTCCCTTTTTTTACATTATTATTTTTCTCCCAGCAAACAATTTAAAAGTGTCATTAGCTCTGTGTTGCTAGCAAGCTTTGTCACTACCAATAAAATTTGAAATAGTGTGATTTATCTTGATAGTTTTGTGGCTTTACTTATCATAAGTACTCTAAATATGAATCATGTTCATTGATTAGTGATAAAAGTGGCTAATTGAAGTTATCATTGATGGTAACTGTATACCTTTGCCTGTTTTGTTTCTTTGTTCTGTAGGATGGGATTTTCTTACCATACGAAAATGTACTCAACTATGATAGTTTTGCCGTTCGAGTACCAGAAGAAGAAATTCCCAGCATGATAAAGATTCTCCGGGTACTCATTGCCTCCTCCCCTTTTTATATTGTATACTGGGATAATACAATATAAGTCCATAGCCTTTGCATATAGTTGTCATTTTAAGGCAAGAAGATTGTATGAATGGTTGGTCACGGTGATATGCAGGGGTTCAATCAAACAGAAATCAATTTGAAGTTAGCAAATGTTCAGAAAATCTGGCAAAGATTCTTGTATCGCGATTCTATATTGCTTGAAGCTGAAAGGCAAAAAGCTGTGTTTGGACATATTGATGATTGGGCAGTTGAATTCTTAAAATTGACAGAGGATGATGTCACCACAACTTTAATACAAGTATGTATCTTTAAACTATTCTAGATTTAATGTTGCACTTTGCTAGGTATTAGCAGCTAAAAGCGAAACTATTAAGAAAGATCTCGAAATTAATGAGCTGGATAAAAATATGATATTTGATAGAACGTTATGGTGCCGTTTGATCCATGTAGCCGACACCATTTAGTGGAATAAGGCTTGGTTATTTATGTTGTTGTATAGAAAGAACAATTATATTTAGTGGAATAAGGCTTGGTTATTTATGTTGTTGTATAGAAGGAACAATTCTTCTCAGTTTAGCTGACAAATCCATTTGAACAAATCCTGCTTTTCAAAAGCTCCCTTATGGAGGAATAGTAGCATGATGCTGTGTCATTAACATTACATGCAAATAGAAAGTAGTTTACTATGAAATTTATTGGTGTGTTTGTCTGTATATCACTTTTTGACCACACATTTTTTTGGTATCAAAACAAACAAGGTTTTGCATTACAAGTTACATAATGACCCTTGGAGGAAACAAGTTCGCCACAACAAGGACTTTGGATTACCTAACCAGTGTGCGGTAAACAACTGAAGAGTAAAGGCAGTGAATTACAAGGTGAAGGTCAAGTTCTTATAATATGCTACAATTATCAGTGCAGTGCAGTAAATCATTCAACCAGTGTGAACATACATGATTCTTTTTTCCCTCTCACATAAAACGTGTGTACGTAAAAGTGTTTCTCGAGGGATTTTGCGTTTGTGTCTTGGGCTGTCACACTGTCGAATTGTAAAATAACTAGTGTGCATCCTTTTTGAATTACTTAAATAGAAATTTTTTATAGAGTTTAATAACTATGCAATAGCAGTGTAAACCAATTTTATATAGATTTTATCATATTTTTGCATGTTTTTCATTGTGGTAGACGTTTCTGCTAGTAAATATCAGTGAATGAATGTTGGAATTATGTTTGCACTGCCATGGTTATTAAATAAAAGCATCAAAATATTTACACTATTCAACACTTTTTGTTGTTAACTAGGGATGGCAAAGCGGACGGGCCGCCCCATTTAGGCCCGTCCAAAAGCGAAGCGGGGCGGGACAGACCAACTTAGCCGTCGGAGTTCAAAAGTCAAGTCTGTCCTGTTTACTAACGAGTTGGCGGGTTGACGGGTCGGACCGCCATTTTTTTTACAATTTGATTTACTATATAATTTACAAAATTGTTAATCATCATTAAAAAGACCGACAAATTTTAACAACGCATAGTAAAACTTTAACCAGTCTTAGTGTGAATGTCATATTCTTCAACGTAAATAAAAAACGTAACTATAATACTAAAAATTAAAACAAACACACTAAAATTGCAAACTATTTTTTTTGGTTCAAAAAATTAATAAGCACAACCTATTTAAGGACATCTAGGGATACATCAAGAAAACAAACTAGCACAAACTAAACAAAGACAACTAAGTAGATTTATCAATATTTAATAATGGAAGCATTTCAAAAATAAAACAATCGAAAAATTAAAGCTTAGTTGTTGAGCATTTTAGTGTCGAAAAATAAATAAAATGAGAATTCAAATAGAATAAAATACAAATCAAAATTTTATTATCATAATGAGAAACAAACTCTTTTGTGCAAAACTTACCTTATAGCTTTACAATCCGACTCCAACGACAACGAACAATACAAAATAGAAAATAATATATTCTCTATATTTTGCAATAAAGATTTTTTCTACTATGAGTGAAAATAAAGAAAGAAACAGATCGATTAATGTCTTCAAAATAAAATGTTTGTGGTTATGTGAAAAATAAACATTAGGGTTTGAAGAAATGAACGTTATTTTAAAAATATGTCTACTACAAATCACCTTAATATTGTATTAATTCCAAGTAAAAATATATAAACTTTTTTTAACAAAAATTCCATGGACAAAATCCGTTCCATCCCGCCCCCGACCTGTTTTAAATGTGGGTTAAGCAGAGTGGGACAATTTAAGATATTGAGCCAAAAACTTCATCCCAATTTGTCAAAAGTTATAGGTTAAACAGGCAGACCCGACAGGTCTAATTCGTTTTGCCACCCCGTTGATAACTCATCATTTAACATTTCTAATCAAGATAATTCGATAGAAACCAACTATATATAAACAAGTATCTATAAACATGCAAGGTCAGGCACTTGTAGAGAAATACTAAATAATTAGTGACATGGCTAAAGAGATTAATTTTTTTTTGGTTAATGTAGTTCCACTGATGTGTGATTTTGATCCATGTAGTTTTAATTTCCTAAATTAAGTTTACATTGGTTTTCCAATCAAGCCAATTTGGTTCTATATTAACATTCTATTGAATTTTAATAGTTTTCCGAGTTGAATCACAATTAATGTGACAAAAGTATCTTATAGCATTAGTGACAAAAATGAGTCGGGCCCGCCGTGCATTGGCCGATCGAGTCAAGGTTTCTGACCTGTCCCTTCTACTATGCTTTATTTTTTGGCTGACGTGGTTTAAACAGGGTAGACACTGACTTTTTGCCATATTCTTCTTGATCTTTTAACATTTTTTCTTCACTTTTCTCCAACAAAAATACCTTTTGTTAGTTCATTATCCCATTTTTTCCCCCAAAGGTCAATTACTTTATGTGTTTAGTCTGGACATCTTTATCTATTTTTCTGACTACCAATTTCTACATCCGTTTAAAATAACTTTCCTTTAATATTTTTACACAAAAATTAAGAAATGCAATAATATCTTTATAAGATGTTACACGTTTATTAAATTAATTTTATTGATGTGTTAGAAGTAGTCTGAAGAGTAATAATTAAATGACATAATTAAAAAAATAACAATCATTTTTACATCAAAAAGTGAGATTGACCGTCATTTTAAAATAAATTTTATTTGTTAAAACGACAGTCATTTTAAAATGGAGGGAGTATTTTTTGTGTTTTTTCCATTCATCTTCCTCTCTGTTTCTTCAATGACCGATTATTTATCGGGTGATGTCTCTGTGTGCTACCACCCCTTCATTTTTTAATTTAAAATTGTGTTATGAAATTGAAGATTATCATTAAAGATTGTTTATTGAAATAGAAAATTGTTTGGTGTTGTTTCAATTCTGCCATTAGCTTTTGTTTTTCTTGTTCATGCTTATGAAAAATACTTACGAATTGGTGAGATCCATTAAAGCTAAGGGGGCTACAAAGTATATAAGTCAGGTGCTAGTTCACCACAGTGAAAAGTCACAAACATTCTTAGGTTCTAAAGATGCATTTTTGGATGCACCCATGTTACACACACTCAACGCTTTTGTGGCTGAGCCACCACATATTGTCCAAAAATGTGTCTGGAGATGCATTTTTATAATAAGTCACTGGGTGTTACGGAGATACATCCCGGAATATGCTCTCTTAGTTGAAACCACAAACTAATAACAAATGCAAATTGGAAGGAAAATATAAATTAACATAAAAATACGTAACATTACATGGATAATCGTTAACATAAATATAACATTACATTTCATCAAGATGTTGCAACATCATTATAATATCATTGGTCGATCTTACAATCGTCGCACACTTCAATCAGACTCGTTGATTCGTAACTGTGAAATGTACTCCACATAATCCTTAAATCTTCATCCGCCTTCAGCTCAAACTTGCTTAACTGGATCTTCCATTTGTTGTCAATCGAGGGTGAACTATACTCGAGCTTCACAACTCTCTGATTGTCTAAGTATTGTAGAAGATTCTCTATTATGAATTTTAGATCTACAAGAAAGGTGTACTATGTGACCCTAAATTCATGTGAGGGTCTCACACCGTTAAAGTAGACAAACGCGACATGTCAATATATGTGCATTCTGGTGTGATGTGATTTTGTTAATATGATAAGATGAGAGACAAACGCGACATGCCAATATATGCGGTTATTGAGTTATTTCGGGTTTGCTCAGTAAAGGATAGGAGAATCATACACTTTAATAGTGACATCAATGCATTTGTGCATAAAAGTGACATCTCTTTAACGTGGATGATTTTTGGTAACAGTGGTGAGGGCGATGGTTTGCTAATGCGAGCACCCTTGAAAACAATTTTTTGAGATTTATGAGTTGGAGAATTCGAAAAATGTGAGTCAACATGTTCAAAGTAAGAAGGACACCACTTTGTAGAATTGTCAATATTTGTCAATTTGACCTTTTTAGGGGAACCCTTTATTCTGAGGTGAAGAGAAATCGCGATCCAAAACGCAACGGAAATTAAAATTTCTTTTTAGTGATCCTTACGAATGAGCATGATCAGTGATATAAACGATTACCTATTGTGGTGATTAACAATTTTGATGCAGATACAGATGAATGATCACGAGCTTTGAATGAAGAACAACGTCTCTACTCAGTCCACACGAACAAAGTGCCTTCAATCTTAGTGCTAACTGCTACGAATGAAAACTTTGAGTGAGAGAGAAAAGGAGAGAAAAACGGTCAGGGTTTCACCAACTGAATCTTATCAAGTTCTAAAACTTCTACACAAGGGTTGTATTTATAGAACCACTTGTGTGGGTTGCGAGCTAAAAGGTCCAACTTAAGTACACCATATAATAATAATAATAGTAATAATAATAATAATAACCATTATTATAATAAATATATTTTATTATTACTATATTATAATAATAATAATAATATTAACTCTTATTATTATATTATACGATGTTTCATATTTCACTTAAGTATACCGTACCTTACGGTGTTTCAAAATTCTCTCAAGTACACTGTACCTTACAGTGTTCCTTATTATTTTTCTCTCTCATCAATTTGTCCTTATGTGTGTGACCCTTTATGTTCTCGTAACGTTGACAATTATATTAAATAATATATTTAATATAATAAACAATGAGCGGTATCTAACAACACATCATTGTTACTCAAGTCACGAAAATGTCATGTGATCTAACAAATTTTTTTGTGATAGTACTTGTGTGTACAATTACCCCTTTGCCCTTATGTCTATATTGAACACAAGACATATACCGTGTCATTCTTGTCCAATTCAATATTGGACCCTTAGACATTTATCCTGTTATGCAGGATGAGCAAATTTTATTTAGTCACTCATGTCTCTCAGCATGCTTCGTGGAGTACCCATCAACTGTCTTTATGGTCATCCTTTTACGGACAATATTAGATCAGTAATAAAATACCTAACTCTACATCTAGGATCCATAGTGGTTTCAAGTCGAAGAGTGGTATACACCACTATCACCATGAGAGTAACTTATGATACTTTGCATAACATTCTATGTAATACTCTCATAGCGGATCAATCCAATACAAATATTCTAAATACTTCCCTAAAGAATTTTAGTAGAAACACAATTGTTGATCAAGATGAGTATCCGATTTATAGAAGAAGGGACAATGGTCACACAACCGTTAAGAATGGAATTAAAATAGATAATAGGAATGTTGTTACATACAATGCAAAATTGTTGCTGAAGTTTAAAGCTCATATTAACATGGAATGGTGCAATCAAAGTACATTAATTAAGTACTTATTCAAGTACATCAACAAAGGCTATGATATAATTACTGCTACCATTGTCCTAAATGAAGATGGAAATCCCGTTAAACAGCAAAGTATTGATGAGGTTAAACATTATATTGATTGTAGGTATGCTTCTCCAAGCGAGGCATCTTGAAGGATTTTTGCTTTCCCAATTCATGGTAGAAAACAAGCTGTAGAAAGATTGTATTTTCATTGTGAAGGTGAAAACTCAGTATACTACACCGACTTGGATTGTATCAATGCAGTACTCGAGAAACCGAGTGTTACTGAATCGATGTTCAAATCATGGTTTGAAGCCAACCAGAAGTGTTTCAAAGCAAGGCAGTTAATATACAACAAATTTGTTTATGTTAAGAAAAAAAGAGAGTGGAAACCCCGTCAAAGAGGTTACACAATTGACAGGCTAATATGGGTTCCTCTAACTACCGGAGAGTTGTATTATCTTAGATTGATGCTAACACATGTTAAAGGCCCGCACAATTATGACAAAATTAAAATTGTTAAGAACATAAAGTATGATACATTCCAGGATGCATGTTTTGCTTTGGGTTTTATCGGTGATGATCGATAATTCATATATGCTATTAATGAGGCATACCATTGGGGTTTCGATCATTATTTGAGATTACTTTTTGTTCATATGTTATTGTCAAGTAGCATGAATAGGCCAAAGCATGTATGGAGTAAAACATGTCATCTCTTTTTTGATGGAATACTTTATGCTCAGCAGAGAATTGCAAACAACTGAGGTATTAATACTATTATTACAATTTTTAGTGATTACTATAATAAGTAAACTTTTACATCATATCTAAAGCATTCCATCATTTTTTTTCAAAGGCTTGCAGTTACCAGATGAAGAAATAATGAATTTAACATTGATTGAAATTGAAAAACTTCTTCAACTGAATCACAAAAGTTTAAAAGACTTTCCTGGAATGCCTTCCCCAAAAGGCTATGTGGTTGAGCAACTGGGAATTAAGCTTATTTATGAAGAATGAAACTATGATCCAGCTGAGTAACTTCAAGATTTCAATAATTTATATCAAAATCTCATAGGTAAATCAATGTATTACACTTCAATTGTTGAAAGTTTCTATCATATTGTTTAAAAAAACTTTTGTAAAATACTACACACTTTACCTATTTGTTTATGTTTATGTAAATTGTTAACTGAATTACATTTTCCTTATAACTTTGTGAAATATCTAATAGATGAGCAGAGGGATATATTCAAGCAAATCATGGAAGCAGTGAACAATAAAAAAGGAGGCGTGTTTTTTATATGGTTGTGGCGGCACAGACAAGACGTATATGTGAAGAAAGTTATCTTCTTACATAAGATCAAGGAAACATATATATTTAATAGTTGATTCATCCAAAATAACATCACTTTTACTTCCGAGGGGTCGAACTTCACATTCTAAGTTCAAGAACCCAATTCTTACACTTAAATCTTCTACATGCGATATAGACAAAGGAAGTGACCGTGGCAAGATACTTAAATTATCCAAGTTCATAATTTGGGACGAGGCTCCAATGGCTCGTAGATTTTGTTTCGAAGCATTAGATAAAACCCTAAAATACATCATAGGTGGATCCAAATCTTCTTATAAAATATTTGAAGGTAAGGTAGTTGTTTTTGGTAGCGATTTCCAACATATTCTACCAGTTATACCAAGAGGCATCCATTCAGATATAATACATGTCACTATAAATCTAGCATACATATGAGATCATTGTGTGGTTTTGAAACTTACTAAAAACATGCGACTTCAATAGTCTTCCATGAACTCAAGTCCATCTGACTTAGAATAATTTTCAAATCGGATATTTAAAGTCGGCGGTGAAAAATTAGTAGAACCTAATGATGGTTATGCAGATATTACCATCCCAAATGAATTATTAATCACAGATTTTGACAATCCACTTGAAGCCATTGTGTGAAACACATGTCCAAATTTTGATATGATTTACAACAATGAAACATTTTTGCAATCACGAGCAATATTGGCTGGAACCGTTGAGACTGCTAATGTCATCAACCAATATGTGTTGGAATTCATTCCAGGTAAATGGTGATGTTTAGATTTATATCTGTAAAAATATATGAAAATCTATAATTATTTACTAATACAGTATTATTTGGATATTTGTAGGAGAAGAAAAGGAATATTTAAGTTCCAATTCAGTCAACACACATGATGGTGATGGCAATAAAACTTTTGATGTTTTAACTCCGTAATTTTTTAATACACTTAGAGCTTCTGGTCTTCCAAATCACAATATTAAATTAAAAATTGGCACTCCAATTATGCTTCTTATAAATATTAATCAAACATAAGGTTTGTGCAATGGAATACGACTCATTGTTACGAGATTGACAGACCATGTCATTGAGGCAAAGATTATTTCAGGTAAAAACATAAGAGGTGTCATATATAACCCAAGAATGGATATTACTCCTACTCAGTCCCCATGGCCCTTCAAGATGACTAGGAGGTAATTTTCTATAACCGTTTGTTATGTTATGACGATTAACAAATCTCAAGGTCAGTCACTGAATTATGTCGAAATATATTTGCCTAGAAGTGTGTTAAGCCACAGCCAACTATATGTTGTAATATCAAAAGTAAAAAAGCAAAAAAGTTCTTAATGATATTAATTCATGATAAAGATAACCAACCATTGGAGGCTACAACAAATGTTGTTTTCAAAAAAGTTTTTGAAAACTTATAGAATGTAAGTTGAGCATTACTTTATTTTAATTCAATGTTATTACAATTATGAGTTTTTCTCGTGTTTTCTATTATGATTGCATATTTATTATTTTTTCTTCAACTTCATTAGAATGATTTTGTTGAAGTACATCACAAATACACTATATAGTTGGTTTCCATGGTGATATAGCTCTATGCTCATGCTGATAATGTCAAAATGTAAGTTTTGCACACAAAGTGTCGTTGTTTATTATCATATCTTTATTGTATTACATTATGCTATAATTCTTTAGATTGTCTCATAAACTTTATTTGTTTGGTTGTAATTCATTTTGGCAGGATGAAGAATGTTGAATCCTAAAGGGTTGTGGCCATGCTTTCGTCTTCATTGATTATTTTCCTGACTGAAGAATCAATATAAAAATCAGGATATGTTTAGTTTTTTTATTATATGTTATTAAATATTATAAAATATTAGTTATCTTATAAATTGATAATATTTCTATCCGAACATGTTCTACTTAATGATGCCACAATTTCAATTAAATTTCTGAAGTTTCTTAGAGTTGTCATTCCATTGCATTTTATCTTTCTGTAACCCAAATACGTGCATTGTTTCCTAACATATGTGGGCATCAATGTATTGGGTTTCCTCAAACATATGAGTAATCAATAAGTTTTTTTTCTTTCTATTTCCGCAAATAATTACAATATTAACATTAAGTACGATTATTTACTATATTATTGTAAATACATTAAAAAATTCATATATATATAATAAAATTAGAATAATTGTTACCAATTACAAATGAACATGAGTATATAATAATCCCAATTACCTTTAACTTTTCGTGATTAGTTTATATTATCCGTGTTCTAGGCTGGACTGACACCTGCCCCACAGCTGGGTAAGGCACAATCCAGTCTAAGCTTAGAGTTAGGCCCAATATAGACCATGGGGCACAATATAGCCGTTGGAGCACATAGCCGTTGGGGACATTCCCCCCACGCGCTTGACGGTTCACGCGACCAACTGCCCCTCTGAAAGTCACGGAGGCAGTTGGACCAGGTCAAAGATCACGCGCTAGATCTTTCACCTGTCAGTCCCTCATTGGCCGACCAGATATTTCGGTCACATCTGAGACCTTGGCCCTGCGCTGGGGAGAATCTTATAAATACCCTCTCTCTTGAGAGGGTCAGGTATTTTAATCATTCTTGCTCATGCCTAAACACTCGTACTTGCTTTCTCTCCTACAACCATTGTTGCTACCCTACATTAAAGGCCAAGACGATTCATTCTGATCACTCCAGATCAACGGTGCCGTCTATGAGAACACCAGCTCCTCTGTCTTTTTGAACCAAGATTCCCTAATCTTCCCAAACAAAAGACCAAAGCTATCTCTCTAAATCTTCATCGCCATGGCCTCTCACCATATTGATGTCCATCAAGATTCCGTCATCGCCACACTGGGTTGCGGCAAAACCCTTATTCCCAGAGCTGCCACCAGAGAAACTGATCATAGGGACGGATAACCGACATCTCCTGACAACGTAAAGCCTCATGCCCAAAGTTCTGACCATGTATATGAACCTATCACCATCTCACAAGATGCTGACCCCTGCACCGCGGCCCTCATCGCCGCCCTCAACAAATTTAACTATCTTCTCTTCCAACAAGGATAAAAAATCCACATGCTAGAGAATGACTTCCCCCGCGGGGGTCCCTCAGCTTATCTCGTTGTTCACACTTCTCTCTTCAGAAGTGTCACCGAGACGAATCTAGAAGCATCTCCCCAGTCAAAGAACGGTCCAAACTGGATAAGCATGGACACGAGACCATCTAAAGGTGAGATCGTACCCCTCCTCGGAAATCCAGGCACTTCCCAGTATCCAAAAGGACCAGGCCTTCCAAAAGGCCTCGCGAAGAGCACTGAAGCCAACATGAACGTTCTCCTCGACATAGCAGGAGCCAAGGATGCAGTTATTCGTTCAGCAAGTCTTCCATCACGAGTGATAAAGACAACTCAAGTGGTCCCCTGTCGCAGGAAATCATGGACACCTGCATTTCGCGCGGGCTGGAGAAACCTCCCCCTCTAGCTCTCTATGATGGTACCATCGACCCTGGTGACCACATAGAAAATATTGAGGCCATAATGCACTACCACAATGTCACTGGAGCCATAAAATGCAGGCTATTCCCTATCACCCTCAGGAAATAGGCTATGGCTTAGTACAAGAGCCTTCCTCGGGGCTCGATCACGTCATGAAGGAGTCTTAAGGAACAATTTTCCCGACACTTTATTACCTCCAAGCGCCACCCGAAATCCGAAGCTACACTTGAGGGTATTGTAACTCCCATTCTTTTTAAATTGAATTATTTATGAGTTGTTGGTGTGCCTTTATGTGGGAGGGTGCCTGAGAGCGTTGGTGGGTGTCCTTAAAGTATAGGAAATCATTTAATAAATTATTGAGTTTAATAATAATATAATATAATTAATAATGATGATAATGTAATAAATAGTAGTAATATTATTATTATTATTATTTGGAATATTAGTGGATGGAATGAGAGAAGGGAGTTATTAGAGAAGTTGTGGGAGAAAGAGGATTATCACGATAAACTGCTCAGAAAACCAAAATTGAGGAAAAAGGTTGAGGAAAGAGGAAAAGGACGTGGCTGTAGAGAAAGTAAGAATAGAAGAATTGTCCATCGGTGAAATTGGAAGATAGTTGCAAGAGAGTTAGCATAGAACAGAACCAGAACCGGAAAGCGTAGAGTTGGCCTCAATTCTAAGGAAAGGGTGGGGTTCAATTCTATAACTGTGGGCATGATCGATTTCATGTAGGGAATTGAATCATAGGATTAATCTTCTTGTAGTAATATTCCCGTAGTGATGTTCCCGTAGTGATGTTCCCGTAGTAATATTCCCGTAGTGATGTTCCTGTAGTGATGTTCCCGTAGTAATATTCCCGAAGTAATGTTCCCGTAGTAATGTTCCCGTAGTAAATGTTCCCGTAGGTTGAGAAATATTAAGGGTTAATGTTTGTCTACGCCTGAATTAGTGTTTATGTCATTAGTTCTAGGTAATAATGTTGGGAATCGGCGCAGACACACGCTAATTTCCCATTTGTTGAGAAAAGGTTGTTATTATGCTCTTACTTGATCGAATTCAGGTATGGAATCGAATCATAGATATAGTTCCCGTTAATCGATAAATGTTAGGGACGAGGTTTGTCTGTGTAGGAATGAATGTGTTATATCATTAGTGTTGTACGATGCTGTATGGTTGCCCTTAATGGGGCAAGATTAGTTTCCCCGTAGTTAACGAACCTTTTCAGGAACTATAATTAATTTAGTGAGTAAAAGTAGTAATGTTGTTCTTACGATAATGTGTTGAATTCTTAATTGTCGAAAGTATGTTGTTATTCTTCCCTTACATGAACAGATTGAGATGATGAATACTTGATGCATATGAAGTTGTTATGTCATTGTTGAGAAAATGTTATTATAATATTCTCCTTGGATTATGTTGATAATTTGTAGTTATATGATGATGGGCATGCCTCTGTTATGGACAATTCGGTTGTAGGCTTAATGCCTTGTTGCGTGGTTGTTGTTATTTGTCTCTGACATGAACAAGTTGAAATGGTGAGTACATGATGTATGTGAAATAGTGATGTTTCTGTTATGGATAATTGGTTGTAGGATTGATGCCTTGTTGCACGGTTGTTGTTGTTGTGTTGTAGTCCATAATAGTTGCGTCTCATAGCATATCATTTGGCCTGGATTGGCGACAGTTGGCCCTTAGTGGCAAATATTTGGTTATGCCTGTATTGGCGTTATTTGGTCTGGATTGGCGACGGTTGGCCTTAATGGCAAATAAATTGGTTGTGGAGTGTTGGCTCCAAAATGGTACCACATGCATATGCACAGTTGAGTTGCATAGTTGAGTCGCATTTGTTGAATCGCATAGTTGAGTTGTGTCGTTATGCATTTGCAAGTAATTGATGAGTTGCTGAATTTTTCATGATAATTGTTGTGGATATAAATAACGAATTATTGCGGTTTAATTATTGATAATATTTTGCGATCTGTTGGAAGAATAATGTTGTGATAATATTCTGACATGACTTTTATCATGCCTTATGTTATATTGTTGATATCTCACCCCTTTACGTTGTATGTTACCTCCGTTGGTGGTAACTTGTAGGTAATCCGGAATAAAGTGTAGCTTTCCGTTTAAGGTTGTTGGTCGCTCTGATACGTAGCACTCTTGGGGGGATGAACGATTGATGTTATTGCTTTTATTTAATTTCCTTGTTGCTGGATTTTAGCAAGTACTTTTCATTAAATTGGTGGCTGTTGTTAAGTGCCAAATGTTGGTTGGATGCACTATACCGACAAATTAGTAGTGCTTATTTTTATGGTTGAAACTCGTTGTTTATGTTGAATTGATGCAAGATAATTACTTGCTGAATTTTAATAGAGTTGTGTTGCGAGTTTCATGGTCTTGCTTTAATCATGCTAAATGTTGGAAATGTTTTATATTCCGCTGCAAATTAATAAGATGCCTTGTAATCAAAATGGTAATCAAGTTATTGCTGTTTGTTCATCCTAATATGTGCTATGTATGTTACTAAAAGAATTGCAAATGTATGACCGACTGTTCGAGTTGAAATTGTAACGCCCAGAATTTGCTGATGTGACGTTCGTCACAACTTCCTCACGATCGTCATGACCGTCACGGTCGTGGCAGCCCCTTACAACCGTCATGTTTACAAAATTTATTGCACTCTGATTCTGTTTTCCTTAATTATCCACCGGGTTAGATTGGGGTGTTACAGGTATCATCCAGGGCAAGGATGAACCTCTTCGAGATCACGTCAACAAATTTACTAAGGAAGCGGTCGAAACCCGCACAACCGACCACATGAAAAAATATCTGCTAGAAAAGGGATTAAGGCCGAAAAGCGACTTCTGCAAGGCAGTAGGAATCAACCCTCCTCGGTATCTAGCCAAAATTTTATGTCTGGCACAATCCTATATTCAATAAGAAGAAGAGGAATCCGTGTGTAAGGCCAAAGACTCGAGGGACCACGAGAGTTCTAGAGCGTCGAAGAAAGATGAAGCAGAAATTTCCAGGTAGGACAGAGATAGGCGACGAGACGATCGTCCTCGAGATCACAAAGGTCTTGCAGGTCGATTCACCAAATAAACCCTATTAATCGCTCCCCGCGAGAGTATTTTGTCTGAATGTATCAACGCCGAATTCAAGCAAGGAGGCGTCTGATTCTCCAAGGCAACAACTTTGAAAAGAAACACCGACTGAAGTAAATACTTTCGTTTCCACCGCGGCTACGGCCACGTGACAGAAGACTGCATCCACTTGAAATACGCCATTGTAATCCTCATAAAATAGGGCCACCTGAGGAAGTATACGAAGAAAGGAGAAGCTCCCCGAGGAGAAATGTCGGAATTCAAGAAAGATACGAGAGCCTCGTCTTCCATCCCTCCCCCTCTGGTCGCCATGTTTATCTCGCGACCAGATGAATTTTTCATCCCCAACGGGCTCGAGGGGCATGCATATTTTTCCATGCACATCCCCTAGGAGGCCTTCCCCAGCATAATGGTTATTTCCTGCGGCGGATACAATGAACTCACAGTAGGATCAGTAAAGAGAAAGTTCGAACAGCTGATTGACTATAGTCTAGATCATCTGTCAACACTCGAAAAGTTTCGAGGATGATCCCAGCCAATCACTTTCTACCGCGAAGAGCTCCCCAGAGGCTCCCTCAAATCTCATATCCCTCTTCTTATCAGAGCCTGGTTAACCCACACCGACGTCCATCAAATCCTTGTCGACCAGGGTAGTTCGGTGGACATCATGTACACCAGCCTATTTCGCGCCCTCAAACTCAACCAGAAGAACATGTCCCTATATGTAGGGTCAGATCTACAAGGATTCAACTGGGCCACGACTAGACCCTGGGTATACGTAGAGCTTCATGTTACGTTTAGGGAAGAGGATGCTTCCAAAATGATTAAGACTCAATTCTTAGTCGTAGACTCCCCCTCATTGTACCAATACATCCTGGGGAGACCAATACTCACCGAACTAATTGTTGTCCCTTCCACAGTTCATCTTAAGATGAATTATTATACTGAAAAGGGGTATGTCGCCACTCTGCACGGGGACATTGAGGCTGTAAGACGATGCTTCAAAGCGGCTACCAAAGGGAAAAGTTCAATCAGTGCAACACCGCAGATCGTCAAACGGGCAAGAAATGAAGATCTTCCTAATGAAGAAAGCCAACCCGGAAAGAAGCCAACACTCCAGGTTCATACTATTGACCTTGACAGTAGGATCCCAGAAGAAGGCGAAGAAGATACTCTAGGCGGAAAATAAACTTGTACAAGACCTCTTAGAGGCCAATTTTATTTTAGAAGTCAGATATACAACCTGGCTGTCCAACATTGTATTAGTCAAAAAGCATAATGAAAAATGGAGAATGTGCATTGATTACACTAATCTCAACCGGGCTTGCCCAAAAGATGTGTTCCCCCTTTCCATCATCGATAAGTTAGTGGATAACTCCTCCGGTTTCAAACTTCTATCCTTCATGGACACTTACTCGGGATACAACCAGATCCCCATGGCAGAGAAGGACAATAAGTGCACCACTTTCACGACCTCGTCGGGCAATTATTACTAGAACGTAATGCCCTTTGGTCTGAAAAATGCAGGGGCCACATACCAACGAATGATAAACAAAGTATTTCGATCATAAATCGGAGACATGCTCGAAGTATATATAAACGACATGATCATGAAGTCCCAAGAGGAATTCGATTATACGTTCCACCTGCAAAAGGTCTTCGACTAAGATAGGGAGTGTAAAATGCGATTCAACCCAGAAAAATGTACCTTTGGCGTACAAGCAGGAAAGTTCCTCGAATTCTACCTTACTAAGAGGGGAATTATGGCCAAGCCCGACAAATGTCGAATGTTTTCTGAAATCCCCACACCTAAGTCAAAGAAATCCATACAATCCCTCAACAGGATACTCACGTCGCTATCTCGCTTCGTGGCCAAATTAGCCCAACACTCCCTGCCCTTCTTCAAGCTCCTCTGGAAATAAACAACGTTTGAATGGTTGGAAGAATGCGAGCAGGCTCTATGCCACCTCAAGCTAGCCCTATCCGAACCACCTATTTTGTCATGACTAAACAGCGGGGAAACGTTGTACCTTTATCTCTCCGTCACTAATGATGCCACCAACACTGCCCTTATTCAAGAAACCCTCGACGGACATAAGCCATTATACTTCACGAGAAAAGCCCTACAAGGGCCAAAACTAGATACCAACAAATTGAGAAGGTCACCCTGGCCCTTATCAATGCTGCGAGAAGATTAAGGCATTACTTCCTGGCCCACACGATAGTAGTTCAAACAGAACAACCCATTATGCAACTACTCGGCCGACCAGATATGGCTGGTAGGATCCTCAAATGGTCTCTAGAACTGTCAGAATTCGATATCCACTATGAAATTAGGAAAGCCCTTAAAGCACAGGTCCTGGCCGATTTCATGGCAGAAATGACGCCCCTAGCACCCCCTTCCAGCGGGACACACAGGTGGACAATTTCTGTTGACGTAGCTTCTAATTCCACGGGAAGCGGGACATGCATCATCCTTGAGAACAAAGAAGGGATTCTGATTGAAGTATCATTGGTCTTGTCCTTCCTGAGCTCGAATAGTCAAGCCGAATACGAAGCATTCCTCGCAGGCTTGCGATTGGCTGAGGACCTGGGCACAAAGGAAATAAAAATTTTCACAGACTCCCAGCTCGTGGCCTCCCAGGTACGGGGGGAGTACCAGGCCAAAAACGACCACCTCGTCAAATATCTAATGCTGGTGCAAGAGAAGATATCCAAGTTCAAAACATGGGAAGTCCAGCACATCCCCCGTGAAAGAAATGCTCGAGCAGACATCTTATCAAAGTTAGCTAGCACGAGAAGGAAAGATGGCAACAAGCCTGTCACACAAGAGACACTTCCCCATCTGAGCATCACGAAATCGACAGGACTACTCGACGCCAATGCCATCGGCGACAGCGATTGCTAGATGACTCCAATACATGACTACCTCACCACGGGGAACCTGCTCGAAGATGATAAAGAGGCCAACGTAACTAAACAAAGGGCCTGCTCCTACGTCCTGGTCGAAGGCCAGCTCTACCGGCGAGGATTCTCCACTCCCCTCCTAAAATGTGTCGAGGAGAACAAGGTCCCAAATATTCTCCAAGAAATTCACGATGGAATCAATGCACAACACTTAGGAGGAAGATCATTGACGCGAAAAGCTCTTAGAGCAAGATGCTATTGGCCAACCATGCAGCATGACACAAAGGAGCATGTCAAGAAATGCGATAGATGTCAACACCACAGAGACATGCACATAGTACCCTCAACGAGTTAAAGACCATGTCTTCCCCGTGGCCTTTCGCCTGGTGGGGGATGGACATACTCGGTCCCTTCACCGTGGGATCGTATCACAATAAGTTTCTAATTGTGGTCGTCGACTACTTCACAAAATGGATTGAAGCTGAAGCCCTCGCCAAAATTACGACATTTAACATACTTCGATTTTACAAAAGAAACGTCCTCATACAATTTGGTGCACCCCAGGCTCTCGTGACCGACAATGGGACACAGTTCACGGACAAGAAATTTCAGAAGTTTGTTTTCAAAATAGGCATCAAACAACACTTCACATCCGTCGAACACCCCTAGACCAACAGACAAGAAGAAGCCGCAAATAGGGTCATCCTTCCGGGCTAAAACAAAGGTTGGGCAAGGTAAAAAAGAGGTGGTTCGAGGAGCTACACAATGTGCTCTGGGCATACGTAACAACTCCACACTCCACCACCGGGGAAACTCCCTTCCGACTATCCTACGGAACCGAGGTAGTAATCTCAGTAGAAATTAGAGAACCCTCGAGGCGGACAAAGGCCCCCCTCGATGAGGAAATGAACGACGAAGTATTAAGAGAAGAACTCAACCTGGTTGAAGAGATCTGATCAGGGGCAGCTCAACACGAAGCTTCGCTGAAATAAAAAATAACATTGTGCCACGACTCCAAGGTCATAAAGCGCGACTTCCAAGTGGGCAGCCTTGTCCTCCGATGAAATAAAAAATATTCACGTGAGGCCAAGCTAGCCACAAATTGAGAAGGCCCTTACCAGGTAAGATCAAAAACAGGTATCGAGGCCTATTACCTCGAACACATAAATGGAGAACCATTTGCCCGACTCTGGAATGCTGAAAAGCTCAAATAATATTATAGCTAGAGCTAATGCAATTAGAACTAACTGTCGAAGACTCCACTCCCTAACAAATGGGGGATCGTCCGGCCAAAGAAGCATGTTCTGGTGCAAGCACAATCCTCAAACCTAACGAAGACAAGTTTTCGCTCATGGAAAGAGCAAATTTTGTGCCTGAAAAGGATAACTTAATCGAGCTCCGCCGTCGCCGTACCAATGCGGCAGGACACTCAGCTTGTGATGGGAAAGTCCAAGTCCTGTGCGATCAGGACCTCAACCGAGATCCTAGTCCCACAACCGGCGAAATTACTCTGCCACCTCGACAAGTTCCATAAATTATCGCGTAACACAACTAGTCGAGCAAATTCTAAAATCAATCCGCAAGAAAAACTAACAAGGCATACAATGTTGAAATAAACATCCATAAATAGACCCGACCACATGGCCAGAAAAGTGTTTAAATATTACATAAATGTCAGGCAGGGCTCGACAATCAAAATTATAGAAAATTGGCAGGCAGGACAAAATACACTAAGTCAAATGACAATCATTCATCATCAGCAGGAATCTCTGGCATAACTACCTTTTCGTCGACCACCTGATGCAGAACACCCATTCCTTCGGTAACCAGCTGAAGGTCGGGATTTAGGGCCTTCACCTGCTCACAGCGGCATAAAACCCATACTTAGCAGCTCTGAGGGTGTCCTAATCGAGGATACGTATTCTCTCAATCATCTCCCGTCGGGTCTTCAAATATTTTTCCTCTTCAGTCTCGTCTGGCCCCACCGCCGAGGAGCCCTCCATCTCCGTGACCCTGGTCTTCAAGTTGGTATTCTCCTCCTTAATCTTCTTCATTCCATCGGCCATCTCATTCATGTCCTTGAGGAGCGTGATCTTGGCCTCATAGTTTCCTTGAAGGGTCGACAACTGGTTGAATAGATCAGTTGTCTCCAATTCAAGTTCATCCTCCCTGGCCTGCACCTTTTTGAACTCTTTGAACGGAGCTGTCTTTGCATCACCCAGGGCCAGCGCAGTTTCTAGCACCCTCATCATTGCAGCAACATCACGATAGAGGAGCGCCCTCCTCACCTTCGGATCAGCAGCTAAGATGGCCAACGCCTCTAGATCAAGAACCATCACAAACCCCTCCCCGTCAAAAAATTTATCTTGCAAAAAGCAGGGGGCAGGGTGAATTTCCCCCCTGCAAAAGTTGAACCTTCGGCTGAAGACGAACTAAGTTCGTCTCGCTTCCTCTTCTTCTGAGGATCCGGGGTAGGAGGATTGGAGGTGCATCCCGGAAAAGGCGAAGGACCAACGAACTTTTCCAGGGTCACCTGCTGTCTGACCGTATTCGCCCTCGAAGTCAAAACCTTTTTAACATTCTTGGTCGCGGCTGACTTGACCAAAAGCTCACGTAAATTCGACATCTTTCCTGTAAAAAAGAAACAAGAAGTCAGCACGACATTAAAACATCAAGAAATAAGTCGAGCACGTCATCTATACCTAGAAGCTCAAAGGCCTCAACCTCAGCTTTGCAGTAAAAAAGGGCTTTAGTATTTATGTAACGAGCTGCCCGAGCAAGCTCCCCATCTTCAGAGCAGAGCAGATTGTCATCCTTGTCCACCACAGCGGCGAGGAAGAAACTCTCGATGAATGTTGTCAATGCTCGAAGTCATTTCTTGTCCTCGGGGCACAGTTGACCGTGCTTCACAAGGAATTGGCCTGTCCAATACCGAAAATGGGCGTACACCCACTCCAAGGGAAACTTTGACACGGGACGCACCACCTCCCGACCATCTTCCTTTATCGTCTCCATTGTGACCAGGGAGCTCTTGGCCGCCTCGGAAAGGGGCTTTACGACCAAAAATCTAAATTTGAAGTTTCGAATTGACTCCGAATAGGGCCAGAACAACCTGCTCTGCTGCTTGAAAGACACCAAACTCTACTTCGATTCAGATGTGCTCCTCTGTAGCTGGAAGATACAAAAGAAGAGTTCCACGGTAGCCCCTATCAAGGGATAATGACACACCAACT
Organism: Lathyrus sativus; assembly: GCA_963859935.3. Classification (NCBI taxonomy): domain Eukaryota; kingdom Viridiplantae; phylum Streptophyta; class Magnoliopsida; order Fabales; family Fabaceae; genus Lathyrus; species Lathyrus sativus. Next base: position 350,112,347 of record OZ012740.1, on the reverse strand, counting down.
CGAATGCCCGATTGAACGCCAGAGCATTCAGGTGAAGTTAGGTAGGACACATCTCAAGATGGCAGAATATCGCCCCCTAGAAGTTCGTGAAGGGTAGACGATACCCTACTTCCCTAAGGCAAACTCATACATAGGAAATCTCCTCCCTAGATACACCGAGCATATCCGGTCATTTTCTGTCGGGCTAATAGCCCTCCAACTTATGGGCGCATCCTTGGCCCAATCTTTGAGGAGATTGAAGCTATTGACTTCCTCCTCGGTAAATGTTGACTTTGTCATGAGGGGCTCTTGAGCGATCCAACTAAGGTCTCCCTCGGTCACCCGCATGTTGGCGTACTCGGCGGGAGGTGTGTCTTTGTTAATATCTGCCCCAACGTCGGGGATGGCTCCCTCGTTGCGATCAGCCATTTCACCTGAAAAGCAGAGGAAGAAATAGTGAATTCAACAAAGATCAAATCCACCCTTCCACCACAAATCAAGTGAAAGGGCAATGATTAAGTGCAAGGATCTCTCTCAGACTCAGGCCCTTATCAACGACAAAAGGTCGCAACAAAACACATCCCTGAATCTGGGGAAACGTCCCCGCAACTTGTAAAGACCCCAAGGGGGATAAGCCCCACAACTACTATGACGTGTTGGGAACCTACATGTAAAATCCTCAGCTACGAGGACACCCCTTCCCAACAATAAACATAAAACAATCTCATACAACAACCTAGGAAGATCTACAGACATACAACATCCTAAGCTTATGTTCTTCAAAGCCTTCATGATTTTCCCAGAAAATTCATGTGTTCTTCAAAAAATACATGAACTTCAACCGGAAAATTCATGAACCATCAGCGAATTCAAGAATAATTTGCAGAAATTCATGCATTTCACAAGAAAGTTAAAGAACTTACTTGGGTTTAGAGGTTGAAGATGAAGATCTTGGGAAGGAAGAAGCAGCGGATGGCGGCGAAAGGATCTCCGGCGACGGACGTTGTTGTAGAGCAAAAGATAAAGAGGAGAGAAATTTCCGTGAAGTGAAAAATGAATCTTTTTCCCCCTTTATATAGGCTCCCTTGCTCGCATGTGGAAACGCAAAAGGAAAAACTCCATCATTTCCTAGCCTCCTATGTCTTAACAAAATTTATTACACCGTCACACGTGGCACAAAAGAGGATGCCATTTGACATCCTCAAAACTGACCCCTCACTTGCTTGTAAAAAGATAAGTCACTCCAACTCCCCGCGAACATGTTATCCTTGACAATGTTGGCAGATCAATATTCGAGCAGGAGCCTCGTCGACAGTTTCTTCATGCCAAGGACAACTCTGGTCGACACCAAATACACCTTTCGTCTCCGAGGAAGCCACGCACGACCCACAGTCAACCATACCAACCGTATGTAACGCCCCTGTGCGTCCCTGAAGCTTTTCACTCAATTTATGGCGATCTAAAAGGCATCCCGCGATATGGTTTCTGTCCCTTGGTCAGACGATTAGGTTAACTCAAGTTATCACTCCTCACCTCGAAGCAACGACTTTGGGGGCTCTTGTTCTGGACTGGACTGACACCTGACGCATAGTTGGGAAAGGCCCAATCTAGTATAAGCTTAGAGTCAGACCCAATATAGACCTTGAGGCACAATATAGTCGTTGGGAACAATATAGCCATTGGAGCACATAGTCGTTGGGGACATGCCCCCCACGCGCTTGACAGTTCACGCGACCAACCGCCCCTCCAAAAGTCATGGAGGCAGTTGGACCAGGTTAAAAGTCACACGCTAGATCTTCCACCTGGCAGTCCCTCATTGGCCGACCAGATATTTTGGTCACATGTGGGACCTTGGCTCCGCGTTGGGGGGAATCTTATAAATATCCTCTCTCTTGAGAGGATCAGATAGTCTAATCATTCTTGCTCATACCAAAACACTCGCACTTGCTTTCTCTCTTTAGCCCAAACACTTATTTTGGCATTGGAGTACCTTGCAGGTACAACCTCCTCCTCTCCTACAATCAATGTTGTTGTCCGACATTGAAGGCAAAGACGATCCATTTTGATCACTCCAGGTCAATCCATATTTCCATTACAAATATATATATTATTTGTCTTAATTAAATCTTTTTATAAGTTAAAGATGTATATCCATTAACCTTTATTTTGTTAATCAATTTTTTGGATATTTTTTTTATCTTTTACAAAATTATTTAATTCCAATAATTTTTTTCACTGACTGTTTATGATAATGTTGTTTATCAAATTGTATTAATAGTGAACTTTATTCAATTCCAATAAAATTAGTCAATTCTAATAAATAATATTGCATATTCATTATAGATTAGAAAATATGTTATATTGTAAGATATGTTTTATAAATAAAAAAATAATTTTTTTATATAACATAAAGGAACATAATATATTTACTTCTCTATCTAATTTTACCAAATTACATTATTATGTGACTTTATTATGTGACTTTTTTTCTAGGTACAACAACAATATTTTTTCAATAAAGATAGCCAATTTCAATAAATAATATTGCATATTTATTGTACATAATTAATTATTATAAAATATGTTGTATTGTAAGATATGTTTTATAAATAAAGAAACAAAATTTTTATAGAACATAAAGGAGCATAATATTTTGACTTATCAATCTAATTTTACCAAATTAGATTATTATGTTTTTTTTTATTACGTAAAAAATTAACATTATTTTCCAAATTTATAATAAAATGAGATTGGTTAAATACATTATTAACATTATTTTCCAAATTTGTAATAAAATGAGATTGGTTAAATACATTGTTGCACCCTAAAATTTGCTCAACCATATTCATGTGGTTTATGCTTCATTATCATTAGCATTTGCATATAGAGTCATGTACATAGACTAACCATCTGCATAGCATAAGCATAGCAAGTCATTCAGCAGGGGACCAATCATTATTCTCATCTCTAGAGGCCTATCATGAGGTTATTATCCTAATTCTATCTCATTCAAGTCATCAGGAAAGAATTTGAAAGCAAAGAGTTCAGCAGATCAAGCCTTGAGTCCATCTCCTAGCTGAGGGTATCTGAGGATCAACAAGAGGGTTGTGAGCTGTGAAGTGGAGGCATGGAGAGCATCTAGACATCTTGAGAGACTTAGAAAGTCATTTGGAGAAGGAGACAAGTCATTGATGAGAGCACAAGAGCTATAGTTGAAGACAGTCAACTAGGGTTTCATCTGGGTCAACTCTAGGTCAACCCTAGGTCAATTGACTGGTTTAAAGGGCATTCAAGGCTATTAAGGAGATGTGGGGTTCATCATTTGACATATGAAGAAGGATATGGAGATATGACAGGAAGAATTCAAGAGAAATCAAGGAGAAGAGGAGTTACTAAATTAGGGTTTCTCTGTAAAATCCCCTAGTTTAGGTCAAATTTCCAAGCAAGATAAGTCAAAATTCTAGCTTCAAATGGCTTCTTGGCCAACATGAAACTTGTAGAGGATCTCAAGACCTTTAATTTGAGTGGTGGAAGACCTCAAGGAGATTTATAGAACTCAAGTTATGGTCCTTGCAAGTTACAGGTCATCTGAGGTATCTGAATTTTTGTCTGTGAAAGTGACTTGACTTCCAAGCTAGTTTTGCCCCTCAAGGAGATTTCAAATGAATTCTTGGTCAACATAAGAATTGTTCCTCATTGTCTTAGCTTTCTAGAATGGTATGGTATGCCTTCATATGATGTGGAGAACTCAACTTATGGTCTTGACAAGCAAAGGGTATTTTGGGCATTTGTGAATTACAGGTCATTTTAACCTATGTCCAAAACTCATACAAGGAGGCCTCAAATGGAAAAACTTACAACATCAAACTTGCTCCAAATGGGATTTTAAGTCTAGAAAGAAGGTCACAAGTTATTGGAGAAGCTCATAGCATGATGTTGCATGATTGGTCAAAATATGAACTAAAATGGCTTATAAAGTGAATAAATTCAAGATGGAAAATGGTTTGGGAGAATTACAAGTCCAAATGGAGACTTCCAATATATGATTTTGAATGGAAAAACAATTCTAAGAACAATGGTTCAAACACTTTTTTGAGTTTAGAAGGAAAAAATGAAGTTATCTTTGGTTACTTGTAATTGAAAAAACACTTCAAAAATGGATCAAAGTTTGAAAACAAGGGAATGTGCAAGATGGATCTAGAATGTACCATTGGGGTCTATATATTCATGAAAGGAGAATTTGGCAAGGGTTGGCTTCATTTGCACCAAGAATTCCACAAATTTCTCATTCTTGTTCATAAAAGTTTCATTCCAAATCTCTCAAATTCTTCATCAACTTTCATCAAAATCAATTCAATCCTATTCAATATTCATCATAGATCAGAATTGAAGCAAGGATCAAGTGATTATCATTCATTTTCGTGCACTATATTCAAGAACATCAAAATCACAATCTCAAGTGGATAGCATAATTCTGGCCAAGTCTCATCCAAAGCTTGCATACAGAATCAAGTACATCAAGGATTGGCCAAGATCCAAGTCTCAAAAGCCTCAGATCTTCCATCTCCATAGCTGTTCTCAAGGTTTTACATCAGGTAAGTTTTCACTCAAACTGCTTGATCTAGTTAGTTTGGCATGATTTTATTAGTTTAGACTTGATCTAGGTGGTTAGGAGATTAAGTTAGATGAATTTGGAAAGGATTGGTGATGGTTGGTGACAGGTGCAACAAACTGTTAAGATCAATATCTCTTAGGTTAGTGCATCATAATTGCAGTTTGATAGCGCAGATTAATAACCATTATGCATAGATCAGGTTAGGGTAAGTTTGAGGAAGAATGGTGATGGCTCATATCAGTGTGGTTTCATGGTGGCCAGTGTTTGATTCAATCGGATTTGTTGTTGTGGTGAGTTTCAAGATAAACTGATGCCCTAGGATTGTAGAGGGAGAGTTGTAGAGTAGCTTTCATGTTTATGGCATGTTGATTCGTGGCTTGGAGATGGAGAACAGAGAAGAGTAAAGTAGCTCGTGCATGGAGTCTCATGGGGATGAAACCCTAGGTTCAGTTGAATGGAGGAAGAAGACGAAATCTGGATCGTCTATTGTGAGTAAGACCTTTGACCTGGAGCACGATCCAATGGCTAGTGTTTAATCTGATTTTGGGAGGGAAACGTTTTGGCCAAAACGCGCCGTTTCATTAATTGAAACGGGCGGGCCTGAGTTGGCTTATGTTATCCCCACCCCCCTAAACCAAGCCCAAACCAATTTCAACAGGAATCTGACGCTATTTTCACCCCCAGTGTGTTTGTTTCATTTTCTTTAATTCTGACTCGTTTGGGCTTAAGCCAGAAGCGCTATCTGCACCCCCCATTATGAGGCCCATCCTGGATATAACTGGGCGAACTTCTATTCTGACCCCCCCTCATTCATTTCATTCATTTAATTTTCTTAATTTCATTTTAATATTTTTACCAATTTCATTAATTCATAACTAATTCATAAAAAATGCATTTTAATCCATTCTTTTTACCATATTTTCATTAAAATGTCTAGAATATTATAGGAAAATAAAATTTCATTTTTAGTTTTATTTCATATTTTTTCCATATTTTCTAAATAAATGTCATATTAAATAGTTCATTTCATGCATCATTTTAATGATTTTTGTTCTCTTACATGCTTTAATATTTTTTGGTCATTCTTTTTATATTGTTTAGATGAGATATTAAGCTTGTAGAAATATTTTAGCTCCCATTTTTAGAGGTTGATTTTGGGTGATTAATAAATGCTTGAACATCATGTACAAAACTAGGGTTTTTTTAGGTGACAACTTAGGAGTTTGATTTCATTTCCCTTAGGACTTAGGATTTAAATAGATTAGTTATGGGACTATATGGGCTATGGGTAGCTACTAGATCCCTTAGAAAAATTAGGATTCCCCTACTGCTATTAATACTGTCTGTATATCTGTTGTCTGGTGTGGTGTGCCCTCTGGGGATTGTTGCTTGTTTGATTGGGTATTGGGTTTGTCTGGGGCCCTGGGGAAGCTGAAGATTTGTGAAGATGAAGACTATTGGAGATTCAAAGATTGAAGATCAACTGTCAGAGTTGAGGAGGAGATTCTTGCTAGCAGATGCTGAGGAACTAGGGTTTAGGAGCTAGGCAGAGCTCTAGATTAGAATGATTGTTTCTCAAACATGGATTGCCTTGTCTGCATCCATTCTTCTCTGTGATTCAGAGTCTCTCTAAGACACTCACCCCCTTCCTTTGGAAGGCTTGGTGATAGTGTCTATGAGATAGAACTCTTGAGAGAAAATGTCTCTTGTGTTAGAAGCAGTCTGTTCACCACCCTTGGTAGTCAACTGATTGCTTAACACCCAATTCACTCTTGTGACTAATCCCTCATCCTGGAGGTTTGAACTTGAAGAAAAGCCATTGCAGATAGAAGACTGAGGATCAAAGCCCTTATCTGAAGGCCATGAAGATGGAGACTGATGCTTGATGAAGCCTGTAGCTGATTGGAGATTACTTGAAGCCAGATGTTGATCCAGAGCTGCTGAGGCTGTTTATTTTTGCTGTATTTCATTGCTGATGTATTGATTGGTTTTCCTGACTGTATTGTTTGCTGTTTACCCTGCTGGGTTGAAAGTGAAGCCTGTTCACTTTTGCCTATTGTTTTCTAGGTTCGAGGTTGAGTGGGACTCCCTTGCCTCGCTTGTATTGTTGCATCCATGCATTTTACTGCTGTATATATCTGATATTGTTTCTGTTTCTGCCTATCCCGTAGGATCTCTGTTTCTCTCTGTGCAAGAGAGGAGCATGATAGACTCTAGGTCTTAACCCATGCATGATAACATTAGGTTAGTTTGTTTCCCTTTGCAACCGTAGGTTAGAGTTCTGTCTCTTTCTTTCTCAAAACAAACAGAAAAACACAATAAAGATTTCAAACACAATAAAAGACACTTCTTTCGTAAAAGAATGTGAACTCATCAAGACGTCATTTTTGTCCGTCGGGACTGCTAATCAAGAAAACCTTTTTCAGAAGGAATAAAATCAATCAAGACAAGCTTGTGTCTTTCGTGGCCCGAACTACGTTTGCTCTGATCTTCCATGCTGTGTGGAAGTACGTAGGCATAGGATGCGATATCCTAGCGAGCAACCTTCCCCTCCTTTCCCGTAGGTAGGCGAACTACGTTGACTCTGATTTCTCGTTCCAGACGGGAATACGTAGGCATAAAGTGCGATACTTTGCCGAGTCATTTTTATTTTTCATTTCATTTTCTTTTTAACCCTCGACCTATAGTTTAGATAGAATAACAATCCATACCCGAAAACAAGCGTGGATCCCGTCGAGTACGACGGACGTGAGGGGTGCTAATACCTTCCCCTTGCGTAACCGACTCCCGAACCCAGGTTTTGGTTGCGATGACCATACCTTTCCCGTGTTGTGCGAGGTTTACTCTGAGCGTTTCCTTTCCCTCCCGTGGGATAAATAACGCACGGTGGCGACTCTTCTGTTCAGCCGGCGCCGATTCTCGCAGTAGCGACAGCTGGCGACTCTGCTGGGGATCCAACGTCCCCTGGCTGCTAAGGACTGCGATGGTTCTTATGCATTTGGGATCCAACGTCCCTTGAGAGAGTCAATCCTAACGCTTGTTTTCCCGTCGAGGATTTTGTATGGAGTTATTTTATATTTTTAACCCTGTATTTTTTCAGCTTTATATATTGATTACTATTGCTGTATTTGGGGTGTGACGGGTATTCTGATACTGAGAGATAAGCCGGACCTGGGCTTGAGTGCACCTAGAATTAGAGTAGAAATTAGTGGGTGCCCGCTTGCTTTGCTTGCTTTGGTGTCCCATGAAATCTACACTCAGACGAGGTTCCTCTGGTTGGCCTCCTGCCCCTTCCTTTGGTTGGCGTGGGTTGCTGGTTAGTTGGATTGTCGACTCTGGGGACCGATCATTTGGAAGTTGGCTGAGTGAGGCCTCTTCAGGATTTGATGATGCCACTCCTTCTGGGAATCGTATCATCAACCCTGAAAGTCTGTGATGCCGACGACCGCATAGGATGCCGTACCTTGTGCCAGTTATAGGGCCACCCACCTGTGAGGGGATTCAGGGTTATGCAGGTAACCAGACCTCCAGACTACCGGTTATTTCTTGATCAGAGATCCTGGTTATTTATGGGGAGTTATGAGGTCTGTCAGAGACCATTTGGAGATTTATTATGAGGTCTGTCAGAGACCATTTGGAGATTTATTCTGAGGTCTGTCAGAGACCATTGGGAGAGTTCTGAGGTCTGTCAGAGACCAATTATGGATGTGATTTGAGGTCTATCAGAGACCCGTTGGAGTTCTGAGGTCTGTCAGAGACCAATTATGGATGTGATTTGAGGTCTATCAGAGACCCGTTGGAGTTATGGTCTGAGGTCTGTCAGAGACCAATTATGGATGTGATTTGAGGTCTATCAGAGACCCGTTGGAGTTATGGTTTGAGGTCTGTCAGAGACCAGTGTTGGAGTTTTATTTTAGGTCTATCTGAGACCAGGGTTTGATGACTTCTGGATGGTCTATCTGAGACCTTTCTTGATTGGGTTTAGGCTATTCAGCTGCAGCTTTGGTCCCTGTTGAATGATACTTGCATTGCATCCTTGCATATCCATTATCATTTGCATTTCACTAACGTGTGTCTGTGCTGCAGGTGCATTTGCATTTCCCTAGTTCTAGTGCCCAGACTTCTGAGTATTTGATCATGACTAGCTTAAGGAGAACAGTTGCCTACAAATTGCCTACGCCTGATATTGTTCCTTTACTGGGGTTGATCTCTCTTGCTGATGAGAGTGTTCGTAGGAGTTTCCGGATGAGCTATGGTAGATTACTGAGATTGGTGTGCAAACCTACAGAGGTAGAGTTAGATGGGCTGTATGCTTTGATGCAATTCTATGACCCTGCTTTGAGGTGTTTTACGTTCTCTGACTTTATTATGGGACCAACTCTGGAGGAATACGCTGAGTATGTTGAGCTGCCTGTGCAGAACCAGGTTCCATTCATTCATTATGACGCTAAGCCCAAGCCGGAGGAATTGGCAAAAGCTTTGCATGTTGATGCTTCTGAACTTGTGACTACTGTTTCCCGTGGAGTTCCAGGCTTCTCATTTCAGTTCTTAGTGGGTAAAGCCCAAGAGTACGCCAAGAATGGGTGCTGGGTTGCTTTCAATGCTGTGTTGGCTTTGTGCATTTATGGCATAGTACTGTTCCCCAATATACCGGATTTTGTGGACTTCGACGCTTTCTACTTGTTTGCCGCTGGTAATCCTGTACCTACCTTACTCGGAGATCTCTATCACTCACTGCATTACAAGAATGAGAAGGGAAGAGGGAAGAATGTTCATCTGTGTGTACCCTTACTGAGTATGTGGTTTGAGAATCACCTTCCTAAGAGAGGATCTGCTGCAGAGACTACAGTTCCAATTGGTTGGCCAGAGCGTCTGATGAGGCTTTCGTCGGAAGACATGGAGTGGTTTGATCGAGACCTGTTGGGATCTGAGCTCATCGTCAGTTGTTCTGGGTACCCTAATGTGCCGCTGATTGGAAGGAAAGGGTGTATCAACTACAACCCTTCTTTATTCATTCGCCAGTTCGGATATGCGCTGAAGAATCCACCTCATGAGGAAGAAGTACAGGAATCTCTGTACTTCACTGGAGATTTGAAGGGGGAGTTATTAGCCAAGTTGCAACATGCCTGGACGCGTATTAACCGCAAAGGGAAGCCGCTGTTAGGTAAGAATGACTGTCAGGCCTATGCACCTTATAGAGCTTGGATTCAGGAGAGGGCTAGCCAGTTGAAGATGCCGTTTCCAGATGCACCAATTCTTGATCCTATTCCGGTAGAAGAGCCGACTACTGTTTCTAGAGAAGCATATGAACAGGTTGTGAGGGAGAAAGAAGCCTTGATAAAGATTAATGAAGGGTTAGAGCAAGAGTTAGCCCGGGCACGCAGTGAGAAAAACAAGGCCGTATATGCTTTCCAACAACAGATTGAGCTGGTAAACAAGTTAGGAGCTGAGTTGACCGAGGAGAAGAAAAAGCGTGAACGTCTGGGGCAAGAGTTCAGAAGTTCCCATGACATGCTGGAAGCCAAAAAGAAGGCGCTTGACGCAGCACACCGAGAGATATCTTCTTGCAATAAGACTTGGAATGCTACACTCACTAACAACAAGAAGAGGGAAGATAAGCTGAAGCAGCAAATTTCCGACCTCGAAGAGAAGTTGAAGTCTAGCATCAAGAAGTGCGAGGAAGAAGTGATGAACCGGTATAGTGTCCAGCATGCACTGAACAAGGCAATCAAATCCAGAGATGAAGCAGTATCTCAGAAGCGAAAGTTAGAAGATTGCTTCGGAGAAGCAACATGGGAAGAAACTGCTGAAGATGTACGCCGTGTTCTTAAGAAGAGAAACCAGCTTGTTGAAGGGCTGCTTGATCGACCAAGCCATCCGGAGACCAAGAAGCTGATAGAGGAGTACCAGACTTTTGGGAGGATTTGATCATTTTATGTTCGCCTGTATGCTTTATTTGCATAGCGCTGACCATCACCAGGATTGTTGGTTGAGGTCATGCCTTCTTTGTACTCTCAGTGATATTGTACCCTGGGCTTATTGATTCTCTCTGCTATATATGAGGCTTTCTATGATTCAGCTCCGATGTTCCTATTGTCAACACTGTCACTGCACCGGCACCTTCGCACTAGAACTGGGGGAATGAACTTCCCTAATGCACAGACACATTGCATAGCATTCATATTCATATTGCATAACAGGTAATCTTTGAATGGTGTCTTATTTCCTGCTCTGTATCAGGTACTTAACAGGATTCCAGATCAACATCCGCACCGCTATTCTACACGATCCAACTGTCGGAAAGTCATGGACCAAATTCAGAACGAGATGCAGGATGTGCGCGAGAAGCTCGCCCTCTTCATGCAGACCATGGAGGCTATAGCAAAAGGGCAAGAGAATTTGCAGGCCATGGTCCAGCCTCTGTTGGCTCGCAACGCTGGTCATGGTAACGAAGATCATCAGTCTGTCCGGGTTGATACTGCTCATGGAGACGGCACTCCTACGCCAGTGGCCCCGCCCGTGGTCAATATGAATGCCGCTAACGTCAACAACGCTACCGCTGCTGTGAATGGTAACGTCGGAGTTGGAAATGAGACTGCTGTCCATAATGCTGGGCTGGGTGATGTCAATTTGGGAGATAATCTCGGAGGCAATGGCTTTGTCAATGCTGGGTTCGGATTCAACGATCAGGGATTCGACAACACTGGCAAGTATGGCTTTAATGCTCAAGGCTTTGGGCAAGATGGTTATGGTTGGTCAATCAGGGTTACGGAGGCTTTGGAAACGGAAATGGTACTGGATTTATGGCTGGTGGTCCTGCTGGAGGTGTTCAAGGGTACGGCATCAGAGGCCGAGTTCCAGGGATGAATCAGGTCAGAGCTGGACGTAATAATGCATATGATGGATACGGGGCTGGAAACGGTATGTGGCAAGAGGATCAACAGGAGGATGCCTTCTCTGGAGGAGGTTTTGAAGGGCCGATGGATGATTCTCAAAAGATTAGAATGCTGGAAGAGCAAATGAAGGGAGTCCTAAATCAGAGTGCTGTGGGACTGGACATGGCAACTATGGGCTTGGTACCTGGCTTGAGGGTGCCCATTAAATTCAAAGCGCCTGCGTTCGATAAGTACAAAGGAGACACATGCCCGAAGGTGCATGTACGAGCTTATTACAGAAAGATGTCTGCATACTCCACTGATGAAAGAATGCTCATGCATTTCTTTCAGGATAGTCTATCGGGTCCTTCCCTAGAGTGGTACATGGGGTTGGAGCCAACTGATATCAAGACTTGGAAGCAATTAGCGGAGGCATTCGTAGCCCATTACAAGTATAACAGCGATCTGGCGCCCAATCGGGTCCAGTTGGCCGGGCTTTCGCAGAAGAAGGGGGAGAGTTTTAAAGAGTACGCGCAAAGGTGGCGCGATATGGCTGCCAGGGTCCGTCCTCCCGTGGAAGATAAAGAAATGAACGACATGTTTGTTGGCACATTCACCGGGCTGTTTCATGATATGCTATTTCACACTTCTCTGGCTAGTTTTTCAGACCTGATTCTGATGGGTGAAAAGATTGAACGGAACATTAAGCAAGGGAAGTTCCAGGTCGATGAATCAGCTGCATCTGGCAGTAATAAGAAAGCTTATGGTGGGCGCCGTCAGGGCGAAGCTAGCGCGGTATTTGGAGGCCGAGGCCGAGGCCGAGGCAGGGGAAGAAGTCAATATCGTCAGCCGCAGCAAGTGTCGAGTGTTATTATTCCGTATCAACAGCAGCCAATCCAGCAACAACAACCGGTTCAGCAGCAACCAATGCCACAGCAGCAGCAGCCTCATCAGGGGGCACAGCAAGCTCAGCGAAAAGTCCAGGGTGGTAAGCCGAGAAGGGTGTTCGAGAAACCTCCCTCTACCTATGCTGATTTATTGCAGACATTGTTGGGATTGAATCTGGTGGAGAAAAGAACCTTGGCACCGATAACGGGAACTCCCCCGTTCGGCTACGATGCAAATAGGCACTATGAGTTTCATTCTGGAGCCCCGGGCCATGATATAGAAGGTTGCCATGCTTTTAAGCACGTTGTGCAGGATCTCTTGGACAACAAGTCTATCAACTTCGGAACGACCGGTGCGAATATAGTCCAGAAACCCATGCCTAATCATGGGGCGAACGCTGTTCTAACCGAGGAAGGGCTGAATCTGATTATGAATGTTGAAGATTTAAAGACGCCGCTGAGCGAGATAAAAAGCCGACTGTTGCAGGGAGGTGTTTACCCGGGATGTAATGAGTACTGTTTAGACTGTTGGACCCTGTCTGGGGGGTGTGAGGATTTGAAGAAAGGCATTCAGGCCTTAATTGATGAAGGTATATTGCAGTTTGACAGAACAGCAACTGATGAGCCGGCAGGGGCAGTAGTGGATAATCAGAGTGATGTTGCCACAGTGACAATTCCAAGGAAGACGATCACCATTTCAGCACCAGCTCAGCGACCACCGATTACCATAACTAAAGCCGGGCCAATCCCGTATGAGAACACGAAAGCGGTCCCATGGTCATATGGGCTAGAGGTGTATTGTGACGGGATTAAAATCGATGTTAACAAGCAGTCAGCGGAGATTGTGGATAATGTTGTGGGCTCAGGAGGCATGACGAGGAGCGGCAGGATCTTTATATCTCCTGAAGTGGAAGCCGAAAGGATAGCGAAAGGAAAAGGGAAAGCGGTTGAGAATGTTCCGGTTCAAGCAAGTGAAAAAGAAGCAGCATCGAAGGATGTCGAAGAATTCATGCGCTTGATTCGGAAAAGCGATTATAAAATTGTGGAGCATCTGCAGCAAACGCCATCCAAAATATCTATATTGTCATTGCTGTTGTGTTCGGAAGCCCACAGGAACGCTTTGCTGAAAGTCCTGGACACTTCTTTTGTACCACAGGATGTCTCCGTAAACCAGCTAGAAGGAGTATTAGCACATGTGAATGCTGGCCACAGTCTGGGCTTTACTGATTTTGACTTGACTCCGAAAGGGAGAGACCATAATATGGCATTACATGTATCTGTTGAGTGCAGAGGGTCGACAATGTCGCACGTATTGGTTGACACTGGATCGTCTTTGAATGTGCTGCCTAAGAAGGCTATGATGAAGCTGGATGTTCGAGGGATTTTGTGCACACCCAGCGATTTGGTAGTCAGAGCGTTTGACGGCACGCGTAGAACAGTCTTCGGATCGATCACCTTGCCTCTGCAAGTGGGGCCGGAAGTGTTTGCAACAGAGTTTTATATCATGGATATACAGCCTGCGTACAGCTGCTTGCTGGGAAGACCTTGGATTCACGGGGCAGGGGCAGTCACGTCTACCCTGCATCAGAAGTTAAAGTATATGGTCGGAGACAGTGTAGTCACCGTGTGCGGAGAAGAAGACATCCTGGTCAGCCATCTTTCTTCGTTTAAATATGTGGAAGTCGACGGGGAGATCCACGAGACGCCATGCCAGGCATTCGAAGGTTTGCACATAAAGGACAAGGGTCCCAGGCCAAGCAAAATGCCAGAGATAGCTGTTTCTTCGTATAAAGAGGCTCAAGCGCTAGTGAAAGCAGGAGAAGCCAAGGGCTGGGGAAAAGTATTGGACATTCCTGTGAAAATGGACCGGTTCGGACTGGGGTACCGACCGTCGTCATCAACTCCTTCCGTGGGGGCCCCCCATTTCAGAAAGTCAATCACCATCTCTGCCAGTGGAGTATGCCATGAATCTGTCAATGCTGCTTCAGAGTCCGATGAAGGGGACAGCGACTGTGATATGGATGCCTGGATTCAGCCAAGCACGCCAGGACAAGGACTGTGCAACTGGTCTATTCAGGAGCTTGTTCCTGTGACTTTTAAACAGTAATGCTTTGCTTTATTAATTGTTGAATAATCTGATGTCTTGCCCGGGGCATCAGGATTTGCTTAGGGCTGTGTTGTTATAAACATTGCGCGTTAATCATTAAATGAATGGCGTTTTTTTTTCATGTGCAAATACTGTAATCCCTGTTTTTCTTGTTTTGTATTTTTCAATAAAATGGCAATGCGGTTATTCGCTTTATACGCATTTTGAAGCACTTAACCCTTCCTTTTGCAGGATAACATTTTCAGATGACATCCTTGAGCCACCTATGACTCGTCCCGACTTCGAGCACCCGGTATTCCAGACCGAAGAAGAGGTTGTCGAAGATAGCGACGTTCCTGAAGAACTGTCTTGGTTGGTGAAGCAAGAGGAAAGAGCCATTCTGCCTCACGACGAGGTTATCGAAATTATCAATTTGGGGTCGGAAGGGGTTGAGAAAAATATTCGTATTGGAGCCGCACTGCAGAGTGATATCAAGCGAAAACTGGTTGAAATGCTCCGAGAGTATAATGATGTATTCGCTTGGTCGTATCAAGATATGCCAGGGCTCGATACAGATATGGTTGTGCATCGCCTGCCACTGAAAGAAGACTGCCCGCCAGTTAAACAAAAACTTCGCAGAACGCGACCAGATATGGCAATGAAGATCAAAGAGGAGGTTCAGAAACAGTGGGACGCTGGTTTCCTGGCTGTGACGAAGTATCCCTCATGGGTTGCTAACATCGTACCGGTGCCAAAGAAAGATGGCAAGGTTCGAATGTGCGTGGATTATAGAGATTTGAATAAAGCAAGCCCAAAAGACGATTTTCCACTTCCTCATATTGACGTGTTAGTTGATAATACTGCTCAGTACTCCGTATTCTCCTTCATGGATGGCTTTTCAGGCTATAATCAAATTAAAATGGCGCCAGAGGATATGGAGAAGACTACTTTCATAACGCCTTGGGGAACATTTTGTTACAAAGTGATGCCCTTTGGTTTGAAAAATGCTGGGGCAACATATCAGCGTGCGATGACGACTCTCTTTCATGACATGATGCATAAAGAGATCGAAGTTTATGTTGACGATATGATTGCTAAATCCCAGACAGAGGAAGAGCATCTGGTGAATCTGTTGAAGTTGTTTAAAAGACTTAGGAAGTTCAGGCTGAGGCTGAACCCTAATAAATGCACCTTCGGGGTGAGATCGGGTAAGCTCCTGGGGTTCATAGTAAGCGAAAGAGGAATAGAGGTCGATCCTGCTAAAATAAAAGCAATTCAAGAAATGCCGACGCCTAAAACAGAGAAAGAGGTGCGCGGGTTTTTAGGGAGATTGAACTACATTGCCCGGTTCATATCTCACCTAACGGCTACGTGTGAACCATTATTCAAGCTGCTAAAGAAAGATCAAGCTGTAATGTGGAACGAAAATTGTCAAAAGGCGTTCGATAAAATAAAGAAGTATCTGCAGGAGCCTCCTATTTTGATACCTCCGGTGGCAGGGAGACCCTTGATAATGTATTTGACGGTTCTTGAGGGAAGCATGGGTTGTGTTCTCGGTCAACACGACGAGACGGGGAGAAAAGAGCATGCGATTTATTACTTGAGTAAGAAATTTACAGACTGTGAATCTCGATACTCAATGCTGGAGAAAACCTGTTGCGCGCTAGCCTGGGCCGCCAAGCGTTTGAGGCAGTACATGCTGAATCATACAACCATGCTCATCTCGAAGATGGATCCAATCAAATATATATTCGAAAAGCAGGCGTTGTCAGGTAGAATTGCCCGGTGGCAGATGATCTTGACTGAATACGATATTCAATACGTCTCGCAAAAGGCGATAAAGGGGAGTGTGCTGTCTGAGTATCTGGCGGAGCAGCCTATTGAAGAGTACCAACCGATGAGATTTGATTTTCCTGACGAGGATATCATGTATCTCAAGATGAAAGATTGTGAAGAGCCGTTACCAGACGAAGGACCAGAGCCGGGGTCCAAATGGCAGATGATATTTGACGGAGCTGTGAATGCTTACGGTAGCGGAATAGGGGCAATCATCACCACGCCACACGGGTCGCACATCCCGTTTACTGCCCGATTGACCTTCGCCGTTACCAACAATGAGGCCGAATACGAAGCTTGTATAATGGGGCTTGAAGAAGCCATTGATTTGCGAATCAAACATTTAGACGTATACGGAGACTCAGCTCTGGTAGTGAATCAGATCAAAGGGGAATGGGAGACACGGCAGCCCAATTTGATACATTATATGAATTATGCAAGGAGATTGTTGCCTTTCTTCGACAAGGTTGAGTTGCATCACGTGCCGCGGGCAGAAAATCAAATGGCTGACGCCCTTGCCACCTTGTCTTCCATGTACAAGGTCAATTTCTGGAACGAAGCTCCCCAAATCACTATCTCTCGGTTGGACAGGCCAGCTTATGTATTTGCTATTGAGGAAGCGTCTGATGGCAAACCGTGGTATTTTGATATCCTTAATTTCCTGAAGAATAAAGAGTATCCGGCTGGGGCATCCAGTCAAGATCAGAAGACTCTCAGGAGATTAGCGGGTAATTTCTATTTGAACCCGGATGGCGTCTTATACAGAAGAAACCACGATTTGGTGTTGTTGCGGTGTGTAGACGAGAAAGAGGCAAAGCTTCTTATGGAGGAAATTCACGAAGGTGCCTTTGGCACGCATGCTGGTGGACATGCTATGACAAGAAAACTGCTGCGGGCAGGTTATTTTTGGCTGACGATGGAAACTGATTGTTTCAAGTTCGCGAGGAAGTGCCACAAGTGCCAAATATATGCTGACAAGATACATGTGCCTCCGAGCCCTCTAAATGTGATGTCATCTCCATGGCCATTCTCGATGTGGGGAATCGATATGATCGGAAAGATTGAGCCGACGGCTTCTAACGGGCATCGGTTCATCCTAGTAGCAATCGATTATTTCACCAAGTGGGTGGAGGCGGCGTCCTACGCAAACGTAACGAAGCAAGTGGTGGCTAGATTCATCAAGAGGGATATCATTTGCCGATATGGGATTCCCGAGCGGATAATCACGGATAATGGTTCTAACCTGAACAACAAAATGATGAAGGAGCTCTGTCAGAATTTCAAGATCGAACATCACAACTCCTCCCCTTACCGACCCAAGATGAATGGCGCTGTCGAAGCGGCCAATAAGAATATCAAGAAGATCGTCCAGAAAATGGTGGTGACGTATAAAGATTGGCATGAAATGCTACCTTTCGCTTTGCACGGTTATCGTACGACGGTACGCACATCAACCGGGGCAACCCCGTTCTCATTAGTGTATGGAATGGAAGCGGTACTACCATTGGAAGTTGAGATCCCTTCTCTGAGGGTATTGCGAGACGTTCAGCTGGACGAGGCAGAATGGGTAACGAATAGATTGAACCAACTGAGTTTGATGGACGAGAAGAGGCTAGCTTCTCTGGCATACGGTCGTTTGTACCAAAGACGAATGAAGAAAGCGTACGACAAGAAGATAATTCCGCGAAGTTTTCAGACGGGCGACCTTGTGCTGAAAAGGATTCTCCCGCCGCAAGCAGATCACAGGGGCAAGTGGACCCCCAACTACGAAGGGCCATACGTTGTCAGTAAGGTCTTTTCAGGAGGAGCGTTGTTGTTGTCCACCATGGACGGGGAAGACTTTGCGTCACCTGTGAATTCGGACGCAGTTAAAAAATACTTTGCTTGAAATAGACCCGCTGGACAAAAAAAAAAAAAAAAAAAAAAAAAAAAAAAAAAAAAAAGAGAGTCCAGGCAAAAATGGGGCATCCTGGCGAACCAAAAAAACAGAATGAAAGGTTCGGGCAAAAGTTAGGGATAAAATTGAAAAAATGTACACCCGCGAAGTTGAAAACCTACACTGGGCGGCTTCGGCAAAAAGGGGTATCCCGGTGAACTGAAAACCCGTAAAGGGCGGTTCACGCAAAAGTTAGGGATTTGAAAAGCAAATGACTGCGGTCCGAATTTGAATTCAATGAGTATCAATGCGGGAGAATATATTTGAGGAGTCAGTTATCGGATACAACCTCTTCAGAAGTGGGGATACCGGGAAAGCATTAGAGTCGGACGAGTCATGGGAGGATCAGTTCGTGGTGTTCATCTGCATCCAGTTGCCGACATGTGTACAAAATTTAATTTGTCAATATTTATGCTTCCTGTGCATACTTGTATATCTGCTTTGCGTAGCTTCCTCTTTTCAGGAGTTACATCCCGTGTACAAAAACTCCGCCCATTCAGGGGCCCAATCAATGAAAGTATGGTATTCAGTACTTGATGATTGTTCTTTACTGTTTTGCGCATGATAAAACGCCTAAGTTTGATGAAACTAGCATGAGTATAACATCATTGGCCCTTGCCAACAATTGCTAAAGCTTTGAATTGACTGAGTGTAACGTCACTAACCTGAATTGATTTGATTGCATAGGCTTGTCTTGTCTTGTTTGTGTTGTTGCAGGTTTCATAACCATACGAGGAGGATGATCAAAAGATTGCGATAACGAAAGACTCGATCTTCACGCAGGTCATGCATGTTCTTCCTGAAGAAGGATAGAATTCCCAGCTAGCCATAGCTTATCCAAAGGACGTGCTCCAGAGAAGTTAATCGACCTCAGCAGAGTTTAGTGATTCCGAGATCGTAAGGCTGTATTCAGACAGGTTCGTCGTTCCCCGCAGGGTCAGGCACTCTCCCCCAGTGGAGTCAGTTAATTTTCCCTTAGAGAATCATCCCCTCTCCAGCGGAGTTCTTTCAGCAAGTGTTCTTTCCTTCCAGTGGAATTCGAAGGTCAAGACTCTCCAAAGCAGAGTTGATGTTGGGTCCTGTCATTTATTTTGTCAGAGATACTGGTGACATCGGTTCACGTTCCAGCAGAAGGTCTGAGCATACTGTGCACATCTGTTATTCTCCAGCAAAGTCATATTCCCCAGCAGGGGGTTACTTCAACAAGACGTGTGGTTTGAGTTCCCAACTTCCCAGCAGGGTCGATTTCACCATTCCAGCATTTATTTTGCTGGAATAATTTTGTAGCATCAGGCTATCCCCGGCGAGTCGGCGTTATCCTTCCAGCATTTATTTTGCTGAAGCAGTTTCTGTATTCTAGCAGTTCAGGTGGAGAGAGCTCTTGCTCGAATAAATTACCAACAGTCAAGATCTCGGCAGGAGACATTCAATGATAATGTCAGTTTCAGCGGTATTCCCCACAGAGTTATCATGATAAAACTCTCTTTGTCTCCAGCAGAGTCATTTATGTAAATGTCTCTTATTTTCCCCAGCCAGAGTGGCCAGGATAAGAATCTCCTTATCCCCAAGCAAAGTTTGTTTGTCATCAACGGGTCGCATGAATCAGAATTTCAGAGGCCATCGCCGGTTAGCAGAGCAGGCGTCCGATAGTTGGTTTTCAGACATCCCCAGTAGAGTTCATCTCGAAGTCGCTGTTACGTCAGTGCTAAGAAGTTTGTGGGTGAGGATCATTGAAGAACCAAGTCCTAACGCGGACAGCTTATTCCCAGACTGACGGGATTTCTTCAGAAGTGGGCGTCCTAACGTGGGCAGGTTCGATTTCTCAGAGCTGTTGGAAGGCGGAGTCCTGACGTGGACATTTCCTCAGGTTGACGATACGCGCTAGTCCTAACGGGGGGCAGATGTGATTTCTCGGTATTGATCGAATGTGAAATCCTTACGTGGACAAGATTGGTTACTCTCCGTGTTGGTGTCCTGGCGTGGATCATTTGTTTCCAGCAGATATCTTTATTCGTAATGGTGAAATGTGCGTCCGGACGTGGACAAGTTTGTAGTTCTTTGTGATGACAAGATACAAGAATCCTGACGTGGACAAATTTATCCTTCTTCGTGTTGTTGGCAAAGTGTAAGTCCTAACGCGGATATTTCCCCAGCAAGTCGAAGACGCGTGAGTCCTTACGTGGACAAGTCTTATTTCCTCAGTGAGTCGAAGACGCCTGAGTCCTAACGTGGACAAATCAAGACGAGATCAGTGTCCTAACGCGGACAGATCAAAGAGATTATTATTCCTAACGTGGAAAGATGTAGTCCTTACGCGGACATATCAACAGAAGTGATTCCTAACGTGGAAAGACGGAGATTCCTAACGCGGAAAAGATGGAGTCCATACGCGGACGTATCAGAAGATAGTTTCCTTACGTGGAAATGACAGTATTCCTAACGTGGAAAGAAGAGAGTCCTTACGTGGACAGATTAAGATGGCATTCCTTGCGTGGAAAAATGAGTCCTGACGCGGACAAATCGAGAAAGAGTTGGTATTCCTTACGTGGAAAGATCAGAGTCCTTACGTGGGCATATCAAGAACATTCCTTACGTGGAAGAAAAAATGGTTTCCTTACGTGGAAAGACGAGTTTAATCCTTACATATCAAAGCTGGTTCCTGACGTGGACGAAGATTATTCCGGACGTGGAGGAAATTGAGGTCCTTACGTGGACAGATTCAAAATAGATTGATTCCTAACGTGGAAAGAGATGGTTTATTCCTGACGTAGAAAAGATTGAGTCCTCTCGCGGACAGATTCAAAATAGATTGATTCCTAACGTGGAAAGAGATGGTTTATTCCTGACGTAGAAAAGATTGAGTCCTCTCGCGGACAGATTCAAAATAGATATTCCTAACGTGGAAGAGGAAGTTTATTCCTTACACGGAGAAATTGGGGTCCTTACGTGGACAGATTCGAGAAGAGTGGAGTCCTGACGTGGACAGGTGCAGAACCAAAGTTGAATTCCTTACGTGGAAAGATTGAAGTCCTGACGCGGACATGTCAAGTGGTATTGGAGTCCTTACGTGGACAGATTGATGTAGTTCTCCTTATGTGGAAAGAAGATTGCTTCCTAACGTGGAAAGATAAAAGCGTTACTCCTAACGTGGACGATGTGATTCCTAACGTGGACAGGTGTTACTCCTAACGTGGAAGAATGTTATTCCTAACGTGGACGATTCAGTTTACGGAAATGCAGATGAATTATCCCCAGCGGAGTTGCCGAGATTTCTCTGGGTTAACAGCAAGTGGAGTCCTAGCGTGGACAGGTTTTCGTTGAGATTTCTTCGTGTTGATGACAGACGGAGTCCTAACGTGGACAAGTAAGCAATCTGGTACAACAGAATCCTCTTCAGAACGATGAAGACAATCCCCAACACGGTCGCGCAAGATCAGTGGGTTGCTGTAACAGTCAGATTCAGCTGACGAATGTCATTCCGCAAGCAGGAGCGCAGTTTATTTCTGCGGTTGGCAAATTTCTGGTTTCACTAGTATTCAACCGTCTCGTACCGCGAATGTCTGAAGGCTCCGGGCTCTTCATCCAGTCGGGTCCAAGTCGCTTGAATAGGGGCAGCTGTTGCACCCTAAAATTTGCTCAACCATATTCATGTGGTTTATGCTTCATTATCATTAGCATTTGCATATAGAGTCATGTACATAGACTAACCATCTGCATAGCATAAGCATAGCAAGTCATTCAGCAGGGGACCAATCATTATTCTCATCTCTAGAGGCCTATCATGAGGTTATTATCCTAATTCTATCTCATTCAAGTCATCAGGAAAGAATTTGAAAGCAAAGAGTTCAGCAGATCAAGCCTTGAGTCCATCTCCTAGCTGAGGGTATCTGAGGATCAACAAGAGGGTTGTGAGCTGTGAAGTGGAGGCATGGAGAGCATCTAGACATCTTGAGAGACTTAGAAAGTCATTTGGAGAAGGAGACAAGTCATTGATGAGAGCACAAGAGCTATAGTTGAAGACAGTCAACTAGGGTTTCATCTGGGTCAACTCTAGGTCAACCCTAGGTCAATTGACTGGTTTAAAGGGCATTCAAGGCTATTAAGGAGATGTGGGGTTCATCATTTGACATATGAAGAAGGATATGGAGATATGACAGGAAGAATTCAAGAGAAATCAAGGAGAAGAGGAGTTACTAAATTAGGGTTTCTCTGTAAAATCCCCTAGTTTAGGTCAAATTTCCAAGCAAGATAAGTCAAAATTCTAGCTTCAAATGGCTTCTTGGCCAACATGAAACTTGTAGAGGATCTCAAGACCTTTAATTTGAGTGGTGGAAGACCTCAAGGAGATTTATAGAACTCAAGTTATGGTCCTTGCAAGTTACAGGTCATCTGAGGTATCTGAATTTTTGTCTGTGAAAGTGACTTGACTTCCAAGCTAGTTTTGCCCCTCAAGGAGATTTCAAATGAATTCTTGGTCAACATAAGAATTGTTCCTCATTGTCTTAGCTTTCTAGAATGGTATGGTATGCCTTCATATGATGTGGAGAACTCAACTTATGGTCTTGACAAGCAAAGGGTATTTTGGGCATTTGTGAATTACAGGTCATTTTAACCTATGTCCAAAACTCATACAAGGAGGCCTCAAATGGAAAAACTTACAACATCAAACTTGCTCCAAATGGGATTTTAAGTCTAGAAAGAAGGTCACAAGTTATTGGAGAAGCTCATAGCATGATGTTGCATGATTGGTCAAAATATGAACTAAAATGGCTTATAAAGTGAATAAATTCAAGATGGAAAATGGTTTGGGAGAATTACAAGTCCAAATGGAGACTTCCAATATATGATTTTGAATGGAAAAACAATTCTAAGAACAATGGTTCAAACACTTTTTTGAGTTTAGAAGGAAAAAATGAAGTTATCTTTGGTTACTTGTAATTGAAAAAACACTTCAAAAATGGATCAAAGTTTGAAAACAAGGGAATGTGCAAGATGGATCTAGAATGTACCATTGGGGTCTATATATTCATGAAAGGAGAATTTGGCAAGGGTTGGCTTCATTTGCACCAAGAATTCCACAAATTTCTCATTCTTGTTCATAAAAGTTTCATTCCAAATCTCTCAAATTCTTCATCAACTTTCATCAAAATCAATTCAATCCTATTCAATATTCATCATAGATCAGAATTGAAGCAAGGATCAAGTGATTATCATTCATTTTCGTGCACTATATTCAAGAACATCAAAATCACAATCTCAAGTGGATAGCATAATTCTGGCCAAGTCTCATCCAAAGCTTGCATACAGAATCAAGTACATCAAGGATTGGCCAAGATCCAAGTCTCAAAAGCCTCAGATCTTCCATCTCCATAGCTGTTCTCAAGGTTTTACATCAGGTAAGTTTTCACTCAAACTGCTTGATCTAGTTAGTTTGGCATGATTTTATTAGTTTAGACTTGATCTAGGTGGTTAGGAGATTAAGTTAGATGAATTTGGAAAGGATTGGTGATGGTTGGTGACAGGTGCAACAAACTGTTAAGATCAATATCTCTTAGGTTAGTGCATCATAATTGCAGTTTGATAGCGCAGATTAATAACCATTATGCATAGATCAGGTTAGGGTAAGTTTGAGGAAGAATGGTGATGGCTCATATCAGTGTGGTTTCATGGTGGCCAGTGTTTGATTCAATCGGATTTGTTGTTGTGGTGAGTTTCAAGATAAACTGATGCCCTAGGATTGTAGAGGGAGAGTTGTAGAGTAGCTTTCATGTTTATGGCATGTTGATTCGTGGCTTGGAGATGGAGAACAGAGAAGAGTAAAGTAGCTCGTGCATGGAGTCTCATGGGGATGAAACCCTAGGTTCAGTTGAATGGAGGAAGAAGACGAAATCTGGATCGTCTATTGTGAGTAAGACCTTTGACCTGGAGCACGATCCAATGGCTAGTGTTTAATCTGATTTTGGGAGGGAAACGTTTTGGCCAAAATGCGCCGTTTCATTAATTGAAACGGGCGGGCCTGAGTTGGCTTATGTTATCCCCACCCCCCTAAACCAAGCCCAAACCAATTTCAACAGGAATCTGACGCTATTTTCACCCCCAGTGTGTTTGTTTCATTTTCTTTAATTCTGACTCGTTTGGGCTTAAGCCAGAAGCGCTATCTGCACCCCCCATTATGAGGCCCATCCTGGATATAACTGGGCGAACTTCTATTCTGACCCCCCCTCATTCATTTCATTCATTTAATTTTCTTAATTTCATTTTAATATTTTTACCAATTTCATTAATTCATAACTAATTCATAAAAAATGCATTTTAATCCATTCTTTTTACCATATTTTCATTAAAATGTCTAGAATATTATAGGAAAATAAAATTTCATTTTTAGTTTTATTTCATATTTTTTCCATATTTTCTAAATAAATGTCATATTAAATAGTTCATTTCATGCATCATTTTAATGATTTTTGTTCTCTTACATGCTTTAATATTTTTTGGTCATTCTTTTTATATTGTTTAGATGAGATATTAAGCTTGTAGAAATATTTTAGCTCCCATTTTTAGAGGTTGATTTTGGGTGATTAATAAATGCTTGAACATCATGTACAAAACTAGGGTTTTTTTAGGTGACAACTTAGGAGTTTGATTTCATTTCCCTTAGGACTTAGGATTTAAATAGATTAGTTATGGGACTATATGGGCTATGGGTAGCTACTAGATCCCTTAGAAAAATTAGGATTCCCCTACTGCTATTAATACTGTCTGTATATCTGTTGTCTGGTGTGGTGTGCCCTCTGGGGATTGTTGCTTGTTTGATTGGGTATTGGGTTTGTCTGGGGCCCTGGGGAAGCTGAAGATTTGTGAAGATGAAGACTATTGGAGATTCAAAGATTGAAGATCAACTGTCTAAGTTGAGGAGGAGATTCTTGCTAGCAGATGCTGAGGAACTAGGGTTTAGGAGCTAGGCAGAGCTCTAGATTAGAATGATTGTTTCTCAAACATGGATTGCCTTGTCTGCATCCATTCTTCTCTGTGATTCAGAGTCTCTCTAAGACACTCACCCCCTTCCTTTGGAAGGCTTGGTGATAGTGTCTATGAGATAGAACTCTTGAGAGAAAATGTCTCTTGTGTTAGAAGCAGTCTGTTCACCACCCTTGGTAGTCAACTGATTGCTTAACACCCAATTCACTCTTGTGACTAATCCCTCATCCTGGAGGTTTGAACTTGAAGAAAAGCCATTGCAGATAGAAGACTGAGGATCAAAGCCCTTATCTGAAGGCCATGAAGATGGAGACTGATGCTTGATGAAGCCTGTAGCTGATTGGAGATTACTTGAAGCCAGATGTTGATCCAGAGCTGCTGAGGCTGTTTATTTTTGCTGTATTTCATTGCTGATGTATTGATTGGTTTTCCTGACTGTATTGTTTGCTGTTTACCCTGCTGGGTTGAAAGTGAAGCCTGTTCACTTTTGCCTATTGTTTTCTAGGTTCGAGGTTGAGTGGGACTCCCTTGCCTCGCTTGTATTGTTGCATCCATGCATTTTACTGCTGTATATATCTGATATTGTTTCTGTTTCTGCCTATCCCGTAGGATCTCTGTTTCTCTCTGTGCAAGAGAGGAGCATGATAGACTCTAGGTCTTAACCCATGCATGATAACATTAGGTTAGTTTGTTTCCCTTCGCAACCGTAGGTTAGAGTTCTGTCTCTTTCTTTCTCAAAACAAACAGAAAAACACAATAAAGATTTCAAACACAATAAAAGACACTTCTTTCGTAAAAGAATGTGAACTCATCAAGACGTCATTTTTGTCCGTCGGGACTGCTAATCAAGAAAACCTTTTTCAGAAGGAATAAAATCAATCAAGACAAGCTTGTGTCTTTCGTGGCCCGAACTACGTTTGCTCTGATCTTCCATGCTGTGTGGAAGTACGTAGGCATAGGATACGATATCCTAGCGAGCAACCTTCCCCTCCTTTCCCGTAGGTAGGCGAACTACGTTGACTCTGATTTCTCGTTCCAGACGGGAATACGTAGGCATAAAGTGCGATACTTTGCCGAGTCATTTTTATTTTTCATTTCATTTTCTTTTTAACCCTCGACCTATAGTTTAGATAGAATAACAATCCATACCCGAAAACAAGCGTGGATCCCGTCGAGTACGACGGACGTGAGGGGTGCTAATACCTTCCCCTTGCGTAACCGACTCCCGAACCCAGGTTTTGGTTGCGATGACCATACCTTTCCCGTGTTGTGCGAGGTTTACTCTGAGCGTTTCCTTTCCCTCCCGTGGGATAAATAACGCACGGTGGCGACTCTTCTGTTCAGCCGGCGCCGATTCTCGCAGTAGCGACATACATTATTAACATTATTTTCATATTTGTCTAATACACATTATAATATATGATTTTACGATATTAAAAACATGTTAGTCACATTAAATGTGTTATTACTATTTAGACTTACTAATTTGATACATATTTATAAATTATATAAAAAAGACTTAACAATATTAAAATATATTAACAATATATTTAGATAAAAATCACTTCAATATTTTTTAGATAAAATTGATTACATGCCGTTGTAGCACCTTAATTTTTGACCATAAGATCCCACCCCCTTCGTGTTTATTTCTTGCTCGTTTTTGTTTTATATATATATATATATATATATATATATATATATATATATATATATATATATATATATATATATATATATATATATATATATATATATATATATATATATATATATATATATATATATATATATATATATATATATATATATATATATATATATATATATATATATATATATATATATATATATATATATATATATATATATATATATATATATATATATATATATATATATATATATATATATGTTTACCATAGCCAACCAGCTCGTGCAGGTGTGTTAAGCCAGGGGCAGGTTCAAGAAGATCTTCATATGGTTCATCAGAGGTGGAGCCAAGTTTTCATCAGGCATTAATACACTTTATGGATAACCATTCGATTTTCATTGTGATAATCTCTCTTTACCATTCAAAGGAGTATTCCAAACTCATGATATTCATGACCTATCCTTATCCTCATGCTTTAAGGTTCCATATTCAACTCCTTCACAAACGGAATGTTTGTTATTTCAACTTTTGTGAGGGGTTTCATGCCAATTAACAATTCAATACAAAGTCCCCCTACAAGTATATTTGTCTCTCAAGAATTATAAGTTGGATTTATGATTGTTACTATAGAATTTGAAATTAGAGGATTCATGACTCTACACAAGATTTCAAGATCACCAAGCTTTGTCTTTTAAAACCAAAGAATTTTTTTTACGAAGGTATGCGTGCTAGAGACGATATTTCAAGAGTAATTCGGGCAAGTTTTTATAAGTTGCTTACAGGATACAAGATTTTGTAATCAGTTCGTGAATCCCAAAATCTTAACACAATTACGAAAGCAATAGAATCATGATTACAAAGAAAGGACTACATTATATTTCTACAAGTCAACGTGGCTACATTCAAGCTGTCTATAATCAAAGAGATGGGCCCATTAACTGAATCCCAGGATTTTACAATTGAAAGGAACTTCATGGGTCGTGCGACTAGCCTATGATGGCTGTACTGCTCGCTGCTGCTGCGGAACGAGAAGTCTAAGTTAAGCTCATTTTCATCTTCTCCAACGCTACAGGAAGGCTTAGCCTTGTCAATAAATCTTCACTGTGTACTGCTCCAACAAATTGAGACCAACATATACAACTGCCACTTTCCCGGCCCACATAGCAATCCGCATGATTGAAAGAATGGCTCTTCGCTTTGGGAAAATCTGTAAATCCGCTGCAAAAGCACTAATGGTTAATTTCAGTACATCCAGAAAAAAATCAACCACCGTTATAAGCATGAAGTTGTTATGAATCAGGGTACCCCTGTGACGTGAATTCTGGTACACCACCAAGTACTTGCATCGCAGGAGAGGTGTAACACCCATTTTAATTATTTAGTCATTTTAGTGTTATTTTAATTATTGTATTTTGGTGTGCCCTTAGGTGGGGTTGTGATGGGGCATGTTGGTGGGCACCCTTGATTTATAGGGATTATTTGATAAATGTGGAGTTGATGTAATAATATAATGATTTAATAATAAATAGTAATATTGGTGGTATTGTTATTATTATTATTATTATTATTATTATTATTATTATTAGTATTGGTGGTAATATTATTATTATTATTATTATTATTATTATTAGTAATAATATTATTAATATTGGGATTAAGAATATAGAATGGGAGTTGGGGAGATAATAGGGAGTTAGAGAGAGAGGAAAGTAAAAAGTCACGATAGAACCGTGAGAAGAGAGTTGGGAGAAAGGAGAAGAGCGAAGAACAGAGAGGAAGAAGGAAAGTCAGAGCTGTCCAACTTTGGAGAAATTCTTCACCAATTGGAACAACTATCTAGGTAAGGTGGGAGAAACTGATTGGGATGGTATATACATGAATTGGGTAGAGGGGATTCCTTAACCCCGTAGGGATTTGTCGATGTATGAAGTTGTATATTGGCATGCTTGTAATTATTGTTGATAATGATAAATTGATGCTTGATGTTGATGAATTGTTGTTGATATTGTTGAATTTGGGGGTATAGGCCGAGGTTACGGTTTTAGTGAAGTTTTGGGTGACTTCAGAGGTATTGGAGGTATACCTGAAGGTTGGTTCGGTAGTGGAAATTAGGGAGCAATCGATGAGGGTAGTATGTAATATTTGTACTGTTAATAGGATAGAAGTTGGAGGTAGCATGTTAGGCTTGGAATTGGCTCCGATAGCATTGTAGAACAGTGGGGATTTTGGGGTATTGCAGTATTCGCTGGGTTTCGCCTGGCGAGTGTTGGCGAAGGTTTGCCTGGCGAATGTTAGCGAGCAGCGGTGAGTAATTCCAAACAAACTCCCAGACCTAAAGGGTATAAAGTTCGCTTGGCGAGTGTTGCTAGCGAAGGTTCACCTGGGGAATGATCCCTTGGCCTGGAGAATGCACGATAGTTGAGAGGGGCTTCGCGAGCAGGTTCGCCTGGCGAATGAACCAGCGAACGTGACAGCAGAATGTGGTTTTTGGTACTGTTTTGCCTTGTGCATTAGCCTTGTAGGATCCCTTTGATCATGATAAGTGTAGGGATGGTGATTGAATGATGAAGAGTGTGTATTTGGTGATAGGAAGTAAATTCCTTAATACTTTATGTAAGTGTCTGATTGATTAGTGTATGACATATCTATGTATATGTGATGTATGGTGGTGTGATCTGAGAATCGTATGCACAATGTATGCTTGTGTTAATTTGTATGCATTTGGTGTTATGCATATCATGGTGTAGTGGTGGGATGAGTCATTGCTCAGGGGAGTGTATGTGATTCATTCATATTCATTTGAGTGGGGAATGGTGAGGACGGATCATGGCCAAGGGCGGGTGTATGTGATCTATCTGGGTTCCATAGAATGAACCAATGAGTCGGTACCGCATGCATTGTGTCGCGTTGCATAATTGCATTATGGTGTATTCGGTGGATGGTGGACTATATGTCGTGTTTGTTGAATGTTGGGTGATAAACTATGTGATTGGTGTACTTACTACCTTTATTTCATGTATGTATTTACCGAATATATTTTGATCATGTTTTCTCACCCCTTTGTTGTTGGTTTGGTCTGTGCTTCCTCGGAAGTACAGATAATCCAGGTACTTAGCTAGCTTGGATTGTGGTGTGCAAGTCGAGTCTTAGGATGCTCTGATACGTAGCACGGGACTTGGGCGTTTAGTTGTTTTATGTTGGACTTGTTTTATTTTCCTGTGACGTATCATGACTTTGATGTATTTTATTAATGAACATTTTTTTCCCGCTGTTTTGTTGTGAAAACCTGCGAATGAAGAGTATGTTGGATTTTGTGATGTGATATCCCACTTGGGAGGTGAAAACTCTGATGTTTATTTATAATGTTTATATTTTATTTGTTTTGGGAAGTGGGGTGTTACAAGAGGCCGTGACGGTCGACACAAAATTCGTGAGCATCCTGCGCTGATCACAAACCTGTGAGCCTTAACAGTTTGAACTTTACAAGAAAAATCAGAACTGCAAATTGCAGCACAAGGAGAATAACACAGATGTTAGTCTTACTTCAAAGATATGTGTACACCAACATGAATGTCACTGGGCTTCATGAGCTGGAATCATTCGCTACCGCAATATCTTCACCTGCAGGACACGACACAACTTATAATCAGAGCAACCATTAAAAAAATTGATGAAAGGTTGAGAAGTAAAGAATAATTGAAATAACTCAGCCCTCAGTTTTAAGTTCATCATTGGGCAGAGATTCGAGCGGCTGGAAGAGTGACGGTGGCCGTCACCGGCTTCCTACCGATCATCGAATCATTTAAGGACGAAGATATCTTAGGAAACAAGCAAGTCAAGATAACACCGACAACTTCAACCCTTTGGTTCAGACGCAACGTCATCATCAATTAGGAGGCTTCCTCGGCGGCATAACAACCGGCAGCTTCTGAACCTCTAGCGGTATCCTGAAAGAAGAAGAGAACATCAACACAGTTCACAACATAATATGAAGTTCACCAAAGAGGCGCCATAATAATCAACAAACACACCATAACACATCAGCAACAACAAGAGTCCGCCATCAACAACACCTTGTGGACAGGGATCCAAAACCCATGAATCCAGGAACCTACACCAAACTGATATGTTTAATCATGCCATCATTCAAAGAACAACAACTCCCACATACGCTTTGTTTTTTTCACCATCCAAAGCCAGCTACACAAAGCAAGACAAAGGTTGATTAGCGGAAAAGTTGGTCGTGAGCAATCATAACAAGAAACCCTGCAAGGTGCCATTAACAGAAAATCAATGGAAGTTCAAGAGTCAAGAAGAATGGACTTAAACTCAGCCCTCAGTAAACTCATCACCGGGCAGAGGTTCGAGCTACCGGGAGAGCAACAACTGGAGTGTCTCTAGCTCCCGACCAAGCGTCGAAAACAATGGAAATTCGAACGAAACAACCAATTTCGAAGGCTCCCAACAATCTTCGAAAGCAGCAACAAGAATGGATGCCATGGTAGCTCAGACTGTGAGGTCGTCATCACCCAAACACCTTCTCAACGGCTAAAACCGACAGTATCAGAACTCAGGAAGCATGGTTTTCCCTACGAAAGAAGAAGAAGAACATTAAAATCAGCTCAGAGCAAGAACCCATCAATAAGAGATTATTGGGTCGAAACAATCAAACTAATTGAATCATCAAAAGTCGACAAAACCAACAACAGTACAGATACGGTCCCACATATGACAAATCAACACGAAAAGAGAAAGGTTCAATACTTCCCAAATCAAATCCAGAATGTCACCGACAAAATCAGACAAAATAGGAAGGAAATTGAAGCTGCTTCCCAATCCCACCAAGCCCTCTCGACAGAATCACGCAAATAAGGAAACCATTAAAAGGAAAATTCGTTGGAGGCCCATGAGCCTCACCTATAAAAGGACGATTACCATCACAAAGGAGATACTCAGAAAAAAATCTCAAAGTGAAGCCATAAACTCGTGAAATCGAAAAGTGAGAAGACTTATCTTTTCCACCGTCAGAACTGTTGAAGCCGTCACCATCCGCCGTCGTCCCCAACTTTCGGTAAATCTCTATACATGTTAAAATTATTGAACTATTGATGTGTTGATTTGTTTTTTCAGGTTTAGAATGGAGGAAGTAATGGAAGAAGGAGGTGAGAATGAACGATGAAAGGGAGAATGAGGAATCCCAAATCGCATTGGGGAGGGATGAATCGAGAAAGAGTGAGAGGCCGAGCGATTTTAGGGTTCTGGGAACTTAGGGTTCTCCGTTGTGTTTGTTTTCTTTGTCTTATTATCATGTAATCGCCTGCTGTACCGCACACGCACACATATCATGCACCTTCACTCACGGACACAAGATCTCCAATGGATCTGATCATACGTTCCACAACGCAGCACACGATGCACCCTCATCACACCCGATCCGTACGCCTAACCCACCACTAGACCTTCAATTAATTCCCTAATCAACTCCTAATCTGCCACTTAACCTTTTGTTAAAACTAATGTTATTTTTTAAAATAAATTAACAATTAGTAGCCTTTTATAATTAACCTTTTTTAAAATAAAATAAAAAAAATTAATAAACTTTTTTAAATAACCTTTTAACTGCACTAGTTTATTTTTATCAATTTATTCAATGACTTTTTTTAATAACTAAAATCATTTATATTTTAAAACCTATTTCATAATAATCTAAATATTTTATTGATAAAAATAAATAGCGATAACCTTTTTTTTAGTCATTATTAATCTTTTAAAAATTTCATAATAATAAAAACTTCTTCTCAAAACCTATTTGTTTAAGACCTTTTCTATTTTAATATAATATAATTAGGATCTAATCAATTTATAAACCGGCAGTTTAATCTCACTAAAATTAATTCGACATTCCTCTTAAAAATCAAATCAACCCGCCTAAAATCAATTCATCCTCTAATTCAACATTTATTCTTAAAACAAAATAATACGACTCTTTTCCTAAAATCAATTCATCTAACCTAATATAATTTTACAAATAAGAATTTCGCTAAAATGAATTTAATTCTTCCTAAAATTAATTCCTCGTCTAAAATTAATCAAGCCCTCCCTTAAATTAACCTTTTCTCATAAATCATTCAACATCGTAATCAAATCAATCGCGCATGCTTCCGTATCCGCACATTCACATTATTCACAATTTTTCACACTTCACACCCTCATTTAGCGCTTTCATGCGTTCGTGTATGGATTTTATTTATCTACTTTTATTTTATCCGCAATTTACATTTTTCTGCAATTTACTTTACCGTATTGCATATGTCCAAAGGAAGAATTTGCACATAACCTAAACAATTGTGCGTATGCATTTCATGTGCATCATATCCCCCTATGATCCTTGATCCCATTCAAGTCGATCTTCTAAGTTTAGCTCCTACCCCATAGAAATGACCTTTATCTTTACAACTTAGAATAAACAATTCAACTCAATACAACTATTCAAATACATTAGAGAATAAGATGTTAATCATCTTAAGCGAGATAAAACTCCTACCCCATAACAATTCAATCAATATGTAGGGACTTTGCCTTAAGAGAGATAATGGCATACTTGTCGATTAAATTTCGAGTACTTAAGCCCTTCTCTTAAGACGATGCAAAGACTATTTTCCTACAAAGTTGTGGCGGTTAAATCAAAGTAATCTCCCTTAAAATGACAACTCATCTTTTCTCCTAAAATCAATCAATCAACCACCTTTATCCCGTAGGAACTTTGACCACAGTCAAAGAACTCCTCAAACCCTTTAGGAGAACTACATATACTCTGATTCCACTCCCGTCAGGATATGTAGGCACAAGATGTGATATCTTGTCGAGTATACTTAGAAATAAACCCCTAGGTCTTTCATCCCTTAAGCAGATAACCCTTAACAATAAACAAACATAAAACAAGAGGTTCCTATAGAGTACTACAGAAACTTAGGATGCTAGCACCTTCCCTAAGTTTAACCAACCCCTAAACCTATAACTCTCTAGCTTGCATTTGTATTGCATTGTGGGTATTTCGATCTTTTTCCCTTCCTTTGGACAAATCAAAGTTCGGTTGCAAATGAATTATGATTCAAGCTCATCAATAGCTTGGTATCCAAAATTTCACCGCGACAGAAATGACAACTTCACTGGGGACTCTCAGTGGGTTTCCCTAACTTATTTTATGTTTGTTTATATTTGCTTAATTGTTTACTTGTATACTTGTTTGGTTATTGCCTTTGGGTTGATACTCTTGAGTGGTGAGACAAAGTCCTACACCCAAACTTGAGTGAACTTAAGATATGATAGTGATATGTTCAAAGAGACTTATAGGGGGTTGAATCCCGACCAAGTTGACTTGAAAATCATGCTCAATTGAGGCCCTCTCAAAAGCTGTACTGTTGAACGAGTTTTAATCGTGAAAACATACACTATTTTCGATGTTGGAGCCTATGATATTGAGGACCGTAGTTACTTTAAACCCCACTTTGGCCTTTATTAGGATGTAGTGCGGGACTTTGAGGGAGTATCCCTGAATCAGTGCTACGCGATGCTACACTCAAAGGAAGTTCTCTTGAGAATATTATTAACCACCAAGTAATTGGGAAGTTGATAATATCCGAAAGATGGATTAATGACTTTGGGGACCTTAGAACCTTGTTCTGCAAGTACAATCAACTTTTAGTCCATATCCTTTGGGAATGGGTATACCCTTTGGCTTCATGCTCGTTGCAAACCTAGGGTCCCCCTTTATTTGTTTACCTTTGTGCATCTATGTGCTTACTTGTGTTTGTTGCATTCATAAAGCATCATACTGCATTGGACTTCATGGGATTCATCTTTGTTTATGAACGTTGTAGGGCACTATGGATTCCAACAGAAGACACACTTTGAAATACACTTTTAAGAGTCCTAAATTGGATGGCCTAAGGAAGTTGGTAACCTTGATTGAATACCAAGAGAAGTTCAAGAGCAAATATGGGAAGCTAATATCTTTATTGAGTCGCCAAGTGGACGAAGGACTTCTTTCCACCTTATTGCAGTTTTATGATCCGCTTTATCATTGTTTTACATTCTCGGACTTTCAACTATTACCTACATTGGAAGAGTACTCCTTTTTGGTTGGTCTACCTATCCTAGAAGAATCTCCCTTCCCTTTCTTGGAGAGCGACCCTGAGGAAAGAGATATTTCTAAGACTCTTTATCTAAAGGTATCCAACGTCAAGGGTAACTTAATTAGTAAAGGTGGTATTTTTGGTTTGACTACGGATTTCTTAATTAGTAAAGCTATGTTTTATGCCGATTATATGAATAGGACTCCATTCGAGGCAATCTTCGCCCTACTTATTTATGGGGTGTTTCTATTTCCAAGTTTTGAGGGGTTCGTCGACCTTAATGCAATTAAGATCTTTATGAAGAACAATCCAGTGCCAACTCTTTTGGGAAGTACTTATCACTCTGTGCATCTCCGAAACTTCTATGGTGGAGGGATGATCACCTGCTGTGTGCCCTTACTTTACAAGTGGTTTATTTCGCACTTGCCAAAGACTAGTTCTTTTTCGAATCTCGATAAAGGGCTTTGGTCTCCGAGAGTTATGGCGTTGACCCACTCAGACATTGATTGGTACAACCGAGCATATGATGGGACGTTAATTATTGATGGTTATGGAGATTTTGCTAATGTGTCGTTACTTGGTTTTAATGGAGGGATCAGTTACAATCCGGTTTTAGCTCGTCGACAGTTGGGATATTCGTTGAAGGAGCCACCTAAGAGTGTTCAAGTGGAGAGCATTTTCTTTAGGGATAACAAGGAACTTCAAGACAAGATTCTGGATGCATGGGATCATTTGCATAAGAAAGGAAAGGAGAGCCTTGGAAAACTTAATTGTGTGTCCTTGGAACCGTACCTTCAGTGGGTCAGAGAGAGAGCAATCAAGTTAAAGATGCCTTATTCTCGTCAGGATCCTATACCTCCAAGGAGAGAACCCACTTACGTCTTTATGTCCGAATCTGAGAAGTTAGAGGTTGCTTTGAGGAAGTCACAACATGAGTCAGAGTCATGGAAGAACAAGTATCAAGTGGTTGTTGCAGAGAATTCTGAACTCCAGAAACAAAAAGATGAACTTCAAAAGCAGCTACAGTCGAAGGATGAAGAACTACTCCCTTGCAAGAAGAGGAAAGCTCTGGAGGATTTATTTTTCTCCGACCTACAATGTACTATTTGGAGGTTGATTGTGGACAATCTCACCCGCGAGAAGACCCAGCTGGAAGAGCAGCTCAAGCAGCAGAATTCAGAACTTCCTTAGGGCTTTCATTAGCTTTTATTTAGCTATTTATTTGGGACTTTTAAAAGCAATTATTTGTAATCCGTTTCAAAATTAATAAAACGTTTTCTTTTACCACAATGTTTATAAATAGTTGGGATCCCATGAAGTCCTACTCATCTTGCATTGCATTCTTTTTCTTCATTCACTTCAAGAAACTCAATTTTGTTTCACAGGTATTGTAACTATGGATTTCAAAAGAGAAGCATTGAAGTACACTTTTCAGAGTCCTATCATTGAAAGCTTAAGAGAGCTAGCAGATCTTATTGAAAACTGTCATGCTTTTGCAACAGAATATGGAGAAGCCTTCTATTTTCTCGAGCTCAGGATAAAAGAGGGCTTGTTGGAGACCCTTGTTCAGTTTTACGATCCGCTGTACCATTGCTTCACCTTTCCAGATTACCAACTAATTCCAACTCTGGAGGAGTATTCTGAATTTCTGAAGATACCCGTGACTACCCGACCTGTGTTTACCAGATTGGAGGACACACCTAATGACCAAGAGATCGCCAATGCTACCCGTCTCAGCCTAGCAGACTTTAAACCTCATTTAACCACCAAGGAAGGAGTCCTTGGATTTCCGGCCGATTTCCTGATTGAGAAAGTCAGTTACCATGCTGAGAGGAAAGAGGTCCCGATAATGGAAGCTACCTTTGCCTTGTTGGTCTATGGGATTTTCTAGTTCCCAAAGATTGATGATTTTGTCGACATGGATGCAATTAAGCTGTTCATCCTCAAGAACCCAACTCCTACCTTGTTAGTTGACACGTATCATTCGATCCACTCGAGGGATGCTGAAGAAGGAGGACATATTGTTTGTTGTACCGCCTTGTTGTATTCATGGTTTATTGCCCGCCTAGCCCGACACCCATCTGTTTGAGAGCCGATAGAAGAACCCCGTTGGTCTGAAATAGTCATGGCCCTTACTCACTCTGATATTGTATGGTATGACCCTACTTATGGAGGTGTTGAGATGATTCATAGCTGTGGAGGACTCCCCAATGTACCTCTTATTGGGAGGGAACGATGCATCAGTTACAACCCCGCCTTGGCCCATCGACAATTGGGGCACCCGATGAACAAAATACCTGACCCAACTTTAATGGAGGGGATCTTTTTCAAGGAAGGAGAGGATCCAGACTTGAAGGCTATCATAATATATGCGTGGAAGTACGTCAACATGGAAGGAAAGACTGCTTTAGGGTTCCCTAATTGTGCCGCCTCTGAAGACTATCTGCGTTGGGTTCGAGAGAGGGCTCTCGACCTCAAGATGCCTTTCCCTTTTCACGAACCCATGGTGTTGACTTTTCATGATCCCGATTGGTTTGATGTAAGTGAGGTGGATCAGTTGAAGGCCGCCTTGGATGAGGCTCGGAAGCTGAAGGCCGCTTGGAGGAACAAGTTTTTCACCCTCAAGGTAGAAAAAGAGAAGTCTCAGAAGCTGCCACAAATAGAATCTGCAAGAAAAAGGAAGGCGCGAGAGGATTTATTTTCCCCTCACACCTCTTCAAGAACTGTCACCAGGGATGATCTTCCCCCAGCTACTGTGGCTTGGAAGGAGTGTGTAGATCGACTCATCAGTGAGAAGGCCAAATTGTAGGAACGCGTTGTTGCACCCTAAAATTTGACCAACCGATTCTCCTATCTGACTCATGGTTTAAATTCATATTCACAGCTCAGATGTATGATTTTTGTGCAAAACAGGGGATATCAGAGTTTACAGCTTGATTTTCGGCTATCAGATATGGCAGATCCAGTCCAGATCACCAGGGTTTTATTTTCGGGAAATTGTGCGCTCCTCGGTGATTTTTCAGTGATTTTGAGGATATTCTGATGCCCGGGGATCTCTGTTCGATTCGATCTGGTCTCGTGCGCTCTTTTACGGGGGTCATGTGCATTCATCTGCATTTTTAGGATTTTTATAGACTTTTGTGAATTTTTTAACAGGCTTTATAGATTTTTCTGGAATTTAAATAGGGTTTTTGAATATTTTAATAGCTTAATCCTCTTTTTAGAATTTTATAGAATATTTTAAATAGATTTTAATCATTTGTAGAATTTTTAATAGAGTTTAAATAGCTTTTATCTTTTTTAGAATATTAGTGAATTTTTCTTAGCATATTAAATAGAATAATAAAAATTAGGATTAATAGGTTTAATTGTTTTTAAGTCTTTTTTAAAATTTTGTATAGATTTTAAAACGGGTTTAATTGTTTTTAGATAATATAGAAAATAATATAGTTTTTCTTATTAATGATAGATTTTAATAGATATTAAGTGATATTAGAATTTTAATAGAGAATTAGTAGGAGTATAGAATTAATTAGACTTTAAATCATTTTTTAGAGTTTAATTAGGTTAATTGAATTTTTAGAGTTAATTAGGACTTAATTTTTGTTTAGAGTTTATTAGTCAATCATTAGATTAATTGGTATTAATTAGATATAATTAGGTTTAATTGTTTTTATTTTAATCCAGTTTTTTTTACAGTTTTTGCTGTTACTTTCGTGGGCCCAGGAGGTGCCTTTTGGGTGAGGCCCAATTCTCAAATGATTCAGAAAGTCCAAAATGGTCCAGCAATTCTCAGAGTCTTCCAGCGCACACCAGAACCATCCAGAAGCTTCCAGCGATATCAGTGTAATAAATACTACAGAGCCACGTGTTGGCTTAGGAGGGAGCACACGTTACACACACTCAGAGGCCCCACGCGTCCCCACTCAGACCTTCCCAGACTCCCACACGTGGTCCACAGCTGTCCTCCACTCTCTCTCTCTCTGCGCATGCACGCCACTTGGCGCCCCCACACCCATCGCCTGAGTGTCACCGCCGGCCATGCATCCGCCGTGCCGGTCATCAGTAACGGTCACCGGAGAGCAGTAACCGTCGCCGGACTTCGTTAGATCGCCGGAATCTGCAGAAATTCCCCAGAATTCCTTCTTTCTTCCACCGATCCCTTCCGTCAGCCTCAGAACCCCCTCGCCGGAAACATCATCGTTGCCGGAATCATCAACCTTCATCCCATAATTTCCAGAAATCACCTTGAACCTTCATACCTTCATCCATTTTTTCCCAGAAACACATCAATCTTCATCCATTTTCTCCAGAACGCCAACAATCTTCGTCAAGATCCCCAGAAAAGCGCCAAGATCTTCAATCGTCTTGTTTCGGTATCCAAGAACTCTTCAGTTTTTCTCAGAAAACTTGTAGATCTTCATCAGCTTTCCAGAGGTTTCGCGCTTCAAGATAGTTCAACGAACTTCAAGAGTACTTTATCTTGTTCTAGCTTCGCCCAGAGATTTGAGAATAGAGTTTGTTTGAGAGCTGTTTGGAGGTTCGTTTGAGATTCTGAGAACCTTTTTCTCCACCGAGCTTCAAGAACTCTTCGCTAGTTCTTGCTCCAGCCAGGTACACGTCACTTCACTCTTGTTGCATGTTTCTTCTGTGTGATGATGCAGCTCCAGTTTGTGTTGATTCGTTGAGTTTCAACTTCGATTAGGGTTTAATTTTGTGTGAGGCATGGATTGAGGGGGATATTGGTAATATTGTGGCGTTTTGTTGTTGTTGTGTTTGAGATTCGTGTGAGTGAAAAGATTGAGTTGCAGAGAGAGTGAATTGAGGGAGACGAATGAAGGAGACGGCTAGAGAGGAGAATGAACAGTGTTAGGGTTGGGGAAGAATTAGGTTTTGTTTAGCATAATTGGATTAGGGTTTGGACGTTGGGCCGAGCCCAAGTGTGTTTCTGATGCACTACATCCCAATTTGCTTCCCCACCCCCCTGGCGTGTGAGGTCTGAGTAATTAGGATCTGGGCCTTAGGCCCTTATTGCTAATACCTTCCCCTTGCGTAACCGACTCCCGAATCCAGGCTATGGTTGCGATGACCATACCTTTTCCCGTCTTTGCGAGGTTTACTTCGAGCGTTTCCTTTCCCGCTCTGAGGGATAAATAACGCACGGTGGCGACTCTCCTGTCAAGCCGGCGCCGATTTTCGCAGTAGCGACAGCTGGCGACTCTGCTGGGGATCTATAGCATCTAGGGACTTTTCCCATCCCTTATGCTGGGACCGTTTCCCATCCCCTACGCGAGTCAATCCTAGCGCTTGGGTGTTTATTTGTTGGGTGTTGTGCATATTGTGTTTTACTTTTCTGCACTTTACTTTTCTGTACCTTTACCTTTCCGCATTTATTTTCCAGCATTATATTATTGTGATTATTGCTGTGGGCAAAGGGAGGTTACTGTGAGTGAAAAGCCGGACCTGGGCTTGAGTACACACCTAGATATAGTTGTGGAGAAGTAGTAGACGAACCTGTCTGCTGAGCAGGCACAGTTCCCTACGAAAATCTGCGCTCAGACGAGATTCTTGCAGAGGTGCTCCTTTCCGGTCCTGAGGATCTGAGGGGAGTCCAGACGTGAGGGTTGTCGACTCTGGGGACCGATCATTTGGAAGTCAGCTAAGTGAGGCCTCTTCATGACTTGATGATGCCACTCCTTCTGGGAATCGTATCGTCACTCATGAAAGTCTGTGACACTGATAACCGCATAGGATGCCGTACCTTTGTCCGTGGATTAGGTCTATCCTACCTGTGAGAGGGACTGGGCTATTGCAGGAAAACTGGCCTTCAGAAACCATGATTCAATATCTTTATCAGATGGTGTTCTTGATTCATCTCCAGGTGTGTTGTCTGGGGCAGATGGGTTTCTTATCTGAGGTTGAGACTATTATCAGATGGTATTCTCGTCAGGTACAGAGGTTCAGATGGTTTTCTTATCAGGGGATTGATATTTTGAGTATCAGATGATAGTTAGTGGCATGAGATTCTGGTGACCGTATTGGTTTTCTGTTCTCGATCACAGAGATATTCCTCTTCAGGCTACAGCATAGCCCCTATGTTCGCAGATTGCATTATTTATCATATTGCATCATTGCATTACCATCTGCATTCAACTAACGTGTGTGTATTGCAGGTACATATTTTCCCTTCCAGTTCTGGTGTTTGTTCCTAGCAAGACATGGAAAACCTGAAGAGAGTATTGCCCTATAAGTTTCCGTCGCCGAGTATCAGTCTATTGTTAGAATTGATTGCTAGTGCTAAGAAGAGAGGAATGGGTGACTTCAGAAAGAGATATGGGAGGATTCTGACCTACGTTTATCAGCCATCTGCCTACGAGACCAGTGGCATCTATACTCTGTTACAGTTCTACGACGCGGAGCTCAGGTGTTTTGTATTTCCCGACTTTGTTTTGGCTCCTACCCTGGAGGAGTACTCTGCACTTCTGGATATACCGATCCGTGAGCAGATGCCTTTTTATCGTACGGACGCTGAGCCTAAGCTGGCTGAGCTTTCTGCCATCCTGTGCCTGAAAGAGTCTGAGCTGTCTGGGAAGATGATCAGAAGAGGAGATGTATGGGGATTCCCGTTGGATGTCTTAGTGGAGAAGGCTCGAGAATATGCCCAGAAGGGTAGCTGGGATGTTTTTGACGTTATCCTTGCCGTATGTGTGTATGGCATCGTGTTATTCCCGAATATTCCTGATTTCGTTGATTCTGATGCCTTCTATATTTTGGCTGCGAAGAACCCAGTTCCTACTTTGCTGGGAGATATCCACCATTCAACCCACTACCAGAATGAAAAGCGACGAGGAAGGAATGTGTCTTGCTGTGTACCTCTCCTATGCAGGTGGTTCACCAGTCATATGCCTAAGTCAGGCCCTTTTGTCACCTCTATCAATTCTCTAGGATGGCCCGAGCGCTTAATGGGATTAACTGCTGAGAACGTGGTATGGACCAATAAAGAAGTATTTGGAGCTGAAGTCATACTCAAAGGCGAAGGATTCCCGAATGTTCCGTTAATAGGAAGGAAAGGTTGTGTCAACTATAACCCTTCTTTATTGATCAAGCAATTTGGGTATATACCTCAAGGAGCGCCAAAGCCCGAGGAGATACAGGAATCTCTGTATCTCACCGGGGCAATAGGGAAAGAAATGCTGACCAAACTTGAGAAAGCCTGGAAAAACTTGCACAAGAGAGGGAAGCTTTCAGGTAGCAGAGGGGATACTCGAGGTCCTAGCCCATATGAAGAATGGATTCGTGAGCGAGCTGTGAAGTTCCTTATGCCGTATCCAGCAGTTCAGCCATTGCATCCTCCTCCGGTAGAGGAGCCTACCACTGTGGACATTCAGGTTTACAAGCAGCTGATGGCGGAGAAAGAAG
This sequence comes from Lathyrus sativus, assembly GCA_963859935.3. Taxonomy (NCBI): domain Eukaryota; kingdom Viridiplantae; phylum Streptophyta; class Magnoliopsida; order Fabales; family Fabaceae; genus Lathyrus; species Lathyrus sativus. The sequence goes on along the minus strand of OZ012740.1, from coordinate 350,069,947 downwards.
AGCTAGCCAGGGCTAAAGAGGCTTTAGAGCAGGAGAATGCCCAGCTTCGGCATGAAAAGATTGAAACAGGATACTTTTCTAAGCAACAGGCTGAAACTCTGAAGCATCTGAAGACTACGCTATTGGAATTGACTGAAACCAAGAAGCGTCTAGAGTTAGATGTAGACTCAGTTAGTAGTGTGTTGGCCACCAAGAAGCAAGAGCTGGAAAGGGCCTACACAAAACTAGCCAAGTTCAGAGAACACTGGGATCTCACTATGACCAAGCGCAAGGAGCGAGAAGAAGAGCTGAAGACACAGATTGCTCAGTTAGAAGAACAGGTCAAAGTGAAGAATGAAGAGCTTGAAGAAGAGGCCTGTCGCCGATACGAAGCCGAGCGCAAGTTGACAGATGCCATGAAGAATTTGGAAGATTTCCAGCATAGAGCAGATGCCAAGAGACCCAAACCTGGGGGCGGTGCCAATGATAAGGCTTGGGAAGACTTTGTCAGAGACATCCAGGGGACGGTCAGGAAGAGGGATCGACTGATAGAAGGTTTGATTTATCAACCAGATCATGCAGAGACAAAGAAGATGGTCGAGGACTTCCGCAACCGTACCCGTATTTGATTTCTCTCTTGTATTCTGTATGTTGAGATCACCACCAGGCATGTTGGCTGGGATCCTCCTTATCATATCAGCTGTATGGAGCATAGTTATGTAACCTCTTGACAAGACTGTTATTCTAATCAATATATGAGGGTTTTTCCAAATATTGTCTTTATGGGTTATCTCGTCTTGCTACCACTGACACTGGAATTGGAGGGAAAATATCTCCGATGCACACATGCACGTTAGCATTTTTGTATTTCTGTTTGCATAAATCATACTACATAGCATTTCTCTAGCAGGTCAGAGCACTTATCCAGCCTTTGTTTTCACCAGAAAGTGATTCTCGGGGAATTGTTTGAGGCAAGAGTGAAGACGACCAAGGGGCTGAAGCAGATTTGAGCAGAATCAAGCAGTGTAGTCAGTTACAGGTAATTGGTAGCTATGTCTGAAGGCAATTTTCAGGCTCCTGACACCCTGGCAAGGTTCACTGTGGCGCCCAACCATCAGCATGATTCTATGGAGGACTTCCCGCAAGCGAACAATCTTACTGCAGACCAAGTTGTACAGCCTACTGTCCGGAACCGAGGCCGACATGAGCAGTTTCTTGCCCGAAATGAACGCTATCCTCCTGTTAGCAATCAATGTGTTGCTTTCCCTGTGATGAATTACCGGAGAGATATTCCAATGACCGGGTTAGTAGATCCAAGAGCTCTTGACGATGGTAGAAGAGTCCGAGTGTTGGAAGAGCAAATGAAGGCCTTGGAAGCGAAAGATGCCGTTAACCTGGATGCTATGGCCATGTGCTTGGTCCCTGACCTCGTGTTGCCGTACAAGTTCAAAGTGCCGGAATTTGAAAAATACACAGGAGATAGCTGTCCGAAGCTGCATTTGATGATGTTCTGTCGAAGGATGACTTCGTTTGTGCGAAATGACAAATTGATGATCCATTGCTTCCAGTAGAGCCTGACTGGGGCATCCCTGAGGTGGTATGTGCAATTGGAAAGTAATCAGATTCGATCATGGGTAGATTTAGCCAGAGCTTTCATAAAGCAGTACGATTACAACTTGGATTTGACTCCTAGTCTTGTAGATCTGCAAGAATTGTCTCAGGCGGAGAATGAATCATTCAGAGGGTATTTGCGAAGATGGAAAGAATTGGCTGCTAGTGTTCAACCACCGCTTCCGGAAAGGGAACTAGTTGACATCTTCTTGGGTACCCTGAAAGGCCATTATTTTGACAAATTGTTCAGTTGCACAAATTTTGTGGGCCTGATGAGGCTGGGAGAGATTGTTGAGCGAGGACTCAGGAGTGGAAAGTTTCGAGGTGTTCCTTACGTCCCAGTTAATAAGATTGAGCCAGTTGTCAGTTCTCAAGAAGAGTGGGAAGGAGATGATGCCACCTCAGAATCTCCAGCATCTCAGGATCAGTTTTCAGACACTTCAAGTCAACGATCATCTTACCGCCGATCGCGTCAGCATGCTCCGCGAAGACCAAGGAAGCCTGAAAGGCAGTTTACTCAACTACCGGTGTCGTACAGGCAGTTGTTGCCAGATCTGGTCAGAAGTGGATTGATAGTGCCGAAAGAGACTAAGCCGGTGATTCCACCGTATCCTCCAGGTTTTGATGCCAGCGCCCGCTGTGAGTACCATGTTGGGGCACAGGGGCATTCAACGAATGATTGTAAAGTGCTTAGAAGTCATATTCAGGATCTGTTAGACTCTAGCCGTATTTGCATCACGCCTCAGGGTTTTGTTCAGATTAATGATTTTCCATCTTCCAGTTGTGCGAGTTCGTCAGTTAATGTCATGGAAGACTCCACAGGAAGTGTGTGCTCCGAAGATTGTCAATCAGAGAGTTCAGTTGAATATGGGGGAAGTTTCTAGAGGTTTCTGTGCCGGGTGTCGCATCTGTTTTCTTTGCTTAATCCATTTAGCTTTTGTGCATCAGTATTTGCTGACCATCACCAGGATTGTTGGCTGGGGTCGTTATATTCATACTCATTTGTGCTTACCTGCGGATTTTGTTGGTTGTACATGTATGGGAGATGTTTGTCTGTATGCTTATAGCTTGAGTTTCTCTTTGTGAATATGTGTTTGCTTTCTGCGTTGCATTATCATTTAGCAGGTGTATCAGAACCGTGGGCCTTATTTCCTCATCATCCAGTTTATTGCAGGAACTCCTTCAGAGATATGGAACAGAATCAGTTTGAATTGATCGAAGTCCGAAGCCAGCTGGGGCAGATGATGAAAGACATGCAAGAGATGCGTCTAGAGCAGAAGATTCTCAAAGAGGAGAACAGTCAGCTGAAGACCCAAATGAGCTTGATCATGGAGGTAGTCAAGAATGTGCTTAGGAAAGAAGACGATCAGCTATTTGAAGCCGCAATGAAGAAGCTCGTGCCACCTGTGCAAGTGGAACCTGAGCAGCAGCAACAGAAGATACATCCGGCTCAACGGAAGATCCAGGAAGGAAAGCCAAGGAGAATATTTGAGGCACCACCTATGACATATGCTGAGCTCCTGCAGATCTTATTGAGGTTTAATCTGGTCGAAAAAAGAACGTTGGCACCGCCAACGAGAGTGTTTCCCCAAGGGTACGATGCCAGCAAGCAATGTGAATTTCATTCCGGGGCATTCGGACATGACATCGAGGGTTGTCATGCTTTTAAGCACAATGTCCAAGACCTGATTGACTCGCACGATATTGAATTCACGCCGGGCGGCGTAGCTGTGCATATTGCTCCTGTCTCAGTCGATGCTAAGATGACAGAGGTTTCTAAAGCTGCAGTGGGTCAGAAGCGTATCCTGGACTCCATGGTGTCAGAATCTCCAGGCCCGCAACTGTTGCCTATTCCTGGGGCAGATCTAAGAAAGAAAATGGTTAAGCATAAGGAGAGCATTAATCAGTACATTGAAGGTCAAGAAACCAATGTTGCATTTGATACAAAGGGTGTTCAAGGGTCAACCCGATACCAGCAGCAGCAGCCTCAGCAGGGGGCACAGCAAACTCAACGAAGATTCCAGGGCGGCAAGCCGAGAAGAGTGTTTGAGAAGCCTCCCTCAACATATGCCGAGTTGTTGCAGACATTGTTGGGATTGAATCTGGTAGAGAAAAGAACTCTGGCACCGATAACGGGAGCTCCCCCGTTTGGTTATGATGCAAGCAAGCACCGCGAGTTTCATTCTGGAGCCCCAGGTCACGATATAGAAGGTTGCCATGCTTTTAAGCACCAAGTGCAGGATCTGCTTGATAGTGCAGCAATCAGCTTCGGGCCAAGAGGTCCCCAAATCATCTGAATGAAGGAGGAAGGGCTCTATAATTTGGTTGAGTCGTTGAAAGCAGATCAGGGCAGCATCGAATTGCCTCTAATAAAGATAGCTGGTTCAGCAGCAGGGCAGATGCAAAAGCCCGGTTCTCGGAAGCTAGCATATTTTCTTTGTTTTAGCTTGTCATTTCTTTACATTTGTAGTTGCTTTCCTGTTTGAATTCGTAAGCTTGTTTGTAAAACTTGTTGTTTTCATTTCAAATTGATGATAATGAAATAAATATGCATGGTTTTGATTAAATCCAATCGTGTTCACTAATTGTTTTTGCAAATGTCCAACGCTTGGTTAAGAAGAATTTGGGGAGGATGACGAAAATGACCGACATGCAACTACCGATTGTATGCTTTTGAAATAAAACCTGCTGATGATGTACAGGCATTGTTTCAAATCCCTAAACACCGGAGATATAAGGAAGATAATCCCTTGTCAACCCCTTTGAGCCTTGTAGTAGGAGTTTCTTTCTGAAAACGAAAAACCCTCAATCATAACCTGGGGCAGGGTAGGTGTTAGCTAATTTGACTGAGCGTCCAGATTGCAAAAGGAGTGTCCGTTCAAGGATCAATCACACCCCTAGAGGTCGTGCCTAAAAGACCACAATGGTTCAATCAAGAGTGGAACAGCCACATCATTCCCAAAGAGCCAAACAACCAGTGTCATACGACTTGTTCGAAAGAGAGAAAGGGAAAAAAAAAAAAACGACGAAAAAAGAAGAGTCAAAAGCCCGCTAAGTCAAGGAAACTTCAAGATAAATGACTTAGGCAAAAATGAGGGCATCCCGCTGGACTTAAAAAATCAAAAGAAACTCAAAAGGAGTCAGTCCAAGCAAAAGTTAGGGGTATGAAAAGAAAAAGATGAAAGGGATCAAAAGAAAAATCCCCGATGGAAATACGAGTCGTGTGACCTCAAGTGTCAAAGATGAAAAGTGAGTGGCTGTCACTCCAAAATCCAAAAGTTTCTCGAACTATCATTCCTATCTTTCAACCTCTGAGAGGTGAGCGCTAAGGTCAAATTAGCTGAATGTAGGATAGGAGAACATCAAGGAGAACGGGTGGGTTAAAGTAAACTTTGAGCCTTTATCCTTTCTTTCAAAACCATGAACCTGACCATGTTACAACCTTCAAAAGTCCTAATTGAAGCAGGTTGTTTCGAAAGCATACTCCGGTAAAGGTCGCGTCGATTCTGACCCCTAAAAAGGTTCCTCTTACCATGCTGGTACTGATGTTGATAAATGTTTTGTGCATTATATGCCATAAACTGCTTTTCCTTTTCCCAGTGAACAGATTGGATGTCAAAGCTGTCATATGTGTTGCATTAATACATCTTTTATGCAGAATAACTTGTTTTACTTGCGAGTAAGCGCTTGACAGCAGAAAAGCTTCCTACAATGGAAAGTATGGTCAAGATAGAACGCAGAACGCCCAAATGTTCCGAGAACAGGGGCAAGCTTTATTGTAATCCCCAGTCAGGTCAGCTTTTCGAAGTCAGTTATTCTGGGGCAATCAGGTTGAGATTCGGTGAATGCGTCGTAGTCAGGAGGTACTACTCTGAATCAGATAATCGGGGCAAGGTCATTGCAGTCAGGGGCAGACCATCTTAAGCGCGCAAAAGTTGTGCGAGAAGCATGTGAGGTGAAGTATCTCTCGGAAGTTCAGAACGCTGAGGCACGTTATATCAGACTATCGAGGCTCAGATTTGCAATTCTCCTTTCAAGGACTATCCTCACAGAGATCCCGTAGGCTGGGGCATATCAGAAGCAATAGGATTGTTGTTCTCTGTACCTACAGGGTCATTCAGAGTTATTCGAGCGGATGCAGTCGATTTTCGAGAGCGAGATGAATGCGGGAAGTCGTGTCACTATCCCTTGACCCTTTCACTAAAAGGCTGTGTATTCGAGAAGAATGTTTCTCAGCGTCAGTTGTACCTGACCCAGCAAGATAGCTTAAGAGCTCAAATCCAAGTTCGCGATTACTGTGAAACCCATTCGCGTTGGCGCATCAATTTCCAGATCCGAGCTTCATCAGCGCACAGGAGGACTCCCTCCATTTTCTCCAGCAAAGTCCAATTTGTCATTGGCATGGATAAGCTATTCCCAGGTAAGTCCAATCATATTCAGCACGTCTGCTATTTCACAGCGAAGTTATATTCCCCAGCAGGGTATTACTTCGTCGAGGTGTTCGGTAAAGTTCCTAATATCCCCAGCAGAGTTGATTTCACTCTCCCAGCATTTATTTTGCTAGGACGATTCAGTGATATCCAGTTTATCCCCAGCAAAGTTGGCCTCGCCTTCAGCATTTATTTTGCTGAAGTGGTTTCTGTACTCGGCCTTCCCCGGCAATTCGAGCCTGCATTAGCATATTGCATGCATCATCATACTTGCATCATACTTGCATATCATGGTCAAGATGCGTAGCATTTCTATCCAGAATGGAGCATTACGCTGTAGAAAGATTAAAGCATATGCATATGCATACGAAGCATAAGTCAGATTTTATATCAGCCTCATATGGCGCGTGAATTACTCTGTGATCAGTTCAGGGGCATCTATCCAGCAACAGTATTCAGACAGTTCAGCAGATTATTTGTATCTCAGATCATGCAACGATAGTTGTGCTTTGATCCAGCAGTCATCTGATGTCGACAAGCTTTTCTTCCCGTCAATTCATATTGACGATGTGTTCCTCCAATAAGTGGATTTCTCAGTCTATCATTAGACGTCTTGAGTACGAATGTGGTCTTCTTTCCGTCTATCCATAGACGATGTGAAGTTGCAGGTGATCATAGTAGGGCTTCAAGAAGGGGTTTCCCCAGAATGTGCTTTTTCTTCCCGTCTATCAGTAGACGATGTGAAGTTTTGGGTTGATTTTCAATGGAGTTCAAAATAGAGCTTTTCTAGCAAGTGGCTTTCCTTTCCGTCTGTCAGCAGACGATGTGAAGTTTCGAGCTACTGTTCAGCGGGTTTCTTATTGCCAGATCATACAAATGATGAGGTGTTTCCCCAGCGAGCCTTCTCCGGCTATCTTTGGTTGTTGAGAGGTTTCAGAACGATACTTTGGATATTGGTTCTCTTTCTGGTTATTGGATGAGATGACGTTTCAAGAGGTACTTTTCTGACTGTCAATCCTTATTGATGGCGAGGCTCTTCGAAGAATGTTCAGTTTGCGTGATCGTTGATTCTTATTAACGACATGATTCTTTAAAAGGTGGTTTTCTTCCCGTCGGTCCATACTGACGATGTGGCCCCTTCAAAGATATTGATCTTTCCATCAATTTCCGTAGACAGAGGGATTCTGAAATTCAAAGGATGGTGTTGAATTGCGTTATGGTGACTTTCCGTCTATCCTTAGACGATGTGAATTGTTTTGTTTCATCAATCAGGATGATCCCGTCTATCCTTAGACGATGTGAATATTGATTCGATCAGGATGATGCTGTCTACCCGTAGACGATGTGAATTTGGAGATTATTTCTTCCCGTCTATCTTTAGACGATGTGAGTATGCGATCAGGCTTTGTTCCCGTCTACCCTTAGACGATGATAATATTGATTTGTTTTATCAGTCAGGATGATGCCGTCTACCCTTAGACGATGTGAACATGGAGATTAATGGTGTCTTTCCGTCTATCCTTAGACGATGTATGTATGGAGATCAAGGCTTTCTTCCCGTCTACTCTTAGACGATGAGAATATTGATTTGTTTCATCAATCAGGATGATCCCGTCTACCCTTAGACGATGTGCATATGGAGATTTATGAATTTCTTTCCGTCTATCTTTAGACGATGTGAGCATGGAGATTAAGGATGATGCCGTCTACCCTTAGACGATGTGAACATGGAGATTAATGGTGTCTTTCCGTCTATCCTTAGACGATGTGTGTATGGAGATCAAGGCTTTCTTCCCGTCTACTCTTAGACGATGAGAATATTGATTTGTTTCATCAATCAGGATGATCCCGTCTACCCTTAGACGATGTGCATATGGAGATTTATGAATTTCTTTCCGTCTATCTTTAGACGATGTGAGCATGGAGATTAAGGTTTTCTTCCGTCTACCTTTAGACGATGTGAATTCAGAGATTATTTCTTCCCGTCTATCCTTAGACGATGTGAATTGTTTTGTTTCATTGATCAGGATGATGCCGTCTACTCTTAGTCGATGTGAACATGGAGATTATGGTGACTTTCCGTCTATCCTTGGACGATGTGAGTTCAGAGATTATTTCTTCCCGTCTACCCTTAGACGATGAGAATATTGATCCGTTTCATCAATCAGGATGATGCCGTCTACCCTTAGACGATGTGAATATGGAGATTATGGTGTCTTTCCGTCTATCATTAGACGAGGTGAGTATTCAATCAGGGTGTCTTCCCGTCCATCTTTGGGCGATGTGAGTATGTTTCTCTTCCGGCCTATCAGTAGGCAATGTGAAAGAATCACGTGTTTTGTTGCAACCCTCAGGGTTTGTTATATGGGGTATCACAAGCAACGGGTATTCAAATCAGGAGTTCTTTATCAAATGATTAATCAGTTTGGTGCCGCAATAACTGGACTCGGTTTTCTGGACTTTATTCTCCAAGCAGCTTACAGTATATGCTCGCGGTTGGCAAATTTTCGGGTTTTATTTGTATTCAACCGTCTCGTACCTCTGAATGTTTGAAGGCTAAGCGCTATTCAAACCCTCCAGGTCCAAGTCGCTTGAATAGGGGCAGCTGTTGCACCCTAAAATTTGACCAACCGATTCTCCTATCTGACTCATGGTTTAAATTCATATTCACAGCTCAGATGTATGATTTTTGTGCAAAACAGGGGATATCAGAGTTTACAGCTTGATTTTCGGCTATCAGATATGGCAGATCCAGTCCAGATCACCAGGGTTTTATTTTCGGGAAATTGTGCGCTCCTCGGTGATTTTTCAGTGATTTTGAGGATATTCTGATGCCCGGGGATCTCTGTTCGATTCGATCTGGTCTCGTGCGCTCTTTTACGGGGGTCATGTGCATTCATCTGCATTTTTAGGATTTTTATAGACTTTTGTGAATTTTTTAACAGGCTTTATAGATTTTTCTGGAATTTAAATAGGGTTTTTGAATATTTTAATAGCTTAATCCTCTTTTTAGAATTTTATAGAATATTTTAAATAGATTTTAATCATTTGTAGAATTTTTAATAGAGTTTAAATAGCTTTTATCTTTTTTAGAATATTAGTGAATTTTTCTTAGCATATTAAATAGAATAATAAAAATTAGGATTAATAGGTTTAATTGTTTTTAAGTCTTTTTTAAAATTTTGTATAGATTTTAAAACGGGTTTAATTGTTTTTAGATAATATAGAAAATAATATAGTTTTTCTTATTAATGATAGATTTTAATAGATATTAAGTGATATTAGAATTTTAATAGAGAATTAGTAGGAGTATAGAATTAATTAGACTTTAAATCATTTTTTAGAGTTTAATTAGGTTAATTGAATTTTTAGAGTTAATTAGGACTTAATTTTTGTTTAGAGTTTATTAGTCAATCATTAGATTAATTGGTATTAATTAGATATAATTAGGTTTAATTGTTTTTATTTTAATCCAGTTTTTTTTACAGTTTTTGCTGTTACTTTCGTGGGCCCAGGAGGTGCCTTTTGGGTGAGGCCCAATTCTCAAATGATTCAGAAAGTCCAAAATGGTCCAGCAATTCTCAGAGTCTTCCAGCGCACACCAGAACCATCCAGAAGCTTCCAGCGATATCAGTGTAATAAATACTACAGAGCCACGTGTTGGCTTAGGAGGGAGCACACGTTACACACACTCAGAGGCCCCACGCGTCCCCACTCAGACCTTCCCAGACTCCCACACGTGGTCCACAGCTGTCCTCCACTCTCTCTCTCTCTGCGCATGCACGCCACTTGGCGCCCCCACACCCATCGCCTGAGTGTCACCGCCGGCCATGCATCCGCCGTGCCGGTCATCAGTAACGGTCACCGGAGAGCAGTAACCGTCGCCGGACTTCGTTAGATCACCGGAATCTGCAGAAATTCCCCAGAATTCCTTCTTTCTTCCACCGATCCCTTCCGTCAGCCTCAGAACCCCCTCGCCGGAAACATCATCGTTGCCGGAATCATCAACCTTCATCCCATAATTTCCAGAAATCACCTTGAACCTTCATACCTTCATCCATTTTTTCCCAGAAACACATCAATCTTCATCCATTTTCTCCAGAACGCCAACAATCTTCGTCAAGATCCCCAGAAAAGCGCCAAGATCTTCAATCGTCTTGTTTCGGTATCCAAGAACTCTTCAGTTTTTCTCAGAAAACTTGTAGATCTTCATCAGCTTTCCAGAGGTTTCGCGCTTCAAGATAGTTCAACGAACTTCAAGAGTACTTTATCTTGTTCTAGCTTCGCCCAGAGATTTGAGAATAGAGTTTGTTTGAGAGCTGTTTGGAGGTTCGTTTGAGATTCTGAGAACCTTTTTCTCCACCGAGCTTCAAGAACTCTTCGCTAGTTCTTGCTCCAGCCAGGTACACGTCACTTCACTCTTGTTGCATGTTTCTTCTGTGTGATGATGCAGCTCCAGTTTGTGTTGATTCGTTGAGTTTCAACTTCGATTAGGGTTTAATTTTGTGTGAGGCATGGATTGAGGGGGATATTGGTAATATTGTGGCGTTTTGTTGTTGTTGTGTTTGAGATTCGTGTGAGTGAAAAGATTGAGTTGCAGAGAGAGTGAATTGAGGGAGACGAATGAAGGAGACGGCTAGAGAGGAGAATGAACAGTGTTAGGGTTGGGGAAGAATTAGGTTTTGTTTAGCATAATTGGATTAGGGTTTGGACGTTGGGCCGAGCCCAAGTGTGTTTCTGATGCACTACATCCCAATTTGCTTCCCCACCCCCCTGGCGTGTGAGGTCTGAGTAATTAGGATCTGGGCCTTAGGCCCTTATTGCTAATACCTTCCCCTTGCGTAACCGACTCCCGAATCCAGGCTATGGTTGCGATGACCATACCTTTTCCCGTCTTTGCGAGGTTTACTTCGAGCGTTTCCTTTCCCGCTCTGAGGGATAAATAACGCACGGTGGCGACTCTCCTGTCAAGCCGGCGCCGATTTTCGCAGTAGCGACACGCGTCAATCAGCTGGTAGAAGAGCTTGGTGAGCAGAAAGAGCATAAGGAGTAGACCTCTGAGTTCTCTTTTGCTTTTGTTTCAATGTAATAAACTCTTAAAAGAGTACTTTGCTTTGTAATGCTTCTCAAATATCAATGATAAAATAAGTTTTTATCCAACGTTATAATACCGAAAAAACAATTTGAGTTTCTTGAAGTTTCATACTCATTTGCATTTTTGCATAAGCATAACATTGTTTGCATTCCAGGGTCTCACTCTTGCTTCCTCTCCACAGACAAGCTGAATCACCAGTACAATACTTGCGCCAGTCAACGTCAAAAGATGGATTAGCTTGAACAAGAGAACAAGACACTCCGTGATGAAGTTGCAATTCTGAAGGAAAGTTTGGAGAGGTTGAATGGTCTAGTGGAAGCTCTGTCCAATCAAGCCACACTCAGCAACCAGGAGGTTCAAAGGACTGTTGTCTCCGAAATTGTGTCAGCACCGATCCCAGTGGTGCCTACTGTTGTCGAAGTGACCTACAGCATGCCGCCAGGTTTTCCGTGGGGGATGCCTCCTCACTTCACTCCTGCTGGCTATCGCCCACCTGTTCCTGAGGTCCCTGTCATGACCGCTGCTCAAGCCATCCCTACCACTGCTGCCGTAATGACTACTGCGCCACCGCATGTGAATGTTACTCCATGTATTCTGGACGAGCCAATCTACCATGGATCTCCAACTGAAACTGTGGGTTTTGAAGAGAGGATGGATGGTTTTCAAGACCAATTTTCTGAGATTCAGAAATAATTAAAGGCCCTTCGTGGAAAAGATCTGTTTGGAAAGAGTGCTTCTGACTTGTGCTTGGTTCCGAATGTCAAGGTTCCACCAAAGTTCAAAGTTCCTGATTTTGAGAAGTACAAAGGGAATACCTTCCCTCAAAGTCATCTCATCATGTATGCTAGAAAGATGTCTGCACAAACTGACAATGATCAATTGCTCATCCACTACTTCTAGGATAGTTTGACAGGCGCTACGCTCAAATGGTATATGGGGTTGGATAGTGCGAAGATTCGGTCTTTCAACGATCTAGGTGGGGCCTTCATTAAGCAGTAAGAATATAATGTAGACATGGCTCCTGACAGAGATCAGTTGAGGGCCATGATGCATAAAGACAAAGAGAACTTTAAGGAGTATGCCCAACGTTGGCGCGAGTTAGCTGCGCAGGTTACGCCACCATTGGAGGAAAGGGAAATGACCAAGATTTTTATGAAGACCCTTGGTCCTTTCTTCTACGAGAAAATGGTAGCAAGTGCTCCCAGCGAATTCACTGAAATGGTGAATATGGGGATGCACTTGGAGGAGGGAATCCGAGAAGGAAGATTGGTCAAAGAAGAGAATGCTCCTAGCAGTGCTAAGAAGTATGGAAGTGGTTTTGTGAAGAAAAAGGAGAAGGAAGTGAATGCTGTACAAGGAGGGCAATTCAGAAAGAGATATTCATCACCACGCCAGGTTGCCGCGATATCACCTGTGTTCAACACCCCAACTTATCAACCGCAATCACAGTATCAACGCAGTCCACAGTCTCCTCAACAGAATCAACCATTCAACAATCAGGGTCGCGTATACAGGAAAATGAACTTTAATCCCATCCCTATGAAGTATGCTGACCTTTTCTCGACATTGATTCAAAAAGGTCATATCCAGACAAGAGCTCCACCTGAGATTCCTAAGAATCCCCCTCCTTCATATAAAGCTGACAGATTTTGTCCTTACCATCAAGGTGCTCCAGGTCATGACATTGAGAGTTATTTTGGAATAAAAGCAGACGTCCATAGGCTCATTAAGTGCGGAATCTTATCCTTTAAGGATTCTAATCCTAATATGCAGGACAATCCATTGCCACCACATGGTTCACCCTCCGTAAACATGATTCAGAGTTACTTAGAAGGAAGTGATCAGGAAGTTTTAGATAAGAAAACTGATGAAGTATGTGTTATAGTGCCTCACTTCAAGGAAGTGGAGCATATTGAGATCACGTATGATAGTAGAAAGTCGACCGTTACTCCCCTGGTAATAAATGTGCCAGGACCCGTCCCTTACACTTATAGTAAGGCTATCCCATACCAATATAACGCTACTATGTTGGAAAATGGAAAGAAGGTACCGTTACCTACTTTGCCGTCAGTCGTTAACATTGCAGATGTCAGTAGAGTAACAAGAAGAGGACGAGTCTACCCTTCAGTGCCTTCGAAAGACAAATGAATCTCAGTAGAGCAACCAAGTTCAAAGTACCCAATTGTGGATCAATCTGGTGGATCCAATCTGTCCAAGGCGGATGAAGTGCTGAAAGTAATCAAAAGAAGTGATTACAAGGTCGCGGATCAGCTTCTGCAGACCCCGTCTAGGATCTCTGTTCTGCAGTTGCTAATGAGTTCAGAGGCATATAGGGAAGCGCTCCAAAAGATATTAGAGCAAGCATATGTGGAGCAAGATGTTACAATGGAGCAATTTGATAATATCATCGGTAATATCACTGCATGCGATAATCTGGGTTTCAATGAGGAAGACCTCCCAGAGGAAGGAAGGAAGCATAATATGGCCTTGCATATTTCTGTGAATTGTGGGAACGATTCTTTGTCGAGTGTGTTGGTTGATACTGGATCTTCTCTGAATGTGATGCCTAGAACCACTTTATCCAAGTTATCTTATCAGGGACCACCGATGAGGCCCAGTCATGACATCGTCAAAGCTTTTGATGGATCTAGAAAAGCAGTAATTGGTGAAGTAGATCTGACGATGACTATCGGTTTGCAGACTTTCATGATCACGTTCCAAGTCATGGACATTCGCGCCGCCTACAACTGTTTGTTAGGAAGGCGTGGATACATGAAGCTGGGGCAGTTACCTCCACCCTACATCAGAAACTGAAGTATGCCTTTGAAGGCAAGACAATTGCGGTTTGTGGAGAGAGGGCTTTAGTGGTGAGTCATTTGTCATCGTTTTCGTATGTTGAAGCCGAGGAAGAGGTTGGTACGCTATTCCAGGCTTTATCTATCATAGGAGACAGTGTTCAAAAACCCAGAGTACCCATGTCATCATTCAAGGATGCGCAGCAGGTTGTGAGAAGTGGTCCTCAGACAGGTTGGGGAAAGATGTTGTTTTTTCCAGAGGATAAGAACAAGGAAGGTCTTGGTTTTTCCCGTGGGTCTATTCAACAGGTCATCATACATCAGGATTTCCCACCAATCAACGAAGTGTTCCGCAGTGGAAGGGTCGTCCATCCTCCTCGTATCAACGCCGTGTCTGGAGACGGGTCTGAAGGTTACATATTAGATGGTTCAACAAGTCTTTCCATTCCATTTGAAGATTATGAGCCCTATATGGAAGATCTAGGTTATGTCTCAGACGACTTTGATTACAGTTTTGGAGTCTACGCTGTCATTGAAGAAGATTCTGATGAAGATGTTCCAGATTTCGTGACTCCGGGAGTTCTGGTCAAGAATTGGAGTGTGGCTGAAGCCCCTGCTGTGATTCATATATCAAAGTAAACATTTGTTTTAAGTTTTTTCTCTGCCCAAGGCGAAAATATCATTGTGTGGGCTTGCTTTTAATAATTCCCTTTGCTCTGCCCAAGGCAAAGGTGACCCTGTTGGGCATTTCTTTGTTCGGATTTTTGCTATCATCAATAAATATTTGTTTCCATTTGTGTGCTTTTCCTTTTTATTATTATTAATATGTTGGAAAATAATAATGAGTAGCATCTCGCGTACACACACTTTTCACTTTTTAAAACTAAATAAAATAATATCACATGCGTAGATTGCTACACCCATTACATCTCGGGAATAATGACCCTCTTCCTTCACCGAACTTCGAATTCCCTGTGTTTGAGGCTGAAGACGAAGAAGACGATATTCCAGAAGAGATCTCCAGACTGCTTGAGAAAGAAGAAAAGGCTATCCAACCTCATTAAGAGCCCGTGGAAGTGATCAATTTGGGAACGGAAGAAATCCGTAGGGAAGTGAAAATTGGAGCTCTGCTCAAGCCCGATGTGAAGGAGCAGTTGATTAAGTTGCTCAAAGAGTTTGTTGATGTGTTTGTGTGGTCCTATCAAGACATGCCTGGATTGGATACTGCCATAGTTGAACATCGCCTGCCGTTGAAACCGGATTGCCTACCAGTTAAACAGAAGCTCAGAAGAACTCGGCCCGATATGGCCTTGAAAATCAAAGAAGAAGTACAGAAGCAGATCGATGCAGGTTTTCTTGTCACTGCCGAATACCCACTTTGGTTAGCCAACATTGTACCCGTTTCGAAGAAAGATGGAAAGGTCCGTATGTGTGTGGACTATAGGGATTTGAATAAAGCCAGTCCGAAAGATGATTTCCCATTGTCTCACATTGACATTCTGGTTGACAGCACTGCGAGATATGAAATCTTCTCTTTTATGGATGGATTTTCAGGATACAATCAGATCAGAATGGCTCCCGAAGACAGAGAGAAGACGTCGTTCATTACCCCCTGGGGGACCTTTTGCTATAGAGTTATGCCATTTGGATTAAAGAACGCCGGGGCAACATATCAAAGGGCTATGACTACCTTGTTCCATGATATGATGCACAAAGAAATCGAAGTTTATGTGGACGATATGATAGCTAAGTCAAAGACTGAAGATGATCATGTCAAGCATTTGTTGAAACTGTTCGGTCGATTGAGAGAATACAAGCTCCGTTTGAATCCCAACAAGTGCACATTTGGAGTACGATCAGGGAAATTATTGGGTTTCATTGTCATCCAGAGGGGTATTGAAGTGGACCCTGATAAAGTGAAGGCTATTTAGGAAATGCCAGCTTCGTCTATAGAGAAAGAAGTCAGAGGATTTTTGGGACGTTTGAACTACATCTCCCGGTTTATATCTAATATGACTGCTAAGTGTAAACCTATTTTCAAGCTGTTGAGGAAAGAACAAGGGTATGTTTGGACCGAAGATTGTCAAAAGGCTTTTGATAGTATCAAAGAGTATTTGCTTGAACCACCCATTCTGATACTGCCGGTGGAAGGGAGACCTTTGATCATGTATTTGACTGTGTTGGAAGATTCGATGGGTTGTATGCTCGGTCAGCAAGATGAGACCAGAAAAAAGGATCACGTCACTTATTATTTGAGTAAGAAGTTTACCGACTATGAGTCTAGATACACTATGCTTGAGAAAACTTGTTGTGCTTTGGCATGGGCCGCTAAGCGTCTACGATAGTACATGTTGATTCATACCACTTGGTTAGTTTCGAAGATGGATCCTATCAAGTATATCTTTGAGAAGCCCGCACTAACTGGAAGGATTGCGAGATGGCAGATGCTGTTATCAGAATATGACATCGAATACCGTACTCAGAAGGCTATTAGAGGAAGTATTTTGGCTGACCATTTGGCACACCAACCTATTTTGGATCATCAACCCTTGAACAATGATTTCCCGGACGAAGAGGTTATGTATTTGAAAATGAAGGATTGCGAAGAACCTCTGCCAGGTGAAGGACCCGAGCCCGGTTCTTAATGGAGTCTGATTTTCGATGGAGTCGTCAATGCTCATGGGAGAGGAATAGGCGTGATTATTGTGACTCCTCATGGGTCTCATATTCCGTTTACCTCTAGGCTAACATTCAAGTGCACCAATAATGATCCAAATATGAAGCATGTATTATGGGCCTCGAGGAGGTAGTGGACTTAAGAATTAAGAATTTGGATGTGTTTGGTGATTCTGCCGTGGTCATTTATCAAATCACAGGAGAGTGGGTAACTCAACAGGATAATTTGGTCCCGTATAGAGATTATGCAAGAAGACTGTTACCTTTCTTTGACAGGGTCGATTTTCACCATATCCCTCGCGATGAGAATAGGATGGCAGATGCATTGGCAACTTTGGCTTCCGTGATTGTGGTGAACACTTGGAACGCGTGTCCTCAAATTGAAGTAAGACGTCTTGACAGACCCGCCTTCGTCTTTGCCATTGAAGACATTGAAGATGGCAAACCCTGGTACCATGATATTGAAATGTTTCTCAGAACGCAAGAGTATCCTTTGGGATCCTCCAACAAAGATAGGAAGACACTGAGAAGGTTGGCCGGTAACTTTCTCCTGAGTAATAATGTGTTATACAAGCGGAACTTTGACATGGTCTTGCTGAGATGTGTTGACAAGTGGGAAGCAGACATGTTAATGACGAAAATTCACGAAGGGTCCTTTGGTACTCACACAAATGGACATGCTATGGCTAAGAAACTCTTAAGAGCTGGTTATTATTGGATCACGATGGAATCCGATTGTTACAAGTTTGCTAGGAAATGTCACTAGTGTCAGATCTACGCCGATAAGATTCATGTGCCTCTAACTTTGTTGAATGTTATCTCGTCTCCCTGGCCATTCTCCATGTGGGGAATTGATATGATTGGAATGATAGAACCAAAGGCATCTAATGGACACCGATTCATCTTAGTGGCAATTGACTACTTCACTAAGTGGGTCGAAGCTGCATCTTATGCTAACGTAACTCGACATGTGGTTGTCAGATTTATCAAGAATCATCTCATCTGCAGATATGGTGTGCCGAGCAGGATTATTACAGATAATGGGTCCAACTTGAATAATAGTATGATGAAAGAACTGTGTGAAGAATTCAAGATCGAGCATCATAATTCTTCTCCCTACAGACCGAAAATGAATGGGGCGGTTGAAGCCGCCAATAAGAATATTAAGAAGATAATTTAGAAGATGGTGGTCACATACAAAGATTGTCATGAAATTCTCCCGTTCGCTCTACATGGGTATCGTACTTCGGTGCGCACATCAACTGGGGCAGCTCCTTTTTCACTTGTCTACGGTATGGAAGTTGTACTCCCGATAGAGGTCGAGATTCCCTTTATGAGGATATTGATGGAAACAAAGTTATCAGAAGCCTAATGGTGCCAGAGCAGATATGATCAGTTGAACCTAATCGAAGAAAAGAGGATGACGGCCTTGTGCCATGGGCAGTTGTACCAACAGAGGATGAAGAAGGCATTTGACAAGAAGGTTCGACCCCGAGAATTCAAGGAAGGAGACCTTGTGCTCAAGAAGATTCAGTCCTTCCTCACTGATGCCAGAGGAAAATGGGCTCTAAATTATGATAGACCATATGTGGTAAAGAAGGTCTTCTCAGGAGGCGCCCTGATGTTAGCCACAATGGATAGAGAAGAAATCACCCGCCCCGTGAACATAGATGTTGTCAAGAAGTATTTTTCTTAGAACTTAAGAAGTTCCGGTTGACTTAGGAACAAAATCATTATTCCATCGATGTAATCACCATTATTACTTCCCAATATTTTAATATTAAAGTCGCGCTATTCCGCCGACTACCATTTTAATAAATGAGGTTTTTTTTTTCAATCATAGCACGTTAAAATATTTCCATTGTGATCGCAAAATCCTGAGCAATCTTTTAAAAAAAGGTACCTTGTGTTTATTTGATATATGAATAACAAAAGGATGCCCATGGATGTTTATTTCATCCACGGAGACGAAGTTTTGTCATACCCCGTACAGGACAGGTGAAGATTTCCCTTAAGAGGTGACTGATCTGTGAAGACGTAGCTTGAGTGGAGATTTTGGTTTCCGGCTCGTTGGTTTTGTTAGCATACGCATAACACCTAAGTAGATAGCATAGCATATGCATTTTTGCATCTTTGTGTTTGTTTGTTCTGACGCTTTGGCCGTGTTTATCCCCTAGTGGCTGGGTGTATCTTCTCCTTTCAAGTAGAGTTGTCAGCCCTAGGCAGAAAGAGCTCAACACTTCTATTTCCCCATGAAGTTTGATTCTCGTGGAAGACGGTTATTTTAGTACATTCCCATATGAGTTCATACCTCAATGGTCGAGTCTTGCTTGACAGTTTCGCTCCGGTTACTTCCCGAAGTGAACTTCGGTCCTTGACAATCACATTGTGGATATCTCCAACGCTTAAATATGGATTAAGAGTGCATTTATTTTGCACTTTACTACCCAAGAGGTTCTTTTAAGGACAACTATCAAAGACAGGATCTCCTTCAAAATGACAAATGGCAGTCCCTTCAAGACAGTTTGTCCATCCCCAGTGGATTTATCAAGATTATCAATTCATCAAAAGGCATTCCTCTAGCAATCTGTCAGAGAAATGCATCAAAGACATTACAAACTGTTTTCTTCATTTGAGAATCTACACTACAAGGACACACATTTTACAGCTACAACAAAAAAGATACTCCTCAGGAATGCATTCCCCAGTGAGTTCATTACACAAGTTTATTTCCATCAAATGGCATATCTCCCAAAATTTGGGGAAGTCTATCACAATTGATCTCTTTATTTGAGAAAACATACTTATAAATTAGTCGGCTTACATCTCTTTCGTAGATCCCCGATAAAGCTTTACAAACTCCAGTACATTATGGCTTACAGCCGAAGTTCTACAATGACATCTACAATCTATAATGACATCTACAATCTAAAATGACATCTACAATCTACAATGACATCTACGATCTACAAAATCTACGATCCCCTGTGAAGATGCCCTCACGAGTTTTCATCATTTCGGGTAGAGACTGAGACCAGCTCATGGCATCCAGACTATGACGCTCGGGGAGGTTTTACATCAAGAGACTGAGACCAGCTCATGGCACCTAGACCATGACGCTCGAGGAGGTTTTACATCAAGATACTGAGACCATCTCTTGGCACCCAGACCATGACGCTCGGGGAGGTTTTACATCAAGAGACTGAGACCAGCTAATGGCACACAGACCATGACGCTCGGGGAGGTTTTACATCAAGAGACTAAGACCAACTCATGGCACCCAGACCATGACGCTCGGGGAGGTTTTTCATCAAGAGACTGAGACCAGCTCATGGCACCCAGACCATGACGCTCAGGGAGGTTATACATTTTACTATTTCCAGTTGGATTTTAAAAAAAATAAATAAAAAAACAACAAAATAAAAAAAAAGAGAGAAAACAAAACAAACGGAATTGTTGACTCGATCAGAAAATTCATTTTTGTTATTACCATCGTCTAGACTGCTCCGTGTTGATAATAAGTTACTATTCGATTACAAGTTTCTCACCTATTGTTTAAATCTACATATCCTTGGTGTATGTGCTACTGTTATACTTTGGAGATTCCCCATTGGTGGTTGTTTCCTGTCCCCGTGGAGTCCCGCTTCGTTGGGTCTGTTGCTCCTTTGTTTCGCGTGTTGTGTCCAGTTCACCTCCCTGTGACATCTTTTCCTCACAGGACCGTCTGTCTTGCATTTCCATATCATTTCATATCATTTTGTATCATTGCATATCATGTGCATTCAGTGGTTTTTTAGGGCCAAAAATTTGTGCAATGATTGTATTTAAGTCCCTCCTATCTCGTCGAGACGAAGATTTCAATCTCCATATCTCCGAATAGAAGAAACTTAAATAGGGGCATCTGTAGCACCCTAATTTTTGACCATAAGATCCCACCCCTTCGTGTTTATTTCTTGCTTGTTTTTGTTATATATATATATGTGTTTACCATAGCCAACCAGCTCGTGCAGGTGTGTTAAGCCAGGGGCAGGTTCAAGAAGATCTTCATATGGTTCATCAGAGGTGGAGCCAAGTTTTCACCAGGCATTAATACACTTTATGGATAACCATTCGATTTTCATTGTGATAATATCTCTTTACCATTCAAAGGAGTATTCCAAACTCATGATATTCAAGACCCATCCTTATCCTCATGCTTTAAGGTTCCATATTCAACTCCTTCACAAATGGAATGTTCGTTATTTCAACTTTTGTGAGGGGTTTCATGCCAATTAACAATTCAATACAAAGTCCCCCTACAAGTACATTTGTCTCTCAAGAATTATAAGTTGGATTTATGATTGTTACTATATAATTTGAAATTAGAGGATTCATGACTCTACACAAGATTTCAAGATCACCAAGCTTTGTCTTTTAAAACCAAAGAATTTTTTTACGAAGGTATGCGTGCTAGAGACGATATTTCAAGAGTAATTCGGGCAAGTTTTTATAAGTTGCTTACATGATACAAGATTTCGTAATCAGTTCGTGAATCCCAAAATCTTAACACGATTATGAAAGCAATAGAATCATGATTACAAAGAAAGGACTACATTATATTTCTACAAGTCAACGTGGCTACATTCAAGCTGTCTATAATTGAAGAGATGGGTCCATTAACTAAATCCCAGGATTTTACAATTGAAAGGAACTTCATGGGTCGTGCGACTAGCCTATGATGGCTGTACTGCTCACTGCTACTGTTGAACGAGAAGTCTAAGTTAAGCTCATTTCCATATTCTCCAACGGTACAGGAAGGCTTAGCCTTGTCAAAAATCTTCACTGTGTACTGCTCCGACAAATTGAGACCAACATATACAACTGCTGTTAGAACAAAGATTGGTTCTTAATTATATCTCTATGTTTTGATGATAACTCTTATGAAATTTTGTATTAAAGAATTATATACTCTAAAATTTGGTTAAGTACGTTTGCTGCAGATATTAAAAGTGAATCTTATTCTGAAAGCAAATTAGATCTGAACATGAAAATATGCAAGACTCTGAAGCGTCAGAAGCATCTCTTAGAAGAATCTGAATGTTGCCTACAGAAGATTCTGAGTGCTGTCTACAGAAGGATCTGAAGCAGAAGCTACAGAAGAATCTGAAGCAGAAGCCAGAAGCATCTGAAGCACTGAAGAATTTTGTATGAAGAGTTTCAAGCTTAGTTTAGTTCAGAAGACTCTGATAGTACTACGCTGCAAGTACTGAGGATCTGATCCCAAACTCTGCTCTGAAGTATTACATGCTGAAAGCACTCTTGCTGCATTGCTCTGATTCAGCAAACTCTGATGATCATCAGAAGAGTCTGACTGCTCAAGACTCTGATGATATTTGCTGAAACTTGTTGAAGAAGAATTCAAAGTTATGTCCGTTGGTTTGGCCAAACGACTCTTTCCTCATTTATGCTAGACACAAGAACACAGACAAAAAGGATTTCTCTGTGCATTCTATTTCTAGGAAAGGTCATGTGATGTGAAGACAAAAAGGCTCAGACCTTTTTAGTACACAACCTTCAACGTGAAAAGCTACTTGGACCTCTGTGCCTATAAAAGCAAGACTCCATCTCTCTTCTTTAGTTAACGAAATCTTTGAAAGAAATTCATTACAAGCTCTCATACAAATCATTATCTTGCTGAATTTATTTCTAAGTTCTTAAATCTTAAGTGTAAAATCACAGTTGTGATATAGCTTAATTAGAAGCATTTAAACACTTTTTTATTCTTACATTTGATTGTAAAAGTCCTTAAGAAGATCCAGTTGGGATCAGTTGTTCTTAAGAAGACTAAGAACAGTTGTTCTTAGTGCTTGCTATTGTAATCAGTTGATTAATAGTGGATTAAGTCCTTGTTGAGAAAGGCAAATCACTCTTGATAGGGTGGAATGGAGTAGTTGAGTTCAACGAACCAGGATAAAAATCCTTGAGTTTTTATTGCCATAAGTTTTTCAATATACTTATTCAACCCCTCTTCTAAGTATTTTCTCACCTTCAGCTGGCATCAGAGCTCCGGTTCTGTGTGTGCTACCACTTCACCGTGACATAAAAGATCCAGTGAGAAACTTTGATATATATTTGGTTGTTATTATGGCTGAAACTTTAACATCTAACAGTAACAACAGATATGAAGAAAGGGAAAGAATCGGCACAAAACCCCCTATGTTTGATGGGGAGAAATTTGATTATTGGAAGGACAGGATAGAAAGTTTCTTCCTTGGTTATGATGCTGATTTATGGGACTTGGTCATTGATGGGTATGTTCATCCCACTGATGGGGATGGCAAGAAAATTGATAGAAAATCGATGACTGAAGCCCAAAAGAAGGAGTTCAGAAATCACCACAAGGCTAGAACAATCTTGTTAAATGCAATATCTCATACTGAGTATGAGAAGATCACAAATAGAGAAACTGCATTTGACTTGTTTGAATCCTTGAAGATGACACATGAAGGAAACCTTCAAGTTAAAGAGACCAAGGCTCTGGCGCTAATACATAAGTATGAAGCGTTCAAAATGGAAGAATCTGAGTCTATAGAAACTATGTTCTCTAGATTCCAGATACTCACAGCTGGTCTAAAAGTTCTGGACAAAGGATACTCAACTGCTGATCATGTGAATAAGATCATCAGAAGCTTGCCTATCAGATGGAGACCTATGGTCACTGCTTTGAAGCTTGCTAAGGATCTGAACAAGATCACTCTGGAGGAGCTAATCAGCTCACTAAGGAGTCATGAAATTGAACTTGAGGAAGATGAGCCTCAAAAGAAAGGTAAGTCAATTGCCTTAAAATCTTACAAATCTGTGAAAGCTTTGCAGGTGTTAGAAGAGAGTTCTGAAGAGTCTTCTTCTTCTAAAGAAGATGAACTGTCCTTGCTGTCCAGAAGAATCAACAGACTCTGGAAGCACAAATAGAGGAAGTTCAAGAACTTCAAAAATCCAGATCAGCGCAAGGAGTCCTCTGGACCAAAAAGATCTGGAAAGAAGTAAGTTGTTTGTTTTGAATGCAAACAACCTGGTCATTACAAAAATGAATGTCCAAAGCTTCAGAAAGAAAAGCCCAGAAGAAAGCCTGAGCACAAGAAGAAGGTTCTAATGGCTACATGGGATGATTCAGATGACTCTGAATCTTCATCAGATTCTGAAGAAGAATGCGCCAATATGGCTCTGATGGCAGGCATTGAAGATCAGAATGAAGGATCATCTGGATCTGAGTCTGATTCTGAATCTGACTCAGAAGAGGTACTTTCTGATCTCACTAGGGAAAAGCTTATTAAAGTTTTAACAGAAGTCTTGAAAAACTATAATCAGATTAAGCTCAAATGCAAGAAGCTTAAATGCAATCTTGAATATGAGAATAATCTGTTAAAGTCAGAAGTTGCTGAGCTAATAGAAAATAATTTAAAAATGAAAACTAATTTTAAAAAAGCTCAAGAAGATTCTGAGTCTGAAACTAAGTCTAAATTCAAAAACATTTTAGAAGAATATGACTTCAGCTTTCAGAAGTTTCTTGCTAAAAGCATAGATAGAAGCAAGATGGCTTCAATGATCTATGGAGTTAGCAGAAACAACAGGAAAGGAATTGGATATGAGTCTTCCTCTGGAAAGGATTTAAATCCAATGCCTGTTGATAAACTTGTAATCAAGAAAACTCCCTTATACTCTCATTTCAAGTTTGGTCATTTGAATGACATTAAACACACACGTTCTGATCAGAACGTTCCTGTGTTTAAGCCAAAAGTAAGTCAGAACAAAACTGTTGTAAAAAGACAGAAGTTCAGACCAACTTTCAAGGCAACTAACCCAAAAGGACCCAAAAAGATCTGGGTACCTAAGGACAAGATAATCCCTGTTGCAGATGTATTTAGCAGAAAAGTCAAGACGCCAGTCATGGTACCTGGACTCTGGCTGCTCACATCACATGACGGGAGAAAGGTTTATGTTCCCAAGCCTGGAGCTTAAATATGGAGGAGAAGTGAAGTTTGGAGGGAATCAGAAGGGCAAGATCATTGGCTCTGGTACTATAGGCAATGGTAACCTTCCCTCTATATCTAATGTTCTTCTTGTAGAAGGATTAAAGCATAATCTATTGTCCATAAGTCAATTAAGTGACAATGGTTATGATATAATCTTTAATCAACAATGTTATAAAGCTGTTAGTCAGAAGGATGGCTCAATCCTATTTAATGGAAAGAGGAAGAACAACATTTATAAAATCAATCTTTCAAAACTTAAGGTTCAAAATGTTAAATGCCTCTTGTCTGTTAATGATGAGCAATGGGTCTAGCACAGAAGATTGGGGCATATTAATATGAGACGTATATTTCAGATTAATAAACTCAATCTGGTCAGAGGACTTCCTAAGTTGAAGTTCAACTCAGATGCTCTTTGTGAAACATGTCAAAAAGGAAAATTCTCAAAATCTTCTTTTAAATCTAAGAATGTTGTTTCAACCTCAAGACCATTAGAATTACTTCACATTGATCTGTTTGGACCAGTGAAAACTGCATCCATCAGAGGCAAGAAGTATGGATTAGTCATTGTTGATGACTACAGCAGATGGACATGGGTAAAGTTTCTAAAACACAATGATGAGTCACATTCTGTGTTCTTTGACTTCTGCAAACAAGTCCAGAATGAAAAAGATTTTAAAATTATTAAAGTCAGAAGTGATCATGGTGGTGAATTTGAAAACAAATATTTTGAAAAATATTTTAATAAAAATGGCATTGCTCATGATTTTTCCTGTCCTAGAACTCCACAACAGAATGGAGTTGTAGAGAGGAAAAATAGAACTCTGCAAGAAATGGCCAGAACCATGATCAACGAGACTAATCTGGCAAAGCATTTTTGGGCAGAAGCAATAAATACAACTTGTTACATTCAGAACAGAGTGTCTGTAATACCTCTTTTGGAAAAGACTCCCTATGAATTGTGGAGGAACAGAAAGCCCAACATTTCATATTTTCATACTTTTGGATGTATTTGTTATATGTTGAACACTAAAGAGAATCTTAACAAGTTTGATTCTAAAGCACATAAGTGTTTCATGCTTGGCTATTCTGAACGCTCTAAAAGGCTACAGATTATACAATACTGAAACACAGATTGTGGAGGAATCTATACATGTTAGATTTGATGATAAGCTTGCCATTGAAAAGCCAAAGCAGTTTGAAAGTTCTGCAGATAGAGAAGTAATTCTCACAGACTCTGAAGGCTCAGAGGCAGACAAAGGTTAAGTGAAGGAACCAGAAGCAACGCCAGATGCAATTCCTTTAACTTCTCAAATGAACAACTTGAACATTTCTGAAGAATCAAATGTTAGAGGATCATCTTCCAGAATCAAGGCCTCTCACCCAGAGGATATGATCATTGGAAAGAAGGATGACCCCATTAGAACAAGATCCTTCCTCAGATCATCTGAAGCATCATTATTTGGGTTGGTGTCAGTTATTGAACCAACTTCTGTGGATGAAGCTCTGCAAGACAATGACTGGATAATTGCCATGCAAGAAGAGCTCAATCAGTTCACAAGAAATGATGTTTGGGATTTGGTTCCAAAACCAAAGGGATTCAACATGATTGGAACTAAATGGGTCTTCAGAAATAAGTTGAATGAAAAAGGAGAAGTTGAGAGAACCAAAGCAAGGCTTGTTGCTCAAGGTTATAGCCAGCAAGAAGGAATTGATTATACAGAGACTTATGCTCCTGTAGCTAGGTTAGAGTCTATTCGTTTACTCATTTCTTTTGCTGCACAAAATAACATCACTCTATATCAGATGGATGTTAAGAGTGCCTTTCTAAGTGGAATTATAGAAGAAGAAGTTTATGTTCACCATCCTCCTGGTTTTGAAAGTGAAAAATTTCCAGAACATGTTTTCAAACTAAAGAAATCTCTTTATGGTTTAAAACAAGCTCCCAGAGCTTGGTATGAGAGATTAAGCAATTTTCTCCTGGAGAAAAATTTCATAAGAGGCAAAGTGGACACAACTCTCTTTTGTAAAACATTTAAGAAAGATCTTTTAATTTGCCAAATATATGTGGATGATATTATATTTGGATCTACCAATTTTATGCTGGGAAAGAAGTTTGCTCAATGTATGCAGGCTGAATTTGAGATGAGCATGATGGGAGAATTGAGATTCTTTCTGGGAATTCAAGTCAACCAGACTCCAGATTGCACTTACATTCATCAGACCGAATATGTTAAAGAGCTTCTGGAGAAGTTTAACATGACTGATAGTAAGATGGCAAAGACTCCCATGCATCCAACAAGTACTCTTGGTAAGGAAGAGGTAAGTAAGAAAGTATATCAGAAACTCTACAGAGGTATGATAGGATCTCTTCTCTACTTAACTGCTTCTAGACTTGATATTTTATTCAGTGTATGCTTGTGTTCAAGATTCCAATCAGATTCTAGAGAATCACACTTAACAACTGTTAAGAGGATTCTAAGGTATCTAAAAGGTACTTATAATGTGGGTTTGTGCTACAGAAAATCTGATGATTTCAAATTAGTTTGATTCTGTGATGCTGACTACGCTGGAGACAGAGTGGAAAGAAAAAGTACTTCTGGAAGTTGTCAATTTCTAGGAAGAAATTTAATCTCCTGGTACAACAAGAAGCAACCTACAATTGCACTATCAACTACAGAGGAAGAATATATTGCTGCTGCTGGATGTAGCACGCAGATGCTCTGGATGAAAAGTCAGCTAGAAGACTATCAGATCTTTGAAAGTAACATTTCTATTTTCTGTGATAATACTTCTGCTATATGTTTGTCTAAAAACCCTATTTTACACTCTAAGGCAAAACATATTGAAATTAAACATCATTTCATCAGAGACTATGTTCAGAAGAGTATTATAAACTTAGCCTTTGTTGATACAGATCATCAGTGGGCTGATATTTTCACAAAACCCCTTGCTGAAGATAGGTTCAAATTTATTCTGAAAAACATTGGTATGGATTTTTGTCCAGAATGATATTTATCAGAAGCAAAACTTCTCAGATGCAAAATGCTTAAAACTCTGAAGTATTTCATTTGTCAATTATTTGATTTATTGAATTATTATTATTTGTGTGTATCTGAACTAACCAATCTTAGAGGATCTGAACGTTGGCTAACGTTTCATTTCTCAAGAGAATTTAGAAGCACATGCAAGCAAACATGTGTCACTCTGAATCTGAAAAGATGGCGTGCACACTACTGAAGATACATTTGAGGTATTGTTTGAATAGTGAAAATCTTGGTTTTCCCCCCAATTTGTCAGAATCAATTAATGCTTTGAAATGATTTTTATTCTTTTCATTAAATGCCATTAATTGATTTGTGAGAATGTGTTGAATGTGTCTTTTTGATTGCCCTAAATTGCTTTCTCTATAAATACCACAAATCACACCATTTCACACTTTTCATTTCACAAACAATTTATGCATTTCTGTCTACTTTTTGCTCTTCACAAAAACCTTATGAATATGGGGCAAGTCCTTCCAAGGTTCAAATAGAGGCATACCGCTACAAGATCCAGACATTAGGGCAAATCATCTCAGACCATGTCATGGCGTGATTACATTCAAGGAAGAATCATCAATTGCTCTACAGACTGGGGCATACTAGTTGAACAGGGGAAATTCCCTTACTTTCAAGTTGGTTAAGCAGACCGTACCAGACGCTAGTAACTGTTGAGTTCACAACAAGCGTCAAAAGCCTTGGGGCAGAGAAAAAGCACGATCAACATGCATTGGTTAAGTTGCTACGCTAACACAATCAACATGCTTTGGTTACGTCGCTATGCTCAACATTTGCAAGCCATCATGGCACGTCAGCCAGAAGTTAAGGTTCTCCTAGAAACGAGCGTGCCAACTTCTGCAAGGATCTAATTTGGGGCATCCAGAAGCATCCATATCTGTCTTCTGACCATAGCATCATCAGATACCGAGTGTCGGGAAGTCAAATTCTTTCACCAAATAAAGTCCAGTTCTGTTGGCATCCCTTAAAACATAAAAGTCCAGCCCTGCTTGGCACCCCAAAAGTCCAACCCCGCTTGGCATCTCTTAAAGTCCAACCCCGCTTGGCATCTCTTAAAGTCCAACCCTGCTTGGAAACTACCCAAAAGTCCAACCTCGCTTGGCATATCTCCTAAAGTCCAATTCATATTGGCAACTACCAAAAGTCCACCCTTGTTGGCACCATCATAAACATATCTCCTTCTTGCATCCGCATATGCATCATATATAATTGGCATGTACCATATGCATACGTAAAATGATCATTTCTCTTTCTCTACCCCTGAGTTGATACCTTACAATAACTTTTGACCCCCGAGTCAACCTTGCCTTTATTTTCTCGACCCTCGAGTCGATACTTGCTTCATTTTGTCAATCTTTGTGTTGGTATTTTAATATTTTCTTGACCCCCGAGTCGATAATTGCTTTTCTCGACCTGAGTCGATATCACCTGTGCTTTTCCGAACCCCAAGTCGATATTTTTATTTTCTCGACCCCCGAGTCGATATTTACCTTTTCTTCAACCCTCGAGTTGATATGTCTTTATTTTCTCGACCCCTGAGTCGATATTTACCTTTCCTCAACCCCCAGAGTCGATAGTATATTTGTTTTTCTCAACCCTCGAGTTGATATACCAGTATACCCCGTAAATCTTTTCACCTTGCTTCACATAATCCTTCATTAGAAACTAGAAATAAAGCCTGACCATAATTCGGTTACCCGGTTGCATTCTCATGCGCATTGCATATCATTTGCATATGATCTTACATTTCTTAGCAGTTGCATTTTAGTGGCATGTTTGTGCATCATAATACATAGCATTGCTGTCCCCAGCAACATAGCATAGCAGCATAGCAGGATCCAGGATCAGTTCGCCAGTATCTTGACTATTCCTCCCTCAAAGTCGGCAGTATTTCTTTGAATAGAGTTGATACCCCGCACGTGCTTGTGGAATTTTTATTCCCCAGCAATTCATTCTTCAACCATGCAGTTGATAATGATGATCCCTCAACAGTTGTTACTCTGATCTTTCCCCAAGCAGAGTTTTATTTTAAGGGTTTTCTTGTGAGCTTTTGCTGATATCTTTGCATTTTACTTGCTTATTGGACAAATTTCGGGGTCTTCTTATATCTAATTGACTTCCACCTTAAAATGAATGCCATGCAGCTGTTCATTCTCTCAGGTTCAAGGCAATTAGATATGGGCATCTGTTATACCCCAAATTTGTCCTACCTTTTTCAAAAATTTTATTCGCCCGACTTAATTCTTGATTTACCTCGCTTATACAGCATAGCATTTTTTCCAGCAAAAATAAACATTTTCATTTTTTTGCCCAATAAGAGTGTGCCACGTGGCATTTGTTTTTGTATATATTTATCAATATTTTTGTTTCATAATTACATTCTTATGATATGTTAATGTAATATATTTTTAATATTATTTAGAATTTAAGTTAGAATTTTAATTAGAATTAGAATATAGAATTAGAGTTTTTTTTAATTTAGAATTATTGAATTAGAATAGAGTTAGAATTTTTTTTAGAATTAGATTAGAATTTTTTAATTTTAATTAGAATAGAATTGTTAAAATTAAATTAGAACTTAGTTAGAATTTTATTTTTTTTAATTCAATTTTTTGTTAGAATTAGATTTTTTTATTATTTATTAATAAGATTAGAATTTAGAATTTATTTTTTAAGTAAGAAATTAGATTAGATTTTAATTATAATTAGTTAGAATTAGAATTGTAATTTAAATAGAATTAGAATTGTAATTAAGAGTTAATTTTAATAAGAAATAGAATTAGTTTTTTAATATTAAATAATTGAGATTATAATTTAGATTATAATTAAATTAGAAATAAGAATTATTTTTAAAAAAACAAAAAATTAAGATAATTGAAGAAGAGAAACACGGCTGAGAATTGAGCCAGGGTTGGGAGATTTGGGATTATATAAGGAGTGTTACTGTTCATCATCAAGGAGGAGAAAACCCTAAATTCTTCACACCCAGCCACCGCCGCCGCCGTTTCCCTTTGTTCACTTACCTCCCATCTCTCCATCGCCTCTACTCTCTCACCCAGCCACCATCATCCGTACCATGTTTAAACTAATTCAACCGTAGGCCGAACTACGGATACTCTGATTCCTCATTCCCTAATGAGGATACGTATGCACGAGGATCTCTATCCTTGACGAGCACACTAACAACTAACTTCCCCTTTCTCTTGCCCCAGTGCAATCGAGACCAATTCTCTCGCCCTAGTGCGATCGAGACCTTTTCCCGTAGTTGTCCAAACTACAGACGCCCTGATTCTTCATTCTTCTTTGAATGTAAGATACGTAGGCACAAGATTGTGATGATCTTAATTGGCGAGCACATTTCCCTCTTTTTCCCGTAGTCCCACGAACTACGAATGCTCTGATTTTCCACTTCTTACAAGTGAAGATACGTAGGCACAAGGGCCCCAATCCTTGGCAAGCACTCTATCTTATAAACCACTCATTTTCCCTTTAGCAAGCAAATCCTTTAGAAGATAAACAAATGTAGCTAACTTCTCTCACGAATCGAATCAAGAGGTTCCCGTTGAGTACAATGGACGTAGAGGATGCTAATACCTTCCTTTTGCGTAATCGACTCCTGAACATAGAATATTGGTTGCGATGACCATGTTCTTAACTCTTTAAAGGTTTTATCGATATTTTCCTTTTCCTTCCTTGGAATGAATAAAGTTCGGTGGCGACTCTGTTCGAACGTTTTTTCCGCGTCCATCGCGAGGATCGTATTTTTCGAGGTACGACAGGTACCAAGAATGCCAAGTACACGCAGATATACGACATGTTCTTGTGAGTGAATTACATTGTATAGTTAAACCATGTCCCTTTAGGGGCTGGGCATTGGATTTGGTTGGAGAAATTCGACCAGCGTCATCCAAAAATCAAAGGTACATTTTGGTAGGTATTGACTATTTTACAAAATGGATCAAAGCTATACCTTTGCCAAATGTTGACCAATAAGATGTAGTTGAATTCATTAAAAAGTATATTATTTATAGATTTGGAATTCTAGAAACCATTATAACATATTAAGGATCAGTTTTTACTGGTCGAAAGATGCAAGATTTTGCCAAGGAAATTGGTTTCAAATTATTGACTTCCGTGCCTTATTATAACTCAGGCTAACGGTCAGGTCGAAGCAGTAAACAAAATAGTGATAGGTCTAATCAAGAAACATGTGGGGGAAGAAGCCTAAAAATTGGCACAAGACTTTAAATCAAGTGCTTTGGGCATGTCGAACCTCTCCCAAAGAGTCGACCAATGCAACTCCGTTTCGATTAACGTTTGACCATGACGCAGTGTTGACAATGGAAATCTACTTATAGTCAACAAGGATCCAAAGTCATCATGAGATTCAATCAGAATCCTATTGGAACATGATGTTGGACGAGTTGGTTGATTTGGAATAAGAAAGGCTTAATGCCTTAGAATTGTTAAGAAGGCAGAAGAAAAGAGTAGAGAAATTGTATAACAAGAAAGTTAAGGTTAAAATGTTTTTGCCAGAAGAGTTAGTTTGGAAATTAATTTTTCCTATGAATCGAAAAGATAGAGCCCTAGGTAAGTGGTCCCCTAAATGGGAAGGACCTTTTCAAGTTATACAAGTCTTTTCTAATGGTGCATATGAGATTGAAGAATTAGATAAAAATAAAAGAATCTTGAAGGTAAATGGGAAATATTTGAAAAAATATAAGCCTGCACTTCAAGAGATAAAGATAACCAAAGAATAATCATAGGAGAAAAATAAAGCTAATATGGTAAATAAAGGTGCCAAAATGGCTTAGTTCGTTACAGAAAATGCCATAAAGGGCCAAAAGTCATGATTTGCAAAAGAAAGAAAATGCTACAGAACAATTTTAGAAGGGAAGAAAGCCTTTCATCTTTTCGTACTTTGACTTTTGAAGCGTCAGGTGGCATTCACAAAGAGTCTTATTGGTTGAGAGAGCTTCAATGTCTTTCCCAAGTTATTGAGCTTTCTCAAGATACTGAAGGCCAACTTGGATCTCTTTTGCCACTTCATCTTCAACAAAGCTTAGCAGATTAGTCTTGTGTTGTTTGGCCTGAGAGATTTTGTTTTGTAAAATGATAATCTGTCTCTCCCATTCTGCAATGCTCTTGTCACATTTTTCGACCTCCTTCTTATTCTGCTCAGAAAGTTTCTCAATGGTCAAAACTTTTTCAATAGACGTCGAGACAGCCTCCCATGCAGCTTTTTGATTGCTAGTTTTTTTGGAAAGGTTGCTTGAGAAGTCTCTAAGGCGGTTGAGGTCATCGGAAACTAGATCAATCATCGTGCTAAGCTCCATAATGACATCAGCCACTTCTGGGGAAACTTCCAAGACATTGATTTGTTTCAGAAGTTTCTTGAGACCAAAGTTGACAGAAACGTCTTGTTCCAGGATTTGAAACAAGTCCACTGCAAATATTTTTTATTTATTTGCACAAGCAAGTCATTATCAGTTTTCCTAGTCAGAGTGTTCCCTGAGGCAGTCGAAGTCGTGGTGCTTTTGTCGCCAAAGATGTATTGGGAACTGAGCATAGCCTTTAAATACTCCAATGGTCGTTGTACTTTCAAAGATTCCATCTCTTCATGGGAAAATCTGGTCGATTAAGTGCCAGTCGAAGTGGTGGTTGGAGGATCCTTGAATTGATTTTCTTGGTTCACTTGGTCTTCCAGAACATCTACTTCATTTTCTGTTTCAGATGCAGATTTCTCTCCTTCTTCTTCTTCTTCTTCTTCTTCTTCTTCTTCTTCTTCTTCTTCTTCTTCTTCTTCTTCTTCTTCTTCATCTTCTTCTTCTTTTTCTTCTTCCTCTTCAACAAGTTTTTCATCTTCTCTTGCTTGCTCCTCGAGATTACCCTCAACAGTTTGCTATATATTAGGCATCATGGTGTCCCCTAAAAGATCAACAATTTCTTTCTCGACCTGGTCGTCTTTTGGAATGGTTACTCGACATGAGGAAACTCCATCACAGGAACGACTGGCGTCTTCTTGGGAGCACCTGCAGATTGGATTCCCTCCTCAGAGCCTTTTGTCGAGCCTTTTGCAGAGGCCCTAGAAGGAGTTTTTGGATGGTAGCTAGGGTCGATGCTGGTTGTTGGAATAATCTATTGCACCATGGGTTGACCTCTAATGTCGGTGTTAATCTGAAAAGAGAAAAGCCAAAGAATTAGAGGGGTAAAGGGGAAGAAATTGCAAGGCCGCAGGAGAAGTATTTACCTTGGGATCATCAACCCCAAGGCTAGAGTTATCACTTCCAGCCTTTGATTTCGGTTGATTGAAGACTTCAGTTGTTTTTGCCTGCTTCCTCCTCCTTTTCAAGGTTTATTCTTCAGGAGGAGATTGGTCTTCCTTATCTGACTCAATTATGATTTGGTTGGAAGCTCCCCTTGATTTTTGTTTCTTTGGAGTGAGGGGTGGCCTTCGAGAGCTCTGAGGAGAAAAGAGTTGAAGTATCAGACAACATGAGATTTCACAGCAATGGAAAATTAAGTAAGAAATTTACCTTAGCAACTTGATTGCTTTCTTCTTTCTGTTCTTCGATTTGTTTCTTCTTTTTGGGTGCAACCTTGATAGCTGAAATTTAAACAAGAATAATACAAGTAAGATGATAAAAAATCAAATAAGGGATATCTAGTTTGAAAACCTCCCATATCAAACCTTCATATATTTCAGATTCGACACAACCACCCGCTGAGCCTTCAGTTTCGACTGTTGACGAAGGATTTTTATGGAATCCCCACAGATAAACCAATCTGGAAATGGAGGGGAAATGGCCACTCCAAAGCCAACACTTGGTAGTCGAGGAAATTTGAGAGAAAATATTTTGAAAGCCATTGCGTACCGTTCCCTAGGAGGAACAAACGAAGGGAGTTCTAAATTCTCCATTTTTTTTAAAAACGTTTCCTTTAGAGTAAAATCTACCTTGCGGACGGTTTGACTAAAGATCAACTGGAAAATAAATAGTTTAAAAGTACGTTTGGAATGTTTGGATTTCTTTGATGTGTGTCGAGGTACCTTTCTTGGTCTTCTCCTGCACAAAGAGGAAATCTTGATTAATAAGCTGAGTAAAAGAAGAAGAATCGAAGAACTCCTCTGCATAGTATATTGACCACCAGTGGTTGAATTCTGGGGTGCAAAAGAAACATAGTTCAAAACCAGTGGGGATGAATTGAGCTTTATTGGAGTGGCGGGAAAGTTGCGTCGAAGCCATCTCTTTAGTGTACTTTACATTATGAAGCAGGAGAGCACCTTTCTTTCCAAAGAGACGACTGGGGAGAGCTTGGACCAACGCAAACTGTGAGCGAAAATCTTCATATACCATACATATGTGTGTTTCGATGTTGTCAAAACACAATCACATGGAAGAATCGGTTTTTGGCACTATTACCACAAGGCAAATGCATATCACATCTCTTATGTCTCTCTTGTGTGCATGTCATGTAAACCTAACTAGCTATATTGAGTCCAACATATTTGGTAGATTAGAGGTTGTGTCTAGAAGTGTCGAAATCACAAAAATAAACATTTTATTCAAAATAACATGGTTTGAGTCGACCACTCCAGGGGTTCTGGTCGACTCATAGAAGGTGTCTAGAAAGTGGATTTTCCACTGATTGGCGCATGCCGACCTGTGGTTGATGCATAGCCTGTTACCTTGACAAATATGTGTTGTCTAGGGAGTTTCGGTCGACCACTACTCTGTTTTGTCGACCGTTCACTTCTTTTTCTGCATTTTTCAGTCTTTCCACTTATTTTGAAAAGTGGTTATGTCTGTTACCTTTTGGCATACTATAAATAGATTTTTGCTCATTTTTATTAACAACAATTGAAACATTTGAGTCAATTGCATAAACAAGAAAAGTGAAACAGGTGCCATTAGTTCTCATCATCTTCATCTTCAACATTTCTTAACACAACAATTCTTGCTGTGCATTGTGGTTTGTTTGAAGTGATAACGTCTGAAGCCGTTGATTGGGAATCCGGTTCGGGTTGAGTTTTTTGGCAGGTTATTCTTGAATAAAACCTTGAGAGTTTTGTCCTCCAAGATTGTCTAATTTTGGGGTTTTTTGGTACAAATCTTCTCAACAAACATTCAGCTGAGCGAAGGTGATTGAGGAACGGTGGGTTCCGTCAATCTAGTAGCGGTAATCGATGAATTGTTAAGGAGAGGTTCGGGTTCAATTAGTTTGTCTTTGAGATCGGCCAGGATGGGGTTTGAAGAACGCAAGGTTGTTCAACAAAGGGGCTGTAATCGAAGGTCTATCCACAACAATCGAAGGACTTGATTAGACTCAAATCAAGGAACAAGAAGAGAGAGAATCTTCAACAACAAGAGAGTTTGTTTGTATATTTGCTTGTCTATTCTTGTATAAACGTTTCAACTACAACAGGTGATATCTATAGTATATGAGCTCAATTCTATTGTTAGAATTAAGGGGAGACGTACCTCGAAGCGAGGACGGCGGGGGAACTGCCTCAACAAATATTTGTGCCTTTTATTTTCTACACTTTCATTTTTGCTTAATAATTGAGTAATTTTCGTACAAACAATTCTATCAAATTTAGTATTGGTTTGAGTAAGTGCTGAAAATTATTTTTGACTCTAGTACAATATTTTATTGTACAAGGAAGCTAGAGCTACTTACTTAAGGCAAAACTCACTTGGAGTGCTACGCACGCCAAGTGTTTGATAAATTGTCTAAACTAAAATTCTCTTGTGTTGTCCATATAATTCATTGGCATTTTGAGGCATTGGAACTAGTCATACCAATTAGTGATATTAATCCATTGATAGTGTGACTAGTGTGGTGATTCTTTTTGCTCATTATCATATCCATAGGGTAGACGCATATCCGGTCTTCTAATAACGGTTCGTTATAGACGATAATTTTTCCAAGGCCGCTTCTGCATATCAAATATTTTTAAAACCAATTTTTATTGGTAGCGCCGACTGATTTTTTAATTGGGATCTATTCAACCCCCTTCTAGATCCGTGCCATCGTCTAACAAGTGGTATCAGAGCCTGGTTCACTCTGTGCTTCAAGTATAACTTTGTAGAATATGGCTAACGAACCTAAAGGGGCTTATAATAGAGCTCCCATTTTTAATGGAGAAAATTACAGTTACTGGAAGGACTGTATGCGGGTGCACATTAATTCTATAGATAGAAAAGTGTGGAATGTTATTCTCAATGGTCCAATAGAAATAATTATGACCAATGCGAATAATGAGATTGTGCCTAAGCCCGAAGCACAATGGACTGATGATGATGAAAAGAAATATAATTACAATTGAAAAGCCAAAAATATTTTGATCTCCTCATTAGGAGTTGATGAATATTATAGGGTTTCTCATTGTTTAACAACAAAAGCTATGTGGGACTCATTGCAAGTTGCCCATGAGGGAACCAATGATGTCAAGCTAGCGAGAATCAACACGCTAACACAAGAGTTTGATCTCTTTTACATGGAGCAAGGGGACACCATTGCGGATATGCAAAAGAAATTCACTCATCTCATCAATAGATAGCATTCACTAGGTAGGCCAGTGGCCAATGATGTTGCTACTAACAAAATTTTGAGATGTCTTAACAGGGAATGGTAGCCGAAGGTAACCGCCATCAAAGAAGCTAACGACCTCAGAATTTTGGATCTAACAACATTGTTTGGAAAGATGCAAGAGCATGAACAAGTGCTTATAAGCCTAGAGCAACATGAAAAGAAAGAAAAGAAGAACAAAACAAAGATAACTGAAAAAAAAAGTCAATTGCTCTCAAGACTTCTTCCTCAAAGTCTCAATCTAAGGAGCATAGTGACTACACGTCGAGTGACGATGAAGAAGACGACAAGAGTGAGGACATGGGGCTGTTCGTAAAGCGTTACAACCACTATGTTAGAAAGAATGACATCCAACACTCCGAGAAGAATCTTGTCAACTTCCGGAAACAATCTAGGCACTCTAGAAATGATGATACCAATGGGAACAAAACAAGAGGGTCATGTTACACATGCGGAAAGACCGAACATTATAAACCGGATTGTCCTTTAAAAAAAAGGGCAAAGAAAAGGAATCAAATAGATCATATAAGAAGCAATCAAAGCTGAGGAGAGCATATATAGCTTGGGAAAGCGATAGCGATTCCTCCGAGGATGAGATGAAGAAGAATCTGTAGATGTGTGTCTTTCCGCTCACCAAAAGAATAAGAAAAAACAGGTACGACATGCTAAATATGAAAATTCCTCTAACATGTCTCATTTTGAATTACAAACTGTGTTTAATACTTTGCATTGTGAAGAAAAATAAGCCTTTAAAAGGCTTGCCTCAAATAATCAAATTTTTGCTCACTTAGAGTAAAAGATTCGAGAGTCCGAAAAGAAACTCGAGGCACTTAAAGCTTCCATAGTGGAAAGTACTAAAGCAGGTTGTGAGGATCTAAGAAGTAGAATAGTTAATTTTGGGTGCGACACTTGTTACATTTGGCAAAATGAAGTTAGAAACCTAAATGCCAAACTTAACAAGGCTCTAGAGCCCAAAATTACTTTTGCCATCGATAAATCTGATTTTAGAAAGAGTATAGTTAATCCATATTAAAAATAAAAATATGTTGTAAGAGATAAAGATAGCAAAGGTAATTCAAAAGTTAACTTCTCATGTTTATATTGTTGCAAGAAAGGTCATTCCATTGCTAAGTGTCGTTTTAGGAGATTTTTGGTTCCTAAAGGCGTTTATCAATGGTTGCCCAAATGCGACCATTTTGTCACTCACGACATAGGACCCAATAAGCCATTGGGTACCTCCTCTTGTTAATTGTTTTTTCATAGGTACAACGTCTTGAGACCACCGAGAGAAGATGGGTTTTTGATAGTGGCTGCTCAAGACACATGACAGGAGACATATCTCTCTTCATCGACTTCGTGGCAAAGAAGAAGGGGTATGTAACCTATGGAGATGACAATCGCGGTGCAATACTTGGTAAAGGTAGTGTAGGTAACCCTTCTTCCACTACTATATCTGATGTATTGCTTGTCGAGGGTCTTAAACATAATCTCATTAGCATTATCCAACTATGCGACAAAGGGTACAATGTATCATTTTCAAAAGAATGTTGCAAAATTGTGCATAATGATGAAATGAAGAGTGTGTTTAATGGCCTAAGAGTAAACAATGTTTATATGTTAGAATTGAATGAAGTATCTTTGACAAGTGACAAATGTCTCATGACAATGAGTGAGGACTCATGGTTATGGCATAGACGTTTAGCACATGTCAACTTTGACTTGCTTAACAAGGTAGTTTCCAAAGATCTAGTCCTAGGTCTGCCCAAAATAAAGTTTACCAAGGATCACCTTTGTGATGCTTGCCAAATGGGAAAGTAAACGAGGATCTCTTTTAAATCCAAAAATATCGTTTCAACTACGAGACCTCTCGAGCTTCTCCATATGGACTTATTTGGGCCATCTAGAATTAAAAGCCTAGGTGGCTATTATTACGGTTTCGTGATAGTTGATGACTTTTCTAGATTATGTTGGACTATATTCTTGGCTAGAAAGAGCGATACATTCGCCACTTTTGAAAGATTTGCTAAGCTTTCCCAAAATAAATTAAACACAAACATTGTAGCAATAAGGAGTGACCATGGAGGTGAGTTTGAAAACTATTTGTTCGAAGAATATTGCGGTAAACACAGAATTGATCACAACTTCTCCGCTCCATGTACCCCTCAACAAAATGGGGTTGTGGAACGTAAAAATTGTATTTTAGAAGAGTTGGGAAAAACAATGATCAATGAAACTGCATTACCTAAATATTATTGGGTAGACGCCATAAGTACGACATGTTATGTTTTAAATAGGGTGCTCATCCGCCCCATCTTAAACAAAACATCATATGAACTTTTAAAAGGGCGCAAGCCAAATGTATCTCACCTACATGTCTTCGGTTGCAAGTGTTTTGTGTTGAATAATGGAAAGGAAAACTTAGGCAAATTTGATTCCAAAGCTGACGAAGGTATCTTCCTCGGATACTCTCAGTCAAGTAAAGCTTATAGAATTTATAATAAGAGATTACTTACTGTTGAAGAGTCTGTACACGTAACATTTGATGAATCTTATTCGAGAGATATCGGAAAAGGTAGTGTTGTTAATGGTGCAGGTACATCTACGGAAGACATACTCAAAGGTGCCGAGCCGGGAATTGATCAACCCGACCAACCCAAAATTGAGGAGGAAAAAGATGACCGCCATGAGGCAACCGAGGAAGCTCATACGTCTACAAAAGATGATCTCCCTCCAACTTGGAAGTCTTCCAAAGACCATCCAATCGACCATATCCTCGGTGATATATCAAAGGGAGTTATGACTCGGTCTAAGATAAGTAATTTCTATTATCACTTCGCTTTCGTTTCACAAATGGAACCTAAAAACCCTAAAGAAGTCCTACTCGATGAACACTGGTTTTTATCCATGCAAGAGGAACTTAATCAGTTCAAGAGAAATGAGGTTTGGGACCTTGTCCCTCCTCCGCGAGGTCATCGAGTAATCGGCACCTAATGGGTGTTTAGGAACAAGTTGGACGAAAACAGGGTAATAACCCGCAATAAGGCGTGTTTATTCGCGCAAGGGTATAACCAAGAGGAAGGCATCGACTATTAGGAGACTTATGTGTCGGTTGCCCGACTCGAGGCTATACGGCTTTTACTTGCCTTCGCTTGTGCGAAAAACTTTAAGCTATTTCAAATGGACGTAAAAAGTGCATTCCTTAACGGTTATATTAATGAAGAAGTTTATGTTGCACAACCTCCGGGTTTTGAGTCTCATGAATATCTCGATTATGTACAAGTTAAAACGAGCCTTGTATGGACTCAAACAAGCTCTTAGAGCTTGGTATGAGCGCCTAAGCAAGTTTCTACTTGATCAAGGGTATTCAAGAGGCAAAGTCGACACAACCCTCTTTATTAAGTGTCAAGGAAAACACTTGATCTTAGTACAAATTTATGTTGATGACATTATATTCGGATCAACTAACATAAATCTCGTAAGAGAGTTTTCTAACCTAATGCAGGGTGAATTCGAGATGAGTATGATGGGAGAACTCACATACTTTCTTGGATTACAAATCAAACAGCTCGAGGAAGGAACGTTTGTAAGTCAAACGAAGTATTTTCTGGAGCTTCTCAAGAGGTTTGACATGGCAAGTTCCAAAGCCATTGACACACCGATGCCGATATGTGCAAATCTGAATAAAGATGAAAATGGTAAGGACGTAAAGGTAAAAAGATATCAAGGTATGATCGGCTCACTTCTTTATCTTACCTCCTCTAGACCCGATATTATGTGTAGTGTTTGCATGTGCGCCAGATATCAATCTTCTCCTAAGGAATCCCATTTAAAAGATGTTAAGCGTATATTTTGATACATTTCGGGTACTCCAAAGTATGAGCTATGGTATTCCAAAGGAAACGATTATTCCTTGGTTGGATTCTCCGATTCCGATTTTGTCGGGTGCAAATCGGATAGAAAAAGTACTAGTGGTACTTGTCACCTATTTTCAAATTCTCTAGTTAGTTGGCATAGTAAGAAACAGGTTTTTGTTGCCTTGTCAACCGCCAAAGCGGAATACGTTGCCGCCAGCAGTTGTTGCGCTCAAGTCTTATGGCTTAAGCAACAATTGTTAGATTTTAACCTCAAACTTAAGCGTAGTCCGATCTTTTGTGACAATACTAGTGCAATTAGTCTTACCAAGAATCCCGTGCTGCATTCACGCACTAAGCATATCGAAATTCGACACCATTTTTTTCGGGATCATGTGGAAAAAGGGGATGTTGTTTTTGAACATGTTGACACTACAAATCAACTAGCGGATATATTCACAAAACCGCTTGCTACTGAACCTTTCTTTCATATCCAACGAGAACTTGGTATTCTCGGCATTTCGGATCATGTTTAGTAATATTTCTTGCACATATTCTATTCATCTATGTTTATACCTATTTTGGTCATCGGATATCTAACAAATTGACGATGTTGTAAGTATAAGCATATATTCATCAAGCTACTCTCGGCATTAAGGTGATATCGTTCCTTAACTCTCTCTCTCTCTCGATTTTTATGTTCATACAAATTGCTTCGTATTTTGGGTTATATGTCTCATAAATGTCATAATATATGTATCTTGTCTATTTGAATGCTTGAATTTTATTGTGGCTAGTTATTTATGCATCTTTGTTGCTCATATGTTCATAAATATGATATTTGCATAATTTGTCTGCATGAGTCGACCCAAAACAGGGTGCGGTCGACTCACAAAAATTGAAATTGAAACAGGGTGTTTTAATATTTTGCATTATATTCTCTCATTTCTACTTGTGAAATTTTTTTGCATTTTAACATTGCTTTATGACATTTTGAGCTCTTATTGTATTTTGTTTTATTAATATATGGTATGTTTATCTTTTCATATCTTGTTCATTGATGGTACATGTGTGGATATTTGTTAATGTTTGTTATTACCTGTTGAAAATCACTTTAATTTGAGCATCGATTTCTTACCCTATCTCTCTTTCTTTTTGATGTTGTCAAAGGGGGAGAAGAGTATACCAAGACAATAATAGATACTATGAAGAATTGCATAATGACCTGTCTAGGCCTCAAAGTGATCTTCAACACTTCTCATGAGCTCTCTTAAGACCTCAAGTCTAACTTCATGGCTTCAGAATCATCTGATGACTTCCCACAACTCTCAAGTTAGGAGACACACCCTCTTGGCTTTAATCACTCTCTCTGAGGATCTTTTAACTTCTCTGACAAGGATATCAACCCTTGAACACCTGAATAAGCCTCCCAGCTAGCTTCAAAATCTTGTGTAGCCCTTAATTGGTAATCATACCTCTTGATCTCCTGCATACATGTCAATGAAATGCAAATAATAATGCTAATGTGAATGAAATGAAACATAAGCTAGGTAAAGAAAGGTTGGGCAAATTTTGGGGTGCAACAGCTGCCCCTATTCAAACGGCTTGGACCTGACTGGGTGAGAAGCGAACGGCTCTCAAACAATCAAGGTAAAAGACGGTTGAATACCAACAAACCCGGAAATTTGCCAACTGCACAAGTACACGGTACTCTGATGGGACAAATCTTTGGAAACTGAAATAATAGCTGCACGGCAACTGGCTGGAGAAATACTGATCTGAATCTCCGTCAGGATGATTCTCTGATTTATCTGATATCATTGCGTCCTCAAATCATCAAGGGATCATCGTTTACACGGTAACTGGCGATCTGCCAACCGCACAGGTAAACAATACTTGGATTGGTAGGAACATCTTCAAAACTGAGCATGCCAGTTGCACGACAACTCTGCTGGGGAATTGGTAACACGGTAATTGGTGAAGGGTCTAATCTCAAATCTCCGTCAGAATGATTATCAGATTTCGCTGCAGCTTCTTCCTTAAGTCATCAAAGGATCACGGGTCATTCAGCAA
Organism: Lathyrus sativus; assembly: GCA_963859935.3. Classification (NCBI taxonomy): domain Eukaryota; kingdom Viridiplantae; phylum Streptophyta; class Magnoliopsida; order Fabales; family Fabaceae; genus Lathyrus; species Lathyrus sativus. The sequence continues at coordinate 350,026,781 of OZ012740.1, read as the reverse complement.
CCGGAGATACATATCTGATATTGCCATCAGGCATTCTGCGGCATCGCGGCAGAAGGATTCCTCGAGACTCATCAGGTCATTAGGAACCTTTTTTAACAATCAAGTTAATTATGCCGTCGGGCATTCACAGAACATCTCGGGCATCATTCGGACTTCATCAGAAAGTCGGGAATAGAATTTTCGATCAATCATGAACCAAATAGGGATATCCAAACTTCTGCCGTCAGGCACCCCGCGTCAGCTAGGAGAACTACTTCGACCTCGTAGTTGGACTTCATCGGTAAGTCAGGAAATGGGATCCTTAGTCATTCACGGATCAACTAAGGATATACAATCTTTTGCCGTCAGGCACCCTGCGCCAGCTAGGCAAACTGCTTCGACATCGCAACTGGACTTCATCAGTATGTCTTCAAATGGAATCCTTAATCACTCAGGAACCACTAAGGATATACAATCTTTTGCCGTCAGGCACCATGCGTCAGCTAGGCAAACTGCTTTGACATTGCAGTTAGACTTCATCAGTAAGTCTGGGGTTTTGGCACCGCTTCCGGACTTCAATCATCAAGCCTTCAAGGAAATTTCAACTTCTCTGTTGAAATGAAAACATGCTGGGGATGACACATCTCCGCTAGGGATTCTGGAGAACTATCAAGTAACTCTGCTTCGAGGATCCAGAAATCATTCTGGGTGAATCAACTCTGCTAAGGACTACAAGAATTATCTTGGACAAATAATTCCGCCGGGGACTTCAAGAATCACCCTGAACCAATAACTCTGCTGGAGATTTCAGGAATCATCCTGAGCAAACACTCTACCGGGGACTCTAAGCATCAACTTGAGCAACCCTCTCTGGCGACTTCACTGGGGATTTTAAGAATCATCTTGGACAAATAATTCTGCTGGGGAATTCAAGAATCATCTTTAGCAAACCATTATGCAGAGGAACATCTGCAAAATAAGAACTGTAACGACCTAGCTCATGTTTCGTATGCATATGATCGTCAATGGCGTAATGCTCCACACGGTGGAAATGCTACGCGCTTTAGGGTAAATGTTATGTAATCATGCAAAATGCTATGACCCTATCAGCAAAATAAATGCTGAAGGGAAAAGCCTCCTGTCAAGGAGAAATAACCACTCTGGTGGAGGAAGGAATCATCCTGCCGAGGAGAAGAAGTCACACCAATCTCAATTGGACTCTGCCTGGGGAAACGAACCTTAGTCGACTGCTGCCGGGGAACAAGGTTCTTCGAGGACCTGAACCCACTCAACCGGGTGTTCAAACCACAACTGCTGAGGAAAAACGATGTCAATCGCAGAAATAAATTGCACGGCATTCGCGGAAAAACTTTCCTGGAGATAACGACTCCGGTGGGGAAATACAACATCAGCTATTCAACACTCTACTGAGGAGAACCAATCATGGCCTGAACGGCTTCCAAGGACTCGGCTCTCTTGGGGAGCTTGTCAGCTCGGCTGGGGAAGAAAGAATCATCCTGCTTGCTGGGGGGAAGTACGACTTTGCGGGGAATTTCAATTTTGCTGGAAGACTTCAGTCTTGAACCATCAAAGCTGCACACTGGCGAATAGTCTTACACGAGAACTGCACTTTGACCCAGTGCTGGGGAATGAACGCACACTTCAGTGTATGACTCAGCTGGGGAGATGACGATCTTTCAGGATACATCTGATTGGGGAGAGAATCTTCTTTGTTTGGGGGATACATGTCAATGCTCTTAGTCCCATGTTCTGACTCCGTGGGGGAGACACTGCTACATTTGTTGGGGTAGAAGGAATCATCCTGCTTGGGGATGCATACGGCGTACTGCCTGGAATAGGCTATACCTGCAACAACACAAACAAACAGACAAGATACCCTTCTCAAAGGGACCTATCAAGGTTATCATCTTGTGACAATGTTCAAGTAATTCATTGTTTCAACAATTAGTGGCCTAGGCCAGTAAGTTTATGTATGCGTATTTTATCAAAAACATCGGCGTTCTTTTTCGCAAATAAAACAGATAAATGCTAAACAAGCAAACAGAATTGCTGAATAGTATATGTTTTATTGATAACGAACCCCTGAATGGGCAAAAATGTTTTACAACAGATGCAAGCTCCTGGAATGAGGAAGCTGCGCAGACATAAAAACATAAATATATATCAGTATATACACAAATGTCGGCAATGCGGCTTAGACGAACACCATGAGTTGATCCCTCCATGACCCACTCGACTTTGATACTTCTCCTACGCTTCAGCCTCAGAAGAGTTTGATTCAGATAAAGGGCCCTCAGGTCTTCCAAACCACTAAACAAATACAGTCCACACGCGAAACGCAGTCATTTGCTTTTTCAAATCCCTAACTTTTGCCTGAATCGCCCTTCCGGGTTTTCGATTCACCGGGATACCCTTTTTTGCCAAAGTCGCCCATCCGGGTTTTCGACTTTACGGGTGTACATTCTTTTCATTTCTATCCCTAATTTTTGCCCGAACCCTTTTCCCTTTTTTATGGTTCGCCGGGATGCCCCATTTTTGCCTGGATATTCTTTTTCTTTCCAGCGGGTCATTCTTTAAGCAAAGTATTTTTTAACCGCGTCCCCGTTCACCGGGGATGCAAAATCTTCGCCATCCATCGTGGATAACAACAAGGCTCCTCTCGAGAAGACCTTGCTGACGACGTACGGACCTTCGTAATTGGGAGTCCACTTGCCCCGGTGATCGGAGTGTGGAGGAAGAATCTTCTTCAGGACGAGATCACCCGTATGAAAGCTTCTAGGACGTACCTTCTTATCGTAGGCTTTCTTCATTCGGCTCTGGTACAGACGACCATATGCAATCGATGCCAACCTCTTCTCGTCCATCAGGCTGAGTTGGTTTAGTCAGTTCTTAATCCATTCTGCCTCATCGAGTTTCACATCAACCAAAACTCGTAAAGAAGGAATCTCAACTTCTAACGGTAGGACAACCTCCATACCGTACACCAGTGAGAAAGGAGTCGCCCCGGTTGATGTACATACCGTTGTACGATAACCGTGCAGTGCAAATGGCAACATCTCGTGCCAATCCTTATAAGTCACAACCATCTTCTGTAAAATCTTCTTAATGTTCTTATTGGTCGCTTCAACGGCGCCATTCATCTTCGGCCGGTAAGGAGACGAGTTGTGGTGTTCAATCTTGAAACTCTGGCGCAGCTCCTTCATCATCTTGTTATTCAGATTCGAACCATTATCAGTAATGATTCGCTCGGGAATTCCGTATCGACAGATGATGTCCCTCTTTATGAATTTAGCCACCACCTGCTTGGTCACATTAGCATACGAAGCTGCCTCCACCCACTTGGTGAAGTAGTCGATGGCTACTAGAATGAAACGATGACCGTTATATGCAGTGGGCTCGATCTTGCCTATCATATCGATGCCCCACATGGAGAACGGCCACGGGGAGGACATGACATTCAACGGGCACGGCGACACATGAATCTTATCAGCATAAATCTGGCATTTATGATACCTCTTCGCGAATTTAAAGCAATCCGACTCCATCGTCAGCCAGTAATATCCTGCTCTCAGGATCTTTCTTGTCATAGCATGCCCGCCGGCGTGCGTACCAAATGTGCCTTCATGGACTTCTTCCATGAGCATACTCGCTTCTTTCTCATCTACACATCTGAGTAGCACAAGATCGTGGTTTCTTTTATACAGAACTCCATCAGGATTGAGATACAAATTTCTAGACAGCCTCCTCAGAGTCTTCTTATCCTGAGTTGATGCTCCCGCAGGATACTCCTTAGTCATAAGGAAGGTCTGGATATCGTGGAACCATGGCTTGCCATCGGAGGCTTCCTCGATCGTAAAGACGAATGCAGGTCTATCAAGACGAGAAAGGACAATCCTTGGAGCTTCATTCCAAAAATTGACTTTATACATCGAAGCCAACGTGGCTAAGGCATCAGCCATCTGATTTTCCGCTCTGGGAACATGATGGAGTTCCACTTGATCAAAGAACGGAAGCAGCCTTCTGGCATAGTTCATGTACGACACCAGATTCAATTGACGAGTCTCCCACTCCCCTTTAATCTGGTTGATCACAAGTGTCGAGTCACCATATACATCTAGTTTCTTGATTCTCAAATCAATTGCTTCCTCTAGCCCCATGATGCATGCTTCGTACTCTGCCTCGTTATTGGTGACCAGAAATGTCAGTCTCGCAGTAAACGGGATGTGGGATCCGTGAGGAGTTGTGATGATCGCCCCGATGCCACTTCCGTAAGAATTAACCGCCCCGTCAAATATCAATTTCCACTGGGATTTCCTATCTGGCCCCTCGTCGGGCAACGGTTCATCACAATCTTTCACCTTGAGAAACATGATATCCTCATCAGGGAATTCAAATTTCATCGGCTGATAATCCTCGATCGGTTGTTCGGCAAGGTATTCAGACAATACGCTTCCCTTGATGGCCTTCTGGGAAACATACTAAATGTCATATTCCGTCAACACCATTTGCCATCTGGCAATCCTGCCCGAAAGCGCTTGTTTCTCGAAGACATACTTGATCGGATCCATCTTCGAAATCAGCAGGGTTGTGTGATTGAGCATGTACTGTCGTAAACGTTTGGCAGCCCAGGCTAGTGCACAACACGTTTTCTCCAACATCGAGTAACGAGATTCACAGTCTGTGAACTTCTTACTCAAATAGTAAATGGCATGCTCCTTTTTGCCTGTCTCGTCGTGCTGACCGAGAACACACCCCATACTATTCTCAAGAACTGTCAAGTACATGATTAAGGGTCTTCCGGCCACTGAGGGTATCAAGATCGGAGGTTCCTGTAGATACTGTTTTATCTTATCGAATGCCTTCTGGCAATCCTCGTTCCAGATAATGGCCTGATCTTTCTTAGTAGTTTGAACATCGGTTCACACGTGGCTGTGAGCTGAGAAATAAACCTTGCAATGTAGTTTATTCTGCCCAGGAAACCACGAACTTCTTTTTCGATTTTTGGCGCTGGCATTTCTTGTATTGCTTTTATCTTCGCAGGATCAACCTCGATGCCTCTTTCACTCACGATAAACCCCAGTAGTTTTCCTGATCGTACTCCGAAAGTACACTTGTTAGGATTCAGCCTCAACCGGAACTTCCTAAGCCTCTCAAAAAGCTTCAGCAAATTGACCAGATGTCTCTCCTCCGTTTGGGACTTCGCAATCATGTCATCAACATAGAATTCAATCTCATGATGAATCATATCATGAAACAAAGTAACCATTGCTCGTTGGTAAGTGGCCCCTGCGTTCTTCAGGCCGAAAGGCATTACCTTGTAGCAAAATGTTCCCCAAGGTGTAATAAACGTAGTTTTCTCCATGTCCTCTGGCACCATCTTGATCTGATTGTAGCCGGAGAAGCCATCCATGAACGAAAACACGGAGAACTGAGCTGTATTTTCGACCAACACATCAATATGAGGGAGCGGGAAATCATCTTTAGGGCTCGCCCTATTCAAATCCCGGTAATCGACGCACATTCGCACCTTACCGTCCTTCTTTGGTACAGGCACTATGTTGGCGACCCACGGAGGGTACGTAGTGGCCGCTAAGAAGCCAGCATCAAGCTGCTTTTGCACTTCTTCTTTGATCTTAACGGCCATATCTGGTCGCGTCCTCCTAAGCTTCTGCTTAACGGGAGGACAATCTTCTCGCAGCGGCAAGTGATGGACCACAATGTTAGTATCAAGTCCAGGCATATCTTCGTATGACCAAGCAAAGATGTCACTATACTCTCTCAGCATCTCGACCAATCTCTGCTTGACATCACTCTGCAATGCAGCCCCTATCCTGACGTTCCTGACAAGTTCTTCAGAACCCAAATTCACAATCTCAATCTCTTCCTCGTGAGGCAGAATAACTTTCTCCTCTTGTTTCAACAAGCGGGCCAACTCTTCGGGAAGGTCTTCGTCTTCATCAATCTCTTCTTCGGCTTGATAGATCGGGAAATCGAAGTCGAAGTGAGTCGTAGAAGGTCCAGAGTCGATGTCATCTGCTATCTGGATCCTGCAATAACAAGGGTTAAGCTTAAAACAAGAATATGTAGGTTAGCACAAACCCTATTACCATTTTATTGTTTTTCAAAACAAATATAAAACAGGAATAACAGAGATCACAACATTTGAATGCGAAGAAAAACGCCTTTTGATTTATTGGTAAAATGCATGTACATAATCAAACAAGGCCCTGACAATAAAACCACTATGCCCCGGATAGGACATAGGGTTGTACAATAATTGGAGAAAGTAAATCATTACTCTTTGCCTGTCACTTGGATGATATCCCTGATGGACCAGTTGTTGAGGCTCTGGCCTGGTTTGCTTGGCTGGATCCAAGAGTCCAGGTCACAATCGTTGTCTTAGCAGTCTTCAGACACTGCGTTGATACTTTCAAATATCACCCCGCTGCTTGTAAACTGGATCGGCCCTTTACCTCGCGACGCACTGTGAGAAGAGGAGGCTTCAGCCGTAGGAGAGTATCCTAACCCAAACTTGTCCTGTTTGTTAGGTATTTCTAGCACTTGCCCCCAGCCTGGGGGTAGATCCGGCTTGAACAACGGCCCGGGATTCCTTGAAGGAAGAGAGAGTCATCTCTGGTTTTTTAGTCATTACTGGAGCCACGTCCTTGACCTTAACGGCTTCGAACACCTGACATAGGGTTTCGTGGATTTCTCCATCCATCTCAACATATTTGAAGGACGACAAAAGGCTCACCATTATGTCTTCCTCGCCACAAACAGTTACGATGCTGCCTCCGACAGCATACTTGAGCTTCTGGTGCAACGTGGAGGTCACGACACCAGCAGAGTGGATCCATGGTCGGCCTAAGAGACAGCTGTAGGCAGGCATGATGTCCATAATGTAGAAGACCGCGTCGAAAGTTTCCGGCCCAACTTGGATTGGCAGCGTTACCTCTCCAAAGACATGGCGCTTGGTTCCATCAAAAGCCTTCACAACCAGATCACTGGGTGTGCAAATCAATCCTCGAGTGTCTAACTTCATCAATGCTTTCTTCGGAAGAACATTGAGCTAGGACCCAGTGTCCACCAAGACGTGGGACATAACTGTTCCCCTACACTCTATCGAGATGTGCAGGGCGCTGTTGTGGTTTCTTCCCTTCGGCGTCAGCTCCAGGTCGGTGAATCCTAACCCGTTTCCAGCATTCATGTGGGCTACTACCCCTTCCAACTGGTTGACCGAGATCTCCTGCGGCACATACGTGGCATTCAAGACCTTTAACAGCGCATTGCGATGTGACTCCGAACACAGCAACAAATTCAGGATGGAAATTTTCGAGGGTGTTTGATGGAGGTGATCCACGATCTTGTAATCACTCTTCTTGATCAAACTCATGAACTCTTCAGCGTCCTTTACAAGTAAGTCCTTCTCTACCCCACGAGGGGTTTCCTCAATGACTTTACTCTTTCCCTTATCAGTTTCCTCAGCTTTGTCTGCTTTGTCCACCACAATCTCAGGTGGAGCAAATACTCTTCCGCTGCGCGTGATCCCGCCAATTCCCACTAGGTTATCCACAGACTGCCCAGAGGGTTCCAATTCCAATTTCTGTCCGTTACAGTAGACGTCTTCCCCATAGTGCCATGGTACAGCATTGGTGCTTTCAAAAGGTATCGGCCCCGCCTTTGTGATGGTAATTGTGGGTGGCCTGAGTGCAGAAATGGTTATCGTCTGGCGAGGGATGGTGATGGTGGCAACCTCATCATCCTGCTTCAGCATTACCTCTCCAGATCCACATTCGACCCTTCGGCTAAACTGCAAGATTCCTTCAGTCATCAAATTCTGAATCCCCACTATCAACTATTCACATCCATCAGGACGAGTCGCACAGCCCATACACAGTTCTCCACAGCCCGGAAAGAAGCCTCTCTTCATCAGCTTGGCTTTAACGAAGCTAAGCGGTGTCTTTAGATCCTTGACATCAGTCAACACATCTAAGTTCTCGTCTTCAATAATGGCATTCACCCCACCTCCCCTATGATTCGGCATAGGGTTCTTTGTGACATTCGGCACATTATTTGAGAAATTGATGATCTTAGCATCCACCATATCTTGCACCTTGTGCTTGAAGGCTTTGCAGTTTTCTATCACGTGGCCAGGTGCCCTTGAGTGAAAATCACACGTTGCATTCGCATCATAACCCTGCGGAGGTGCCCCTGTCAAGGGAGCCAGGTTTCTTTTCTGGACTAGCTGTAACTGAAGCAGAGTTTGTAACAACTGAGCATAAGATGTGGGCGGCGTTTCAAGGTGACAACTTGACAGAGGTGCCCTGTTCTGATACCTCTTGTACCCTTGCTGATTTGGCTGCTGCTGTGGCTGGGGTTGTTGGACAGCAGGGATGGTTATGCTAGCCACCTGCTGGCGCTGGCCCTTACCTTTCCTTCGAGCGTTAGACACGGCGCTCGTCTCCCCTTCACGCCTTTTGTTACCGTAGGGTTTCTTTCCTCCTCCAATTGAGGATAGATCACCACCCTAAATTTTTCCCAGTTTGATCCCATTTTCAACGTGCTCGCCAGTAATGATGAGATCAGAGAAACTTCCTGACATGCCACTGACCAATTTCTCGTAATAGACCCCCGGGAGAGTGGCTACAAACATTTCAACAAGCTCTTGTTCAACCATCGGTGGCTGAACTCTAGCTGTTAATTCACGCCATCGCTGGGCGTATTCTTTGAACCCTTCGTTGTTCCTCTGTGACAAGTTCTGCAGTTGAACTCGGTTCAGAGCCAAGTCACTGTTATACTGATAATGGTGCACGAAGGCCTCAGCAAGTTCCTTCCACGTGCGCACACTGGTGGGTTCCAAACCCATGTACCATTCCAAGGATGGCCTGGACAAGCTATCCTAAAAGAAGTGCATCAGCAGCTTCTCGTCTTCAGAGTGAGCGGACATCTTTCGGTAGTACGACCTTAAGTGGACACGAGGGCAAGTGGTGCCCTTGTATTTCTCAAAGTCGGGTACCTTGAATTTGGGAGGCACCTTGAAATCAGAAATCAATCCCAATTTAGACATGTCGACACCCATAGTGTTCAGGTTCTCGAAATTCCTCATTTTATCCTCGAGTGCCTTAAACCTCAGACGTGCTTCAGCAGTCAGTTCTCCTTCAGCACTCCTCTGTGAGAACAAATCTTCTTGACGATCTTCTATCCATGGTTGAGGCCCATACAGATTCCCAGCAACTGTGTTGCCATTGCCTAGTCCAGCGTTGCCATTAGCCTCAAAGTTTCCGTTACCGACGCCAGTCGTATTACCATTGAGCCCGATGTTAGTGATCACATTGCCATTACCACTTCCATTCCCCCCGGTCACGGGGATGCCACCTTGAGGAGTTTCAACAGGAGGAGGGGTTGGAACACTCCCACCATGAAGTACACCGTTGTTGTCAACCCTTGAGATCAGAGGCTGGACCAATGTTCTGAGCTGGTCTTGGCCGTTGGCAACCACTTGCATGAGCTCCATGAAGTGGTCCATCCTCTCTCAGAGTTCCTGATCGTCAGTTTGAACTTGTTCCATTGCTCTAGCTTGATTTGCTCGGGTCGGATAGCGGTGGATCGGTCTTCGATCAATCCTGGAACAACCTGCATACACAAAGGGTTAGAAAAACAACAAGGTGCTCATTATGCAAATGCTTCATGCAAATGCAAACGTGTGTCTGTGCCTTGGGGAGATTCCCCCCGATCCTAGTTTCCGAGACAAATAAAGTCTATCATCCAATCATGGAAAAGAAATCCTCATATATTCATCTGAAAACCCGTTTGGGTAGCGTACAACTGTAATCACATACAACTGAAGCAATAAGGCATGACCCCAACCAACAGACCTGGCGGTGATCAGCATATCAATGCGTAAAATGTACAAAGAAACTACAAAAAGATCAGGTGCGGCCACGGGCACGGGAATCTTCTATCAACTTCTTTGTAGTGGGATGATCTGACTGAGCAAGCAAACCCCGGGCCAGCAGATCCCTTTGACTGATGGACTTTGGGAGGTTCTCGGCAATGCTCCTAGAAATACCTTCTTCATAATGGTTCTCGACTCTTCTCCTTTTAGCATTAGCTCGAAGTTGAGAATCTTGCAAATTTGCCTCGGCCTCAGCCAATCTATACTGGACGTCTTGTCGCAGGGAGGCTTCAGCCTCTATACTCTCATCTTTCACCATAATCTGAGCTTCCAGCTCGGCTACTCGCTGCTTCAGCTTTTCTTCCCGCTCTTTGTACTTGGCTATGGTGCTGCTCCAGACCCTCTCGTATTGGGTTAGCTTTCGGTACACTCTGTCCAGATCCTGTTTCTTAGTTGTCAACACGCCATGTACTGACTTCAGATCCAACCCTAGACGTTCCCTGACATCAGTTTCTTTGGTCAGGTTAGAGCCTAGACGATTGATCATCTCAGTCTGCTTCTTGCAGGTATAAACGGCTTCACTTTTCTCTTTCCGAAGCTGAGCGATCTCTTTCTCCAACTCTTCGTTGGCCTTTCGTAGCTCTTCCTTCTCTTGGAGTACCTGGTTGAATTTCTGAATATCAACTGTAGTAGGCTCTTTGTACACGGGAGCACACAATGGTTCCACGGCAGGAAACGAAATCAGAAACTTGGCGGCTCTCTCTTGAACCTAAGTCACGTACGGATCAAAGGCCTTGTTATTGCTTTTTCCTAGCATGACTTTCCCCTTTCGGTGAATTTTGCTCCAAGCATTCTGCACCTTGACCAAAGAGTCGCCTTCAAGCAACCCCGTGAAATACAAAGATTCCCGTATTTCTTCCTCTTCAGGAGGACCTCGTAGTGCATACCCAAATTGTCGTACTAGCAGAGATGGATTGTAGTTGATACATCCATTCCTTCCGACCAGGGGGACGTTTGGAAAGCCACAACAGCTATGTACAATATCCTTACCCAGCAGATCTCTATCAAACCAGATGATATCGTCAGTAGTCAAATCCATCAAACGCGCAAACCAAGGCGAAGACTCAGTAGAATCAATGAACGACCCTGACTTAGGAAGATGGCTAGCAAACCATTTATACAGTAAAGGAGCACATCATGCCACGTTCTTCCCCTTTCTGTTTTCATTCATGCTGTCAACTGAATGATAGACGTCTCCGAGGAGAGTGGGCACTAGATTCCCGGAGGCAAATATGTGGCAAGCATCCATGCTTATGAAGTCCGGATGACTTGGGAATAACACGACCCCATAGATACAGAGGGCTAAAAAGGCATTGAATACATCCCATCGATCCTTCTCGACAAACTTTCGGGCTTTTTCCATCAGGAAAGACAAAAGGAAACCATGAACTCCAATCTTTCTGGATACCATCCCTTCCAATTCAGACTCATCTACATGAAGAGCGTCAGTCAACTTACTCAATTTGGGTTCACCCTCAACATGGTAGTAATGCATTTGAGTCATCAAAGGCACCCTCAACAGGTCAGAGTACTCTTCCAAAGTCGGGGCGAGGACATAGTCTGGAAACACAAAGCATCTGAGCTGTGGGGGTCGTAAAACTGTAGCAGGGCATATAGGCCATTCAACTCGTACGTAGGAAGCTTATACACAATACTCAGCAGTCTCCCATAACTCTGTCTGAAACTCTTCATCACTGTCTTATCAGCCAAGGAAATCAAAGCTCGTAACTCTCGGGTGTTAGGTGTTGGTAGCTTGTAAGCCACAGTCTTCTTTAGAGATGCCATATCTGCCATGAGGATCAAGATCACTAGAACCAGGGGAGAAATATGCACCTGCAACACAGACACACGTTAATGATATGCAAATGAGAATGCAAACAATGCAAAATACAATCATGCAGCAGAAGATCAGGACAACTGTGCTGTTGAGGAGGTGAAGATTTTGTATCAACAAAACCACAATACTGCTCTGTCAAGAACAAACATATCTCTGATGAGAAGAAACCCCTGATACCCGACCATAAATCTGCTATGTCAAGAACACACATATCTGATGATGAGAACCTCTGATATCAGACCATAAATCTGCTCTGTCAAGGACACACATATCTGATGATGAGAACCTCTGATATCAGACCATAAATCTGCTCTGTCAAGAACACACATATATCTGATGAGAAGAAACCCTGATACCAACAAAACTGATTCACTGTCAAGAAAACCAGGTAGTCTGAAGGTTAAGGTTTCCTGCAACAAACCCGACCCTGCTCACAGGTATGGACCTAATCACGGAAAAGGTTTGGCATCCTATGCGGTCATCAGCGTCACAGACTTTCAAGAAATGACGATACGATACCCAGGAGGTGTGGCATCATCATCTCTTGAAGCGGCCCCACTTAGCTGAATTCCAAATGATCGGTTCCCAGAGTCGACAATCCTCAAATCCAACAACCCCTCGAGTCCAAAGGACCGATAGGAAGCCATAAAAGAGAACCTCGTCTGAGTGTGGATTACATGGGAACAGCTGCAAGCAAAGCAAGCACGTCCTCCACTAACCCACTCTAATACTATGTAGCTCTCAAGCCTGGGTCTGGCTTCTCACTCATCAAAATGCCCCTCCCACAATAGTACAGATAATCATATCATGCTGAAAATAAAGTGCGGGAAATAAAATGCGATAAATGAACACAACCCAACAAGTAATCATACAAGCGCTAGGATTAACTCTCGCAGGGGACGTTGGATCCCCATATTGACTCGCATAAGGGACGTTGGATCCCTAGGAAACTATCAAGTCCCCAGCAGAGTCGCCAGCTGTCGCTACCGTGAAAATAAGGTGCCGGCAAAACAGAAGAGTCGCCACCTTTCGTTATTTATCCCTCAGAACGGGAAAGGAAACGATCGGAAAAACCTGACGAAAAAGGTATAAGACAAGGTCATCGCAACCATTGTCTGGGTTCGGGAGTCGGTTACGCAAGGGGAAGGTATTAGCACCCCTCACGTCCATCGTACTCGATGGGATCCATGCTTGTTGTGTTTATCTGATGGGTTGGTTTTATCTATCTACCTATCAAGGCTGGCTTAAAAAGAAAAGAAAATGACTCGGCAAAGCGTCGCGCTTTATGCCTACGTATTCTCATTAGAGAATGAGAAATCAGAGTCAACGTAGTTCGCCTAACTACGGGGGATGGGGGAAGGTGGCTCGCCAATACGTCAGTATTGTGCCTACGTACTCTCAACAAGTATGAGAGATCAGAGCTTACGTAGTTCGGGATAATACGGCTTACGGGGATTCAGATTCATCTGTTTTATCGAGTAGGGTTAACAAACAGTTCCAGCAGTTGGATGTATGCAGCTCGACCCTTGGAGACTTAGGCATTACCGTTTGCGGTAGAACTGAGAGTTAACGACACTCTTTTCTTCAGAAAAGCTTTCCTTTGAATTATGGACCCACGGGGCAAAAAGGTTTGAAGTTTGTTTTCTGTCTTTTACGGAAGAACTGTTTTTTAGTTTTCTGTAGTTTGTACAGCACTAGAGACTATGACCTGGGAACTAATGCGTCGCATATCGTCCAAGGGACATATACTAAACATTCTAGACGATTGAGAGGAGGCCGCTCAATTATCATTACCCAAGTAGCTTAAGGCTCGTAACGCGCTTATACTAACTTGCCTTTATTATGTTTTTTACTGTTGTTTCAAGATGAGAAGAGAGAGGGACAACTACGGGGAGACTATCAAGTCCTAATGTTGTCATGCCAAGGATTCATCCTATAGTTGAGGTTTGAAACAGGGAACTCCTAGAAGTTATCATGCATAGGTTTCAACCTAAAGTTCTAATCATCACTTCCTTATCAAAGGAAGTGAGATTCCTAGGGGATCATGTCAATGATTAACAGAAACAGATAAAGCATCAGCTTAAACAGTAAACAGTAAACAACTGTAAAATGCATGCAATGCAAGTGAGGGAGGAAATGTGTGTGGGGCATCAGCCTCCACAAGCTCGTCTCAACCTCAAGCCAGATATGAATAACTGTAATCATACAGAAAATAAAATAAAATGCCATCAAGCAAATCACAAACCACACAGGCAAGGGAGCGAAGCTCTACCGAATACCAGCAAGCAAAGCCATACAGTAACAATACAAGCAGAGGGAGCAACTCAACCTCTAATGCAATCATGCTCCTAGCTTAAAACAATCTAAACATGAACTTATTCTAGTGCATCAAGCAAATCAGACAAGTCACATCAATACAGTTGCACAGAAAGCAAACAGACAGAAAAGAAAGCAGATCAACAGCTTCCACAGCTCCACAGCAAAGCAATCCTTTGACAGCAGTTCAGTCTTCAGTCTGTAACTGCTCTTCAAGGCTTTCATCTTCAATAGCAAGTATCAATTTGCTTCTTCAAGCTTTAAATACATCAAACACAAGTATCAACGTGTTCTTCTCCTTTAAGCTTCAGCTCTTTCTTTAATCTCAATTCAGATTCTTCTTCACACAAGTATCAACTTGTTCTCCTGGGTCTTCAAGCCTCAGCTCCAAAGGAAGTCTTCAAACACAGGGAAATGCAACCTTTAGCATCTTCAATCTTCTAGCAAGGAACTCCATCCTCTAGCAAGGGAGAAAGATTCATCTAACAAGAGCAAGGTGGGGATAGTGGAAAGCAAAGTGAAGACCAAAGGTCACCTCTAAGCACTCCACCATCAAGGAAAGGAACCCTCAAAGGTTCTACCACTTTGTGAGGAGCCAATCATCCTACCAAAGGAGAGATGAGGCCTTCATAATGGGACCTTACATCATAGGGAGGAATGGAAGTGATCAACATCTTCCATGTTTCATGAAGGAAGAAAATCTATTCTAAGAGATCTCCCTAAAAACCCTAGTCCTTAACCCTAAACAAACTACACCAAAGGAAGAGCAAACTTCAAGTCCAAGCTCCATCATGCATTCCACATCAGCCCACACATGTCTTCATCATCATCCAAGAGCAAGGGAAGCCACACCCTAATCTAAGGGCACTAATGAAGTCATTCTAGTTGAGTTAGCAAGTTAGGATCACCTAAAACCTAGTACTAAAGTTAATCCTAACTAAAATACTAAAACCAATTGTAAAATCCTACAAAAATAACTATGGGAACCTAAGTCAATCATGACTCTACCATGTTAATTCCAGAGATCAAATCATCCAAAAATTCCTAGAATTAAATCCTAAACTATGGGGTACTAAGGTTAAACCCTAAAACTACAGCACCTAAAGTCCAATCTAGAAACCACACCTAATTTCACCACAAAAATGTGAGAAAAATACTATGGGAGCATACATGTCTAAACTAGCTACACACAAAAAATTAGTCCAAAAATCATCATCAAGTGATCACACAAAAATCTACAAGTCAAGGTATCAACCATTATGAATTATTATCAAATAAAAGTACAAAAAATGCAATTAAAATAAAAAAATGCATGAATTCCTAATCTTTTAATTAAACAAAATTCTAGATTCAACCATGAATCAGGGGGAAAAAACTGGATCAAATTGAGTTATTTTTCTATTTATTATGAATTAATTCCTAAACTATATGAAATGAGTAAAATAAAGAAAAACAATGGAAATTAATAAAAGCTGCGTATCAAATAGCACTTATTTCCAGTTCAGTTCACAGACTTGGGCCAAACGGGGGTGTGGATAGTGATCTGAGGCTTAGGCCTAATGCGCTTTAATTAATGAAACAGTGAGTTTCATTCAAATACAAAGTCTTCAGACTTCATCAGCGAATCGTGGCCGTGTAATCCTGGTTTGAGTCAAAGTCAAGATGCTATCCAACGTCTCACATGCTTCATCCTCAAAATTCAAATATATGGAGGGAATTCTCCAGACGGTGGCCTGAGCTGCAGCGCCACCGTCTTCTCCGGTGAAATGGTGTCCACAGTTCATCAATCCATACAATCAAACACCCTATCTTACTCAATTTTTCTCACTGAATCCAAATCCAATCTCCAAATTCTCTAATTCCTCTAACTTAAAATCCGAACAAAGTTTCAGAAACCACTCAAATCTTGATCATCATGATTCTTAAAATTAATGACACTAATAGAAACTAAACTCATCAGAGATCACATTCCACTATCCAAGCATGAATAACACTCCAAGAATCATGAGAAATCCATCTCAACAGAAATTGCACAACACCTAGCATTGTCTCTAACCGTGTAATTAACCATCCTAAATCCATCTAGATCATACTATGATCCTAACCACATGAAGATTTCTACCTAACACTGCCTAAATTATGCAAGAAGTTGATTTGTACCAACCTGGTTTCAGATGAAGAACAGTCACACTCCTTGCTCGATTCAGCCTTTAATATGATCCAGACTCACTCCAAATCTTCCTCTGAAGCTGATGCAATCTTCAATTTCTCTTGAATTGGCCTTGAACTCAGAATACGATTCCAACTTGCAGTCATGAAAATTCAACTCCACTCTCTGCTTCAGGCTTCAATCTCTTCCAAAAAGCTTGTTGAACACACTCTAATGGTTATATAGAAGCTAGAGGAATCATCCAGAACCTTCTGTAACCTTCCATATGAGATTTTCAATTTCAATTTATCCTTCAAAATACCATGTTCCAAAATCGTGTATTTGCTCTATTCTGGCCTGAATTTGCTTGCAATCATCATCTCATGAGATATTGAATTGGTTGGTGGTGATTATTCCCTTGTTTGCAATCCAATGATCCAAGTTTGATATGTTACTTCATCATGAAGTAACAAAATGGAAGTGCATGAATTTGTCCTCAAATCAAAAATGTAATATTTCTATTGTTTCTAAAATGCTTTTTCCAATCAAATTGACCTATAATTTTGCCTTGTTTGGACACAAAATGATTTATTTGAATTTTTGGTCATTTAATCCATTTTAATCCTTCCTTTTTCACCACTTCTTGAACCAAGTCTTTCCTTGAGCCATTTCAATGTCTCCTTGGTACATGGTCAAGGTTAAAACCCCATTTTAAGAAACTTTCAAGTTGAACAAAATTTCATTTGAGGTGTCTAAGTTAGTGAAAATGACCTATAGCCATAAATGACATATACCCATAACTTCCCAAAATACCCTTGACTTGTCAAAGCCATAACTTGAGTTCTACACATCCTATCAAGGACTTATAGTACTCTATGGAAAGCTAAGAGAATAAGGAACAACATTCATGTTGACCAAAAGTTCATAGGAATCATCCTTCTAGGGCAAAAGTGTCATGCAAGTTGGGTAACTTTCAAGCTCCAAATTCACATGCCTCAGATGACTTGTAACTTGTCAAAGCCATAACTTGAGTTCTATAAATCCTATCAAGGACTTCTAGCACTCAAATTAAAGCTAATACCATGCTCTTCAACAATCATGTTGGGGTCAAGATGAGATAACAATCATATCTTGAGCTAAATAGTCTTGAAGTCAGGGGTCAAACTAGGGGATTTTACACTGTCAAGTCTTAGAAACCCTAGCTTGAAACTTCTCAAACTCTTCAATCATGATGATTTAACCTTGAAATCATCCTTATAACATCTTAATGTATCAATCCATGATCACATGGCCCTTGGATTAGGTCTCAACCATCTTCAAATCCTCAGTTGACTTAGGGTTGACCCAGTCAAACCCTAGCTGCACCAATCATGGTTGAGGCTTCTTATTCTTGCACAATGACCTGTCTAGGCCTCAAAGTGATCTTCAACACTTCTCATGAGCTCTCTCAAGACCTCAAGTCTAACTTCATGGCTTCAGAATCATCTGATGACTTCCCACAACTCTCAAGTTAGGAGACACGCCCTCTTGGTTTTAATCACTCTCTCTGAGGATCTTTTAACTTCTCTGACAAGGATATCAACCCTTGAACACCTGAATAAGCCTCCAAGCTAGCTTCAAAATCTTGTGTAGCCCTTAGTCGGTAATCATACCTCTTGATCTCCTGCATACATGTCAATGAAATGCAAATAATAATGCTAATAAGAATAAAGTGAAACATAAGCTAGGTAAAGAAAGGTTGGGCAAATTTTGGGGTGCAACACTTTTGCACATCAATTTTATTACATTTTCAAATAGTTTCAACTATGTAAATCATTAAGTACTTGTACTACATATTAAGAATTTCCTACTTGCTAGAGAAGACTAATTCTAGGAATTGATATACATTTTTATACAAATTCAAACACTTGTAAAAATTCAGATTGTTGTAATTTCCTTGTTGTCCAGGATTGTTGGAAGCAAGAGAGTTAATAAGAGAGGATTGTTCTCTTGTAGCACTTTGTAAAGATCATAAGAGGATTGTCCTTATTGATTGTGTTGATTATGTTAGAATATTGTAAGATATGTATTGGTGGAAGGCTTGTACAAAGATCTGACATATTGGAAATCTCTCACGGGGAGTGAGGGGACTGGAGTACTCTCGGATTGTGAGGGGAACCAGGATATATCTTTGTGTTCTTTACTTTTTGCATTTATTTTTCAGCATATTTACCTTTATATCATTTATAAAAAATAACAAAACCAATGCTAACACTTCAAATTGATAAAAGCCTAATAAATCTAATTCACCCTCTTAGAGACCGTGCATAAACTAACAATTCGTATCAGAGCAGGTTATATGTAACTTGTTCCTAAAAGATTCATGATGGCTTAAACAAACCCAAAATTCATAGATGGTGGAGGCAATAACAAACTCCCATTATTCTGTAGTGAATACTTTGATTTTTGGAAAATTTGTATGAAGGCGCGTCTAGAAGCACAAGGAGAAGATATTTGGGATGTTGTACCAAAATAATCCATTTGTTCTTACTAGTGTTGTCAACGGCGTTAAGGAAAAAAGGATTAAAAATTCATGGAATGAAGATGATAAGAAGAATTTCTTAGGTCTTTAACCAGGGAATGGCAACCAAAGGTGATAGCGATATCAGAAAAGAAGAGTCTTTCTACCATGACGTTCGCTTCCTTGTTCGGAAAACTTCAATAACGTAAAGTAGAACTTGAAAGATTAGAGCAACACAAAATACAAGTAAAATATTCAAAAGATGTTGTATTAAAAACAAAAGTTAAATTTCCTTATAGCAATCAAGAGGAGAAATCCAGAGATGACGATGATTATCTTATTAAAATTCGTTGAAAAGTTCTTGAGTAAAGAAGGGAAAAAGGAGATCATTCACAAAGAAGCACCAACAAGGAGAGTTACATGTTTTGAATGTGGAAAAAGGGATATGTCAAGAAACAATGTCTTGCACTTGAAAAGAAAGAAAATTTCAAAAATCACAAAAGGGAAAAGAAAGCATATGTAGCATGGGAGGACAATGAAATAAATTCATTTTCAGATAAATATCATGCATGTAAGGCATTGGCGGTCTCACATCATTCAAGTGATGAAGGACATGAGATATAAATAATTATTTTATAGGTACTTGAAGGTCATATGTTAGAATTGTCAAATCAAGATTGATCCTTCAAGACACAAGACCATACAATATAGTACTTCTAAAAATTTCTTTCATTAAAAAGATGTTTTGAAGAAGCATCAATATTGATATCAAAGTTGAAATCAAATTCTTATGAAGGAGATAAGTGTCTAATTTTATGCTATTAATTTTCAATTACAACAATATACCCTTCCTATGTTATCACCTTGGTTTATACTTTATTCTACTTTGTCTTCTTTTTGATGATGCCAAAAGGGGGAGAAATAGTAGGTGTTGTATTTGTTCTTGTTTATAATTCTTTCAGGAAAGAACGTCTTGAATTGCAAAAGCAAGGGGGAGATATACAAGATAGAGGGAGATTATAGTTTCTACTCAACATTTCAAAAGTCACATATTGAAGCAACACATCAATGAATAAATTAAATTTCAAAGAATGGTTTGTCATCATCAAAAAGGGAGAGAATGTGAAGAAAAAGTTATTCTTGTCCTAGGATATAGTTTTGATGAAGACAAACACATAAACAAAAATAATAGTCAAAGATTGAAGACTAGAGCAATTAAGTTCAAACTATCAAAAAGCTTTGGAAAATAAATGGAAGAATCAAAAGGGTTGAATATGCATTACAATTCAAGTATATATATCTTAATTTCTCATAAAAACCTTACATATTCATCTTAAACCTTTCATGAATCTTTTAAAATGATTTTTTAAATTAACTATTCAGTTTTTGGTAAATTATGGTGATTAGAACCGCCATAATAGCACTTTAAAACCGCTACATATTGCACAATTTTCTCAAAAATTGTTTTTTTACGTTGCAAGGGGTTAACCGATTAACCATTTACTAATGCAAATGTGTTAATCGATTAACATTGAACCAGTGACACTTTTTCATGAAAATTTTGATGTAAATAAGCTATAGAAAGCATTTTTGAACCATGGCATCTTTTCATGTATTTGTACACTTATAGAAAGGATTTAAGGCATTATACAAACCATACTTTTCAGAATTTAAACTCATCTCTCTTTCATAGCAATTCATAACTTATATACTCTCATTTTAAAAATCAAGTGTTCTTGACATAACTTTTTGTTGAAACTTTTGCACATTAATTTTATTAGATTTTCAAATAGTTTCAACTACGTAAATCATTAAGTACTTGTACTACATATTAAGAATTTCCTACTTGTTAGAGAAGATCAATTCTAGGAATTGGTATACATTGTTATACAAATTCAAACACTTGTAAAACTTCAGATTGTTGTAATTTCCTTACTGTCTGGGATTGTTGGAAGCAAGAGAGTGAATAAGAGAGGATTGTTCTCTTGTTGCACTTTCTAAAGATCATAAAAGGATTGTCCTTATTGATTGTGTTGATTATGTTAGAAGATTGTATTTGATATGTGTAGATGTTCTTAATTGGTTGCATTTTATGGTAAAACATTGATGTGTGTGTAGATGTCTTGACTGATGTCATGACATACTTGTGTAGTGTTCTGCTGAGTAAGTTTGGTTAGCTAGAATAGAGTGTATTGGATGTCATGCTTAATGTTATGACATCAGGTAGCTGCCAGCAAGGGCGCGTGTTTGTTTTTCTGTTGTGGTTCCTGAGTTATCTCAGGCTAGATTTCAGGAAACCTGCTAGGGTTCCTTAGTTATCTCAGGCGAGACTCTAGACAGTGTTGAGCATAACATAAAATGCCTATGACCTATTTGATAACACCTTGAATTATGGAAAGTGGTTTAACTTGGTTAAACCTAATTTGTGCAACTTAGTCTAAGGCACGTGTGCTGCATATAAATAGAAAAGTGACAATCCTGATTGTGGACTGAGAGATTTTGAGTGAAGAATTTTGTTTGTGGAATTTAACCTTCACGTGTGTTTTTGTGTCTTAGGATTACTTGTGAGCCAAGCAATCATCCCTTAGATGATTGTACTAGACTAGTGTGATTTTGAGTTATATGTTGGTTATGTTACTCTAAGCTTTTAAGCACGAGTGCTATGTCTCTTGATTGAAGCTGTGAAGCAAGATCAAGATTTGTTTGAAGTGTGTCTTTGTTTTAAATCTATAACTTAATTGGTTGATATCACTGCTGTGATTGAGGGGGAGTGAGTAGGAACTCAAGTCTAGAGTTAGATTGAAATTGCATTGGGTAGAGCTTAAGTGAGGAGTGCAAACTGGTAGTTTGGCTCTGAAAGAACACTGCTTATAGTGGATTTCCTCCCTGGCTTTGTAGCCCCCAGAGTAGGTGTGATTTACACCGAACTGCGTAAACAATTCCCTGTGTTATTTACTACTTTCTTTAAGTTTTTACTGCTTAGCTTAATAATCTGTTCAGTAGCGGATGTCATAACATCCGACATAACATCGATTGTCTGTTACTAGAATTTGAATTGGCATCAAAGCAGGCACCCTGCCTGTTATTTTTTGGGTGAGATCTAGGGAAGATAAATTCTGGTACTATGGACAAGGATATAGGATTTACAAATAGACCACCAATTCTGGATGTATCTAACTATGACTATTAGAAACCTCATATGATAGCCTTCTTGAAATCTCTAGATAGTAAAGCTTTGAGAGCAGCTAACTTAGGATGGGAACATCCAGTGAAGATAGAGAAAGATGGATCAACTGTGCTAATACCTGAAGAAGAATGAAGCAAAGAGCAAGAAGCTTTGGGATACGCTCAAAACAACTCATGAAGGTACCTCTAATGTCAAGATGTCTAGACTACAGATGCTGACTACTAAGTTTGAGAATCTAAGGATGAAAGAGGAGGAGACCATTCATGAATTCTACACAAATATTCTTGAGATTTCCAATACCTCAGGAGCTTTAGGAGAAAAAAATGTCTGAAGAAAAACTTGTAAGGAAGATTCTTAGATCATTGCCCAAGAGATTTGCCATGAAGGTTACTGCTATAGAAGAGGCTCAAGATATCAGCAACATGAAGGTTGATGAACTCATTGGTTCTCTCCAAACCTTTGAGATGGGAATGTGTGAAAATACTGAAAAGAAGAACAAAAGCATAGATTTTGTATCATATACTGAAGAGGACTCAAATGAAGGCAATGGTGGAAGTAAGGAAAATCTATCAAAAGCTATAGCTATGCTTGGAAGACAATTCAACAAACTTATAAAAAGAATAGATCAGAAGACCAGACCTAATGTCAAGAACATTTCCTCTGACATTAGTAGAAGAGGTAAATATGAAGAAAAGTCCAACCAAGGCAAAGGAATTCAGTGCCATGAATGTGAAGGCTATGGTCACATTAGAGCTAAATGTCCTACTTAACTCAAGAAGCAAAAGAAAGGTCTAACTGTCACCTGGTCTGATGGAAATTCTGAGAGTGGATCAGAAGAAGAATCTGCAAAACATGTCACTGCACTAACTAGTGTATGTGTATCT
Organism: Lathyrus sativus; assembly: GCA_963859935.3. NCBI lineage: Eukaryota > Viridiplantae > Streptophyta > Magnoliopsida > Fabales > Fabaceae > Lathyrus > Lathyrus sativus. The sequence goes on along the minus strand of OZ012740.1, from coordinate 350,003,953 downwards.
GATGATGATTCTAGTGAAGATGAGCTGACTTTCGATGAACTTGCAGCCTCATATAAACAGCTGTGTATCAGAAGTGCAGAAGTGTGCCAACAAGGGGAGAATCAAAAGAAACTCAAAAAGGAGTTGAAGGCTGAGAAGAAAGAGCATCTTGAAATCATAGACTCACTCAACAGTGAGGTCAGGTTGTTGAATTCCAAACTTGATTAGATGTCAAAATCTATCAGGATGTAAAACAATGGGACTGACACTTTAGAAGAAATTCTACAAGTTGGTCAGAAAGCGAGAGACAAGTCTGGAATACGTTTTGTTGGTGAAAAGGGACCCATCTTAGAGATCAAGAGTTATCAACCTGAGAATCATAAGGCAAACCGGATGTCAAGACCAATGTCACAACATCATGGGAAGAGAAACATGAACTTGACAAAGAGAAAGTTCCAAAGGTGGAGGTGTCACTACTATGGAAGATTTGGACACATAAAGCCTTTTTGCTTTAGGTTGCATGGATTTACCAGTCACACTCATCAATTCAAACCCAAACAGACTGCTCCTATCAAGAAACAAAAATGGGTTGCTAAGGATGTGGTCTAATAGCTCATACCTCTCTAAGGGTATCAGCCAAAGAAGACTGGTATTTTGATAGTGGTTGCTCTAAACATATGACTGGAATAAAGAACCTTTTGGTGGACATCAAACCCCATTCCACTAGTTATGTGACCTTTGGTGATGGAGCTAAACGGGAAATCAAAGATGTTGGAAAACTAGACTGTCCTGGAGTTCCAGAACTAGACAATGTGTTACTGGTAAAAGGACTGACTGCAAACCTTATTAGTATCAGTCAGCTCTGTGATCAAGGAATCAATGTCAAATTCACTAAGGGAGAATGTGTTGTCACCAATGGAGAAAATGAGGAAGTCATGAGGGGATCTAGATCTAAAGACAATTGTTACTTATGGGAGCCTAAAGTCTCAAGTAACTCCATTGTCTGTTCTATGGCCAAAGAAGAAAAGGAGGTAAAACTGTGGCATCAAAAACTTGGACATCTTTATCTAAAAGGGATGAAAAAGATCATATCCAAGGAAGCACTGAGAGGAATTCCAAAGCTAACTATTGATGAAGGAAAGGTATGTGGTGAATTTCAGGTTGGAAAGCAAACCAAGATGTCACATCCAAGGATTGGACATCTCACAACATCCAAAATCCTGGAACTATTGCACATGGACTTGATGGGGCCAATGCAGGTAGAAAGTCTTGGTGGGAAGAAGTATGCTTATATGGTTGTTGATGACTACTACAGATACACCTGGATAAGTTTCATCATAGAAAAATCAGATGTGTTTGAAGTATTAAAAGATCTTTGTACTAGACTTCAAAGAGAAAAGGAAAGTGGTGTTGTCAGAATCAGAAGTGATCATGGAAAGGAGTTTGAAAACTCAAAGTTTGCTGAATTCTGCTCATCTGAAGGAATCAACCATGAATTCTCTTCTCCTATTACTCCTCAGCAAAATGGAGTAGTGGAAAGGAAAAATAGAACTATTCAAGAGTCTGCTAGAGCTATGATTCATGCAAAGAAATTACCTATGCACTTTTGGGCTGAGGCAATGAACACTGCCTGCTATGTTCACAACAGAGTTACCTTGAGAAAGGACCCCTCCTCCACTCTATATGAACTATGGAAAGGAAGGAAACCTACTATGAAGTATTTCCATGTCTTTGGAAGCAAATGCTACATCCTGACAGATTGTGAACAAAGGAGAAAAATGGATCCCAAAAGTGATGAAGGCATATTCCTGGGGTACTCTACAAACAGCAGAGCATATAGAGTATTCAACTCCAGAACAAAAGTCTTGATGGAATCCATTAATGTTATTATTGATGACCAACATGAAGAAATCAATGTCACAGAGGATGTTGGAACATTCCTTGAAACACATACTGATGTTGTGGTTAAAATTGAAGATTCTCAAGCTGTATCTCCAGACTTTGATTCAGAAGCTCCCAACAAAGAACCATCTATCAGAATTCTAAAAGATCATCCCAAATATCTGATCATTGGAGATCCTAAAAGTGGTGTAATTACCAGATCTAGAGAGATCATCTCAAACTCATGTTTTGTATCCAAGATTGTACCAAAAAATATGAAGGAGGCTCTAACTGATGAATATTGGATCAATGCCATGCAAGATGAATTCGAATAGTTCAAAAGGAAAGAAGTATGGGAATTGGTTCCAAGACCTGAAGGAACAAACATCATTGGCACCAAGTGGATCTACAAGAATAAATCTGATGAAAAAGGAGTTATAACCAGAAACAAGGCTAAACTGGTGGCACAAGGTTATACTTAAGTTGAAGGGATTGATTTTGATGAAACTTTTGCACCTGTTGCAAGACTTGAGTCAATAAGGCTTCTGTTAGGAATTACTTACATTCTGAAGTTTAAATTATTCCAGATGGATGTGAAAAGTGCTTTTCTAAATGGATACTTGAATGAGGAAGTATATGTGGAACAACCCAAGGGATTTGATGATCCTAACCTGCCAAATCATGTATACAAATTGAGAAAAGCTCTTTATGGATTGAAACAAGCTCCTAGAGCTTGGTATGAGAGATTTATTGAGTTTCTCACTACTAATGGATACAGGGAAGGAGGGATAGACAAGACCCTCTTTGTGAAGGATGAAGGTGGAAAAATCATGATTGCTCAAATCTATGTAGATGACATAGTTTTTGGTGGGATGTCTGATAGGATGGTTAAACAGTTTGTCAATCAAATGCAATATGAGTTTGAAATGAGTCTTTATGGAGAATTAACATACTTTCTTGGGCTGCAAGTCAAGCAAATGGAAGATTCCATTTTCTCTCCCAAAGTAAATATGCCAAGAACATAGTCAAAAAATTTGGCATGGATAATGCTAGTCACAAAAGAACTCCTGCACCCACACATTTGAAGTTATCTAAAGATGAAGGTGGTACTAGTGTTGATCAAAGCCTGTATAGGAGCATGATTGGAAGTTTGCTATATCTAACGGCTAGTAGACCTGATATTGCCTTTGTAGTTGGTGTGTGTGTGAGATATCAAGCAGATCCCAAAATGAGTCACATAAATCAAGTCAAGAGGATTCTCAAATATGTGAATGGAACTTGTGATTATGGCATGTTGTATTCTCATGGATGTGACCCTATTCTATATGGGTATTGCGATGTTGATTGGGCTAGGAGTGCTGATGACAGAAAAAGTACATTTGGTGGACGTTTCTTCTTAGGGAACAACCTAATATCTTGGTTCAGCAAGAAGCAAAACTGTGTCTCCTTGTCCACTACTGAAGTTGAATACATAGCAGTTGGTAGCAGTTGTTCCGAACTGGTTTGGATGAAGCAAATGTTAACTGAATACAATGTCACTCAAGATGTCATGACATTGTACTGTGACAATCTTAGTGCTATCAATATTTCCAAGAACCCAATCCAGCATAGCAGAACCAAGCATATTGATATCAGACATCACTTCATAAGAGATCTTGTGGAAGACAAAGTGATTACCCTAGAGCATGTGGCCACGGAACTACAACTAGCTGACATTTTTACAAAAGCTCTAGATGCAGCTCAATTTGAGAATCTAAGAGGAAAGTTGGGAATTTGCATGTATGAGGACTTATAGCAATTACTGGCAAGAGGGATTTTGCAGTTTAAAAGAAGTCTTATTGGAGAAAACTTGTTCCAACCCCCTACTTTAATGCAGTCCACGCTCTTGACCACTAAAGCCATGTTTTCCACACAAACTTGTTGTTTCACGGCACCTACAATTCCCTCATCCTCTCCTCCGCTTCGGAATAACCCCCAACCATTTAATTTTTCCTCTTTCAACAACACAAGGGCTTCCAAACGAGATGGTTCCCAAACTAATGGCCATCCCAACACCTTCAAGGATGCTCCTGATGCTACATCTCCTCAAGCTAAAAAATCCAAACAACACTCCACGGGTAAATCTTCTGACCCCTCTGATGAGAACATCACTAGAATGTTGAACAAGGAAGGATCTGCATATGTTGACAGGTCCATAAGGGAACTTGTCACTAAGATTCTCCAGAAAGGTCGTATTGTGCATGGTATTTCCATAGATGTTGACAAGGATAGCTCCAGTTCTTCTGAGGAGGAAGATTAGTCTGTTTCTTTTCCTTCTGTTTGGGTTGTATTATTGGGGTTCCATACCCTTAGCGTATGTGTTTCTGACCTTATTGATCAATGCTCATTCATTAGTTATGATCTAAATTTGTGGCTAAAAAGGGGGAGAAGTAGTTGAACAACAATTTAGTTGTATGTCCCTCACAGGTGGAAGATGATATGTAGCTGCTCTGAGTTGATTTGCAGGTGTGCTGATGTGCTAGAGTTAGTCTTTTATTGTGAGCAAGTGTTGCTCCTGTGTGTGTTGTTATTGCTGTTAATGTTGAGTGTGTGTGTGTGTGTGTGTGTGTTCCTGGTTGGAAATTAGGAGTATCCTAGTAGTTGTGTGGACATGTGTGGTTCTGCAGGTTGTGGTTCTGCAAGTTGTGTTTCTGCAGGTTGCTGGTAGGTTGTGTTTGGCTGATGTGCCATGGTGTGTTGTGCATCAGTTAAGGGGGAGTATCACAGGATGTTCCACTAAAGGTTGTGACATCTGTAGTCAAAATTAGCAGGTGGTGTTTTGTGCTGTGGAACATGTGCTTTTCAGGATGTCAACTTAGATGTCTTGACATTCATAATCCAGAACATTATGTATGAGTGTGTGTGATGACAGTATAGCAGGTCTAGTTGATTAGTAGGATATTAGCTACTCTGCATGATTGGTTGTGTGTTAGTTTTTCTGCTGCATGTGTACTCTGATAAGGTGACAGATTATTTTAGCCAAAATTTTGCCAAAGGGGTAGTTTATAGATGTTCTTAATTGACTGCATTTTATGGTAAAACATTGATGTGTGTAGATGTCTTGCCTGATGTCATGACATACTTATGTAGTGTACTGCTGAGTAAGTTTGGTTAGTTAGAACAAAGTGTATTGGATGTCATGCTGAATGTTATGACATCAGGTAGCTGCCAGTAAGGGCGTGTGTTTGTTTTTCTGTTATGGTTCCTGAGTTATCTCAGGCTAGATTTTAGGAAACCTGATAGGGTTCCTTAGTTATCTCAGGCGAGACTCTAGGCAGTGCTAAGCATAACATGAAATGCCTATGACCTATTTGATAACACCTTGAATTATGGAAAGTGGTTTAACTTGGTTAAACCTAATTTGTGCAACTTAGGTCCAAGGCCCGTGTGCTGCATATAAATAGAAGAGTGACAATCCTGACTTTGGACTGAGAGATTTTGAGTGAAGAATTTTGTTTGTGGAATTTAACCTTCACGTGTGTTTTTGTGTCTTAGGATTACTTGTGAGCCAAGCAATCATCCCTTAGATGATTGTACGGGACTAGTGTGATTTTGAGTTGTATGTTAGTTGTATCACTCTAAGCTTTTAAGCAAGAGTGTTGTGTCTATTGATTGAAGCTGTGAAGCAAGATCAAGATTTGTTTGAAGTGTGTCTTCGTTTTAAATCTGTAACTCAATTGGTTGATATCACTGCTGTGATTGAGGGGGAGTGAGTAGGAACTCAAGTCTAGAGTTAGATTGAAATTGCATTGGGTAGGTCTTAAGTGAGGAGTGCAAACTGGTAGTTTGGCTCTGAACTAACACAGTTTATAACGGATTTCCTCCCTGGCTTGGTAGCCCCCAGAGTAGGTGTGATTTACAAAGAACTGAGTAAACAATTCCCTGTGTTATTTACTGCTTTCTTTAAGTGTTTACTGCTTAGCTTAATAATCTGTTCAGTAGCGGATGTCATAACATCCGACATAACATCGACTGTCTGTTACTAGAATTTGAATATGTATTTATGGAAGGCTTGTACAAAGATTTGACATAGTGGAAATCTCTCACGGGGAGTGAGGGGACTGAAGTACTCTCGGATTGTGAGGGGCACCAGGATATATCTTTGTGTTCTTTACTTTTTGCATTTATTTTTCAGCATATTTACTTTTATATCACTTCTAAAAAATAACAAAGCAAGTGCTAACACTTCAAATTGATAAAAGCCCAATAAATCTAATTCACCCTCTTAGATACTGCACATAAACTAACAATTGGTATCAGAGCAAGTTATATGTAATGTAGCGCCTCATATTGCTTTCAGGATTAACGACTGACCCCACAAACCAACACGGGTCTTTTCAACATGCTTTTTTCTCACTCACATGCTTTCCGGAAAACTTCCTAGAAGGTCACCCATCCCTAAATTGCTCCAAGTGAAGCACGCTTAACTGTAGAGTTCTTATGAACGGGCTACCGAAAACAAGATGCATCTTCTTTTCGGTAGCCCGTTCATAAGAACTCCATAGTTAAGTGTGCTTGACTTGGAGAAATTTAGGGATGGGTGACCTTCTGGGGAGTTTCTCGGAAAGCATGTGAGTGAGGAAAAAGCATGCTGAAAAGACTCGTGTTGGTTTGTGTTGCACCCCAAAATTTGACCAACATTTATTTACCCATGAAGTGTTTGGAAGTTGATATCCTCATCAGAAAGTTCAAGAGATCCTCAGAGGAATTGGTTGAAACCAAGGTTATGTGTCTCATAACTTGAGAGTTGTGGGTGCTCCCCAGATGATTCTGAGACTATGAGAGTGAACTTGATGCTTTGAGAAAGTTTATGAGATGTCTTGAAAGCCATCATGGAGCCCAGAGAGGTCATTATGCAAGAATTCAGAAGATTCAACCATGAATGGTAGAATTAGGGTTTGACTGGATCAATCCTAGGGCAGCTGAAGATTTGGAGAAGGTTGAGACCTAATCCAAGGGCCATGAGATCATGGAATGATGTATGGAGATGTTATAAAGATGATTCCTAGACCAACTCATCATGATTGAGGAGTTTGAGAAGTTTCAAGTCAGGGTTTCCAAGGATTGTTAGTGAAAAAACCCTAATTTGATCCCTATCTTCCAGGAAGTTTTAGCTCAAGATGTGATTGATATATCATCTTCCCCACAACATGAATGTTGTAGATCTTGTTATTATCTTTAATTTGAGTGGTAGAAGTCCTTGATAGGAGTTGCAGAGCTCAAGTTATGGTTTTGACAAATTACAGGTCATCTGAGGTGTGTGAATCTGGGTCCTTGAAAGTCACCCAACTTGCAGACAACTCTTGCCCTAGTAGGATGATTCCTATGGTCTCTTGGTAAACATGAATGTTGAAGAGCATATTCTTAGCTTTCTAGAGAGTACTAGAAGTCCTTGATAGGATTTGTAGAACTCAACTTATGGTTTGAACAAGACAGGGGTATTTTGGTCATTTGGTGATTATAGGTCATTTTAAGCAAAGGCCATATCTCCTATTTCCAAGCCTCAAATGAAAAAACGCAAAACATCAAAGTTGTTCAAAATGGGATTTTAAGCCTAGGAAAGTGGTAATGAGTTGTTGAAAAAGCTTGTAGCAAGGATTTACAAGATTGGGTAAAAATGACCTAAAAATGACTTATAAGTTAAATGAATCCAAGTTGGAAATTGGTTTGGGAGATGTACAAATCCAAAATGGGTCATCCAATATGTCATTTTGAATCTAAACATCATTTTAAAAACAATGGTTCAAATATATTTTTGATTTGAGGTTTTAAAATGGAGGTTGCTTTGTAATTTTGTTTCTTGCATATTAAGAAACCTTGAGGAACTTCACATAAGGCAAAAGCAATGCTTGTTTTTCCACACATTCCCTTCCAATATCTCACAAGGGGAGATTTTAAAGCAAAGTTAAGAGGTTTAAGGCATGATATGAGATGATACCACATATCATTTCATGAGAAATTCTAAAGCTTTCTAGCTCATTCTAGAAGCTCCTAGATGATTCCATTGGTTGTTATTTAAAGAGTGAGCCATAGTGAAGAAAAAGGTTGGTGAAAGTTGGTAAATCCATTGGTGAAGAGTGAGAGGAGAAAGAGATATTCAAGGTTTTCTTCAAGTGCAAGTCAAGCTAGAATTCATCATTGCAAGCTCTCTTCCTCAAGATTCTTGCAAACAGAACCCTATCCACCATTAGAGGAGTATTTTGAAGCAGGTTCAAGTACCAAATCGAGCTGTTCATACCTCCACCATTGATATTTGACAGGTTGGTGTTTTCATTGCCACCTCTTTAATTAGGTGCTAGATGTTTAGATCTTTAGTATAGAATGGCTAAGTTAGATCAGATGACCATTTCCATAGAGTTTCAGAGGATTTCATGAAGGTTGGTAACAGATCACGATTTTTTCAAGATTCAAGAGCAAGCTGTTTAGTGTGCATTGATTGATATGTGATAGCATAGTTTGGTTAGGGTAACATGTAGAACAAGTTTGGATCAGTAGGATTGAGTTCTATCAAGGTTGATACCAGAAGAAAATGGTGGAACCCTAAGGTTCATGCGTTCTGTTAGAGTGATACAAGGCGTTTCAGAGAAAGTTATGCGTATGGTCGTGTTCATGGTAATCAGTAGCACATTTTTGCTTTTGGAATTTTTGGATTTCATCAAGTAACAAGGAAGAACGAGGCTGGGGAAGAATCGTGCATGAATTCTGTTTTGGATGAAACCCTAATGGCATTTGGGGACGATGACCCCTGACCGTAGGATCTGTCCATTTTGATTGACCAAATAATCTCATCCAACGGCCATGGTTTGAAATTGAAAACGGAGGGAAGACTTGAGCCAAAACGATGCGTTTGGTTTAGTGAGGAGTTCTGGGCTTCAGCAAATCGTTACTACTCACACCCCACCATGGGCCCAGTCCAACTTTTAAATTAGAAATTGTTGCTATTCGTACCGCTTGTGTATTTATTTTCTATTAATTTTTCTTTTGATTTTTCTGATAGCGCATGGGCCTACCAATTGCTACGCGCACCCCTGGGTTTATGGGCCCATCATGATATGAACTGGGCGCTTTAAGTTTGACACCCCCCATCCCCTTTTTCTTCTATTTTCTTATTTTAATTTCTTTTAATTTTCTTGCATATTATAAAAATCATATAAAATTGGAAAATGATTGTTTTTTAATTCTTGTTTTTTCTACATGCTCATAATTCTGTCTAGAAAATTATCAATAAATAAAATTGGCATTTTATTTTATTTTAATATTTTTAGCATATTATTCTTGTAAATAGTCTTTTTAATTGATTTTAGTTGATACTCAATATTGTAGAATTTCTTTTAGGACCTTCCCTTAGGATTTTTGAGCCATTCTTTTTGGCATAGTTAGATATTGAATCATAGTTCCCCATAGGATTTAATTCATGATTTTTAGGTTAAAATTTGATTAGTTTGTTAAGCATAGTCTTAGTGTACTCAAAATTAGGGTTTTAGGTTGCATAAATAGACTTAACAATTTTGTTTTGGGTTTTTTGGTCAAGATTAGAGTATGGGGAATATATGGGTTAAGGGTAAGTATGTATAGAATCCCCTAGAATTTTACTAGAATATAATATAGTATTTTAGTATTTTTAATTGATTTTTGAATGTATGGTTAGTATGTGTGTTGCTTAAGGGCATAGTTTGTATTGTTTTGCTTTCTTTTCTTCTCCTTTGAGTGTGTGAGCCTTGAAGATTGAGTTGAAGACCTTGTGGATCATCATTGAAGATTTTGAAGACCTTGAAGAGGAGCTTAGTTTTAGCTTTTGTTTGTTTTGTTTATAGGATCATAAGTACATAGGTAGAGCTTTAGATAGAATAATTCCATTCAATAAACAAGGAGTGTCTTGTTCACCTCCTTCCTTCTATATGATATAAAGTCCCTTAAGGGTATTCACCTCTCTCCTTTGGAGGGATTAGTGACCTTTCCCTATGAGGTAGAACTTTGAGAGAGCCTTTCCTTTTGATGTTAATTCCTTAATGGCATCCTTTGGAAGTCAGTGAGCACTCTAACATCCTCACCTCATCTTGGTGATTGAATCTTGTTTGTTGGAGCATTTAAGCCATTGAAGATAGAAGCTGAAGCTTTGAAGAGGATGCTTCCTTGGAGATTGTTGAAGTCTGAAGACTTTGTGAAGATCAAGTTGATACTTGGGTTAGAAGCTGAAGCTTTGAAGGGGAGGAGCTGAGGCTTTCTTCTGTTTTTCTTTTTCTGTATTGTTTGTTTTGCTTGATTTGTCTGTTGCATTAGATTAAGTTCATCTAGAATAAGTTCAGTCTAGGAGCATGATTGCATTAGAGGTTGAGTTGCTCCCTCTGCTTGTATTGTTATTGCGTGGCTTTGCTTACGGGTATTCGGTAGAGCCCAGCTCCCTTGCCCATGTGGTTTGTTTGCCTGATGGCATTTCATTTCTTTTATCTGTATGATTGCAGTTTACTGTCTATTGTTGGATAGCATGTTGTTTATTTTTCAGTATGATTATTGTTATTTCATGACTGGCTTGAGGTTGAGATGAGCTTGTGGAGGCTGAAGCCCCACACACATTTCCTCCCTCACTTGCATCGCCTGCATTTTACTGTTAAAGCTGATGCTTTTGTCTGTTTTGGTGTATCATTGGCATGATCCCTTAGGACTCTCATTTCCTCTGATGAGGATTTGATGATAGACTTTTAGGTTGAAACCTATGCATGACAACATCTAGGAGTTCCCTGTTCAAACCTCAACCATAGGATGAACCCATGGCATGACAACAGTAGGACTTGATAGTCTCCCTCCTAGTTGGGCCTGTTCTCTTCTCATCTCAAAACAGTTTAAGATACAGTAATCATGAATGATTTCTTTCGTACCTTACGAGCCTTAAGCTATCTGAGAAAGGATTGTGGGAGAGTTTCTTTTCCATAGTCTGGATGTTTAGTATGGTACCCTTTGGGTGACATGCGACGCATTCACTCTCGGGTCATAGTCTCTAGTGCGGTTGAAATCGCAAACACAATAAAAAATGCTTCTTTCGTAAAGCAGGAAATAAACCGTAGTTTCCCGAACTACGTTTGCTCTGATCTTCCATACAGTGTAGAAGTACGTAGGCATAGGATGCGATATCCTAGCGAGCAACCTTTCCCCGTAACCCTTCGTAGGCCGAACTACGTTGACTCTGATTTCTCATTCTCCGATGAGAATACGTAGGCATAAAGTGCGACGCTTTGCCGAGTCATTTTCCTTTTCTTTTTTCAGCCAGCCTTGATAGGTAGATAGATTATAACCCACCCGTCCAAGTAAACACACAAGCGTGGATCCCGTCGAGTACGACGGACGTGAGGGGTGCTAATACCTTCCCCTTGCGTAACCGACTCCCGAACCCAGACAATGGTTGCGATGACCTTGTCTTACCCTTTTTCGTCAGGTTTTTCCGATCGTTTCCTTTCCCGCTCTGAGGGATAAATAACGAAAGGTGGCGACTCTTCTGTCATGCCGGCACCTTATTTTCGTGCAAGCGACAGCTGGCGACTCTGCTGGGGACTCCAACGGTTCCCTGTGAGAGTCAATCCTAGCGCTTGTATGTTTGCTTGTTGGGTTGCGTTTATTTATCGCATTTCTACTTCTCGCACTTTATTTCCCGCATGTTATTTTTAGTATAATATGATTATTTGTGCTGTTGTGGGATGGGAGTTCTGATGAGTGAGAAGCCAGATCCAGGCTTGAGTGCACCATAGACATAGAGTGGAAATTAGTGGGCGCGTGCTTGCTTTGCAGGCACTAGTGTCTCATGAAATCCACGCTCAGACGAGGTTCATCCGGTTGGCTTCACTTTCAACCCTTTGGGTTGAGACAGTTGCTGGTTTGGTGGATTGTCGACTCTGGGGACCGATCATTTGTGATTCAGCTAAGTGAGGCCTCTTCAAGACTTGATGATGCCACTTCTTCTGGGAATCGTATCGTCAGTTTTGAAAGTCTGTGACGCTGATGAACGCATAGGATGCCGTACCTTGAGTCAGTTTAGGTCCATACCTGTGAGCGGGCTGGGTTTATTGCAGGAAACTTTGACCTTCAGACTACCTGGTTTTCTTGACAGTGGATCAGTTATGTTGGTACCAGGGTTCTCAGTTGCAGATTCATCTGTTCTTGATAGAGCAGGTTTTGATCAGAGGATCTTATCATCAGGTGTATGTCTATTCTTGATAGAGCAGATTTTGATCAGAGTATTGTCATCAGTGGTTTGTTCTGGATAGAGCAGATTTTGGGGTCTGAAGATCTCATCAGCAGATGTTGTTTGTTCTTGATAGAGCAGATTTTGAGTGGGGTCTGAAGATCTCATCAGCAGCTGTATGTTTGTTCTTGATAGGGCAGATTTTTGATTTGGGGTCTGAAGGCTTCATCAGCAGATATTTCTTGATCATACATCTGAGGTCCTTATTATCAGCCCTTTGTTCTCAACAGAGCAGAATTTTGATCCTGTGTGTGTGGTCCTATCAGATGGTTGTTCTTAGCAGATCAGATTAGTGGTCTTACACCGGGGTTTTCTTCTCATCAGTGATTGTTGATACAGAATCTCCACAGCAGCTATCCGGATATATTATTGCATGCCTGCATTTTGCATTAGTTTGCATGTTCATTTGCATTCCATTAACGTGTGTCTGTACTGCAGGTACCGTTTCCCCGATCCAGGATTTCTCGCCTCCTACTGTGTTATTATGGCCTCTCTCAGGAAGACTGTTGCGTACAAGTTCCCGACCCCTGATGTGTCGAAGTTGACTGGTTTGATAGCGCTAGCAGGTGGTTCTGTGAAGGATAGGTTCAGGAAGTCTTATGGCAGGTTGCTCAGTCTGGTTTGCAAACCTTCTACGTCCGAGTTGAATGGGTTACATGCTCTTCTGCAGTTCTATGACCCTCCTCTGAGGTGTTTCACTTTTCAGGACTTCGTTCTCGCGCCGACGCTGGAAGAATATGCTGATTTGCTGGGTGTGCCTATCAAGGGGCAGATGCTTTTTGTTCACATGGATGCTGAGCCTGATCTGGCTGGTTTAGCTTCTTCACTCCATTTGGGCGCCTCTGAGTTAGTAGTGACGAGTTGGAACAAGGTTCCTGGGTTCTCCTTGCAGTTTCTGATAGCTAAGGCTCAGCAGTGTGCTAAGGACAAATGTTGGGACGCATTCAATGCCATCCTTGCTCTATGCATATATGGCATTATCCTGTTCCCCAACATGCCTGATTTCGTAGACTTTGATGCATTTCACATCTTCGCCTCAGGGAATCCAGTCCCTACTCTGATCGGAGACGTCTATCACTCAGTGCACTACAAGAATGAGAACCGGAGAGGGAAGAATGTCTCATGTTGTGTACCGTTGCTGTATAAATGGTTTGATAGTCATTTGCCCAAAAGGAGTTCTTCCGTCTTGTCTGCAGCCACAGCTGAGTGGCCTGAGCGTCTGATGAGTTTGTCTGCAGAAGATATTGATTGGTTCGTTGACAGAGACAGGTTAGGTACCGAGGTGATCTTCAGTTGTAGTGGGTTTCCTAATGTACCTATGATAGGTAGGAATGGTTGCATCAACTACAATCCGTCGTTGCTAGTTCGTCAGTTCGCATATGCTTTGAGGACTCCACCGAAGGAGGAAGAGGTACATGAATCTCTGTACCTCACGGGTACTTTAGAGGGGGATTTGTTGTCCAAGCTTCAGCGTGCGTGGAACAGCATCAGCACGAGAGGAAAGCCTTTGTTGGGAAAGAGCAACAGTCAAGCCTACCCTCCTTATTCAGCTTGGATCAGAGCCAGAGCCAACGCTATAGGGATGCCATTTCCTCACGTCAGACCAGAGAGTCCTCCACTAGTCGAAGAGCCTACCACTGTGTCCATTCATCAGCACAACCAGGTATTAGCTGAGCGGGATGAACTGAAGCGGGCGAACGCAGAATTAGAGAAGGAGTTAGCTCAGCTTCGAAGTGAAAGGAACGAAGCCGTGCATGCTTTCAAAAAGCAAACAGAGTCGGTAAACCAACTGGGTGCAGACTTGGCAAAGCAGATCGCTGATCGGGAACGCTTGGGTCAAGACTTCAGGGCTGTTAATGATGTACTAGCTACGAAGAAGCAGCATTTGGAGGAGGCATATCGGAGGATATCTAAGTTCGACCAGCATTGGAAGACCTCCCTGGCCACCAGGAAGGAGCGAGAGGACAAGCTGATGCTACAGATCGCTAAGCTGGAAGCCGAAGTAAAGGACAGTGAGCGGAGGTTTGATGAAGAGACCGCCCGCAGATACGCCGCCGAGGGCCGACTCAACAAAGCTCTTGCTAACTTGAAGGAGCATAAGCTGATGTTTGAGTCTAAGAAGCGGAAACTGGAGGATTGCTTTGGCGAAGGAGCTTGGGAAAGCTCAGTTCAGGGGCTTCAGCATACCATTGTGCAGAGGGAACTACTCGTCGAGGGGTTGCTCACTTTTCCAGATCATCCAGAGACGAAGGAGTTATTAGCAGAGTATCGCGCCCGTGGCCGTACTTGACTAGTTGTATTCCTGTTGTTTTGATCTTTGCTGTATGCTGACCATCACCAGACTTGTTGGCTGAGGTCATGCTGTTGATTTGTTTTGTACTCGCTGATACTGTGTACTGCCTTGACAGGCCTTTCCATATATATATATGAGATTAATGTTTCCATGATTGGGCTCGGACTTCTTCCTATTATTATTGTTAGCACTGGCACTAAGGCACTAGGATCGGGGGAAATCTCCCAAGCACACAGGCACACGCATGCATCTGCATGAAGCATTTGCATGGCGTACATTTTATTTCTTTTCCTAACCTTTAATGTTTTCGAGGTTTTACAGGTTCACAGGTTCCGAGCTGCTTCCGGTCTCCAGGATTGATCAAAGACTCATTCACCGTTACTCAACTCGAGCTAATCAGACAAGGATCATGGATCAGGTGCAGTCAGATGTTCAAGAGCTCCGTGAACGGATGGATCGTTTTATGGAACTGATGCAGGTGGTCGCTAATGGTCAGGACCAGCTTCGTACTTTGGTTCAACCTTTGATCTCCAGGGTTGATAGTAATGGCATACTTCATGGAGGGGCTGTGCCTACTCCTCCTCCAGTGGATGCTCCACAGAATGTTGTTCCTGTTGCCGGGGGCAACGGCAGTGCTAACGGCAATCTGATAACTAATATCGGGCTCAATGCGGCAGGCGTCAGCAATGGTAGTCTGGGAGCCAATGTTAACATAGGGCCGGTCAACGGCAATGCTGGTGTCGGAAATCTGTTGGTGCCTCAACCGTGGCTGGAGGACCATCAGGATGACGTATTTTCTCAAAGAGGTGTGGAAGCTGAGCTGAATGCTGAAGCTCGACTCAAGTTCAAAGCGCTGGAAGACAAAATGAGAGACATTGAAAATCAGAACACTTTGGGCGTTGATATGTCCAAACTGGGGTTAATTGCTGATTTCAAGGTACCTCATAAGTTCAAGGTGCCTGTTTTTGAGAAGTATAAGGGTACTACTTGCCCTCGGGTCCACCTTCGATCTTATTATAGAAAGATGTCCGCCTATTCTGACGATGAGAAGTTGCTGATGCACTTCTTCCAAGATAGTCTTTCTGGTCCATCCCTCGAATGGTATATGGGCTTGGAGCCCGCTACCGTACGCACCTGGAAGGATCTCGCTGAAGCGTTTGTCCTCCACTATCAATACAATAGCGACTTGGCCCCCAACCGAGTTCAGCTCCAGAATCTTTCACAGCGGAACAATGAAAGCTTTAAAGAGTACGCCCAGCAGTGGCGTGAATTGGCCGCTCGGGTTCAACCGCCGATGGTTGAGCGTGAGCTAGTGCAAATGTTCGTGGCTACCCTTCCTGGAATCTACTATGAAAAGCTGGTCAGTGGCATGTCTGGGACATTCTCGGCTCTCATCACTATGGGCGAGCACGTCGAGAACGGTATAAAGATTGGAAAAATTCAAGGCGAATCATCCTCAGCTGGGGGAGGTAGTAAGAAACCTTACGCTGGCAAGCGTCGAGAAGGAGATGCCAGTGCTGTCACTAATGCTCGGAGAAAGGGCAAGGGCCCTCAACAGCAGATTGCTAGCATAAATATCCCAGCGGCTCCGCAGCAGCAGCAACCGCAGCAACAGAATCAGCAGGGGTATAGGAAATATCAGAACCGGGCTCCTCTGGCAAATCGTCACTTTGAAGCACCACCTATGTCGTATGCGCAGCTTTTGCAAACTTTGCTGCAGCTTCAGTTAGTGCAAAAGAGGATGTTGGCTCCCTTGACAGGGGCACCACCACCGGGGTATGACGCAAATGCTACTTGCGATTTCCATACGGGGGCACCAGGTCATACGATTGAGAACTGCAAAGCCTTTAAGCACAAGGTGCAGGACTTGGTAGACGCCAAGGTTATTAACTTTTCTGATAATGTGCCCAATGTTACCAAAAACCCTATGCCTCATCATAGGGGAGCCGGAGTGAACGCCATCATCACAGAGGAGTGCGCGGATCTGTTGACTGATGTCAAAGACTTGAAGACGCCGCTTAGTTTTGTCAAGGATAAGTTGCTGAAGAAGGGCTTCTTTCCAGGATGCGGAGAGTTGTGCATGGCTTGTGCTACACTTCCTGATGGGTGTGAGCAGCTGGTAGAAGGTATCCAAAGTTTGATGTCTGAGGGTATTTTGCAGTTCAGCCGGAGAGTCGAAAGTGTATCAGGGGAGGTCGTGCTGAAGCAGGCAGATGAAGTCGCCACCATCACTATTCCTCGTCAACCTATTACCATTTCTGCGCCCCGACCGCCTACTATCACTATTACCAGGGCCGGGCCAATCCCATTCGAGAGCACTAACGCTGTTCCATGGCATTATGGCGCCGAAGTCTATTGCAATGGTCAGAAGATAGAGCTAGAGCCGTACGGGTCGACTGTGCAGAATCTTGTCGGGGTCAGTGGTATTACTCGAAGCGGTAGAGTGTTTGCGCCGACAGAGGTTGCAGCAGAGAAAGTGGTCAGAGCTGACGCTGCTGATAAGGGTAAAGGCAGAGCCGTCGAAGAGGTCCCTTGTGGGGCAGAAAAGGATTTGCTAGTTAAAGATGCCGAAGAATTCATGCGGCTAATCAAGAAGAGCGACTACAAGATTGTAGATCATCTTCATCAGACTCCGTCAAAAATCTCTATTCTCAACTTGTTGCTGTGTTCTGAAGCACACCGCAACGCGTTACTGAAGGTATTGAACGCTGCCTACGTGCCGCAGGAGATATCAGTAAATCAGCTAGAAGAGGTGGTAGCCCATGTTAACGCTGGCAATGGGCTGGGATTCACAGATTTAGAGCTGACTCCTAAAGGGAGAGATCACAACAGCGCCTTGCACGTCTCAATAGAGTGCAGAGGCACAATCATGTCGCATGTCCTGGTGGATACGGGTTCGTCGCTTAATGTGCTTCCGAAAAACGCACTAATGAAGTTGGACACTCGTGGATTGCTTTGCACGCCCAGTGATCTGGTGGTGAAAGCATTTGACGGAACTAAGCACCACGTTTTCGGAGAGTTGACCCTGCCGATTCAAGTTGGTCCGGAGACGTTTAATACGGTTTTTTATATCATGGATATCATGCCTGCCTACAGTTGCCTCTTAGGTCGGCCATGGATCCATGCTGCTGGTGCCGTGACGTCCACGCTGCATCAAAAGCTCAAATATGCTGTCGGGGGAAGCATAGTAACCGTCTGCGGTGAGGAGGACATCATGGTGAGCCACTTGTCATCCTTTAAATATGTTGAAATGGACGGCGAAATCCATGAAACTCTCTGCCAAGCATTTGAAACCGTCAAGGTGAAAGAGGTAGCTCCCGTCGTCGTAGAGAAGCAAGAGATGAATCTCTCCTCGTTCAAAGAAGCTCGGGCCGTCGTCGAAGCCGGTTCCGCCCCAGGCTGGGGGCATGTTTTGGAGGTACCGATCAAGCAGGATAAGTTTGGATTGGGGTATTCTCCTGAAGCTGAAGCTTCATCCTCTTCGTCTAGCAGCTCGTCTCGTGGGAAGGGGCCGATCCTATTTACCAAAGGCGGAGTGATTTTCGAAAGCATCAACGCAGCGTCTGAGGGCAGCGGGGATAGCGATTGTGATCTTGACGCCTGGATTCAGCCAAGCAAGCCGGGCGAGCGCCTCAACAATTGGACCATCAAGGAGATCATCCAGCTGACAAGTGAAGAGTAATGATTTGCTTTTTACAATCTTTGTACAACCCTATGTCCTGCCCGGGGTATAGTGGTTTTATTGTCAGGGCCTTGTTGGATTATGTACATGCATTTTGTTAATAAATCAGAGGCGTTTTCTTCGTGCTCAAATATTGTGTTCTCTGTTATTCTTGTTTTATGTTTATTCTGAAAAACAGTAAAACGGAAACGGGGTTTGTGCTAACCTGCATATCCTTGCTTTAAACTTAACCCTTGTTATTGCAGGATCCACATAACAGACGACATCGACTCTGGACCCTCTACGGCTCACTACGACTTCGATTGCCCGATATATCAAGCCGAGGATGAGATTGATGAAGACGAAGACCTTCCGGAAGAGTTGGCCCGCTTGTTGAGACAAGAGGAAAAGGTTATTCTGCCTCATGAGGAAGATATTGAGATCGTGAATCTGGGTTCTGAAGAGCTCGTCAGAAATGTCAGAGTAGGGGCTGCACTGCAGAATGATGTCAAGCATAGACTGGTCGAGATGCTTCGAGAGTATAGTGACGTCTTTGATTGGTCATACGAAGATATGCCCAGACTCGACACAGACATCGTGGTTCATCGCTTGCCGTTGCGAGAAGATTGCCCTCCAGTCAAGCAGAAGCTTAGGAGGACGAGACCAGATATGGCTGTAAAAATCAAAGAAGAAGTCCAGAAGCAGTTGGACGCAGGGTTTCTAGCCGTTACCACTTACCCTCCGTGGGTCGCCAACATAGTGCATGTACCGAAGAAGGACGGTAAGGTACGCATGTGCGTCGATTATCGGGATTTGAATAGGGCGAGCCCTAAGGATGATTTCCCGTTGCCTCATATCGATGTGTTGGTCGACAACACAGCCCAGTTCTCCGTGTTTTCATTCATGGATGGCTTCTCCGGTTACAATCAGATTAAGATGGCACCGGAGGACATGGAGAAAACGACGTTTATCACCCCCTGGGGAACATTTTGCTATAAGGTAATGCCCTTCGGTCTGAAGAACGCAGGGGCCACTTACCAGCGAGCAATGGTAACTTTGTTTCATGATATGATTCATCACGAGATCGAGGTCTATGTTGATGACATAATTGCAAAGTCCCAAACGGAGGAAGAACATCTGGTCAACTTATTGAAGCTTTTTGAGAGGCTTAGGGAGTTCAGGCTGAGGCTGAATCCTAACAAGTGCACTTTCGGAGTGCGGTCCGGAAAGTTATTGGGGTTTATTGTTAGTGAACGAGGTATTGAAGTTGATCCTGCGAAAATAAAAGCTATTCAAGAAATGCCAGCGCCGAAAACAGAAAAAGAAGTTCGTGGTTTCTTGGGCCGAATAAACTACATTACAAGGTTTATCTCTCAGCTCACGGCCACTTGTGAACCGATGTTCAAACTTTTAAAGAAAGATCAGGCGATTACTTGGAATGAGGATTTCCAGAAGGTATTCGATAAAATAAAGCAGTATCTTCAAGAACCTCCAATCTTGATACCCCCAGTGGCCGGACGGCCATTAATCATGTACCTGACGGTTCTGGAGAATAGTATGGGGTGCGTTCTCGGTCAGCACGACGAGACGGGCAGAAAGGAGCATGCCATTTATTATTTGAGTAAAAAGTTCACTGAGTGTGAATCTCGATACTCGATGCTGGAGAAGACGTGTTGTGCATTAGCTTGGGCCGCCAAACGTCTACGACAGTATATGCTCAACCACACCACTATGCTAATTTCGAAGATGGATCCGATCAAGTACGTCTTCGAGAAGCAGGCTCTTTCGGGCAGGATTGCCAGATGGCAAACGGTGTTAACGGAATATGATATTCAGTACGTCTCCCAGAAGGCCATTAAGGGAAGCGTATTGTCTGATTACCTTGCCGAACAGCCAATCGAGGATTACCAGCCGATGAAGTTTGAATTCCCTGACGAGGATATTATGTTTCTCAAAGCGAAGGATTGCGATGAGCCATTGCCCGGTGAGGGGCCGGATAGGAAGTCTCAGTGGAAGTTGATATTCGACGGAGCGGTTAATTCCTATGGAAGTGGCATCGGGGCTATCATCACGACTCCTCACGGATCCCACATCCCGTTTACTGCGAGACTGGCGTTTCCAGTTACCAACAATGAGGCAGAGTATGAAGCATGTATCATGGGTCTAGAAGAGGCAATTGATTTGAGAATCAAGAATCTAGACGTATATAGTGACTCAGCGCTCGTAATCAATCAAATTAAAGGGGAGTGGGAAACTCGTCAAGCGAATTTGGTGTCGTACATGAATTATGCCTGGAGGCTGCTTCCTTTCTTCGATCGAGTAGAACTTCATCATGTACCCAGGGCTGAAAATCAGATGGCTGATGCCTTAGCCACGTTGGCTTCAATGTATAAGGTCAATTTTTGGAATGAGGCTCCAAGAATTGTGCTTTCGCGTCTTGACAGACCGGCATTTGTCTTTGCAATCGAGGATGCCGCCGACGGCAAGCCATGGTTCCATGACATCCAGACTTTCCTTATGACTAAGGAGTATCCTGCGGGTGCGTCAACCCAGGATAAGAAGACTCTGAGGAGGCTATCTGGAAACTTTTATCTCAATCCTGATGGAGTGTTGTATAAGAGAAACCACGATCTCGTGCTACTCAGATGTGTAGATGAGAAAGAGGCAAGTATGCTCATGGAAGAAGTCCATGAGGGCACATTTGGTACGCACGCCGGCGGGCATGCCATGACGAGAAAGATCCTAAGAGCAGGGTATTACTGGCTGACGATGGAGTCGGATTGCTTCAGATTCGCGAAGAAATGTCATAAATGCCAGATTTATGCTGATAAAGTTCATGTGCCGCCGTGCCCATTGAATGTCATGTCCTCCCCTTGGTCGTTCTCCATGTGGGGCATCGACATGATAGGCAAGATCGAGCCCACTGCATCCAATGGTCATCGTTTCATTCTGGTAGCTATCGACTACTTCACCAAATGGGTGGAGGCAGCCTCGTACGCTAATGTGACCAAGCAAATGGTGGCTAAATTCATAAAGAGGGACATCATTTGTCGTTATGGAGTTCCCGAGCGGATCATTACTGATAATGGTTCGAATTTGAATAACAAGATGATGAAGGAGCTGTGCCAGAGCTTCAAGATTGAACACCACAACTCATCTCCTTACCGGCCGAAGATGAATGGCGCCGTCGAAGCCGCCAACAAGAACATAAAGAAGATTGTTCAGAAGATGGTTGTGACGTACAAAGATTGGCACGAGATGCTGCCGTTTGCCTTGCACGGTTATCGTACGACGGTGCGTACGTCGACCGGGGCAACCCCTTTCTCCTTGGTGTACGGTATGGAAGCTGTCCTACCGTTAGAAGTGGAGATTCCTTCGTTGCGAGTTTTGGTTGATGTGAAACTCGACGAGGCAGAATGGATTACGAATCGTTTGAACCAACTCAGCCTGATGGACGAGAAGAGGTTAGCATCGATTGCATTTGGTCGTCTGTACCAAAGCCGAATGAAGAAAGCTTATGATAAGAAGGTGTGTCCTAGAAGCTTTCAGACGGGTGATCTCGTCCTGAAGAAGATTCTTCCGCCACACTCCGATCACCGGGGCAAGTGGACTCCGAATTACGAAGGGCCGTATGTCGTCAGCAAGGTCTTCTCAGGAGGAGCTTTGTTATTATCCACGATGGATGGTGAAGATTTTGCATCCCCGGTGAACGCGGACGCAGTTAAAAAATACTTTGCTTGAAAGAGACCCGCTGGACAAAAAAGAAAAGAGTCTGGGCAAAAAGGGGCATCCCGGCGAACCAAAAACAGAATAAAAGGTTCGGGCAAAAATTAGGGATATATTGAAAAAAATGTACACCCGCGAAGTCGAAAACCTACACTGGGCGGCTTCGGCAAAAAAGGGTATCCCGGTGAACTGAAAACCCGTAAAGGGCGGTTCACGCAAAAGTTAGGGATTTGAATAAGCAAACGACTGCGTTCCGCGTGTGGACTTTCATTGTTTAGTGGTTTGGAGGACCTGAGGGCCGTTTATCTGAATCAATCTCTTCCGAAGCTGAAGCGTCGGAGAAATATCGAAGTCGAGTGGGTCTTAGAGGGATCAACTCATGGTGTTCGTCTACGCCTCGTTGCCGACATTTGTATATACTGATGTATATTTATGTTTTATTTTTGCGCGGCTTCCTCATTCCAGGAGCTTGCCTCTGTTGTAAAACATTTGTTGCCCATTCAGGGGTTCGCCATCAATAAAATGCATGTTATTCAGCAATTCTGCTTGCCTGTTTAGCATTTATCTGTTTTGTTTGCGAATAAAAACGCCGATGTTTTTGATAAAATGCGCATACATAAACTTGCGGGCCTAGGCTCATTGATTGTTGAAACAATTAATCACCTGAATATTGTCACCCTTGATAGGCCTCTTTGAAGAGGGTATCTTGTCTGTTTGTTTGTGTTGTTGCAGGTGTAGCGCCTTCCAGAAGATGTGCCGTGTGCATCCCCGAAGCAAGGTGAATCCTCCTTCTCCAGCAGAGTTCAGTAGTTTCTCCTCCGCAGAATCTGAACGCAAGATAGTGAGCATTGAGATGTCTCCCCAGGCAGAGATGATTCTCTTCCCCAAGCAGACGCATCCTGAAGGAACGTCATCTTCTCAGCTGAGTCAGTCGCCGCAGCAGGATTCTCCCCCAGCACCGGGTCACAAGTACAGATTTCGTAGAAATGTTCGGGTGCCGAAGCTCGTGTTTCCCCAGTAAGGTCTCCGAAGCAGGTGCCTTCCCCAGCACCGGGTCACCAGTGCAGGTTTCGCAGGAAATTGTTCGTATGCCGAAGCATGCAGTGACTGATGGTGCCAGACTGAAGTCTCCAGCGGAATTGAGATTCCCCACCAGAGCTGTATTCTCTCCCGAAGTCGGATGATTCCCTCTTCCCCAGTAGAGTGTTGGAACAACTGATGTTGAGATTCCCCTGCAGAGTTGTACTCTCCCCCGAAGGCGGATGATTCTTTCTTCCCTAGCGGAATTGAAATTCCTCATCAGAGTCGTACTCTCCAGCGAAGCAGAATGATTTCTCTTTCCCCGGCTGAGTTCGCAACCCCCAAGAGAGCCGAATCCTTGGAAGCAGTAGGGACCTTGAGTGGATGTTCCCTAGCAGATATTGAACAGCTGATGCTGTATTTCCCCAGAGTCGCACTCTCTCCAGCGAAGCAGAATGATTTCTCTTTCCCCGGCTGAGTTCGCAACCCCCAAGAGAGCCGAATCCTTGGAAGCAGTAGGGACCTTGAGTGGATGTTCCCTAGCAGATATTGAACAGCTGATGCTGTATTTCCCCAGAGTCGCACTCTCTCCAGCGAAGCATAATGACTTCTCCTTCCTCAGCCGAGTTTGCAGATGTCCGAGAGAGCCGAGTCCTTGGAAGTTGATCAGATCACGATCGGTTTTTCCCCAGTGGAGTGTGGAGCAGCTGAAGTTGTTTCCCCCACGGAGTTGTTATTCCCAGAAGAGTAGCCGAGAAGGCCCCGCAGTTTATTCTCACGATTGACATCGCATTCCTTTAGCAGGTCCAAGTTCTCGTAGAGCTTCGTTCCCCTGCAGCAGATCAACTGAAGTGC
Organism: Lathyrus sativus; assembly: GCA_963859935.3. Lineage (NCBI taxonomy): Eukaryota > Viridiplantae > Streptophyta > Magnoliopsida > Fabales > Fabaceae > Lathyrus > Lathyrus sativus. The sequence continues at coordinate 349,980,265 of OZ012740.1, read as the reverse complement.
TTTCCCTGCAGCAGTCAACTGAAGATCACTTCCCCAGACGGAGTCCAATTGATATTGGCGTGTTCACGTTCTCCTCAGCAGGATGATTCCTCTATCTGAGTAGTTCTTTCTCCTTGACAGGAGAATCTCCCCTCGGCATTTATTTTGCTGATGGGATCGCATCATTGTGCATGACTGCATAGCATTTAGCATAAACGCATAGCATTTCCACCGTGTGGGGCATGGCGCCGAAGTATATGCATCATAAGCATGATCTAGGTTATTATCATTCTTGTTTTACAGGTGTTCCACCGAAGGATCAGTTGCTCAGAATGATTCCTGATATTCTCCCCAACGAGGTCGTTTTCTTAAGATGATTCTTAAGACCCCGGTGTAGTCCCCACAGTCGCTCGCTCAAGATGATTTTTGAGATCCCCAGCGAAGTCTTCAGTTCGAGATGATTCTCGAATCCCTCAGCAGGGCCGTTTTCTTAAGATGACTCTTAAGACCTCAGCGCAGTTTCCCGAGTTGTTTGCTTAGGATGATTCTTGAGCCCCCCAGTAGCGTCCCCAGCAAGAGTTGCCCAGGAAGATTCCAGGGATCCCCAACAGAATGTTTGCTCCAGGAAGGTTATCAGTTCAAGATGATTCTTGAAGGTGCCCGACGGAGTTGTTTGTTCAAGATGATTCTTGAAGTCCCTAGCAGCGTGATATGTTTGCTCCAACAGTGATGTCTAATCTGAAGATTGACTTCGTAAACGCCTGAAGGCGATATCAGAGCGTTCCTGCGGATTCGGATTTCCATGTTGATGAATCAACGTGTGTCTGAAGACAAGGTTCAAAAGTTTGTAGATATAGCAAAGTGATCTGTGTTGGCCTGAAGACCAAGTCGGTTGTCCTGAGGTGATGATTAATTGCGATCAAGTGAATAGTGTTTCTTCTGACTGAAGTCGAAGACGTTTCTCCAGCTGAAGCGGAGTTTTGCCTGAAGGCAAAATGTTTGAATCCCCGTAGAGTCATGAATGGCTCAGGATACCACTTCTCTGACTGAAGTCACAGATTTCCCAAGCTGAAGCGAAGGTGCCTGAAGGCAAGGTTATCCCCAAGGTCATGAATGACCTAGGATTCATTTTTCGGACTGAAGGCCGAAGTATATCCCTGACTGAAGTCACAGATGCTCTATAGCAGAGGCGGAGTTGCCTGAAGGCAGATCCATGTATCCTTGAAGGCCAAGGACCATTTCTTCAGACTGAAGTCGAAGATACCTCCTACAGAGTTGCCGACAGGCAAAGTTTATATCCTTGAAGGCCAAGGATGCTTATCTTCAGGAGTACTTGAAGATCTTTTCTAGCTGAAGCTGGAAGTGGCCAGGGGCCAGGGTTTCATATAGCTTTGATGTTGAAGTCCTACGGTGGGATCAGTATGCAGTAGTATTCCGATGTTCGTTATGGTTCCGAGGGTGAACCCCAGATCAAAGTATGCTCGGTTAAGTCTCTCATTCCCAGCGGAGTAGTCGAATACGCAAGTGTACCTGTTGTTCCATTTACCAGGGGTGAACCCCAGGTCAGAATTGTCCAGATTTGTGTTCGACGGCGAGGTTGAATGTTTGGATTTGACGGCGAGGTCAGATTATGTTTGTTTCCGGCGGCGAGTTTGGATGTTTGTTCGACGGCGAGGTTGGATGTTTGTTTTGACGGCGAGGTCAGATGACGTTTGTTCGGCGGCGAGGCTGAATGTTTGTTCGACGGCGAGGTTGGATGTTTGTTTTGACGGCGAGGTCAGATGATGTTTGTTCGGCGGCGAGGCTGAATGTTTGTTTGACGGCGAGGTCAGACTCTTTAAATCCCCAGCAGAAATGATGTTTGTACGACGGCGATGTCGAGTGTCTCTCAAAGTGATGTTTGTTTCCGACGGCGATGTCAGATTCAGTTTTCCAGCGGCGATGTTGGGTATGCCAGACAATTTAGTTCTCCAGCGGCGATGTGGGGTATTTTGATTGTTCGACGGCGATGTCAGATGTAGTTCTCCAGCGGCGATGTTGGGTATGCCAGACAATTTAGTTCTCCAGCGGCGATGTGGGGTATTTTGATTGTTCGACGGCGATGTCAGATGTAGTTCTCCAGCGGCGATGTTGGGTGTTGTGGTTGTCTGAAGGCAATGTCAGAAGAAGTTAACATGGATAACTGACGGTGGTGTCAGATCAGTATTTCTCCAGCTAGTTGTTGAGCGACTAGTATTGCAGTATTCAAAGATTTGTTCTCCGCAGAGTATCGTGTGCTCGTGCAATTGGCAAATTTTCGGGTTTACCGGTATTCAATCGTCTCGCACCTTGATTGGCTGAGAGCCGTTCGCTTCTCACCCAGTCAGGTTCAAGCCGTTTGAATAGGGGCAGCTGTTGCACCCCAAAATTTGACCAAAATTTATTTACCCATGAAGTGTTTGGAAGTTGATATCCTCATCAGAAAGTTCAAGAGATCCTCAGAGGAATTGGTTGAAACCAAGGTTATGTGTCTCATAACTTGAGAGTTGTGGGTGCTCCCCAGATGATTCTGAGACTATGAGAGTGAACTTGATGCTTTGAGAAAGTTTATGAGATGTCTTGAAAGCCATCATGGAGCCCAGAGAGGTCATTATGCAAGAATTCAGAAGATTCAACCATGAATGGTAGAATTAGGGTTTGACTGGGTCAATCCTAGGGCAGCTGAAGATTTGGAGAAGGTTGAGACCTAATCCAAGGGCCATGAGATCATGGAATGATGTATGGAGATGTTATAAAGATGATTCCTAGACCAACTCATCATGATTGAGGAGTTTGAGAAGTTTCAAGTCAGGGTTTCCAAGGATTGTCAGTGAAAAAACCCTAATTTGATCCCTATCTTCCAGGCAGTTTTAGCTCAAGATGTGATTGATATCTCATCTTCCCCACAACATGAATGTTGTAGAGCTTGTTCTTAGATTTAATTTTAGTGGTAGAAGTCCTTGATAGGAGTTGCAGAGCTCAAGTTATGGTTTTGACAAATTACAGGTCATCTGAGGTGTGTGAATCTGGGTCCTTGAAAGTCACCCAACTTGCAGACAACTTTTGCCCTAGTAGTATGATTCGTATGGTCTCTTGGTCAACATGAATGTTGAATATCATCTTCTTATCTTTCTAGAGAGTACTAGAAGTCCTTGATAGGATTTGTATAACTCAACTTATGGTTTGAACAAGACAGGGGTAGTTTGATCATTTGGTGATTATAGGTCATTTTAAGCAAAGGCCATATCTCCTATTTCCAAGCCTCAAATGAAAAAACTCAAAACATAAAAGTTGTTCAAAATGGGATTTTAAGCCTAGGAAAGTGGTCATGAGTTGTTGAAAAAGCTTGTAGAAAGGATTTACAAGATTGGGTAAAAATGACCTAAAAATGACTTATAAGTTAAATGAATCCAAGTTGGAAATTGGTTTGGGAGATGTACAAATCCAAAATGGGTCATCCAATATGTCATTTTGAATCCAAACATCATTTTAAAAACAATGGTTCAAATAGATTTTTGATTTGAGGTCTTAAAATGGAGGTTGCTTTGTAATTTTGTTTCTTGCATATTAAGAAACCTTGAGGAACTTCACATAAGGCAAAAGCAATGCTTGTTTTTCCACACATTCCCTTCTAATATCTCACAAGGGGAGATTTTAAAGCAAAGTTAAGAGGTTTAAGGCATGATATGAGATGATACCACATATCATTTTATGAGAAATTCTAAAGCTTTCTAGCTCATTCTAGAAGCTCCTAGATGATTCCATTGGTTGTTATTTAAAGAGTGAGCCATAGTGAAGAAAAAGGTTGGTGAAAGTTGGTGAATCCATTGGTGAAGAGTGAGAGGAGAAAGAGATATTAAAGGTTTTCTTCAAGTGAAAGTCAAGCTAGAATTCATCATTGCAAGCTCTCTTCCTCAAGATTCTTGCAAACAGAACCCTATCCACCATTAGAGGAGTATTTTGAAGCAGGTTCAAGTACCAAATCGAGCTGTTCATACCTCCACCATTGATATTTGACAGGTTGGTGTTTTCATTGCCACCTCTTTAATTAGGTGCTAGATGTTTAGATCTTTAGTATAGAATGGCTAAGTTAGATCAGATGACCATTTCCATAGAGTTTCAGAGGATTTCATGAAGGTTGGTAACAGATCACGATTTTTTCAAGATTCAAGAGCAAGTTGGTTAGTGTGCATTGATTGATATGTGATAGCATAGTTTGGTTAGGGTAACATGTAGAACAAGTTTGGATCAGTAGGATTGAGTTCTATCAAGGTTGATACCAGAAGAAAATGGTGGAACCCTAAGGTTCATGCGTTCTGTTAGAGTGATACAAGGCGTTTTAGAGAAAGCTATGCGTATGGTCGTGTTCATGGTAATCAGTAGCACATTTTTGCTTTTGGAATTTTTGGATTTCATCAAGTAACAAGGAAGAACGAGGCTGGGGAAGAATCGTGCATGAATTCTGTTTTGGATGAAACCCTAATGGCATTTGGGGACGATGACCCCTGACCGTAGGATCTGTCCATTTTGATTGACCAAATAATCTTATCCAACGGCCATGGTTTGAAATTGAAAACGGAGGGAAGACTTGAGCCAAAACGATGCGTTTGGTTTAGTGAGGAGTTCTGGGCTTCAGCAAATCGTTACTACTCACACCCCACCATGGGCCCAGTCCAACTTTTAAATTAGAAATTGTTGCTATTCGTACCGCTTGTGTATTTATTTTCTGTTAATTTTTCTTTTGATTTTTCTGATAGCGCATGGGCCTACCAATTGCTACGCGCACCCCTGGGTTTATGGGCCCATCATGGTATGAACTGGGCGCTTTAAGTTTGACACCCCCATCCCCTTTTTCTTCTATTTTCTTATTTTAATTTCTTTTAATTTTCTTGCATATTATAAAAATCATATAAAATTGGAAAATGATTGTTTTTTAATTCTTGTTTTTTCTACATGCTCATAATTCTGTCTAGAAAATTGTCAATAAATAAAATTGGCATTTTATTTTCTTTTAATATTTTTAGCATATTATTCTTGTAAATAGTCTTTTTAATTGATTTTAGTTGATACTCAATATTGTAGAATTTCTTTTAGGACCTTCCCTTAGGATTTTTGAGCCATTCTTTTTGGCATAGTTAGATATTGAATCATAGTTCCCCATAGGATTTAATTCATGATTTTTAGGTTAAAATTTGATTAGTTTGTTAAGCATAGTCTTAGTGTACTCAAAATTAGGGTTTTAGGTTGCATAAATAGACTTAACAATTTTGTTTTGGGTTTTTTGGTCAAGATTAGAGTATGGGGAATATATGGGTTAAGGGTAAGTATGTATAGAATCCCCTAGAATTTTACTAGAATATAATATAGTATTTTAGTATTTTTAATTGATTTTTGAATGTATGGTTAGTATGTGTGTTGCTTAAGGGCATAGTTTGTATTGTTTTGCTTTCTTTTCTTCTCCTTTGAGTGTGTGAGCCTTGAAGATTGAGTTGAAGACCTTGTGGATCATCATTGAAGATTTTGAAGACCTTGAAGAGGAGCTTAGTTTTAGCTTTTGTTTGTTTTGTTTATAGGATCATAAGTACATAGGTAGAGCTTTAGATAGAATAATTCCATTCAATAACAAGGAGTGTCTTGTTCACCTCCTTCCTTCTCTATGATATAAAGTCCCTTAAGGGTATTCACCTCTCTCCTTTGGAGGGATTAGTGACCTTGCCCTATGAGGTAGAACTTTGAGAGAGCCTTTCCTTTTGATGTTAAGTCCTTAATGGCATCCTTTGGAAGTCAGTGAGCACTCTAACATCCTCACCTCATCTTAGTGATTGAATCTTGTTTGTTGGAGCATTTAAGCCATTGAAGATAGAAGTTGAAGCTTTGAAGAGGATGATTCCTTGGAGATTGTTGAAGTCTGAAGACTTTGTGAAGATCAAGTTGATACTTGGGTTAGAAGCTGAAGCTTTGAAGGGGAGGAGCTGAGGCTTTCTTCTGTTTTTCTTTTTCTGTATTGTTTGTTTTACTTGATTTGTATGTTGCATTAGATTAAGTTCATATAGAATAAGTTCAGTCTAGGAGCATGATTGCATTAGAGGTTGAGTTGCTCCCTCTGCTTGGATTGTTATTGCGTGGCTTTGCTTGCGGGTATTCGGTAGAGCCCAGCTCCCTTGCCCATGTGGTTTGTTTGCCTGATGGCATTTCATTTCTTTTATCTGTATGATTGCAGTTTACTGTCTATTGCTGGATAGCATGTTGTTTATTTTTCAGTATGATTACTGTTATTTCATGACTGGCTTGAGGTTGAGATGAGCTTGTGGAGGCTGAAGCCCCACACACATTTCCTCCCTCACTTGCATCGCATGCATTTTACTGTTAAAGCTAATGCTTTTGTCTGTTTTGGTGTATCATTGGCATGATCCCTTAGGACTCTCATTTCCTCTGATGAGGATTTGGTGATAGACTTTTAGGTTGAAACCTATGCATGACAACATCTAGGAGTTCCCTGTTCAAACCTCAACCATAGGATGAATCCATGGCATGACAACAGTAGGACTTGATAGTCTCCCTCCTAGTTGGGCCTGTTCTCTTCTCATCTCAAAACAGTTTAAGATACAGTAATCATGAATGATTTCTTTCGTACGTTACGAGCCTTAAGCTATCTGAGAAAGGATTGTGGGAGAGTTTCTTTTCCATAGTCTGGATGTTTAGTATGGTACCCTTTGGGTGACATGCGACGCATTCACTCTCAGGTCATAGTCTCTAGTGCGGTTGAAATCGCAAACACAATAAAAAACGCTTCTTTCGTAAAGCAGGAAATAAACCGTAGTTTCCCGAACTACGTTTGCTCTGATCTTCCATACAGTGTGGAAGTACATAGGCATAGGATGCGATATCCTAGCGAGCAACCTTTCCCCGTAACCCTTCGTAGGCCGAACTACGTTGACTCTGATTTCTCATTCTCCGATGAGAATACGTAGGCATAAAGTGCGACGCTTTGCCGAGTCATTTTCCTTTTCTTTTTTCAGCCAGCCTTGATAGGTAGATAAATTATAACCCACCCGTCCAAGTAAACACACAAGCATGGATCCCGTCGAGTACGACGGACGTGAGGGGTGCTAATACCTTCCCCTTGCGTAACCGACTCCCGAACCCAGACAATGGTTGTGATGACCTTGTCTTACCCTTTTTCGTCAGGTTTTTTCGATCGTTTCCTTTCCCGCTCTGAGGGATAAATAACGAAAGGTGGCGACTCTTCTGTCATGCTGGCACCTTATTTTCGCGCAAGCGACAGTTTGTGGGGTCAGTCGGTAATCCTGAAAGCAATATGAGGTGTTACATGTAACTTGATCCTAAAAGATTCATGATGGCTTACGCAAATCCGGAATTCATAGATGGTGGAGGCAATAACAAACCCCCATTATTTTGTAGTGAATACTTTGATTTTTGAAATATCTGTATGAAGGCACGTCTATAAGCACAAGGAGAAGATATTTGAGATGTTGTACCAAAAGGAAAAGAAGGGAAAAAGGAGATCATTCACAAAGAAGCACCAACAAGGAGAGTTACATGTTTTGAATATGGAAAAAAGAGATATGTCAAGAAAGAACGTCTTGCACTTGAAAAGAAAGAAAAGTTCAAAAATCACAAAAAGGAAAGGAAAGCATATGTAGCATGGGATGACAATGAAATAAGTTCATTTTCAGATAAAGATCATGCATGCAAGGCATTGACGGTCTCACATCATTCAAATGATGAAGGACATGACATATAACTAATTATTTTATAGGTACTTGAAGGTCATATGTTAGAATTGTCAAATCAAGATTGATCCTTCAAGACACAAGACCATACAATATGGTACTTCTAAAAGTTTCTTTGATTAAAAAGATGTTTTGAAGAAGCATCAATATTGATATCAAATTTGAAATCAAATTCTTATGAAGGAGATAAGTGTCTAATTTTATGCTATTAATTTTCAATTATAACAGTATACCCTTCCTATGTTATCACCTTGGTTTATACTTTATTCTACTTTGTCTTCTTTTTGATGATGTCAAAAGGGGGAGAAATAATAGGTGTTGTATTTGTTCTTGTTTATAATTCTTTCAGGAAAGAACGTCTTGAACTGCAAAAGCAAGGGGGATATATACAAGATAGAAGGAGATTCTAGTTTCTACTCAACATTTCAAAAGTCACATATTGAAGCAACACATCAATGAACAAGTTAAATTTCAAAGAATGGTTTGCCATCATCAAAAAGGGAGAGAATGTGAAGAAAAAGTTCTTCTTGTCCTAGGCTATAGTTTTGATGAAGACAAACACATAAACAAAAAGAATAGTCAAAGGTTGAAGACCAGAGCAATCAAGTTCAAACTGAAATTCTGGCTAGCATGTGATGGATGTTATCACGGATGTTATAACATCCACTATAACATAGACTATTGGAATAATTAAAAAGCTGTAAAGAGAAAGCAGTAAATAACACAGTAATTGTTTACCCAGTTCAGTGTCAACAACACTTACATCTGGGGGCTACCAAGCCAGGGAGGAAATTCACTCTTAGTATAATTAATTCAGAGTCAAACAACCCAGTTTGCACTCCTCATTTAAAACCTACCCAATGACACTTCAACCTAGAGACACTCTAGGCCTGAGTATTCCCACTCACTCCCCCTCAATCACACCATAGTGATATCAATACACAATTACTAATGGGTGTTGAAGTTATACTTCAAATATACCATGATCGTGCTTCACAGCTTTGATCAAGAACACACCACTCTTGTTTAACAGCTTTGAGTGTCACACCAACTTAGAGACTACCTAACCAATGCAATTCTATAGCAGACAATTGCTTGGTGAACAAGTATTCCTAAGCCACAATACAAACGTGAAAAACAATCTTCTTCACTCACAAGGACTCTCTATACGCACTCTCTAATCTTCTGTCAAGAGCTGCTCTTCTAGGATTGCTCCTTCTATTATTTATAGCAGTAGTCAGTCCTTGGGCCTGGGTGCATAAATTAGGTTTAACCATAACAAAACCTTTCTTCAATAGTCTGCACGCTTGCCATTTAATTCAGGAGCATTTGTTTCGCTTTAGGGCTTCTAAAATGTCTCCTGTCTTTCAGCTTGAGCTTCTAATAAGTTTTCTGATTTCTAGCTACCAGAAAAATTAATCTGCTCGCTGGATGTCATACGATCAAAGTCATAACATTCTGTATGACATTCAATTTAACTAACATTTAGCTAAGTTAACTTACCCTGCAAAAACCACATTATGTATGTAATAACACCAGTCATGACATACATACATACACTAATGTTTTGCCACAAAATGCAGCCAATCAAGAGCACTTACAAACTCCCCCTTTGGCAAATTTTTGTCTAAAACACTCTGCTCTAATACCAGGGATTTACATGCAGCAGAAGACTTATCACATGTCCTGTCATGCCGGAAAGTTACTAGCTAACCAAACTCTCAGAGTTATCTTCATGGTCCTCACAGTTATACCTCAACCTGTTCACAGTTAACCATCTGTTAGTTACCATTACAGATGTCACACTATACTGAGTAACATTCTGGGTTACTCCCCCTCAACTGATGCATTTTATGCATATCCTCTCAGCTGAGCACACATCCTGCAAACAGTTCTGCAGTCACACATAAAAACATCCAGCCTGTTTTGGATGTCCAGACATTTAAGATAACTTCCTAAAGTAAACTAATTCCATAGCATAACACTCTCACCTGATAGCCTAGACTACAAATGTCTCACGTTTCTGTGGACTATCCTGTGCTACTCCCCCTGAAGATATGCACAACACTCACAATCTGCTACTATCCTGCAAACACACACATATACTCCCAAGCAGCAGCTGGGAGCTCTCATAGCTAACATACATTCCTACGCAACCTGGAAACTGGGACTTCATACAATACTAACAGCATCAGCTGTTATCACACATATCAAATGCAGCACAAGCAAGTCTTCAAGCTGTTGTTATCTCACAATACTCTCTCCCCCTTTTTAGCCACAAATTAAGATCAAGACTAAGCTAATAACATAGATCAAAATAAGTGACATTACATTGGTTAGGGAATTACAAAAGAATTGCTCATTAAGAGCATCACAAGTTCATGCTGGAAAAAATATAAGACTAACACAAATTACAAACACCTTCTCAAATTAGAAGATCACAACACCAACTCAGCAACTAGTAGTCTGAGCCACCCACTAGTAGCACATCTTGGCATCAATCTTCCTCCTCTTTACTGGAACTGGAACTAATGTCATTGACATTAGTTGAGACATTCTTACTACTGTCATCAGACTCTTCACCTGACATGGCTGCTCCATCAATATCATCCATATCTATTTCAAGTCTTTGGATAAGAGATTCCAGCTTGATTTTGCATGCAGTTGTTGTACTGATGGTTTCTCCTAACTCCCTACATGCATCCTTCAATTCTGCTATCATCATTCTTTTGGAGATCTTGACCTTCTCAATAGATGTAAATACCATATCTGGAACATGTCTTCCTTCGAATAGTTTAAAATGAAGTGACAGTCCAGGCTCCCTTTTGCTGGTAGTATCACTTGACTTTAGGATCCCAGGATATTGGCTTAGAATGATTTCACAGATGAGAGATGGAAAGGTAATTGGTAGCTTAATAGCATTGGTTGTGGAGTGTTTAACAACCTGATCAAAAATGTATAGACCAAAGTCAAAGTTAACTTTGATTCCTATGGCATGAATGATCTTGCCAAGTCCAACAACAATAGTGGAAGTATGATTGGTAGGCACCCAGTTAGTTGCCCCAATTCTATGCAAAATTGTATACTTTACACTTAGCTGTGCTGAAGACAACTTTCCTTTGGATGGCCAGGCAGTGACTTGATTTGCAGTGATCACTTTGCACACTTGATTGTCTGAGGCAACTAATTTTGTTGCACCATCATTTGCTCGTTCCAAGTATCTGTTGATTACAGAAGGTGAGAACTGAACACATTGTCCTCTGACAAACACTTTCATGAATTCCTTGCTGTTTCTCTTTGAAATTGTGTCAGGGGTGTTAACAATAAACTCTTTTACCAGTCCTTCATAGCAGTTTGAAAAGCCAGTAACCGTCTTGATCAGACCAGGCTTGTGTATCAGATCCATTACTTCCTTGATCTCTAGGGAATCTTTCCTCAATTCTCTATCAAGGGCTATTCTCCTTTGGTATGCATATCTCCACTTTGTCACACTGTGAATGGAATGGAATGAGACATTGTCTAGAGGAGAAGCTGGCATGGGTTTGAGAGGTCTCTTACCCAAATATTTCTTGATATTGAAGATGTTAGGAACATCTCTTATAACATCCCCTTCAGACTCTGAGCTACTCACCTCAACTTTTCTTTTCTTGGAGGCAGTTGACATCTTGCTCCAAGGTTTGAAAGGTCCAGCATAAGTCCTTTCTCCTTGGTTCTTGGACGGAAGGGTTTTTCCTTTCCTGGTTGCTAGTTTTTCAGCTAAACCAGGAGCAGCATTCTGGATGAGATCATCGTCTTCAATATTTACCTTATTGCAGGGTGCTTCATCCATGACCTTCTCATTCTTTGAGCTTTTGGTTTTCTCATGTTGGTCATTACCCAAACCTTCCTCCTGTACCACAGAATTAGCCAGATTTTCTAGGTTCTCAGTCTTAGGGTTAGAATTAACAGAGAGACACTCAAAATCATCCTCATGGCTTGCATTGTGATGTGTAGATGGATCTACCATAGACAGGGGAATGGTTATCCCTTGTACTTCACAACCTTCATGGAACAGTTTGGAGACCAGTTCATCTACATACATGTCCTCATGTGTGGAGTTACTGTTGTTCATGTGGGTTCCAGAATTCTTACCATTTAGCTCTGCATGTGAAGGAGCTGAAGTTTGGCATCCACTACTTTTTCCAAAACTCATGCTTAGAGGAATGACCTCCATCACATCATCTGGAGAGATACTCTTGTGCTGAGCAGAGTCAAGCTTGGTAGGGATGGAGGTATGATGTTGAGACATTGTGGAAGACTTAGGATGTATCATAAATGATTTACTTTTGAGAGAATGTGAGGTAAGGAAGGAGACGAATTTGCAGACGCGCACGTGGTTAGAAGGGTTTGGTAGAAGCAGTGGAGGGAATTCAATATTTTGACCAATCAGACTATGATTAATTTTCAAAATATAATTCCCTATTAGTTGCTATAGTCTTTGACTGTGCCACCTTTCTAAGCTGCTTCTTTTACTTAGGATAGTTTGGTGATCCCTTGTAACACCATTAGCCCTTTGTTGGTCAGAATCATCAAGTTTCACACAAGCCTTTTTAAATTGATACCTGTTATCCCTGTGCATGACTCTCTTGAACTGAACTGAATTCATATTGATGTTCCTCTTAATGTCACAGAGCAGAGTTATGACATCTTGAGTGACATTGCTTCCTTTATGTTGGCCATTGTTCATGGACTCCATCCAATTCCAATATAGCAGGTCCAGATTTCTGTGATGTACCTTCTTTAGATAAGATGTCTTGGCGTGCCTGCCTACCCCATAGTTACCATAGCCTATTCTCCCAACTAGAGGAAGCTTTGGAGTTCCTCTTGCTAATTCCTTGGTTATGGTCTTCTTCATCTTTTGCAGATGTCTACCTTTCTACAACCATAATTGATCCTTCTTTTCTTCATTGACCAATACATTGAGGTTACTTCTAGGCTCCCATAGATACCAGTTGTTCTTGGCTCTAGATCCCCTCATAACTTCCTTACCTTATTCATTGGTGACAACACATTCATCTTTAGTGAATTTTACACTAAAACCTTGGTCACAGAGTTGACTGATACTGATGAGGTTAACAGTCAATCCTCTAACCAATAGGACATCATCCAGCCTTGGAACACCATGGCAATCTAGTTTTCCAGCACCTTTGATTTCTCCTCTAGCTCCATCACCAAATGTTACATGACTTGAGGAATGAGGTTTTATGTTTACCAAGATACTCTCTATTCCAGTCATGTGTCTAGAGCAACCACTATCAAAATACCAATCTCTTTTGGTAGGCATCCTAAGAGAAGTGTAGGCAGCTAAAGCCATATTCTTGGCGACCCATTGTCTTTTCTTGTTAGGGGCTTCCTTCTTGGGTTTGGCATGATGCTTTTTCTTGCTATGAGCACCCTTTTTGGATTTGCCTTGATGAGTGTGACTGGGAAATCCATGTAGTCGATAACAGACGGCTTGTATATGACCTAACCTTCCACAGTAGTAACACCTTTTCCTTTGAAAGTTCCTCTGGTTCTGGTGTGTACTTATGTGACCCTAATGTTGTGACATTGGTCGTGACATTAGGTTAGTCCTCTGAAATTTTGGCTTTGGCTTCTTGAACCCCAAGCTAGGCTTTTATTCACCAACAAACCCCAGTCCATACCTGTTACCTGATGTCTGACCACTATGTAGAATTTCTTCTAGAGTGTCAGTCCCAGGGTTTAACATCCTTATGGATTTTGACATCTGCTCCATTTTAGATTCCAACAGGTTGACCTCACTTTTGAGTGAGTCTATTGTGGCTAGCTACTCTAACTTCTCAGCCTCTAATTCTCTTAATCACTTCTTTTGTTGCTCTCCTTGATGAATCTGCAAGTTCATCATAAGTTAGCTCATCTTCACTTGAATCACCATCAGATATACATACATTGTTCAGAGCAGTGACATGCTTAGCACATTCTTCTTCTGATCCATTTTCTGAATCTCCATTTGACCAAGTGACAGTGATAACGCAAAATCGTATATATATATATATATATTGACGCATAATTCAACTAATGTTTGACTGGTTTCAATCCGATTTCGGGTTTTTTCCAAGTTATTTGTCTGATATTTTGCAGGTATTTGAAGATCATGTCCAAACAAAGCAATATGAAGAAAAGAAGCAATTACAGATGAAATATGGACAAAAACCAGATGAAAACAACATGAAAAACACAGAATGCGCATTTTGCTGCTGTGACGACCGTCACACCTCCATGACGACCGTCACACACCATGACAACCGTCATGCAGGTAAAAACGCAAAGCTTCAATTAAACGTGCAAATACCAGTTCCAAGTCCCAAATAATGGACCACTACTCCCTAATTTTTCTGACTCCAAGTCCACCTTCTTCAAATTACAACCGTTAGCATTTTACCTCTATAAAAGGGGAAGGAGGGGAGCAGAGAAAGGGAGCCGCATTCAGATAACGAAGTGCTGCCCAAATTATTTTCCAGAGCAAATTTAGTTTCATTCTTTTTGTTTTTGTTTCCTTTCCTTATTCCTGTATTCCATTTCTACAATATTCATTTGTGCGCTCTATTGGTTTGAAGACACAATCCTGCCGACATCGTTGGGATTTGGCCAAAAGCCAATTGGATACGTTACAGGTTTTTCATTATTTCGTTAATTGTAACTTTAATTCCCAGTAATATGAATGTTCTAAATTTCTGTTTTTATTTATGTTTTACTTATTCCGAATCCATGTCTAGCTAAACCAGAGTAATCGATATGTAATAATAACTCAGACGGGATTTGATAATAACCGGTTAAAACTTTCTTTTTCAAAAGTTATTTATGGCCTGAGTGTTTAAACGTATTTCCTGAATAAATGTTCGTCGCGACAACGAGAACTTATTTAAAAGTAGTTTTTCCACGACAGTGGGAAATTAATTAAGGTACGAACCAACAAGCGACAGCTGCGGCTAAGACCGGATAGTAAACACTAGGCATTTGTTTTAATAACAGCGAAAGCACTTTAAAATATATTAGAACTTAGAGATTTCCAAAAAGAGATTTTAACCCCGAACGAGATAGCGACAGCATACATTCCTCCTTAGAGTTGCGACTAGCGTCAACAACCATCGTGAGACGAAAGTCTTTAGATCACTATTTTCTTCTTAAATAAATTCTGAAAAATATTTTATATACCGGTAACTTGTCAAACCCCCGAAGAACATAATTATTGCATATCGATTCGCGTAATTATAATTCAAGTAACGTTTTTAGTTCCCTTTAGTGATAGAAATTATTCCCTTAAACATTATCTACCTAGCTAAACATAGTAACTCCCGAGAACACTAGTTTGATTACGAGTCCTTGTGGGATCGATATCTTTTATTACTACACGATAGACTGTGCATTTGCAGTTAAGTTGTATTAGACATAGAAAGTCGCGATCAAGTTTTTGGCGCCGTTGCAGGGGACCCGTTTAGTCAATAGTGTAACCTTCTGTTACGCCGTATAGACTAGGTTAACAATTTTATTTTCCCTTTACTGGTTCTGTCGATTGTATCCCAAGTAATCGCCCACAAGGCGATATCTTAAAACCCTCTGTCGCAGAACTAGAGCGCTTCTTACATTTAAGAAGTCGCATCATTGAATACCAACAAAAACATAACATTCCCGATCCTCTCACTCACATTCCCAAATCCGAAGAAGAATCAAAGATGGCTGAAGGACCTCAAAACAAACCGCTGAAGGCATACGCTACACCCTCTCAGATGGAGCCTAGAAGTAGCATTGCTGCCCCAGCTATTACTCGAAACAATTTTGAGCTGAAACCCTCATTGCTGTCAGTTGTACAACAAAACCAATTCTCAGGAAATGCAACTGAGGATCCAAACGAACATTTAACGAAGTTTGTACAATACGCAGACACAGTGAAAGAAAATGGAGTAACTCCAGACGCAATAAGACTTCGTCTTTTCCATTTCTCTCTTAGAGACAGAGCGTGGACATGGTTACAATCCTTACCATCCAACTCCGTTACGACATGGGAACAGTTGAAGAACGTCTTCTTAGCAAGATATTTTCCGCCAAGCAAAACTGCTATGCTTAGAGCTCAAATCAACGGATTTCGACAAAAAGATACTGAATCTCTTTACGAAGCATGGGAACGATTCAAAGATATGATGAGAACATATCCTCACCACGGTCTAGAAGACTGGGTGACGATCCATACTTTCTATAATGGGCTTTTATACAACACCAGATTAACGGTAGACGCCGCCGCGGGCGGTGCGCTTATGGATAAGCCATACGACGAAGCCTATCAACTAATCGAAAACATGTCTCAGAACCACTGCCAATGGGGAGGTGAACGCATTCCAGTAGAGAAACCCGCAACGAAAGGTGGGATGTACGAGATCAGCAGCCTTGAAAAGTTCAACGCTAAAGTAGATGCTCTAGCACAGAAAATTGACAGTCTGACCGTTAACCCCATTGCAACTGTCGCTGCCGTAACTCCAAACTGCGAGTTATGCGGAATCGCCACTCATAATGCGCCCGAATGCCCATTGTTGGCCGGAATCCCACCAGACCAAGTAAATTATGCTCAAGGAAATCCTTACGCAAATACCTACAACCCAGGTTGGCGAAATCATCCAAACTTTTCTTACAAAAGCGATAATGCATTGCAGATGCCTGCTGCTCCGCCAGGATATCAAAAACCAGCCGCTGCTCAGACTGCACCTAGGAAATCAAACCTCGAGTTGATGATGGAAAAATTCATAGCTACTCAAGCTCAAACAAACAAAGAATTCCTGAATCAAAACATACACACTAGCGAGCAAATTAAACAGCTTACCGAAAAAGTAGACGCTTTAGCCACCCACAACAAAATGCTAGAAACACAGATATCACAAGTGGCTCAACAACAAGCCTCTGCTGCCGCACCCGCTGGCACATTTCCTGGACAACCCGAACAAAATCCAAAAGGACAAGCAAATGCTGTCATATTAAGAAGCGTAAAAGAATTGGACGAACCGATCGATCCGAGAACCGAAAGCTCAGCCATGCAACAAAAACCAACCGAACAAGCAGAAAAGGAATCCGAGTTAGAGAAGAAGGAAGACAACGAGAAGGAGGATACCGCAAGTGAAAAAACGCAAGCACCTCCAGCGCCATATAAACCACCTATCCCTTATCCTCAAAGATTAATAAACTCCAAAACTTCAGGACAATTTAAGAAATTTGTAGAGCTCCTTAAGCAGTTGAATATCACTATTCCTTTTACAGAAGCTATCACTCAAATGCCGTCATACGCTAAATTTCTCAAAGAAATCCTGTCAAATAAGAGAAAGATCGAGGATAACGAAACAGTTACACTTACTGCAGAGTGTAGCGCTATTATTCAAAACCGCATGCCTCCTAAATTAAAAGACCCAGGTAGTTTCTCCATACCCTGCGTCATAGGAAAGTTCGTAATAGACAAAGCTCTAAGCGATTTAGGAGCCAGTATCAGTGTTATGCCTTTATCTATATGCAAAAAGCTGAATATGGGAGACCTAAGATCAACCAAAATGTCCGTACAATTGGCTGACCGATCAATAAAATATCCCGTCAGAATACTGGAAAACGTTCCAGTACGCATATGACAATTCTACATCCCAACCGACTTCATAATCATGGACATCAAAGAGGACTCTGTAACCCCAATTATCCTAGGAAGACTGTTCCTAGCTACAGCCGGAGCTATTATAGACGTGAAGAAAGGAAGGCTAACATTCGAAGTAGGAAAAGAAAAGATAGAGTTCATTCTCACCAAGTTCTTACAAGCACCAGCCATAGACGATACCTGCTATTTAGTAGATGTAATTGACGAATGCATAAGAGAACTTGAAAATGAAGAGACTACGTATTCAGAAATAATAAAGATTCAAATACCCGATATTTCTGAAGACAATGATTGGCGTAAACCGTATAAAGACGACAGTCTAAGCGAAAGCTTAGCACTAACCTCAAACCATATGCCAGGTCCGAAGAACCCATCTTTAGAACTTAAAACACTACCCAAAAACCTTAGATATGAATTCCTAGACGATGAACTAAAAAGACCAGTGATAGTCAATGCCGACTTAGGACAATTAGAAACCGTAAAGCTATTGGAAGTCCTAAAGAAGTACCCTACCGCGTTAGGCTATAACATAAGCGATCTAAAAGGTATAAGCCCTTCGATCTGTATGCATCGAATTACAATAGAAGAAGACTGTAAAACCTCTAGAGAGCATCAGAGGAGACTGAACCCCATCCTAAGCACTGTAGTCAGAGATGAAGTAAAGAAATTGCTAGATGCAAGAATCATCTATCCAATCTCCGATAGTGAATGGGTTAGCCTCGTTCATGTCGTACCTAAGAAAGGAGGAGTCACAGTAATTAAGAACGAAAAAGGTGAATCAATAACAAAAAGAGTCGTGACTGGAAGCAGAATGTGCATTGATTATAGAAAGCTTAACAAAGCCACACGAAAAGATCACTTCCCCTTACCCTTCATAGACCAAATGTTGGAAAGATTAGCCAAACATTCATATTTCTGCTATCTAGATGGCTATTCAGGATTTTTCCAAATTCCCATTCATCCTAATGACCAAGAAAAGACTACATTCACATGTCCTTATGGTACTTTTGCTTACCGCCGAATGCCATTCGGACTTTGTAATGCTCCAGCAACCTTCCAAAGATGCATGATGGCAATCTTCGCAGATTTCATAGACGACATCATGGAAGTATTTATGGACGATTTCTCAGTATGTGGACAAAGTTTCGAAGGATGCCTGCAAAACTTAGAAATGGTATTAGAACGTTGTTTAAAAGTGAACCTCGTTCTAAATTGGGAAAAATGCCATTTTATGGTCCGACAAGGAATAGTTCTAGGACATGTCATATCAAATAAAGGAATTGAGGTCGGCAAAGCTAAAATAGAGATTATAAAAGACCTCCAACCTCCAAAATCCGTACGAGAAATACGGAGTTTTCTAGGACATGCCGGTTTTTACCGCAGATTTATAAAAGATTTTTCAAAAATCACAAAACCTTTGACCGGCCTGTTGATGAAAGATGCTGAGTTCGTCTTTGACGACGACTGTCTAAAAGCATTCGAAACATTAAAATCAGCCCTTATCACCGCACCGATTATGCAACCACCCAATTGGCGACTACCGTTCGAAATCATGTGCGATGCGAGTGATTATGTTGTAGGCGCAGTTCTAGGAAAAAGGAAGGACAAGAAGCTCCATGCCATCTACTATGCCAGTAGAACCTTAGACCCTGCCCAAATGAACTACGCTACAACAAAAAAGGAACTTCTAGCAGTTATATTTGCGCTTGACAAATTCCGTTCTTACTTAGTAGGAGCAAAAATTATCATATACACAGACCACGCTGCCATTAGGTACCTAATAAGAAAAAAGGATGCCAAACCAAGATTATTGAGATGGATCCTGTTATTACAAGAGTTTGACTTAGAAATCAAAGATAAGAAAGGAACCGAGAACGTTGTTGCAGATCACTTATCCCGAATAGAAGGCATCAATCATGAACCAGTACCGATAAATGACGATTTTCCGTACGAACATCTGATAGCCAAATTAGAAAGTGACATGCCTAACTTAATCTCGGAAGATCCAGAACTCGAAAAAGCCGTAGAAGTCATCTATGCCCAAGTCACATTACCTTGGTATGCTGACATCGTTAATTACCTAGCTGCAGGCGTGCTTCCACCGGATCTCACTTATCAGCAAAAGAAGAAGTTCTTCCACGATCTGAAACAATATTATTGGGACGAACCTCTACTCTTCAAGAGAGGGGCCGACAACATATACCGTCGCTGTGTCCCAGAGGAAGAAATAGAAAATATCATTTCCCAATGCCATTCAGCACCATATGGTGGTCATGCCAGTACATCCAAGACGTGCGCTAAGATTCTCCAAGCCGGCTTATTCTGGCCTAACCTCTGGAAAGACGTTCACATCGCTGTGCTAAAATGTGATCGATGCCAACGAACTGGCAACATCTCACGACGCGATGAAATGCCTCAGAAAGGAATCTTAGAGGTAGAAATCTTTGACGTATGGGGAATAGATTTCATGGGACCATTCCCGTCTTCTTTTGGTAATAACTACATACTCGTCGCTGTAGACTATGTGTCTAAATGGATAGAAGCCATTGCTGCTCCAACAAATGACGCACGAGTAGTAATCAAACTCTTCAAAAACACAATCTTTCCTAGATTCGGTGTACCCAGACTCGTCATTAGTGACGGCGGATCACACTTCATATCGCGAATCTTTGACAAACTTCTTTCTAAATATGGAGTCCGACACCGAGTAGCTACACCTTATCATCCGTAAACTAGCGGACAAGTAGAGGTCTCGAACAGGGAAATAAAACAAATATTGGAAAAGACTGTCGCTACCTCAAGGAAAGATTGGTCATCAAAGCTAAATGAGGCTTTATGGGCTTATAGGACCGCTTTTAAGACACCAATAGGTACTACACCCTACAAATTAGTTTACGGTAAATCCTGTCATCTCCCTGTAGAATTAGAGCATAAAGCCTTCTGGGCCATTAAGACACTTAATTTCAACTACACTGAGGCAGGAGAGAAACGAATATTGAACTTACACGAATTAGAAGAACTTCGATTGGACGCTTACGAAAATGCCCGTATCTACAAAGAACGAACTAAAAAATGGCATGATAAACGTTCAGTCCGGAAACAATTCAGTGTGGGAGACATTGTACTGCTATTTAATTCAAGATTAAAACTCTTCCCAGGTAAACTAAAATCTAGGTGGTCTGGACCTTTTGAAGTGACTAAAGTACTTCAAAGTGGAGCTATTGAAATTACCGATAAGACGAATGCACCGTTTATCGTAAACGGGCAACGTCTAAAACATTATAATAAGAACGAAAACAGCCCTCAGGTCAGCAGTATAACATTGCTTGAGCTTCCTGCTCAAACACCCGAATAGCTTGTCACCAAGCTATCGTCAGGCTTTACACGTTAAAAACAGCGCTTAATGGGAGGCAACCCAATTTTCCCGTATTTCCCTCTTTACTGTATTTCATTCTCATTTTTATTTGAACTCTTACTTTGAAATTTTAACAAAATTTCTAAACTTAAAATTGCTACTATTTTTACATTATTTTATTTTATTTTATTTTTCTCTTTTATTTAAACTTTGTTTTTTACCACCTTTTGTTTCTAAAAATTCTGACTTCAAATTTCTGTTTTAAACTTTTCAGGATTTTAAAAGCCGTCAAACCTTCCTCCTGTTTTTCTCCGACTAACTTACGAGTATGGCCGCGTACGACTTCACAAAGGTTCATTTTCGAGGATTAGCTCAAAAGGCAAGATTTGAAGCATTAACTGAGAGAGACATAGCCTTAACACTGTATTATGATAAGTCTACCATGGAGAAACTAGGAATTACTGATAGTATTCAATTCCTGTTTAATCAATTAGGCTGGGAGAACACCTCCTTGAAAACCCGTTTTGCTACCTATAAGGACCTCACCTACGAATTCCTTAGTTCCTTCAGGTACTTACCCAACTATGGTTTCGGATCAAACATAGAGCTGATCACCTTTAGGATGTTTGGAATGGACCAAACCCATAGCCGTATGTCATTAGCTAACCTCCTAGGATTTCCTAGCGGACCACATGTGTTCATCAGTGCCGAAGATGACGATCTTGATTTTGAAATCAACCAGTTCTGGGGTAGAATCACAGGCGACTATTACCCTGACCCAAATAGCATGTATAATGATGAGATTCAAACCCAGCTTTCAGATACTTTCATAAGATCCTAGCTCACACCCTTTTTGGAAAAGAAGAAAACATTACTACAATATCTAAAGAAGAGTTATTTATCATGTTCTGTGCTTCTCAGGGCCGTACAGTGAATGCCGTACCTTTTATGATGAGATCCTTCCTACGCCTCCCTCAGGAACCACAATCACCTATTCTAATAGGAGGCCTCGTGACAATGATTGCCCACGAGCTTGGCCTTAGATTCCACCTAAATGCAAGCACTAGTTTTGGCACCATCCGACCCATGAATATCCAGTTTTGCTTTAACAGGCGCATTTTAAGAACCATGGGACCTGGACCTTACGAGTACCTCATCAATGACAAACCTGTCCAGCTATTCACATTGCCAAATCATCATATGACAAGTATCCATAACAATGACAATTGGGTTTATGAATTGGATGAGCCTATGGGACCTCCTTCACCTCAATCAACACCACAGAATTACATGTACGACAGTGATCACATCTCTGAAGCACATGATTATATGTACTATGAGGATGCTGTATCAGAAGCTGAGGTAGACCCTGCGACCCCTCCATATTACAACACCTATCCTGAGCCCATTCTTGAGGAAACCACAGACAAAATGGATACTGTTCTGAACCGTTTAGACAACGTCGGCGTAGCCCTGACCACCGTAAGAGAAGAAATCACAAGCATACACAGCGAACTCGCAGTTTTCATGGACTTAGTTTGTGACCAGCTCGATTACTACGCCCGGAAGTTTGACGAATTGAAGGCACAAAAGGACTGAAATTTTAGCTTTAGTTTAGTTTAATTTTTTCTGTTTTCTGTCCGTTTTCAATTATTTTGATTTTCGCATTGTTTAATTTCCCTTATGTATTACATTACAAACAATCATTTTAATTACATGCTATTTCAATTTCCTTTATTCTGTTTTTATGTTATCATATGTTTCTTGGCCGATTTAATACATTGCCATATCAATTATACACCTTAAAACCATGACAAGAGCACCCCTATAGCAAAATTCTGCGTTCTGCAAAATTTGCTGGTGTGACGACCGTCACAGAAGCCTGACGCCCGTCACATGGGTGACGACCGTCACAGATGCGTGACGACCGTCACGAGTCCAAAACTGTTATCTGCTATAACAGAGGTTGCGTTTTCTCCCCCACTCCCATCTATTCAACTTCCAATCATCACACACTCAAACCCCACTTCCAACTTTCGTTTTTCCCTCCTTGCTACATATAATCCCAACTCCCATTTCATCTTTCTAATCCACTTCTGTGACATTTTTCATTCCACAGAACCAACTTAATCCCCATTTCATCAGCATCCTCCAACCATGGCGAGAAACAACGAAACCCCAGACCTTAGCAACATCATGTTCAGCGACGGCGACTCCGGCGAGAAACAGAGAGCAAACTATATCGCCTTCCATCAACGGTCGCTACAGCCGACCCACTATCCGCACATACCATCCCTCACGGAGCTCGGCCTCCTTGACGGCGTCACTTGGATGCTCCAGAGAGCCGGCATTTGGCATCTATGCACAAATCCGCAGCCGACTTACGAACAACTCACCCTTGAGTTCCTCAGTTCGTTCAGTTACTTCACTTCCAGCGGCGACCTCAGCCAACATTCCGGCGCCGCCTGCTTCCGCATGTTCGGCACGAACTACCAACTGAATCAAAACCAGATTGCCGACATCCTATATTTCCCTCGCGGTGACGATGCTCACCGCCGCATTACCGAACAGTTTCATCATGAAGCCTTTGCGCTCTGGTACCAATTGACCGGAATCAATGCCGACGGCTGGGATTCTCTGCATGCAACACACATCCACAACCCGACCATCCGGTATTTCCACCGAGCACTGAGCAATACCATCTTCGCAAGGGATAGCAACCATAAGGTGAACTCCAAAGAACTTTTCTTTCTCCGCTGCGTGTTCAATTCCGAGCCCATCAATTCCGCTCCATTCCTCCTGGCCCACATTCAGGCCAACTGCAACCGTGGCTCTAAGTCATTTTACTTTGGCGGGATTGTTACCTCCATTGCACTCAGGCTGAACCTCGGTGACCAACTCCAGCATCTCCATACAATTCCCACGGTATTTCTCGACACCGACCATTGCAGAGCTTCTCACCTCATTCGTTCCAGGGCCGATGGAAAGTACCACCCGGTCGTGCGTGGCAAAACCGTCAGAAGTATCATCATGCCGTGACGTACCCGGATGCACCCACAAGATCGTACCAACTGGCTTTTTGACCTCAATGCCCCTGCTGCTACCGCTGCCCCAACTCAAACCAACACCCAAGGTTCTGGTGACGAAATGCAAGATGAGTTGGACATAACTGAGCAACCGGAGGCATCGCAACCACTTCCTTCTGAAGGCACATCCTACCGTCGCTGCCGCCATCGTCCAGAGCCCGACTACTCTGAAGAAGACCTCCGCTGATCCCTCGACCAGCAAGCACAGATACTCGCTATGATGCAGCAACAGAATCAGCGAGCAGAGCAGTTCAAAGCTTGGCATCGGACCACGATGCAACAGCTCCAAACTGGCCAGGAAACCATCACTGAGAACTTGGAGAATCTTACCTTGCAGTTCGAACGACTCCGAGATTATGTCTATCACACCAGAGCACTGAACTTTGAGGCCCGAGTCGACCAAGCCAGAGGTAGAGGACGAGACAGAGGACGTGACCGAGGCAGAGGCCGTGATTAGTTCTTTCTTTCCTTATTTGTTTACTATATTTTCCGTTTCTTGTATTTTCATTTCCCTTGTATTTCCCTCTCGCATTCTTTCAAATCAGTGGGGACACTGATTGAGATAGTGTGGGAGCGGAGCGTTTATTTCCCATTCCCTTGTACTTTTAATTTAGTAATTTCAATTCAAACATTTTCCCGTTTTAGCAAATAAAAGCTCTTTTATATATCTTCTTCCTTCACACAAATATCCCCATTTTATTCGACATAAACAAAAATTTTCAGTCGTTCCTCAAAAGCAAAAGCATCACGAGAATGCGCCAAAGTTCAAACCAAGTTTTGAAACTCCGAGACGAAAATTCTAACAAAACCAGTACCGTCCTGACACCTTAGACCTCCGGTTTATGCGAGTCGGTTTCACTACCTACGTGTACCAAAGTTTCAAGTTTCTACGCAAACTCAGCCCCAAGTAGTTTATACAAGCAGTCAGCACCATCCTAAACACTTTTAAGCGAGCGACCAATGCAAATAAGTGTATGATCTCTAAAAAGATGAAAAATCATGAAAAGAAAGCCATATAGCCCAAGTATAGAGACATGTTCCCTCTAAGTTAGGTGCTCCTCACCTGAGCATTTAGCCCAACGGTACAAAAACTCATTGAAAAATGAATAGTATAAGCTTATGAGCAATGAAAAGATCAAAACAGCAATGAGATCATAGTCACTAACAGGTTGACTTGCCATGAAAGTGTATGGACAACGGGCTTAATGTGATTGCGCTAGAACAAACAGGGTAAACTTGACGTGAGAACCTTGATACCGAGCTGCTGTAGCGTGATTGGGACCGATTTGCATAAAAAGGAGGCCTCCGAAGACTTATAGTCCAGTGTCGTCACCGTACTCGTTTTGTTCCTATTTAGAATCCCAGTTTTTCCCAACTTTCTGAATGAGGAAGCTGCCTCGTGCTTGCCGACTTTTATTCTTTCTGTTTTACTTGAAGACAAGCAAAGATTCAAGCTTAGGGGAGTTTGATAACGCGAAATTGTATATATATATATATATATATATATATTGACGCATAATTCAACTAATGTTTGACTGGTTTCAATCCGATTTCGGGTTTTTTCCATGTTATTTGTCTGATATTTTGCAGGTATTTGAAGATCATGTCCAAATAAAGCAATATGAAGAAAAGAAGCAATTACAGATGAAATATGGACGAAAACCAGATGAAAACAACATGAAAAACACAGAATGCGCATTTTGCTGCTGTGACGACCGTCACACCTCCATGACGACCGTCACACGGGTGACGACCGTCACACGGGTGACGACCGTCACACACCATGACGACCGTCATGCAGGCAAAAACGCAAAGCTTCAATTAAACGTGCAAATACCAGTTCCAAGTCCCAAATAATGGACCACTACTCCCTAATTTTTCTGACTCCAAGTCCACCTTCTTCAAATTACAACCGTTAGCATTTTACCTCTATAAAAGGGGAAGGAGGGGAGCAGAGAAAGGGAGCCGCATTCAGATAACGAAGTGCTGCCCAAATTATTTTCCAGAGCAAATTTAGTTTCATTCTTTTTGTTTTTGTTTCCTTTCCTTATTCCTGTATTCCATTTCTACAATATTCATTTGTGCGCTCTATTGGTTTGAAGACACAATCCTGCCGACATCGTTGGGATTTGGCCAAAAGCCAATTGGATACGTTACAGGTTTTTCATTATTTCGTTAATTGTAACTTTAATTCCCAGTAATATGAATGATCTAAATTTCTGTTTTTATTTATGTTTTACTTATTCCAAATCCATGTCTAGCTAAACCAGAGTAATCGATATGTAATAATAACTCAGACGGGATTTGATAATAACCGGTTAAAACTTTCTTTTTCAAAAGTTGTTTATGGCCTGAGTGTTTAAACGTATTTCCTGAATAAACGTTCGTCGTGACAGTGAGAACTTATTTAAAAGTAGTTTTGCCACGACAGTGGGAAATTAATTAAGGTACAAACCAACAAGCGACAGCTGCGGCTAAGACCGGATAGTAAACACTAGGCATTTGTTTTAATAACAGCGAAAACACTTTAAAATAGATTAGAACTTAGAGATTTCCAAAAAGCGATTTTAACCCCGAACGGGATAGCGACAGCATACGTTCCGCCTTAGAGTTGCGACTAGCGTCAACAACCATCGTGAGACGAAAGTCTTTAGATCACTATTTTCTTCTTAAATAAATTCTGAAAAATATTTTATATACCGGTAACTTGTCAAACCCCCGAAGAACATAATTATTGCATATCGATTCGCGTAATTATAATTCAAGTAACGTTTTTAGTTCCCTTTAGTGATAGAAATTATTCCCTTAAACATTATCTACCTAGCTAAACATAGTAACTCCCGAGAACACTAGTTTGATTACGAGTCCTTGTGGGATCGATATCTTTTATTACTACGCGATAGACTGTGCACTTGCAGTTAAGTTGTATTAGACATAGAAAGTCGCGATCAGACAGTTATTCCTTTTCCCTTCTTTTTGAGGTAGGTGGGACATTCCTTTCTAATGTGCTCATATCCTTCACATTCATGGCATTGTACTCCTTTGCTTTGGTTGGATGTTTCTTCAGACTTATCCCTTCTGCTGATGTCAGAAGGCATGTTCTTGGCATAAGGTTTAGACTTATGGTCTATCCTTTTGATCAATTTATTAAATTGTCTTCCAAGCAAAGCTATGGCCTCTGACAAATTTTCCTCCTTTTTACCTTCTTCTTCTTCTTCTGAGTCATCTGTAGTATTTGAAACAAGAGCTATGCTTTTGTTCTTTTTCTCTATAGCCTGATCACACATTCTCATCTCAAATGTTTGGAGAGAACCTATGAGTTCATCCACCTTCATGTTGCATATGTCTTGAGCTTCTTCAATGGTTGTGACCTTCATGGCAAACCTCTTAGGCAATGATCTTAAGATCTTCCTTACTAGATTTTCTTCAGACATCTTTTCTCCCAGAGCTCCTGAGGTGTTTGCAAGTTCAAGGATATTCATGTAGAACTCATGAATAGTTTCCTCCTCCTTCATATTTAGACTTTCAAACTTGGTTGTCAACATTTGAAGTCTTGACATCTTGACTTTAGAGGTTCCCTCATGAGTTATTTTGAGAGTATCCCACACCTCTTTAGCCAGCTCACAATGATGCACCAGTCTGAAGATATTTTTGTCTATACCATTGAATAATGCATTTAAAGCTTTAGAATTCCCAAGAGCCGAGGCTTCTTGCTCTTTGGTCCATTCTTCTTCAGGTATAAGCACAGACAATCCATCTTTATCAGTCTTTACTAGATGTGCCCAGCCTGAGTTTGCAGCTCTCCATGCCTTGTTGTCTAAAGACTTTAAGAAGGCAATCATCCTAGGTTTCCAATAGTCATAATTAGAGCCATCCAGAATTGGTGGTCTATTTATGAATCCTATGTCTTTATCCATAGTACCAGAATTTATCTTCCCTAGATCTCACCCAAAAATAACAGGAAGGGTGCCTGCTCTGATGCCAATTGAAATTCTGGCTAGCACGCTAAATTTGCCCACTAACTTTTGTAAATATTTTCGCATTTTATTTTAATTTCATGCCGTTTAGACATGTGTCCGCCCCCAATTGGGGGTTTTTCAAATCTCGACTATTTTGCCCAATAGGAACGTGACACATGGCCTAAGGATATTTTCGTAAATCTCAATCCTTTTTAATTTATCTTTTTTTCCTTGTAAATATCAATTTGTTTATTATTTTTGTTTTAACATTTATTTAATTTAAATAGTTTGTTTTATTATATTTTTAGAATTAACTTAGTTATTTATTTTTCCTTTAGAATATATTTTATAGTTTTTTTTAATAAGTTGTCTAGAGTTCTATTTATTAATTAGATTTTTATTTTCTCTTTTAATTATTTATTAATTAGATTTTTATTCTTATTATTAGATTTTATTTATTTAACATTAATTAGATTATTAGTAATTAATTATTTTATTTTATTTATTTATTTAGTTAGATTATTATTATAATTATTATTTATTATATTAGAAATAGTTTTAACATAGGATATTTATTAGCTTTTATTATTGTTTATTTATTAGTTAGTTTAAATAAGTTTTTTTAATTAAATCTGATTTTCTTGTAACATGTATTTATTTGTGCAAATTTGTTAATGGACGTATACCCGCCCCAGCGGATGGACTTGTGTGTGTTATGCTTGAAGGATGGGGGTTCGAATCATACCTCAGCTTTGTTATCGGATGTATACCTGCCCCAGCAGATGTATACTCGCCAAGTGTTGTGTATATAAGGGTACCCCAACCATTATTCACCATCTCCTAGATCCAACCCTAATTTCTTTAGCCTCCAAACCCTAGAACCTTAACCCTAGCTGCTATAGTACCTCACCAAGAACCCTAACCCTACCAGCCATCTTCACCTCCGAAAATCATCATCTTCATCACTCAAACTTCATCCCTCATCAAACACCCAACACCGAAAATCACCTTCAGCAAACCCAGAATCACAAAACCAAACTTCCATCCCAAAACTCAAACTAGCTTCATCATCAATCTTCAGACAACCTTTCAACCTTCGAAGCTCAACCAACTTCAATCCTAAACCTTTTTCCAGAAAAATCTCCATCACCATCTCTCTAAAACTTCCGCCCTTATTTTCGAAATACACCGGAAACCACCTTCGAAACCCATTTCGAATCAACAACGGAACAGACCGAACCTTTCTTTACCTTCAACTTCCACCGATAAACTTCAAACAAACCCAGATTTCCTCTCCTTTTGAAACCCTCTCATGAACCTTCAACCACAAACACCACGTCTTCAACAATACGAACCAAAACCCACAAAAAAAAACTTCCAAAACCCAGAAAAGCTTAAATTCCTCCCCACCGGAACCCTCCGAAAATCAGCATCAACCCACCACTTCCTCCAATCGCAACCCGTTCCTCTTCCAACTGAAACCCCCAAATCGAAACCCAGCTCCAAAACAACCGTTAAACATCCTCAACCTTCTTACTCATTTTCAAACCACCCAGAAAACCACGCTCCAACAAACAACCCAGAACTTCATCTTTACGACACACATCTAACCCCGAAACCCAATCCAAACAAACCAGAAATATTGGAAGAGATTAATAGAGATTTCCAGACCCATTCGAAATGAAAAATGATGAGAAGAAGAGAAAAGGGTATGACGACTCATTATGTCCCATTGAGTTCGTTTAGGTTGGGAAGACAACGAGATGATGATGAGAAGTTGTTTCCTACCTGTTTTGACCTAGAATATCGCAAGTGAACATCATAATAAATTAGTTGGCTTTTTTTCTTTTTTCTGGACAAGGTTTCAAGCAGATTGTTAGTGACTTGGGCTTCTTAGACCAAGGGCAATTTCGGAATCCACCATTTCTTTGATATCCTGCACCGTTCTTCTTTCTCTCAAAGATATTGGGCTTTAATCAAGCCCAAACGTGATTCCATCACTTACCATACACCCTGTTCCTATTCCAAAACCCTCCTGTTTCATTTTTTTTCTTAACATTTTATATTTTAGTTTTATTAACTTTTTATACAAACCCTTATTATGTATATTATATATTGTTTTATATTTTGTTAAATTATATATAGTTTATATATTATTGTGTTATTATATTATTTTTTCTAAGTTATAGTTTTATTCATTTCCTCTTAGAAATTTTAAAGATTTGATCTCTTTTGAAGTTAATTTTTATTTTTCATTTGTTTTGGTCGATGAAGAGATTTCCATCGTTTAGCCGTCAAATTATTGACGTGAAAAAAAGGATCCGAGACCACCTCTTTTCTTTCTTATTTCTTATTCCGATTTGATTTTATTTTTGACTTCTGGATCGATGAAGTCTTTTTATCCGTGAGCGTCAGATTTTCGAAGTCGATAACCTTCTCGATTTCAAATCTATGGAGGATGACCATTTGGGTCTTCTTCCTTACTTTGGGATTGCGATAGGCTACCTTCGATTAATCGATATTATGTTTGCGGTTAAGACGAGATCTCATTCTTTTGTGTCCTGATTCAATCCACTAACTAATATACAACTGCTTTAATTTCTGTCAATATACAACTCCTTTAATTTCTGTCAAATATTAATTGCTTTATTTTTCAGTCATTTACATTCTTGTACATATTATATATTCTGTATATTATTATTATCCTGTAAATATTCAACTAACTTGTACATTCTTTTAAAACACTTAATAAATATCAAACCATAAAATCCTAATTGGTGGACTGTTTATTTATTTGTATTTTGTATATATCTATCTCTGTTTTTCATCTCTTTGCAGGTTCTCAAAAACATCTTCAATAAAGGAATCGAGTTATATTCGTATTGAACTAAAGAGAGGGGATTAAGTGTAGACTTCTTCCCCTCCGAGTGTCGAGATGCTCACTGTAGTGTGGGTGGTTTTGATACTCGTCTTTCAATACGAAGACACCTCCACCCCCCCCCCCCCCCCCATTTTTCTCTTAAAAACCTCGGACCTGTACCGAGTCCATTTTTCAAATCTCTTCAATAAGAAAATCAAAAATCAAATTCTCTTTGTATTGAATTAAAAAGAGAGGATTGAGTGTAGACTTTTTCCTCTTCGAGTGTCGAGATGCTCACTGTAGTGTGGATGGTTTTGGTACTCGTCTTTCAATACGAAGACGCTTCCACCCTCTTTTCCTCCTAAAAACCTCGGCCCCGTACCGAGTGTATTTTCAAAACACTTTCAATAGAGGAATTGATTTCTCTTTGTATTGAACTAAAGAGAGAGGATTGAGTGTAGACTTCTTCCTCTCCGAGTATCAGGATATTCACTATAGTGTGGGTGGTCTCGATACTCGTCTTTCAATACGAAGACGCGAATTTATCCATCACCTATCTCTTTCCACACCCCTTTTCACAACTTCCTTTCGCAACCTTTCTCACCTAAAACCTCGGTCCCGTACCGAGTGCATTTTCAAACTTCTTTTCATAACAAAAAACTTGAATGGTCGTGGAGTGGTTAGGCGTAGGCCTTCTCCTATCCCGAGTGCTGACGTTTACCATAGGGTTCTCTATCGCAAAAGCACTTACCATTCAAAACCAAAAACACATTAATAAGAGAATGAAGTTCTCTTTGCATTGAATTAAAAAGAGAGGATTGAGTGTAGACTTCTTCCTCTCCGAGTGTCAGGATACTCACTGTAGTGTGTGTGGTTTTGATACTCGTCTTTCAATACGAAGACGCTACGTTCGCCACACCATTTCATAACAAAAATTTTGAGATAAAGAATTGGGTACTACCTGCAAGGGGTTACTATCCAATGACATATTTCATCCCCAAAAACAATCTCACCAATCAAACGTGACACCTTGCCTCACATGGCGAAAACCAATACCTTTCAAAAAGGATATGTTACGTCTGTTCTACCGTAAACAGGTAACGCATAAGTCTCCTCACATGCGAGCATCAAAACACTTAAACTGCTAGAATATGCACGATAACATCATCCACAAAAACACCAGTTACTCGTAGTAGCACGAACTACGTTGCTCTGATTTCTCTTGCATGTTGAGAATACGTAGGCATAGGATTGCGATATCCTAGCGAGAACCCTTTTTTTCTTTTCCACCCTTTCCCAGAAAGGCATGCTATGTCCGTTCTACCGCGAATAGGTAACGCTTAAGTCTCCTTACATGCGAGCATCAAAATACCTAAGCTGCTAGAATGCGCATGATAGCAGCGTCTACCAAAACTTCCCCGCAAACCGTAGGCCGAACTACGGTTGCTCTGATTCTTTACTTCTTTTAAGTAAAGATACGTAGGCACAAGGGCCACAATCCTTGTCGAGCATATTCCCCCTATATCCGTAGCCCCGAACTACGTCGACTTTGACTTTCTCACACCCGTTGAGAATACATAGGCCTATAACCGCGAAGTCCTACCGAGTCTGTTCTTTCTCTTTTCTTCCTCCATTACCTCTCTTTCCTCCTAACGTCTCTTTCCATGTTTCTAGATTTTCTTTTACCCCGTGGAACACTCTTTTATAGCATAATATTTTAGCAAATAAATTCACACGTTGACAAACAAATATTTCCCATTGAGTATGATGGATGCGAGGGGTGTTAATACCTTCCCCTCGCATAACTGGCTTCCGAACCCGTTCTTTATTGCGAGACCATCTTATCCATTTCTTTCTTAAGGTTTTCTCGATATTTTCCTTTCCCCTCATAGGATAAATAAAGTTCGGTGGCGACTCTTCTGTCTATCTTTGTCGCCTCCCCGTCGTTGCACGATGCATTTTTCGAGTAGCACCACCAGTTTAGTGTCAACAACACTTACATCTGGGGGCTACCAAGCCAGGGAGGAAATTCACTCTTAGTAGAATTAATTCAGAGTCAAACAACCCAGTTGGCACTCCTCACTTCAAACCTACCCAATGACACTTCAACCTAGAGACACTCTAGACCTGAGTATTCCCACTCACTCCCCCTCAATCACACCACAGTGATGTCAATACACAATTACTAATGATTGTTGAAGTTATACTTCAAACACACCTTGATCATGCTTCACAGTCTTGATCAAGAACACACCACTCTTGCTTAACAGCTTTGAGTGTCACACCAGCTTAGAAACTACCTAACCAACGCAATTCTGCAGCAGACAATTGCTTGGTGAACAAGTATTCCTAAGCCACAATACAAATGTGAAGAACAATCTTCTTCACTCACAAGGACTCTCTATATGCACTCTCTAATCTTCTGTCAATAGCTGTTATTCTAGGATTTCTACTTCTGTTATTTAACGCAGCAGTCAGTCCTTGGGCCTGGGTGCATAAATTAGGTTTAACCATAACAAAACCTTTCTTCAATAGTCTGCACGCTTGCCATTTAATTCAGGAGCATTTTTTTCCACTTTAGGGCTTCTAAAATGTCTCCTGTCTTTCAGCTTGAGCTTCTAATAAGTTTCCTGATTTCTAGCTACCAGAAAAACTAATCTGCTCGCTGGATGTCATACGATCAGAGTCATGACATTATGTATGACATTCAACTTAACTAACATTTAGCTAAGTTAACTTACCCTGCAAAAGCCACATTATGTATGTAATAACACCAGTCATGACATACACACATACACTAATGTTTTTCCATAAAATGCAGCCAATCAAGAGCAATTACAAAAACTATCAAAAAACTTTGGAAAATAAATGGAAGAATCAAAATGGTTGAATATGCATTACAATTCAAGTATATATATGTATATATATATATATATATATATATATATATATATATATATATATATATATATATATATATATATATATATATATATATATATATATATATATATATATATATATATATATATATATATATATATATATATATATATATATATATATATATATATATATATATATATATATATATATATATATATATATATATATATATATATATATATATATATATATATATATATATATATATATATATATATATATATATATATATATATATATATATATATATATATATATATATATATATATATATATATATATATATATATATATATATATATATATATATATATATATATATATATATATATATATATATATATATATATATTAATTTCTCATAAAAACTATGCATATTCATCTTAAACCTTTCATGAATCTTTTAAAATTATTTTTAAATTAACTATTCAGTTTTTGGTAAATTATGGTGTTTAGAACCGCCATAATAGCACTTTAAAACCGCTACATATTGCACAATTTTCTCAAAAATTGTTTTTTTACGTTGCAAGGGGTTAACCGATTAACCATTTACTAATGCCAATGTGTTAATCGATTAACACTGAACCAGTGACTCTTTTTCATGAAAATTTTGATGTAAAGAAGCTATTGAAAGCATTTTTGAACCATGGCATCTTTTAATGTATTTGTACACTTTTAGAAAGGATTTAAGGCATTATACAAACCATACTTTTCAGAATTTAAACTCATATCTCTTTTATAGCAATTCATAACTTATATTCTCTCATTTTCAAAATCAAGTGTTCTTGACATAACTTTTTGTTGAAACTTTTGCACATCAAATTTATTACATTTTCAAATAGTTTCAACTACGTAAATCATTAAGTACTTGTACTACATATTAAGAATTTCTTACTTGTTAGAATGATCAATTCTAGGAATTGATATACATTGTTATACAAATTCAAACACTTGTAAAAATTCAGATTGATGTAATTTCCTTGCTGTCCGGGATTGTTGGAAGTAAGAGAGTGAATAAGAGAGGATTGTTCTCTTGTTGCACTTTGTAAATATCATAAGAGGATTGTCCTTATTGATTATTTTGATTATGTTAGAAGATTGTAGGATATGTATTGGTGGAAGGCTTATACAAAGATCTGACATAGTGGAAATCTCCCACGGGGAGTGAGAGGACTGGAGTACTCTCGAATTGTGAGGGGAACCAGGATATATCTTTGTGTTCTTTGCTTTTTGCATTTATTTTTCAGCATATTTACGTTTATATCATTTCTAAAAAATAACAAAATCAGTGCTAACACTTCAAATTGATAAAAGCCCAATAAATCTAATTCACCCTCTTAGAGACTGCACATAAACTAACAAATGGTATCAAAGCAGGTTATATGTAACTTGTTCCTAAAAGATTCATGATGGCTTACGCAAACCCGGAATTCATAGATGGTGGAGGCAATAACAAACCCCCATTATTCTGTAGTGAATACTTTGATTTTTAGAAAATCTGTATGAAGGCACGTCTAGAAGCACAAGGAGAAGATATTTGGGATGTTGTACCAAAATGGTCCATTTGTTCTTATTAGTGTTGTCAATGGCGTTGAGGAAAAAAAGGATTAAAGATGCATGGAATGAAGATGATAAGAAGAATTTCTTAGTGTTGCGGTGGAAATAGGATATCAAACTATTAATTAGTTTGAATCACAATTCTTGATTCACAACCGCTCTTTGATTTATCCGAAGGAAAAGGTCAAAAGAGGGAAAACCTATTTTTGCATCGTAAACACAATGCGGGGAGAGACCTAGGTAAGGGGTTTGTTAAATTTAGGGAAGGTACTAGCATCCTAAACTTCTGTAGTACTCTACAGGAACCTTTTGTTTATTGTATGCTTTTTTATTTTATTATCTGTTTGATGTATATATTGAGCTAAGGGATGGAGTGACCTAAAAGACCTAAGGGTTAGTCCTAAGTTTACTCGGCAAGATTCGCATCTTGTGCCTACGTATCCTGGATAGGGAATGGAATCAGAGTAATCGTAGTTCCCCTTGAAAGGGAGGTTAGAAACTTCGTGACTATGGTCAAGGCTTCAATGGGGAGTAAGCATTTCTTAAGGAAACGCTTACGTGGAGTTTTGAAACTCATATTTCTACGTTGAATTGCTGATTGAAAATTAGGGTTAAATTAGGTGTTCCCCGGCGGGAAACTCTAAAACAGAGTACGGCGACTCTTTGACCTAAAGCTAGGGTAAAGGGTATTTTCGTCCACGGCGGGACACCTAGGCTATTAGGGTTTGAAATGGCTAAAGGTTAGGACTATTGACTCCGCGGTCAAACGATTAAACCTAATTCCTTCGGAAGGTTAATAACGGTAAAACATACAAACCTGGAAAATTATCATACAGCAAAATTAAAGTGCGGAAAGTAAAGAAAGCGGTAAGAAAGTATCGCGACAAACACTCGCGTAAATTACAATTCCCAAAAAGGAAGGCGGAAAATAAATAACTGGCGATCATGGCCTCGCATAAATTACATCCATGTCAAAAAATAGTACGAATAAATGAAAGGACAATAAGCTGAAACAAACAACCTAATGGGGTTAGACGAAATTGAAACGGCTAAGTCAAAGTGTCTTATTTTTGGATTTTTGTAAAGGGAAAAGTTAATTTGGCATTTTTAAAGGAGAATTTATTTTAATTTTGAAATAAAATTTGTTTTGATTTAATTAAAGAAAAAAAGTTTTAATTTTAAGATCTATGATGAAAAAGAGTTTATTTTTAATTTTTGTTGTAATAAAATATGTTTTAATTTTAATGTTAAAAAACTGTTTTAATTTTTTGAAATTTTGTTTTGATTAAGAAAATTGTTTCTTAAAAATAGGGTTCTAAAAAGGGTTTTAATTTTGGCTTGGGGTTTTAAAAATAAAAGAAGTGTTAGTAATAAATTAAAATATAATGTGATTACTAATTACAGTTAAAAAAAAAATAATAATAAGATAATATAGTAAAAAAAACGAAATAGAAATAGAAATTAAAGGAGTGGGGATAGGTGGATGGTGTTGTTGTGTTGTTTTGAGGATTTGGAAAAAAAAACCTTTTCCCTTCATTTTAGGGTTTGGGAAAAAACCTTTTCCCTTTTTTTGGGTTTGGGAAAAAACCTTTTCCCTTCTTCCCAACCGGCGGCGGCTCCCACGGCCATTGGCGATTTTCGAAGCCTTTCCCTTCCTTTTTCTTTGCCTGTTATCCCTCCCTCTTTGTCTTGCTGAAACCTGAAAAATGAAACCCAGGAATTCCGTTATTTATAAAATTAAATGCTCACCTCCTTAGCAGTTGAGATTTATTGTTGACGATGCTTAATGAAGGAAGGTGATGATGATGCTTAATGAAGGAAGGTGATGATGATTCTTGTTGATCTTCTGAACCTTCTCTTCTTCAAAACTCCTCCTCAGCTCTTTCGGTCTCTTTTCCTTTTCTTCTTCCTTCCCTTTTCTCAAATGCAACTCATGTTTATATATGTAACAAATTAGGGTTAGTTTTAACCTAAGGCCCACTTTAAAGCCCAACTTAAATAATTACTCAAAACTAAATAAAATTTAAACAAATTAAAATAAAATTAAAACTCTATTTATTTATACTAAACATTAAAAATATTATAAAAAGAATAAAATATTTTCTAATATTTTTAATTTTATGATTTTTGGATGTTTTTATGAATGATATGGAAAAAAGTGAAAAAATAATATATTTTTAAAAAATAATTTAAATAAAATACGAAAATAATAAAAAAAAACTATTTTTGTTATTTTTTTTATGAAAATAGAAAAGTTAGACTAAAAATAAAAGAAACAAAACAAAAAGTGAAGAAGGTGGGATTCAAACTCTCGACCTCTCACACTCACAACTCCTTACACACGGTCTCTTGCCAATTGTGCTATTTTATTCATTCAAAATAAAGTGGCACTAGAAACTCTGTAAAGGTAGGACAAAGTTTGAGGTACTACAATTGCCCCTATTTAAATAGCTTCACCGGATGATATGAGTACAAGGAGATTTTTCCTGCAAGATCAAACCAGCTACACAAACCTGTTAGCGACTGGTTAAATGCGATGCAACCTGCAATGGAGTGCAAGATGAAATGACAAATCTTAGGGCAAATTTTGGGGTATTACAGTTGCCCCTATTTAAATACCTTCACCGGATGATATGAGTGACGAAGGCTCGAGAAATCATGGTGGAGGGATTTAAATATAGATAATCGAAAATTTTGCCCTTATATGCAGTGATATGCAATGCTATGGACAAAAAGAGACAAGAGATAATGCTGACAATGCCCTGAATATAGTATGATGCGTATGATGGAATGATAAATGCAAAGATGCAGACGACACAACGACACAGGGGACAGACGCGATGAACGAACCACACTGGGGAATATGACGCACTAGGGAAACAGCGTGACACGGGGAATTCTAAAGAGATAGTCAATTGGTGCTAACACGACCAACTGTCACTTTTAGACAAGGAAAGGTAAGAACAAGATCCACAATGGAGATGGCACCGGTGAGACGGCCTCCACTGGGGAATATCTAAGAGTAATTGCTCAACAGGTTCAGGAGTGATCGGCTGATACTCTAGGGTAAAAGATAAAAATGGATATGCACGACTGTAGGATCGATTAACAAGATGCTGGAGCATTGAGCAAAGAATAACATCCGAGCTTCTGGAAACTCTCCCTCGTGATAGGATCGGACGGAATTTTCAGGAATCCGTAGAAAATATACAGGGTAAAACCGGTTGTATGCCAAAATAAATGGACTGTAAGGGAAAACGTCCTGATAAGCTTTCTCGAGGGAGAACTGCCATTTATCGTTAGAGGGGACTTATATGCCACACTGGATAAGCTCTCAAATAAAGAGACTGCTGCTTATCGGTGAGTAATAGATGAAAAATTGATTGATTGATGAGCTCTGCTGGAGGGATTATCACCCATCTGATAAATAAACATCTTCATATTTAAGGTCGACGCCCGGAATACGATTCAGATTCTTCTTTTACTAAAGGATAAAATGAACTTCTTCATACCTCAAGGCCGACGCCCTGAACATGATTCAACTCCTTCTTTTACTAAAGGATAAAATGAACTTCTTCATACTTCAAGGTCGGCGCCCTGATCCTGATTCTGCTCCTTCTTTTACTAAAAGATAAAATGAACTTCTTCATATCTCAAGGTCGGCGCCCTAAACATGATTCAGCTCCTTCTTTTACTAAAGGATAAAATGAACTTCTTCATACTTCAAGGTCGGCGCCCTGAACATGATTCAACTCCTTCTTTTACTAAAGGATAAAATGAACTTCTTCATACTTCAAGATTCACACTCTCCTGAATACAATTAAGCTCCTTCTTTTACTAAAGGATAAAATTGTCCATGACGGGACGCTTAAGTATGAGTACAGCGACTCAGCGTCTTAAAGTTTAGGAAAAGATATGTCCACGGCGGGACGCCCAAGAATGAGTGTGGCGACTCCACGTCTTAAGGTTTAATGACATATCCACGGCGGGACGCCCAAGAATGAGTGTGGCGACTCAATATCTTAAGGTTTAAATAATATATCCACGGCGGGACGTTTAAGAATGAGTGTGACGACTCAATGTCTTAAGGTGTAGGAAAGGATATGTCCACGGCGGGACACTCAAGAATGATTGCGGCGACTCAACATCTTAAGGTTTGATGTAGGTGATACGCTCCTCGGCTGGGAAATGTTGCTTGTCTGCAAAGGATTGTAAATGCTTTCCTTGAAAGATAGTGCAAAATAAATGCACGTCTAGGTAGGTTCAGTGACCGACGGGACCGAAGTTCAATCTAGAATTGGGCTAGAAGGAACTACCCAACAAGACTCCATTGAGGATAGGATCTCACATGGGAACTATCTTATCCTATCGAGGAAATATAGCTAGAATAACCATCGCCCACGAGGGTTGAACTCTGTGGGGATTAGTTGGAAATAAATAGTATTTTATGCTTAGGGCTGACGATCTACTTGGAGAGAGAGGACAACCTAGTTACTCAGCGGTAATGACAAAGGATGACACGGATAGCGAAACAATGCAGATGCTAATGTGTATGCCAACGTGCATACTAATGTGTATGTTAATGTGTATGAAAATGTCATGCAATTAGTATGCAATGCTTAGGCTCATGCATATGTTGACAAAACAGATGAGAGAGGAGACATGAGATAAAATAAACATCTCGACGGGAATACCCGGAGACCTCTGCGACAGTACATCTATCGAGGGATAAGAAGAGTTGATGGTAGAACCAAATCTTGCTTCAAAGTTATAACTTCCCTGGGGAGAAAGTATCATGACTTCCACATGGGGATATGATACGACTTCACTGGAGAGTATGATGTCCTAACTTCAACTGGGGATCCTTGATCTCTGCATGAGGATACGATGTCATGACTTCATGGGAGGGATTGCTATCATGAACCATAATCAGCCCAAGAACTCTTGGATCAGAGACTTCCGGGGATAAAATAAATATCCGCTTCATGAGGAAGATGTGGAGCTAGGCAGCTTCATGGAGATAGTGTAGCCTTCCTGGGAATAATACATCGACTTCCTAGGGAAAGGTATATCCAACTGGGGATAAAAAAAATCAAAATTCCCTGAGGAAAGTTCGTAAGACTCACTGGGGAGAAACCAACAGACATTCCTGGGGACAGTATCTTGACTTCGTGGGGAGAACATGACAATCTCCTGGGGAAAATTCCTGAGGAAAGGTAAGACAAATTCAATGAGGAACAAATGATCCTACTGAGAATGGGTCTTCAAGAACATATATCACTTGGAGGATACCAGGGATATCTCTGCAGTCTTGAGATCACTGGGGATTTATCGGATGGACCCCAAAAGTGCGGACAACTTAAAGTCTCGCTGGGGACTATCACTGGGAAAATGCTAGTATGATCTCTATAGTATAGGAAATTACCAGCTCGGTCCAAAGTGTTGTCAGCTTATAGTCTCGCTGGGGACTGTGTTGGCTTAAAGTCTCTATGGGGACTATGTCAATGGTGTAGATGTACTTCTGCAACAATGAGATTTACTGGGGAGAATGAAGACCGCCGGGAGTGAAATCCATCGGGTGCATGAAGAATGTTGTAAAGCTAACTTTGATCTCAATGGGCTTTGTAGTAGTCGCCATTTTGAAAATGTCATGCCCTAGAGTACATGCGTTGTGAGAAAGTCATCTCAAGAGGATTTTACAGAGAAACATGGAGTCCAGATGCCCCACTGTTTTCAAACTTTTGGAGAGATTTGTCAGATCTCAACGTAACTAGCACGGATCAACCGTGTTACGACTGAGTCTACAAGAATAGCTCGCATTGGTAAGATATTTGGAAACCACCTGCCCCTATTTAGCAGGATATCCGAGTTCCATTGTGGATGTATGCATGTAAGTTTCTAAGATATCAAGCAAAATCAATACGCGTGAAATGTTATCCTGAAACTATCAATGCAACAATATTTGTCTTGAATAATTTTGTTTTTATTTTGAAAAAGGATATCGCAATAACTGGCGACCGAAACCACATAGTCAGGATATGAATTTGATTTGTAATGCCAACATTGAACATAGCTCATAGGAGTCAGGAAACATTATCTCGTCGAGTATGCTTTCAAAAGAATCCATACTTCAATTAGGTCTTTTAATGGTTGTATCGTGGCTTGGTTCACGGTTTAAGAAACAAAGGATAAAGGCTCGAAGTTATTTGTACCCACCCCTCTTCGTGATGTTCTCCAATCCTATTCAGTTAACTGGATATGAGCACTCATATCTCAATTGGATTTGACATGGTCGAGAACTCATTAAGGCTTTGGACAACGGTTGTCACTCACCTATTTCTTTAGTGTTTGATCAACACGAATTTGTTCTTTATTGGTGGATTCTTTTATTGTAATCCTTGGTCTTTTTACTTGCATATTTTTTTTATTCCCTAACTTTTTCCTGGACGGCGTCTTTGGGATTTTGACTTTGTAGTCCAGCGGGATGCCCCAATCTTGCCTAAGTCTCCTTCACAAGTTTTGACTTAGCGGGCTATATGTATTTTTTTATCTTTTGTTGACTAAGTCGTGTGACTCTTTTGAAAGGTTGTGATTGCCCCATTCTTTTAGTATTAGAGGGATAGTCCTTGCCTTCTAACTTCCTAAGATGTTAAGGATAGATTCTCGAAGGTTCACTCCTCCTTTTTGAGAGTCTGCGTGTTCAATTGATTTAACTGAAAACTACCCTGCCACAGGTTAAGATGAGGGTTTTAATTTGGAAAATAAGAAAAACTCCTACTTCAAGGCTCATAAGGGGTAAAGAGGGATTATCTGCCTTATATCTCCATTGTTTGGGATGTGAAACAATGCCTTACATCATCAGCAGCTTTTAATCGAAAGCATACGACAAAAGATTTGATGTTTTTGGTTCGTCATCCTCCTCCCAATTCTCTATCGAAGCAAGAGATCGGGTAAAGTTGGCATTATAAGTTTATGAAAAAATATTTTAACGAGTGAAACAAATGGATTTATTCAACACAAACAATATGCATTAATTATTCCAAAACAAACAAGTTCGTACATGCTAATTATGCTTAATCAAAGAAAACGAAATACATGTAAATAAGCAAAAATGAACTGTCTCAAAGTCTTTCGACATGTTCATGAAGTCTTCGCATTCAAAGCCGACATGGTAACGGTGGTTTCCTCTGGCGGAGCCTCAATGACATGGGGAGTATGATCACTGCAAACCACCTTCCTTGCCCCAGCTATATATGTCATTACTTCATTGTCAGTCTTCAAATCTTCACTCAGAATAACTCTCCCAGATTCTCTGTTGATCAGGGTCGTATCATCTTGAGGATTGCTGAAACGAAAAGGACTAGGCATCTGAAGAACTATCGGCTTTGGCTGATTCACAGTATGCGTCACTGGCTGAGATATGTTGAAAAAGGGCTTTGCAGAGCTTGACCCTGGCCCATGGGACGCCCTGAGAGGAGTCTTGACTTTCGGCTGAGGATCATCAAAAGACAGGACCTTCTTTTCTAGCAAATCTCTGACAATAATCTTAAGCGCGTAACATCCTTCCAAATCGTGACCAGGCGCACCCTTATGAAATAAACAATGAGTGGAGGCAGCGTAATTGATAGGTACCGGATTGGGAGGTGGACCCAAAGTTCGGGTAACAACCAGGCCTCGTTGCACTAAGAAAGGATACAACTCGGTGAAAGTCATTGGGATCGGAGGACAAGGCTTGTATGGTCTCCTATTTTAACGAGGTATCGCCTCCTCTGATGGTTGGCACACGGGCGCGTTGGGCACTCGTTGACAGTCGACAAGAGAGTGTTGGTACACCGGAGGCTGTTGATAACCCGGATGCTGATAGACCGGAGCCGGTTGCACAGGCTGGTATGTAGGAAACTGCTGAACGAAAGGAGGCGCAACAGTAGCTACATAGGGTTGTTGAGCATACTGAACTGAATAACCTTGAACATAACCTTGCTGATGTTGAAGAGCAGCCATTGAGCGATTCCTCAGACGTGTAGCTCTTTTATGTTGGTCAAAGCTCGGAGTTTTGCACTTTGGAGGAGTAACTCGTCGAACTAGTTGAGTGATGGTAGGATGCACTAAATTGGATTGATGACCTTGAGGCGGTATGTTCTCAACAGTAACATCCGGGTGAGGACCCACAACAGTGTTGGTAATCTTAGAAACAACAGTAGGTTGATTATCCATCTTCACCTTAAGGGCTTGCAGCATCTCCATAATCTGCTCCAAACTTCCTCGAAGATCTTCGAGTTCATGGCTAACACGGTCGATCTCTTGAGCTTGTTCTTCCATCCTTTTTCAAGCTTGGGCTCTAGTATTGTACTGATGCGGAGGACCCAGGGTGACGAAACTGGAAGGTGAGAGAACCGAGGATAAGACACCGGGAGACACATGAAATGCAAAATATGATGCAAAATACGAATGAAATGACTTCATGGAATTCAAAATATTTACGAATGTTGCTGAATAACGAAGAAATTTTTATTAATTGAAAATGATGGTTTACAATCAAAAATAAAGTTTTTAATGGAAACAACTAACAAAAGCTAATGATGACCCTAAGGAAGCATTATCCGCAACTTCGGCGAGTATGCGGAGAATCGGAGGAAAATAAATCCTTGTAAAGTCTTCTCTTCTTGTCGGAAAGTGCTTCTTCGTTCCTCGACTGAAGCTATTTTTGAAGTTCATTGTACTCGCTGACCATCATCTGGTATTTGTTCTTCCATGTTTCTGCTTCATGTTGAGCTTTCTTCAAAACAATCTTCAATGTTTCAGCCTCAGACATGAAATATTGGACATGTTCCTCTCTTGGAGGTAAAGGATCTTGGCGAGGATAAGGCATCTTCAATTTAATAGCTCTTTCTCGGACCCACTGAAGATAAGGCTCCATAGAAATGAAATTTGGCCTTCCCAAACTTTCTCGCCCCTTCCTATGCAGATGTTTCCAAGAGGATATAATATGTTCTTGAAGTTCTTTGTTGTCTTCGAAAAAGATCTTCTCTACATAGATACTTTTAGGCGGTTCTTTCAAGGGATACTCTAACTGTCGGCGAGCTAGGACTGGATTGTAGCTTATTCCTCCATTGAAACCGAGTAAAGGCATGTTAGCGAAATCTCCACAACCATCAACAAGTAGTATTCCATCATACATACGATTGTACCAATCAATATCAGAGTGAGTTAAGGCCATAACTTTTTGTGACCAACGTCCTTGAGTGGGACTCCAAAAAGGACCGGACTTAGGCAAGTGCGAAATAAACCACTTGTACTGAAATTCTGGTATGCAGATAACATGTGTTCCAAGAACATTGATCTCTGCTTAACAAG
Organism: Lathyrus sativus; assembly: GCA_963859935.3. Lineage (NCBI taxonomy): Eukaryota > Viridiplantae > Streptophyta > Magnoliopsida > Fabales > Fabaceae > Lathyrus > Lathyrus sativus. The sequence continues at coordinate 349,935,715 of OZ012740.1, read as the reverse complement.
GATAAGGACAGACCATGGCCAATTTAAATTTCTTTAAATTGCCCCAATGTCATGACAAATGTCACAACTTCTGTTGTGACATCTGCAGTCTGTCATACTACTTATCTAACCATTTAAAGTATAGAATTGTAAATGCAGAAAGATAAATAACACAGTAATTATTCACCCAGTTCGGTATCAACAACACCTACATCTGGGGGCTACCAAGCCAGGAAGGAAATTCACTATTAGTAGAATCAATTCAAAGTTAAACCTCCAATTTGCACTTCTCACTTAATCTCTACCCAATGACACTTCATCCTAGAGACACTCTAGTACCTGAGTATACCCACTCACTCCCCTTCAATCATACAATAGTGATATCAAATAATTACAAAAACAGTATGAAGAGACACTTCATACACACCTAGATCTTGCTTCACAGCTTTGATCAAGGAACTCACATACTCTTGCTTCACAGCTTCGAGTGAGACACAACCTAGAATCTACCTAACCAAAACAATCATCCACCAGACAATTGCTTGGATTGCAAGTATTCCTAAACAGACTTTACAAGTGAATACTAGCCTTCTTCACTTACAAATATGTCTACCTCAATGTATCAAAAGATACAAAGGGTGACTTATACACAAGGGACTCTCAACCCTAGACCTCTATTTTACACTCTGGTTTTTCTTGAAGTGAGTGTTTGCCCTTCTCTTGCTTATGCGCCTCCTTTTATAGCACTGCAGGCTGGGCTTGGGCTGTGCAGAAGTAACTAATATTAGTTTTAATAAATAAAAACTAATTTCCACAATTCAAGGTGTTGTCCAATTAGGTCATGGCATGGTCAGCATTGCCTTGAATCTCTCCTGATATAACTCAGGGGTCATGACAAGTCTTCCTAAAATCTAGCCTGAGATAACTGAAAAACTAACATGCCTGCACGACTGATGTCATACGATCAATGTCCTGACATTCAGTATAACATCCACTCTTCTGCAGATTTTTCTTTACACCAGTCCTGGCTTCACCCAATCTTTTGCAGAATAATATTAGAAACAATTATATTCAAGTTTCCTAAAAGGTCTCCAAGATCCTTTTATGAATACCAATACAATATGTTCTTGTTCCTAATCCATCTCCTTGACATATTTACTGATGAGGTATTTTCAACATGGTCTCATCAATCCAAACCAATTCTGTCAAGAGACATACACTAGCAGTTCCTTCTTTTGTCATGCAGTTATGTCTTGCAACTATGTCTTGCTTAAAACACATGACAACACACCTCACTCGCTATAACTCACATTGTTGTGGCTGCACTCCTCACACTGCCTGTGAGGAACTTCATCCCAACTTAACTTGTTGTGGCTGCACACCTCACACTGCCTGTGAGGAACTAGGCTACTGCTAACCCATAGCAATGCCTGGGAGGAACTAGGCTACTGCTACCCCATAGCAGTGCCTGTTGTGCCAGACAGCTATGTCATTACTTTGGTAATGACATCCATGACAGCAGTCCTTTCTTCAGCCTCTGCTTGCTCTTGCTGCACTCGACCTTGATGTCATCCTCTACTAGATCCTCCTTGCTCTTGCTGCACTCGACCTTGATGTCAGCCTCTGCCAGCTCCTGTTTCACATAGCTCCTGCTGCACCAGATGTAAACACATGACAGCAGTTCTGTCATCAGCTCTTGCTGTTTCTCACACATGACAGTAGTTCTGTCATGATAGCAGATAGATGTCTTGATGGATATCACGGCATCCAGCATGACATTCACATTAAAACACTCCACAACAGTTCTTTCACCAGCTCCTGCTTGCTTCTTTAGCGAAGTCATAACTATGGTAATAATGTCCTGCTTGACATTTGTGCAGAATCTTGTTTTACCACAATTTAGCCAATCATAGGACCATGGACAATTCTATCTCATAGAACCATGGAACTAACATGTACAATAACAGCACACAACAGGTAATTATCCCTCCACCACGAAGGTTTCGGAGATGGACCGAATAATAAGTGTTACCCAATAAGGTTGGTACTGGATTCCTTTGCGTGAAGATCTTGATGGCATTAAGGTCCACAAACCCTTCAAAACTAGGGGTAAGCAAAGCAAGGATCGTCTCAAAGGTAGGCATGCTTAGATGATCGGCATAATATTGGGGTTTCTCAATTAGGAACTTTGTAGGTAACCCAAAAATTTCACCCTTATGAGTCATATTCTCCTTAATGTCAGATACCTTCAAACATGTATCTTTAGCAATATCCTGTTCTTTAGGGTCCTTCTCCAAAAAAGGGAAAGGAGACTTATCCAAAATAGGCAACCCCACAAGCTGAGAATATTCTTCCAAAGTAGGTAATAACTGATAGTCGGGAAATGTGAAGTAATGATAGTCTGGATCATAGAACTGTAGCAAAACCGAAAGAAGTCCTTCGTTCACTTTAAATTCCAATAGAGGTAACAACCTTCCATACCAGTTACAGGATCCTTCTCGATCTTGGACTAAAGATCCTAGCTTCCTTAGGTCATCTAGCTTAGGACTTTTAAAAGTATATTTCAAAGTTTTCCTTCGATTGTAATCCATAATATCCTGCAATATCCATAAATAATGTTTGAATTCCATGAAATGTAATGCAATGTAATGTTTTAATGGATACAATGCACATATATTCACAAGTCCTAGGTTAAAGGTATGTGCAAGGAGTTAGGGTCTACCCATCCCAATAAGTATGTACTAAGGTTAGTTGTACCTGCCGAACAAGGTGTGCCCAAAGTCATCAGCCCTTCCTTCGGATATTATCAACCTTCCGACTGACTCGGGGGTCGATAATATTCTCAAGAGAACCTCTTTTGAGGGTAGTATCGTGTAGCAACTATTGTGAGACTACTCCCACATAGTTCTCGCACTACGTCCTATATAAGGCCAGAGTGGTGTTAAGGTACTACGATCCTCAATATCATAGACTCCTTTCCAAAAATAGTAAAAGTTTTCACGACTACTCATTAAACCGAACTATCTTATGGAAGGGTCTCAATCGAGCGGTGATTCTCAATCAACTTGGTCGGGACTCACTCCCTATAAGTCTCATTGAATATATCACCATGTTATAATAAGGTCACTCAAGTCCGGGTTAGGACTTATCTCACAATAACAGGTATCCCCACAATATACAATAATATATACAGATAATTAATAATATAAAATATCATTCAATAAACAAAATAGGGGTAACCCTTAAAAATTATGGCATTCCCCAGTGAAGTCCTCATTTTCTGTTGCGGTGGAAATAGGATATCAAACTATTAATTAGTTTGAATCACAATTCTTGATTCACAACCGCTCTTTGATTTATCCGAAGGAAAAGGTCAAAAGAGGGAAAACCTATTTTTGTATCGTAAACACAATGCGGGGAGAGACCTAGGTAAGGGGTTGGTTAAATTTAGGGAAGGTACTAGCACCCTAAACTTTTGTAGTACTCTACAGGAACCTTTTGTTTATTGTATGCTTTTTTATTTTATTATCTGTTTGATGTATATATTGAGCTAAGGGATGGAGTGACCTAAAAGACCTAAGGGTTAGTCCTAAGTTTACCCGGCAAGATTCGCATCTTGTGCCTACGTATCTTGGATAGGGAATGGAATCAGAGTAATCGTAGTTCCCCTCGAAAGGGAGGTTAGAAACTTCGTGACTATGGTCAAGGCTTCAATGGGGAGTAAGCATTTCTTAAGGAAACGCTTACGTGGAGTTTTGAAACTCCTATTTCTATGTTGAATTGTTGATTGAAAATTAGGGTTAAATTAGGTGTTCCACGGCGGGAAACCCTAAAATAGAGTACGGCGACTCTTTGACCTAAAGCTAGGTTAAAGTGTATTTTCGTCCACGGCGGGACACCTAGGCTATTAGGGTTAGAAATGGCTAAAGGTTAGGACTATTGACTCGGCGGTCAAACGGTTAGACCTAATTCCTTCGGAAGGTTAATAACGATAAAACATGCAAACTTGGCAAATTATTATACGGCAAAATTAAAGTGCGGAAAGTAAAGAAAGCGGTAAGAAAGCATCGCGACAAACACTCGCATAAATTAGAATTCCCAAAAAAGAAGGCGGAAAATAAATAACTGGCGATCATGGCCTCGCATAAATTACATCCATGCCAAAAAATAGTACGAATAAATGAAAGAACAATAAGCTTAAACAAACAACCTAATGGGGTTAGACGAAATTGAAACGGCTAAGTCAAAGTGTCCTATTTTTTAATTTTTGTAAAGGGAAAAGTTAGTTTTGCATTTTTAAAGGAGAATTTATTTTAATTTTGAAATAAAATTTGTTTTGATTTAATTAAAGAAAAAAAGTATTAATTTTAAGATCTTTGATGAAAAAGAGTTTGTTTTTAATTTTTGTTGTAATAAAATATGTTTTAATTTTAATGTTAAAAAAATGTTTTAATTTTTTGAAATTTTGTTTTGATTAAGAAAATTGTTTCTTAAAAAAAAGGGTTCTAAAAAGGGTTTTAATTTTGGCTTGGGGTTTTAAAAATAAAATAAGTGTTAGTAATAAATTAAAATATAATGTGATTACTAATTACAGTTAAAAAAAATAATAATAAGATAATATAGTAAAAAAACGAAATAGAAATAGAAGTAAAAGGAGTGGGGATAGGTGGATGGTGTTGCTGTGTTGTTTTGAGGGTTTGGAAAAAAACCCTTTTCCTTCATTTTAGGGTTTGAGAAAAAACCTTTTTCCTTTTTTTTGGTTTTGGGAAAAAACCTTTTCCCTTCTTTCCAACCGGCGGCGGCTCCCACGGCCATTGGCGATTTTCGAAGCATTTCCCTTCCTTCTTTTTTGCCTGTTATCCCTCCCTCTTTGTCTTGCTGAAAAAAAAGTGAAAAAATAATATTTTTTTAAAAAACAATTTAAATAAAATATGAAAATAATAATTAAATAATAAAAAAACTATTTATGTTATTTTTTTATGAAAATAGAAAAGTTAGACTAAAAATAAAAGAAACAAAATAAAAAGTGAAGAAGGTGGGATTCGAACTCTCAACCTCTCACACTCAAAACTCCTTACACACGGTCTCTTACCAATTGTGCTATTTTATTCATTCAAAAAAAGTGGCACTAGAAACCCTGTAAAGGTAGGACAAAATTTGAGGTACTACAGTTGCCCCTATTTAAATAGCTTCACCGGATGATATGAGTACAAGGAGATTTTTCCTACAAGATCAAACCAGCTACACAAACCTGTTAGCGACTGGTTAAATGCGATGCAACCTGCAAAGGAGTGCAAGATAAAACGACAAATCTTAGGGAAAATTTTGGGGTATTACACTTAGGTTTTTAACCAGGAAATGACAACCAAAGGTGACAGCGATATCAGAAATGAAGAGTCTTTCTACCATGACGTTCGCTTCCTTGTTCAAAAAACTTTAAGAACGTAAAGTAGAACTTGAAAGATTAGAGCAACACGAAATACAAGTAAAATATTCAAAATATGTGGTATTAAAGACAAAAGTTAAATTTCATTATAGCAATCAAGAGGAGAAATCCAGTGATAACGATGATTATCTTATTAAAAACTTTTGAAAAGTACTTAAGAAAAGAAGGGGAGAAAGAGATCATTCACAAAGAAGCACCAACAAGGAGAGTTACATGTTTTGAATGTGGAAAAAAGGGATATGTCAAGAAAGAATGTCCTGCACTTGAAAATAAAGAAAATTTAAAAATCACAAAAAGGAAAAGAAAGCATATGTAGCATGGGATGACAATGAAATAAGTTCATTTTCAGATAAATATCATGCATGCAAGACATTGACGGTCTCACATCATTCAAGTGATGAAGGACATGAGATATAAATAATTATTTTATAGGTACTTGAAGGTCATATGTTAGAATTATCAAATCAAGATTGATCCTTCAAGACACAAGACCATACAATATGGTAACTCTAAAAGTTTCTTTGATTAACAAGATGTTTTGAAGAAGCATCAATATTGATATCAAATTTGAAACCAAATTCTTATGAAGGACATAAGTGCCTAATTTTATGCTATTAATTTTCAATTATAACAATATACCCTTCCTATGTTATCACCTTGGTTTATACTTTATTCTACTTTGTCTTCTTTTTGATGATGTCAAAAGGGGGAGAAATATTAGGTGTTGTATTTGTTCTTGTTTATAATTCTTTCAGGAAAGAACGTCTTGAATTGCAAAAGTAAGGGGTGATATACAAGATAGAGGGAGATTCTAGTTTCTACTCAACATTTCAAAAGTCACATATTGAAGCAACACATCAATGAACAAGTTAAATTTCAAAGAATGGGTTGTCATCATCAAAAAGGGAGAGAATGTGAAGAAAAAGTTCTTCTTGTCCTAGGCTATAGTTTTGATGAAGACAAACACATAAACAAAAAGAATAGTCAAAGGTTGAAGACTAGAGCAATCAAGTTCAAACTATCAAAAAGCTTTGGAAAATAAATGGAAGAATCAAAATGGTTGAATATGATTCAAGTATATATATCTTAATTTCTCATAAAAACCATGCATATTGATATTAAATCTTTCAGGAATCTTTTAAAATGATTTTTAAATTAACTATTCAGTTTTTGGTAAATTTTGGTGTTTAGAACCGCCGTAATAGCACTTTAAAACCGCTACATATTGCACAATTTTCTCAAAAATTGTTTTTTTACATTGCAAGGGGTTAACCGATTAACCATTTACTAATGCAAATGTGTTAATCGATTAACACTGGACCAGTGGAACTTTTCATGAAAATTTTGATGTAAACAAGCTATTGAAAGCATTTTTGAACCATGGCATCTTTTCATGTATTTTTACACTTTTAGAAAGGATTTAAGGCATTATACAAACCATACTTTTCAGAATTTAAACTCATCTCTCTTTCAGAGCAATTCATAACTTATATTCTCTCATTTTCAAAATCAAGGGTTCCTGACATAACTTTTTGTTGAAACTTTTGCACATCAATTTTATTACATTTTCAAAGTTTCAATTACGTACATCATTAAGTACTTGTACTACATATTAAGAATTTCCTACTTGTTAGAGAAGATCAATTATAGGAATTGATATACATTGTTATACAAATTCAAACACTTGTAAAAATTCATATTGTTGTAATTTCCTTGCTGTCCGGGATTGTTGGAAGCAAAAGAGTGAATAAGAGGGGATTTTTCTCTTGTTGCACTTTGTAAAGATAATAAGAGGATTGTCCTTATTGATTGTAGGATTATGTTAGAAGATTGTAGGATATGTATTGGTGGAAGGCTTGTACAAAGATCTGACATATTGGAAATCTCTCACAGGGATTGAGGGGACTGGAGTACTCTCGAATTGTGAGGGCAACCAGGATATATCTTTGTGTTCTTTACTTTTTGAATTCATTTTTTAGCATATTTACTTTTATATCATTTCGAAAAAATTACAAAACCAGTGCTAACACTTCAAATTGATAAAAGCTAAATAAATCTAATTCACCCTCTTAGAGACCGCGCATAAACTAACAATTGGTATCAGAGCAGGTTATATGTAACTTGTTCCTAAAAGATACATGATGGCTTACGCAAACCCGGAATTCATATATGGTGGAGGCAATAACAAACCCCCATTATTCTATAGTGAATACTTTGATTTTTGGAAAATGTGTATAAAGGCATGCCTAGAAGCACAAGGAGAAGATATTTGAGATGTAGTACCAAATGGTCCATTTGTTCTTACTATTGGTGTCAATGGCGTTGAGGAAAAAAAGGATTAAAAATTCATAGAATGAAGATGATAAGAAGAAGTTCTTAGGTATTTAACCAGGGAATGGCAACCAAAGGTGACATCGATATCAGAAAAGAAGAGTCTTTCTACCATGATGTTCACTTCCTTGTTCGAAAAACATCAAGAACGTAAAGTAGAACTTGAAAGATTAGAGCCACAGGAAATACAAGTAAAAGGTTCAAAAGATGTTATATTAAAGACAAAAGTTAAATTTAATTATAACAATCAAGAGAAGAAATCCAGTGATGACGATGATTATCTTATTAAAAAATTATGAAAAGTTCTTGAGAAAAGAAGGGAAAAAGGAGATCATTCACAAAGAAGCACCAACAAGGAGAGTTACATGTTTTGAATGTGGAAAAAAGGGATATGTCAAGAAAGAATGTCCTGCACTTGAAAAGAAAGAAAATTTCAAAAATCACAAAAAGGAAAAGAAAGCATATTAACATGGGATGACAATGAAATAAGTTCATTTTCAGATAAAGATCATGCATGCAAGGCATTGACGGTCTCACATCATTCAAGTGATGAAGGACATGAGATATAACTAATTATTTTATAGGTACTTGAAGGTCATATGTTAGAATTGTCAGATCAAGATTGATCCTTCAAGACACAAGACCATACGATATGGTACTTCTAAAAGTTTTTTTGATTAAAAAGATGTTTTGAAAAAGCATCAATATTGATATCAAATTTGAAATCAAATTCTTATGAAGGAGATAAGTGTCTAATTTTATGCAATTAATTTTCAATTATAACAATATACCCTTCCTATGTTATCACCTTGGTTTATACTTTATTCTACTTTGTCTTCTTTTTTATGATGTCAAAAGGGGGAGAAATAGTAGGTATTGTATTTGTTCTTGTTTATAATTCTTTCAGGAAAGAACGTCTTGAATTGCAAAAGTAAGGGGGAGATATACAAGATAGAGGGAGATTCTAATTTCTACTCAACATTTTAAAAGTCACATATTGAAGTAACACATCAATGAACAAGTTAAATTTCAAAGAATGGTTTGTCATCATCAAAAAGGGAGAGAATGTGAAAAAGAGTTCTTCTTGTCCTAGGCTATAATTTTGATGAAGACAAACACATAAACAAAAAGAATAGTCAAAGGTTGAAGACTAGAGCAATCAAGTTCAAACTATCAAAAAGCTTTGAAAAATAAATGGAAGAATCAAAATGGTTGAATATGCATTACAACTCAAGTATATATATCTTAATTTCTCATAAAAAACATGCATATTCATCTTAAACCTTTCATGAATCTTTTAAAATGATTTTTAAATTAACTATTCAGTTTTTGGTAAATTATGGTGTTTAGAACCGCCGTAATAGCACTTTCAAACTCCTACATATTGCACAATTTTCTCAAAAAAAAAAATTTTTTACGTTGCAAAGGGTTAACCGATTCACCATTTACTAGTGCAAATGTGTTAATCGATTAACACTGAACCAGTGACACTTTTTCATGAAAATTTTGATGTAAACAAGATATTGAAAGCATTTTTGAACCATGACATCTTTTCATGTATTTGTACACTTTTAGAAAGGATTTAAGGCATTATACAAACCATACTTTTTAGAATTTAAACTCATCTCTCTTTCATAGCAATTCATAACTTATATTCTCTCATTTTAAAAATCAAGTGTTCTTGACATAACTTTTTGTTAAAACTTTTGCACATCAATTTTATTACATTTTCTAAGAGTTTCAACTACATGAATCATTAAGTACTTGTACTACATATTAAAAATGTCCTACTTGTTAGAGAAGATCAATTCTAGAAATTGATATACATTGTTATACAAATTCAAAGACTTGCAAAAATTCAGATTGTTGTAATTTCCTTGTTGTCCGGGATTGTTGGAAGCAAGAGAGTGAATAAGAGGATTGTCCTTATTGATTGTGTTGATTATGTTAGAAGATTGTAGGATATGTATTGGTGGAAGGCTTGTACAAAGATCTGACATAGTGGAAATCTCTCACGGGGAGTGAGGGGATTGGAGTACTCTCGGAATGTGAGGGAAACCGGGATATATCTTTATGTTCTTTACTTTTTGCATTTATTTTTTAGCATATTTAAGTTCATATCATTTCTGAAAAATAACAAAACCAGTGCTAACACTTCAAATTGATAAAAGCCCAATAAATCTAATTCACCCTCTTAGAGACCTCGCATAAACTAACAGTTTGTATCAGAGCAGGTTATATGTAACTTGTTCCTAAAAGATTCATGATGGCTTATGCAAACCCAGTATTCATAGATGGTGGAGGCAATAACAAACCCCCATTATTCTGTAGTGAATACTTTGATTTTTGGAAAATCCGTATGAAGGCACGTCTAGAAGTACAAGGAGAAGATATTTGGGATGTTGTACCAAAATGGTCCATTTGTTCTTACTAGTGTTGTCAATGGCGTTGAGGGAAAAAAAGGATCAAAAATTCATGGAATGAAGATGATAAGACGAAGTTCTTAAGTCTTTTACCAAGGAATGGCAACCAAAGGTGACAGCTGTTAGAACGCAGATTGATTCTTAATAATATCTCTATGTTTTGATGATAACTATTATGAAATTTTGTATTAAAGAATTATATACTCTAAAATTTGCTTGAGAATGTTTGCTGCATATGTTAAAGTAAATATTACTCCAGAAGAAAAATAGAACTGAGCATAAGAAATATGCAAGGCTCTGAAGCGTCAGAAGCATCTCTTAGAAGACTTTGAACGCTGCCTCTAGAATATTCTGAGCGCTGCCTCCAGAAGAATATGAAGCAGAAGCTACAGAAGAATCTGAAGCAGAAGCTGCAGAAGAATCTGAAGCAAAAGCCAGAAGCATCTGAAGCAATGAAGAATTATGTATGAAGAGTTTCAAGCACATATACTTCAGAAGACTCTGATAGTACTAACGCTGCCAGTACTGAGGATCTGACCCAAAACTCTGCTCTAAACTTATACACGCTGAAAGCACACTTGCTGCAATGACTCTGATTCAGCAAAACTCTGATGAACATCAGAAGGCTCTGACCAATTTAGACTCTAATGATTCTTGCTGAAAATTGTTGAAGAAGAATTCAAAGATTATGTCCGTTGAAATAACCAAACAAATCTTTCCTTATTTATGCTAGACACAAGAACACAGACAAAAACGATTTCTCTGTGCATTCTTCTTCTAGTAAAGGTCACATGATATGAAGACAAAAAGGCTCAGAACTTTTTGGTACACTATTCTCAACGTGAAAAGCTCTTGGATCACTGTGCCTATAAAAGCAAGTCTTCGTTCATCTTCTTCAGTTGACGAAACACTTGAAAAGAATTCATTACAAAGCTCTCATAAAATTCATACATTCTCGCTAGAATTATTTCATTGTTCTTAATCTTAAGTGATAAATCACAGTTGTGATAAGGCTTTATTAGAAGCATTTTTAACACTTGTATTATTATTACATTTGATTGTAAGAGAACCTTAAGAAGATCCAGTTAGGATCAGTAGTTCTTGAGAAGACTTTGAACAGTTGTTCTTAGTACTTACTATTGTAATCAGTTGATTAAATAGTGGATTAAGTCCTTGTTTGAGAAAGGAAAATCACTCTAGATAGGGTGGACTGGAGTAGTTGAGTTCAACGAACCAGGATAAAAATCCTTGAGTTTTTATTTCTAAGTTTTATCTTCATACTTATTCAACCCCCCTTCTAAGTATTTCCTCACCTTCAGTTGGCATCAGAGCTCCGGTTCTGTGTGTGCTACCACTTCACAGTGACAGAAAAGATCCAGTGAGAAAAACTTTGATATATATTTGGTTGTTACTATGGTTGATGCTTCAACATCCAACAAATATAAAGAAAGAGACAGAATCAGTACAAAACCCCCTATGTTTGATGGGGAGAAATTTGATTATTGGAAAGACAGGATTGAAAGTTTTTTCCTTGGTTATGATGCTGGTTTATGGGATTTGGTCATAGATGGATATGTTCATCCCATTGATGGGAATGGCAAGAAAGTAGATAGAAAATCTATGACAGAAGCCCAAAAGAAGGAGTTTAGAAATCACCACAAGGCTAGAGAAATATTGTTAAATGCAATATCTCACACTGAGTATGAAAAGATCACAAATAGAGAAACTACATTTGACATGTTTGAGTCCTTGAAAATGACTCATGAAGGAAACCTTCAAGTAAAAGAGACCAAGGCTCTGGCGTTAATACAGAAGTATGAAGCGTTCAAGATGGAAGAATCTGAGTCCATAGAAACTATGTTCTCTAGATTCCAGATTCTTACAGCTGGTCTAAAAGTTCTGGACAAGGGCTACTCAACTGTTGATCATGTGAAGAAGATCATCAGAAGCTTTCCTATCAGATGGAGACCTATGGTCACTGCTCTGAAGCTTGCCAAGGATCTGAATAAGATCACTCTGGAGGAGCTAATCAACTCTCTAAGGAGTCATGAAATTGAACTTGAGGAAGATGAGCCTCAAAAGAAAGGTAAGTCTATTGCCTTAAAATCTAACAAATCTATAAAAGCTTTGCAGGTGTTAGAGGAAAGCTCTGAAGAATCTTCTTCTGAAGAAGAAGATGAACTATCTTTGCTGTCCAGAAGAATCAACAGACTCTGGAAGCACAAGCAAAGGAAGTTCAAGAACTTCAAAAGACCAGATCAGTGCAAGGAGTCCTCTGGACCAAAAAGATCTGGAAAGAAGGAAGTTTTCTGTTTTGAATGCAAAAAACCTGGCCATTACAAGAGTGAATGTCCAAAGCTTCTTAAAGAAAAGCCAAAAAGAAAGTTTGACAAAAAGAAGAAGGTTCTAATGGAAACTTGGGATGACTCTGATGAATCTGGATCCTCATCAGAATCTGAAGATGAATGTGCCAACATGGCTCTGATGGCAGGCATTGAAGATCAGAATGAAGAATCATCTGGATCTGAGTCTGATTCTGAATCTGACTCAGAAGAGGTACTTTCTGATCTCACTAGGGAAGAGCTTATTAAAGTCTTATCTGAAGTCCTGAAAAATTATAATCACATTAAGCTCAAGTGCAAGAAGCTTAAGTGCAATCTTGGCTCTGAAAATAATCTGTTAAAATCAGAAATTGCTGAGCTAAAAGAAAACAATTTAAAAATGAAAGCTAATTTTGAAATAGCTCAACAAAACTCTGAATCTGAAAGTAAGTCTAAATGCAAAAACATTTTAGAAGAATATGACTTTAGCTTTCAGAAATTTCTTGCTAAAAGCATAGACAGAAGCAAACTGGCTTCTATGATCTATGGGGTTAGCAGAAATAACAGGAAAGGAATTGGATATGAATCCTCTTCTGGAAAGGATTTAAATCCAATGCCTCTTGATAAACTTGTTATCAAGAAAACTCCCTTGTACTCTCATTTCAAGTTTGGTCATCTGAATGACATTAAACACACACGTTCTGATCAGAACATTCCTGTGTTTAAGCCAAAAGTAAGTCAGAACAATATTGTTGTAAAAAGACAAAAGTTCAGACCAACTTTCAAGGCAACTAACCAAAAAGGACCCAAAAAGATCTGGGTACCTAAGGATAAGATTATCCCTGTTGCAGATGTTTTTAGCAGAAAAGTCAAGACGCCAGTCATGGTACCTGGACTCTGGCTGCTCAGTCACATGACGGGAGAAAGGTTTATGTTCCAAAGCCTGGAGCTTAAATCTGGAGGAGAAGTGAAGTTTGGAGGGAATCAGAATGGCAAGATCATTGGCTCTGGTACTATTGGTAATGGTAACCTTCCCTATATATCTAATGTTCTTCTTGTAGAAGGATTAAAATATAATCTATTATCCATAAGTCAATTAAGTGACAATGGTTATGATATAATATTTAATCAACAATGTTGTAAAGCTGTTAGTCAGAAGGATGGCTCAATCCTATTCAATGGAAAAAGGAAGAACAACATTTACAAAATAAATCTTTCAGAACTTAAAGTTCAAAATGTTAAATGCCTCTTGTCTGTTAATGATGAGCAATGGGTCTGGCACAGAAGATTGGGGCATATTAATATGAGACGTATATCTCAGATTAATAAACTCAATCTGGTCAGAGGACTTCCTAAGTTGAAGTTCAACTCAGATGCTCTTTGTGAAGCATGTCAAAAGGGAAAGTTTTTAAAATCTTCCTTTAAATCTAAAAATGTTGTTTCAACCTCAAGACCATTAGAATTACTTCACATTGATCTGTTTGGACCAGTGAAAACTGCATCCATCAGAGGCAAGAAGTATGGATTAGTCATTGTTGATAACTACAGCAGATGGACATGGGTAAAGTTCCTAAAACACAAGGATGAGTCACATTCTGTGTTCTTTGACTTCTGCAAACAAGTCCAAAATGAAAAAGATTTCAAAATTATAAAAGTCAGAAGTGATCATGGTGGTGAATTTGAAAACAAATATTTTGAAAAATATTTTAATGAAAATGGCATTGCTCATTATTTTTCTTGTCCTAGAACTCCACAACAGAATGGGGTTGTAGAGAGGAAAAATAGAACTCTGCAAGAAATGGCCAGAACCATGATCAATGAGACTAATCTGGCAAAGCACTTTTGGGCAGAAGCAATCAACACAGCCTGTTACATTCAGAACAGAATGTCTGTAAGAACTCTTCTGGAAAAGACTCCCTATGAATTGTGGAGGAACAGAAAGCCCAACATTTCATATTTCCACCCTTTTGGATGTATTTGCTATATGTTGAATACTAAAGAGAATCTGAACAAGTTTGATTCTAAAGCACAGAAGTGTTTCATGCTTGGGTATTCTGAACGCTCTAAAGGCTACAGAGTATACAATACTGAAACACAGATTGTGGAAGAATCTATTCATGTTAGATTTGATGATAAGCTTGGCATTGAAAAGCCAAAGCAGTTTGAAAGTTCTGCAGATAGAGAAGTAATTCTCACAGACTCTGAAGGCTTAGAGGCAGACAAAGCTCAAGTGAAGGAACTTGAAGCAACGCCAGATAAAATTCCTTTGACTTCTCAGATGAACAACTTAAACATTTCTGAAGAATCAACTGTTAGAGGATCATCTTCCAGAATCAAAGCTTCTCATCCAGAAAATGTGATAATTGGAAAGAAGGATGACCTTATCAGAACAAGATCCTTCCTTAGATCATCTGAAGCATCATTATTTGGATTGGTGTCAGTAATTGAACCAACCTCTGTGGATGAAGCTCTGCAAGACAATGACTGGATTATTGCCATGCAAGAAGAGCTAAATCAATTCACAAGAAATGATGTGTGGGATTTAGTTCCAAGACCAAAAGGATTCAACATAATTGGAACTAAATGGGTCTTCAGAAACAAGCTTAATGAGAAAGGAGAAGTTGAAAGAAATAAGGCAAGGCTAGTTGCTCAAGGTTACAACCAGCAAGAAGGAATTGATTATACAGAGACTTATGCTCCTGTTGCAAGGTTAGAGTCTATTCGTTTACTCATTTCTTTTGCTGCACAATATAACATCACTCTATATCAGATGGATGTTAAAAGTGCCTTTCTAAATGGTATTATAGAAGAAGAAGTTTATGTTCACCAGCCTCCTGGTTTTGAGAGTGAAAAATTTCCAGAACATGTTTTTAAATTAAAGAAATCTCTTTATGGTTTAAAACAAGCTCCCAGAGCTTGGTATGAGAGGTTAAGCAATTTTCTTCTGGAGAAAAATTTCATCAGAGGCAAAGTGGACACAACACTCTTCTGTAAAACATTTAAGAAAGATCTTCTAATTTGTCAAATATATGTGGATGATATTATATTTGGATCTACCAATGTTATGCTGGGAAAGGAGTTTGCTCAATGTATGCAGTCAGAATTTGAAATGAGCATGATGGGAAAATTGAGATTCTTTATGGGAATTCAAGTCAACCAAACTCTAGAGTGCACTTACATTCATCAGACCAAATATGTTAAAGAACTTCTAAAGAAATTTAACATGACTGATAGTAAGATGGCAAAGACTCCCATGCATCCAACCAGTACACTAGGCAAGGAAGAGGTAAGTAAGAAAGTAGATCAGAAACTCTACAGAGGTATGATAGGATCTCTTCTCTACTTAACTGCTTCTAGACCTGACATTTTGTTCAGCATGTGCTTGTGTGCAAGATTCCAATCAGATCCTAGAGAATCACACTTAACAACTGCTAAGAGGATTCTAAGGTATCTGAAAGGTACTTATAATGTGGGTTTGTGTTACAGAAAATCTGATGATTTCAAATTAGTTGGATTCTGTGATGCTGATTACGCTGGAGACAGAGTGGAAAGAAAAAGTACTTCTGGAAGTTGTCAATTTCTAGGAAGAAATCTAATCTCTTGGTACAGCAAGAAGCAACCCACAATTGCATTATCAACTACAGAGGCCGAATATGTTGCTGCTGCTGGATGTAGCACACAGATGCTCTGGATGAAAAGTCAGCTAGAAGACTATCAGATATTTGAAAGTAACATTTCTATATTCTGTGATAATACTTCTGCTATATGTTTGTCTAAAAATACCATTTTACACTCTAAGGCAAAACATATAGAAATTAAACATCATTTCATCAGAGACTATGTTCAGAAGGGAATTATAAACTTAGCCTTTGTTGATACAGATCATCAATGGGCAGATATTTTCACAAAACCCCTTGTTGAAGATAGGTTCAAATTTATTCTGAAAAATATTGGTATGGATTTTTGTCCAGAATGATATTTATCAGAAGCAAAATTCTCAGATGCAAAATGTTTAAAACTCTGAAGTATTTCATCTGCTATTTATTTGATTTATTTTTATTTTGTGTGTATCTGAACTAACCAATCTTAGAGGATCTGAACGTTGGCTAACGTTTCATTTCTCAAGAGAATTCAGAAGCACATGCAAGCAAACACGTGTCACTCTGAATCTGAAAAGATAACATGTACACCACTGAAGAGACATTTGAGGTATGGTTTGAATAGTGAAAATCTTGATTTTCTCCCTAATTTGTCAGAATCAATTAATGCTTGAAATGATTTTTTATTCTCTTTCATTAATTGTCATTAAATGCTATGTGAAAATGTGCTTTGTATGTCTGTTTGATTGCCTTAAGTGTTTTCTATAAATACTACATCTCACACCAATTTCACACTTTTCACATCACAAGCAAGTTTATGAATTCATGTCTTCTATTCTCTCTTCACAAAAACCCTAAACCTTCGTCCAAATCATCTTCATCATCTTCAATGGCAACCTCATCTTCTATAGCAGCTCAGTTTCAATCAACCATGGCTGCAGTTACTTCTGCAAATATGGGTGTGACTCCATTCACTGTACCTAAAAGGACATTGTTAACTCCTGTTGACAAACTTGAAGTTCTCTGTGAATCAATGGTGGAATTTGATTCGTTGGCTGAAAATGGGTTTGAATTTCGTTCAATAATTGATGCACAAGGCTGGGTTAAATACTTTGACAGATTATTTGGACCAGTTTACCCTCATCTGGTGAAGGAATTCTGGATACATGCATCTGTTTATCCAAAATTCATCTTGTCTTCTATTCTGAGAAAGGAGATTATAATAACTAAAGATCTAATCAGGAAACTCATAGGGTATGAGGAGACTGATGGAGTATGTCATCTGCCATCTGGGCGTGTGGATATGGAGGAAGTTCATGAGGAAGTCATCACTTCTGGACAGGCCTCTAACAAATTTAAAGATCTGAAGCCTGACTACAAAATCTGGGCAAAGATTTTTCTGGGATGCATTCATCACAGAAAATCTACCAATTCTCCAGATTATGTGAACAATGAACAGCTCTACTTCATGTACTGTTTAAGTCAGAGTACTAAGGTAGATCTTCCTTAAATTCTATTTATGCATTTATGGAATCATATCAATGCTTCAAGAGAATTTGTAAAGGATAAGGGTCAGAAGATCAGAACATGGATCCCCTTTGGAAGGTTGATTTCAGACATTCTGACAGAGAATGGTCTGGTGACTGCTCTGTATGAAGCTGGAGTCAAGGATGAACTTGAATCCATTGTTGGAAAACCTCTGAACGCAAAGAGTCTTCAGAGACTAAAAATTGTAGAGGAACTCACAGCTTCACCCAAGAAGTTGAATATCTCTGAAATCATTCAGAAGAGAATTCCTGTTGATAATTTTCCACTGTTTGGTGCTGAAGAACCAAGGGATATCATTGTGAGATATATTAATTCATGCAAAGCAGATGGAACGCCCATTCCTGCAGACATTCTGAAAAGATAAAGAGAACCAATGCCTGATGTATACAATGAGAACACAAGGAAAAGAGGTCAATCAGAGGCAGAAGAAGTTGCTGCTCAGAAGAAGTCAAAAGTTGCTGACAAGCCACAGAAGCAGATCAAAAGAAAAGCTTCTGGTGAAGTTCCTTCTGTTCTCACAAAGCGTATCAAAATTAAAGGTACTAAAACATCTGTATATTCTTTTTCTAAAATTGTTATGAATGAATCAACTTTTAGTTATATTCCAAAACCCCTTTCTACTCAAAAACAATCTATTCATGCTCCATCCCAAAAATCTGAACCATCAAAAATTCCTTCCCCACAAAAATCATCTGATCCTATTTCCACTACTCCACTAAAAACTTCTGTTATTCCACCATCTGAACCAACAACAACAACTCAAGCAAATCAAACTCCAACACCTATAACAAAACCAACAGAACAACCTTCATCACAACAACATCCAGAAAAACAACAACCAGATTCATCTGAACCCATACAATCTGATCCAGTTGCATCTGATCCTATTGCACCTGAACAAGTTGTTTCTGAACCACCTACATATGAACCACCTATATCTGAACCTCCATCAAAACCTTCTGAGAATCAATCAAAACCAACCAACCCTCCTGAAACAAATATACCTGAGACAGAGGTTCTAAACGTTACACCTCTCAAAACTGTTTTTGAAGTGCCCTCTACGTCCTGTACCCCAACCACATCCTCAAACTCAACTGAATCTGATATCCACCCAGATATTCTTTCACCTCCCTCTCTTAGAACTTTTGTAGTTAACCAACCAGAACCACCTATTTCTTCTGAAATTCTCATTCCCAATCCCATCCCAACACCTAAGCCAAGGACACCTGAGTGTGTATCCTTTGCCTCGTGTAAACCATTTTCCTCTGACAAACTTCCCTCTGGTTTCAAATTCAAAAATTTCTACACCAGAATTGAACCATCTGACACTATCACCCCTCTTAAACCCAAGCTTTCCATTATTCTACCATCTGTTCTCCAAACATATATAAAAGAAATGCCCAAAATGATTTCATCAGAATCTCTTTTATCTGATAAATTTGCGTTCATTCCTTACACTTCTACCATATTTGATGTTGTTTCCTATGCATCAAATGCAAAACCATCTTTACTGAATGCCTTAATCAGATCAAAAACTGTCATTTCATCTGATTCTCCACCCATACCCTTCTACCCTCGCCCTCTGGTCATCATTCCAAGATTCACCATTCCACCTTCACCTCAACCCAAGCCACTCACATTGGAAACCCTTCTAAAACCCAAACCTAGGCTGAATGTTGATCATTTATTTACAAGTTTTATAAAAGAAATAGAGATGAATTTAGGCTCTGTTCAAAGGAAGTGCTTATCAACAATGGATGCCAATGAATCTGATGCTATCTGGAATAGCTTCATCAACAGATTCAATACTGTAGCCTCAAATCTGAAGAATGTATGTTCTGATGATGTGAAGCTCAGATTTGCTGAGGCTGCTAGAAGCTTAATCTGGACTGTTAAAAGATCTGAACCATTGCTTCTTGAAGATGTTCCTTCATCCTCTGCAGTATGTGATACAGAAGTGACTGCTGAGTCTGCATCTAAAGAAAACCCTCTGGCTATGACTCTTGTGAAACATCCCTCTGGATCTGTAGCTCCTGACTCTGCATCTCCTATGGAAATTGACTTTGTTCTTGCTTCAGGCTCTGCCCCACCTTCTTCATCTGAGGTCAAGAAAGAAAATCCAGATCTTGAAGATAAGATTGCAGTTCTGGAAGCTGGTCAATCTGAGATTAAGTCATGGATGGCCAAGCAAGATCAGAAGTCTGAAGACATGGCTCAGTGGATGTCCAAACAAGATCAGAAGAATGAAACCATGGCTAAGTGGATGTCAAAGCAAGAACAGTCCTCCTCTGAGATCACTAATCTGTTGAAGATGATTTTGTCCAAACAAACTTAGTCTATTTTCTTTCTGTTGTTTGTGCACCTATACTTGCTGTTTATCTGATGTTTTGTATCTTTTGATCTATATGAATGAATGACTAAGTGTTTTCCTCTACATGATTTATCTTTTCTGTATTTCCTATTATTTGTCCTTTAAAGTTTTTTTTTACTTTTTTATTATGACAAAAAAGGGGGAGAAAATAGATCTGACTGTTTAAATAAACTCTACCTAAATGAAACTTCAGACATATCAATTATAACTAACGTAAACTCTTAGTGTTTCAGAACGTTTGATAAATCTGACATATTCATTAAAAGAAACTCTGACATAACTCTAAGACTTCCAGATAATATTTTACTTATCAGACTCTGACTCTAAAACATGCAAGATCTAATGGTTGGAACATTCAGGCTCTAATTCTAAAGAGAATACTCATGCAAAAAGGGAAGTTTCTATTACCTCTTAGTATTCAATTCAGGGGGAGATTCATCATCTCAGGGGGAGTTATAATTATTTTCTTTTCTATTGAACAAAATTTCCGATGTTTTTGTCATCATTAAAAATGGGGAGATTGTTAGAACACAGATTGGTTCTTAATAATATCTCTATGTTTTGATGATAATTATTATGAAATTTTGTATTAAAGAATTATATACTCTAAAATTTGCTTGAGAATGTTTGCTGCAGATGTTAAAGTAAATATTACTCCAGAATAAAATTAGAACTGAACATAAGAAATATGCAAGCCTCTGAAGCGTCAGAAGCATCTCTTAGAAGACTCTGGACACTGCCTCTAGAATATTCTGAGTGCTGCCTCCAGAAGAATCTGAAGCAGAAGCTGCAGAAGAATCTGAAG